>OV928043.1:12312500-13547500 GCA_931315375.2 Opisthograptis luteolata
AACTGCACAATTTGAAGTGCAGATATTACAATTGCATTGTTCCTGTTACCAGTGCTACTCTGCTAACCTTTACGTTTGGTCTATTATTAGCTGGGATTCTTTTGGTATACTGACGCTGACGCACGTGTAATGAAATGGACCAGTCTATTTATATTGATTTATTAGTCTGGAGATCGTCTAACTTCTATTTTGTCTGCAGTTGTTGGTAAGAAACATTTATTATGTGACTGACCTACACAAAATAGGCAGGCAGATGGGAAGATGTTTCTTTAAAACTTTTTCATAACTGGCTCTACTGTCATATCATTATCGTCATAATCAGCCATAAACAGCCTGTCCACTGCAGGATGTAGGCTTCTCCCAAAGTACGCCACTGAACCCAATCTTCGGCTTCCCTTATCCAACCACTGCCAGGCATTTTGCGTAACATATCGTTGTAGCAGGGAATCGAAGCATGCATATGGCTAATGACATGGTGGCGTTCAAAAGGGGAGGCCTGTGTTTAGCAGTGGACCTCTTCCGGCTGATGCTGATGATGATGATGATCGCTGCTCCACCAAGCCGAAGGACTTCCTACACTACGTACTACTACAACTTTCATATACCTAGATTGCATTATTGCTAGTCAAATCACCGATCTTTAAAGACGATAAACAAACTCCTAAACCCTGAACCTAAATAGAGAAGCATATCATAATCTCCATATTTCCAAATGTAAACTAAAGGCACACGTCCTTTACTAATCTTCGGGAGCCTTGACCTAGATCCCAAACAGTGCAACGCAGCTTTATCTTAAAGAACGTGGGTTGAATATGCGAGTACATTTACATTGAAAGCTGGGGCAATGGTGGCAGTCTTAAGATTGGAAGGCAAATGGTCTTGTTTGGAATGACATTGTTTTTTGCGACACAGTTTTTATGCCGCTGAAGGCCAGTTCGAGGAGCAGACCATTTAGCTGCTTTGCTACTGCAGTTTGTATTCTTATTGAAATGATGATGTATATTGCACACATAAATGGGAGAAGAATCTGGTTTCTGAAACACAGTTCCCACTAGTTCGGGAAACAGGGGCTTTATAATTTCTAGGTTAATTTAATTGTGGCAATAATTACCTTTATTGATTGTACATATATAGATTCTCAGTAATTCATCCTAACTTTGCAGAATCCCTCTGGGGAAGTACCAAGCTCATTACAGGATTGGACCCGGGTTGCAAGCCTACATCACTACCACAGGTTATAGGTAGTTGTGGTGGTAGGACCTTTGTCAATTTATTAAACCGCCAATCAGCACTATTGACTGTGTTCCGGATTGGAGGGCAATGTTTCCAGTGCCATTACAGGACACAAAAAGATTGAACCTAATATCTCCGTGCAGGATTTTGAAGTTCAAAATTATGGGTGGCTTGAACTGTAATTGGCCAGTGTGACGCTAACCATCAAGTGAGCGACTTGCTCGCCGTCATTTGAATAGTCTTTCTTCTTATTACGTTTCAACATGTTGCAGAAAAATTTATTAATCAAAAAATTGAATCAAACACATGATAAGCGAAGCAATAAAACACGTAACAATATCGCAACGCTATTAGAATGTTAATTACAACCATAAAGCTATTTCAAGACGGAACTAACCCTGCCTATGTGAAACATACGAAATTATCGTAAAAAAATGCAAAAACAGAATCTTTTACACATACCTCATTGCGCATTACCTCTTTACATTTTGCGCTCAGGCGGAGTTGTAACAATATGATATATTAAGAGGACGCCGTGATAAACAATGAATCTGAAATCAGCTCCATACAAAAACGCAATCGAGCTGACTAATGCCCTAAGTTCGTATGCGCCAAAAAAGGGTTTTTTTCGTTTAAAATGAAAACTGTCGTTAATTTTATAAAACTAATCTGTAGTTCTTTGAAGAATGTGTATATATACCATACAAAAAAAAATTCATCTCTTAAGTCGGTTTTGTATGCCTGTAAAATGAAAATCTTTTTTTTAGAGGGCAGTTTTCGATAATTGTTTGTCTGCTATGAAAGTTATCCAATCGTGTTATCCTTCCGACAATTTGTAGTCAAAAACATGATCTTTAATGCACATAAATATTAGCTCTGTATGTGTATGTTTTGTAATTGCTGAGAAAAAAGGAAATCCCTGCAGCCAATATTGCCAATTCCTCGTCTTAATAAGCATTAGCGACGGACGTTACAAACCGTAAAATAGTTTCAATAACTATGTTTTGGTCTAATACTTGAAATACGGTATTCGGTTTCACGGTAATTAGTTATTGAGAGAAGCTATTTATTACTGGAAAACGCCAAGTTGCGATAACTCGGTTCTCTTGTTCCTATAGTCGAATGACGAAGCAGATGGTACTTAAGTTATCCAATAGCAGTCAAATTAGTAAACGTTAAAAACACATCGAAGCCAAGCTCAAAGTCAGTTATCTCACAATATCGTAGGGATGTGAAAAAATAATCGATTTTTATTTTAATCGATTATTTTTTTTCTTTTAATCGATTTTCAATAATCGATTATCCAAATATGAAAAATCGATTATTTATCAATAATCGATTTTTTTACTTACTCTCTAAAAAAATAAATCGACTTTTTTACCTACTCTCTTTTTTTAACGTAATAATAGATGAGATAATGTTTGTATTATTGGAGATTAAACCAATGTGTAGCCAAACTACACATTTCAATCGAAATTTTGCAGTTATAAGTTACTCTAAGTAATTTTATTACAATGTACAAAAAAAGCAACTTTTCGAATAATTAGAAAAAAAAAAATTATTTAAAAAATCGATTTTTGTCTCTCCAAGTCACATCCCTATAATATAACGTGAAAGGTTTTCAGTATGGATGGATGGATGGATGTTTGCTCTTTCACGCAAAAACTACTGAACGGATCGGAATGAAATTTCGAATGGAGATAGCTTATACCCTGAACACATAGGCTTCTTTTTATCGCGGAAAATGGTTCCTGCAGAATAACGGGAAGACGCGGGTGAAACCGCGGGGCGCAACTACATAGTTATGTAAATATGTAGTTTCAAAAGCCGTTATCGGTATCCAAACTAATATGTAGTTACGTTATTACAAATTCGCATACCGACTTCTAATAATCATTCTGTTATAACTTTTGCTTGTTTTTTCTCGTCTAGAGGTCAGGGTTCAGTTATCGTTGCCGAGTGATCATCATTTGGAAGACCGTCTTTTTATGTCACTGTATCACGGATATTGGATATCAGAGAATCTAACATCGTCTCTACAGTTCACTTCAAGGCAAAATCGTCATATTTCTTACGTCATATTTACCTGACCTGTAGGTACTGTTTTTGTAGAGGTATCACATCATTTGATAATTAAATCTTTTTTTTTAAATTGATCTTGCTGTTTTCCAAGTGGTAATAACTGTAAAGTACTTATTTATACTGATATTATTATGATAGTTATAAAGTTTGTAAGTTTGGATGTAGGAGGTAGGTAATATACGGAACTAGGTACTGACCAGATTTTGAAAATACTTTCACAGTTTGAAAGTTACACCATACCTCAGTATCATATTATAGGCTATATTTAAACGTCTAGAAATCTAAATGCTCAGTACATAACTGCATAAAGCGTTATATTAAACACTGTACTAGTAATTTGATTGCCTGTTTGTAACTCAGACTTGCCCGGCCATATTTTGATCTGAACAAGGTTTCCAAAAATCATCGTGTTGTCACATCATGGAGTGCTGAGCCATCCTTGAACAAAGACGCGAAAGAAACTAACATGATAATGAGGTTATTTATAATTCTGACCCGTATCCTAATTTTATTTGTGCCTACTTCAAAGAATAATGACTGTTAAGAATTGTTTTAATAGTTCATTACAAACAACAGCATGCAACAAACGTTACCTAAATTTGTAACAAAAAATACCTTGTAACAAAACCTACATTTGTAACATCTACAGAAGATAATAAAAAACAAAGTCAAAATATAGATCAGCATTTCCGTTGGCGACCCAACAAACCTTCACGTTAGTGCAAGCTAAGAGTAAATAGAAGCAATTTATTCTGAGGCAGTACTAAATTCGGTATGAACATGACACTTCGGTTTTGAATATTAATAAAGGTATCTTGTTACACCTACATTGGCTGCTCCTTAGAGAATGGGCCATGAACAACTACATATTTGCTTATGGATTAGCAAATATTTGTGCTAAGATAATTGTCCAAACCTATTATGATATGAATGAAAAAATGTTTATCATTGTTAGAGCTTGTTTCTTAAACTCATTAACGAATAGAAATGATAAAAACTTATGTAGATTATCGCACCTAATCTTATAAAGAATGTAAAATGGTTAGGTAAATGTTGGACGCGATGACTTGCGATCTGGAGGCCATGGGTCCTAAACCTGCAATAAGCTTGAACTTTCGGTAAAGGAAAACATCTTGATGAAACCACAGTACACGGAGAAAAAAGACCTTCCGAAATACTGTTTTCCTTCTGAGTAAAACGGGAAGGATTTGTTGAATCAGAAGGAAATCTAAGGTAAAAAAAAGGAAGGAATCGGTCTTGGAAGGTAAGACTCAGAAGGAAACACCGAATTTTTTTCTCAGTGTAGAGCACTGATTCACCAAGCAAAGCACCTTTCGGTGTGTTCCGGCAGGCTCGCTTGAGAGCTAAGTTCTCAATCCAGATGTAGCACATCGTCACTTAACATCAGGTGACTTGTGGTCAAACGCTACCCTGTAAGTAGTAAAAAATTTAGTTAGCCTAGTTACACCTTTACCTCGCAGGTGCGATGCTACAGGCGTCGAGTGGTTTGCAAACAATAAGGCATGCAATTGTCGACCCCAATGCCACATCTATGACAGATTGGGTTCTCTTATGAAAGACGAGGTCACATCAACAGTATACTCTTGTCAATAAGGCTCAAATTGTAACGGCAGCCGCGCCCGCTGCGGTTATCAAGGTATGTACAGAAGAAACAGGTTTAGAATACTTTGAATATTTCAATCGCGGAGCCCTAGTTGATTCGAGAAAGTATAAACTTGTTTTAGGAAAGGAAGCGGCTGGTAAGAAGTGAGAATCCGTTAAGGGGAGCCAGGAGCTTACTAGATTTACATATTTTAAGTATGTGTGCGAAGAATATTAAGGAGCAATAGTAAACGGCATTGCGATATATGCCTAAGTTTTCATGGTTATTATTTTGTCTTTTGAAAACTGTTTCGAGAGACGTAAAAAATCAAGGACAGATATTGTAAAAGAAGTCATTGTTTGTTTTCGTGCATGTTTGTGATGAACTGTCGTTACAGCTATTTGCAATTTACGCTCAGGATTTACTTTATTTAATTGCTTACCGCTAACAATCGTATTTCTACAATTTGTTCGTCATGAACTTAAGTTTTATAATCCATTTTTATTCTTTTCTCTCCTTCTTTAGAACTAAAAAATAAACTAACTAGTACATATTTGCCTTTGACTCTTGCATTTGTGTTTTGACCTCCCTAATATGAATTACGGTATATATATACCGAGTTTAAAAGTCCATTGTGAAGTATGCCCAACCCCAGTATACTCATGGCAAATAAAAAAATAAATCAGATAACAACACCGCTTATGGTAGACCATGCAAACAAATTCCTATGTGATTATGAAAGGCGAGTGGTCAATCCGATTCATGGTATAAATGGTAATACGCCATTGTAGTGTCATCGACCGGCATCCATTGTTTCCCAGCAAACGGGACAGTATACTTTTATGACAGCAGATAGTATGAAACAGGTGGTAAGTATGCACGATCTAGATCAGGGTCCTTTAACTTGGGTACCACTGACCCCTGAGGGGTTCATCTCACGAGTAGACTAGGCTAGCTACCCCTGAGTTGAAAACCTTGTTTTGTCAAAAACAACTCTTCAATTTAACGCAGCAAACCTTTCTAAATTCCTTTATTTTCTTTACCAACCGTTATAAAAGTGTCCGTAGGGCTGCCGAAATTTTGAAAGGGCACCACTAAAAGGTTTAAGAAAGCCTGATGAGGGATTATGATGGTCGTTTATCCATTGTTTTAAGTTCTTCAAATGGAACACAGTATCACCGTTATACTATTTTCTAATAGTTTCTCCTAAAGACAACATAATGTTCAGAATACCATAAAATAAAGAAAAAAAACTACACTCTTCCGGAATTCAAATTTGCTCAAACTAATGATTAGCCACTCTGAGTGCGGTCGTTACCACTACGATCAACGGTCGGTATCAATAACCTATCTATCCACGGTTTGCCCTACTGGAGATAGAAACTTGACACAAGCTCTATAGAAGTGCCTAATGTCAAATTTCTTCAGTAATGTTCAATTTCTGTCTCTAGTGAGGTAAACCGTGAACATAGGTTATTGAAACCAACCGTAAAAAACAGTAGCTGTAACTCATCGAAATTAACGCAATCGATTAAAAAAACACTAACCACGCATAGACAATTTCCAATTAACAACTTCAGAAATCCTCATTCAAATTTCATCACACACATTAGGAAGCTTCAATCAACTCTACCTGCGTACGTTAATGGTCGTCCGTCCGTCTGTCCGTCGTCACATCCGTTCTCGCTTCCTTTCGATTTCAATTGTCTTTGACCGCGGCCTTTAATTGCTACCATCTACCATTGTTCTTCCGACACTCACTTCAATCACTTCATGCACAATTCGCGGGTTATGCAAGTGTTGTTATTTATTTGCTTGATCAGCTGTTGCTACTGTTCATTATTGTTTTGGTGCGGTATCTTGATTTTGATTGCCTGCTCGTGCTAGATTGTCGTGGTTTCTGCCGTCGTTATCAGTCGCTACTACTTTTGCAATTGATTCTAGATTATGTTGATAGTCTTATTCATGCATGTTTACTTTAATAAGTAATATTAATATATTAGTTCTTGTTCAAAATAATGTATAATAAACATTTATATCGTCAGTTATCACTATTATTTTGCTGATCAGTGTAAAATAGAAATCGGAGATTCATTGACAACATAACGAATCCCTTCCGCATAAAATAATGACTTCCAGGAGCTGGTTACTAATCTTGCGTAAGAAATAGTTTTAAATGCACAGTTTATTTCACTGTAAATTAAACGTACTTTTGCTATGAAGCACTTTGGAGACAGACGTGTCCTAGATAATGCGGCATATTTCATACAATTCTCGGAACTGCTAAAATTGAAATTAAACAAGTTACAAGTTATTGTAGACTGTGTAATGTACCTAGAGCAGTTTTGAAATAACAGTGAAGCAAGGAAATTCTCAGAAGTTTTGTAGTCCCTCTCAACTGCCGATTATCATTCTTTGACTAAAATAATTATGATTGCTGAATCTAAAATCGAATATCAATCCATGTACTTGTGACGTATTTCTTTGAGACAGATGGTAAGCATCACGCTTGCCTATCACAGTTCAGTGGCACTGGCACCCAATTTTGAACTTCAACTGTACAAAATCCTGCGCCGCAATGTACTGCGCTCGACACACTGAGAATCCTTACATATAAAATTTTCAATCTCATTATGCCTGCAATTTCACTGGAAATATTGCCCTACAATATAATCCTGAATCAGTTATGTTTGCACACTATTGATTGGCGGTTGAAGAACTTACTCATCAATTACAAAATCTGGATAACTACAAGACTTACGAAGCCAATGTTAGCATGGGCGTTCATGCTAGCTCAGAATGAATTTTTGAAAATTGGGTTCCTATGTTTAGATGGAAGAATGTCAACTTTCTCGTTGGCGAAGCTACGGGACCGGTCGTTAGTGCTCAGATAAAATAATCATCTATAGTGTGAATAAAAACTAGACAGCAGAATCCAAGATTGATTCAGACATATCACCGCCATTTTTGTACGATCCTAGTCGATTTTCACGCGACTTGCGAGTGTTTATGAAAGCCGTCACCGTCATTAGAATCAACTGCCGCGAATGGTATTGGAACTTAGACACAGACGACTCGTTGAATATGTATAGAACACACCGTTGGCACTCCCCGCTCGCTCACTACAGTCACTACATGTGTTTTTTTAATCTAAAAATAGCTGTTCGATAACTGTTCGGTTTATTTTGTTAGCAATATTTATTTGTTTTTAAATTTTTACAGGCGCTGTTTCACTAGATTGCATCATAGCGGCATATGAAATAGCATTACAGCAACATTTGTAACTATCATGTGAAGCAGTTTCGTAAAGTTTTGGTAGATCGGTTTTCAAACTGCAGTTTATTTTATTTGCTCTCCTTGGTCACAGTAGAAGTGCCTGGGTGTACCGTTATTCCCGGTCCGTTCGAAATTTATTTATTCTATGCAAATTGGCTCTCACCGGTTTTCGTATTAGATTATAAGATCCTAGAATATGATTTGAGCTTGAATATAGATACTTCTAGTGATCATCAATTTTGTAGCATTTCTTGTGATGTAAAAGTAACTGTCTCTCAGCTTGTATGTTTGTCACTTTACGACGCCTAAACTGCGAAGCAGATCTTGATAAAATTTGGTATGGAGATAGTTTGAACCCTGATGAAGGACTTCTGATACTTTTTATCGCGATAACTGTATTCAATGTGGGTGAATTAGCGGGGCACAGCTAGTAACCTACAATGTACAGAGACGGGAAGGTTTAATGTACCAAAAGTTATATTTTTTATGAGATAAACGCGACGTAACGTAAGTCATAGAAAGGTATTGTAAATGACACTTTGACAGTGAAATGTAGGTAACACGAATGATGTTGTGGCATAAAGCGACTTCAACCAAACGAACACATACCATTTGCGAATATCATGATGATTGTGTTAAGACATTCTTAGCTCGAAGGTTGACCGTCGACAATGCCACGGTCCAAGCTACGATGTAATTGGTGGTCTCCAGTTGACCACTGACGACAATCATGTAATAAAACCTGACGTGGCGTAGGTAATAGGTATTCATGATGAGCGAACAATGCTAATGTGCTAGGTACCGACCGGCAAATGTCAATGCTCAGGGTCTTGTTGAATTTGTTTCATGATACTAATGATTGGTAAGTACTTTCTTTTTCAGCAGTACCTAATTAGACAAAGCAGGATTCCACTAGAGAAAATGACAATGGTGTCGATTCTGATGTGTAGTTTTAATTATACTAAGTTTGACGGCTCTAAAAATTTTGCTGTCTTTTTGCGGAGGAAGCAATAAAATGACAGCATTGTTACTCATTGATTTGTAATTGAAGCAAGAACTCGTTGTCACCACTCACTATATAAAAGGTTTCCAGGCATTTTTGGTAATAGATCATTGGCTACGCCCTGCAGTGGTCCCGTTATCCGGTGGGACCCCTTTTCTGGACAAATAGGTAGCCTGTATTGTTCATTTAAGGAATAAGCTATATCTATTCGAAATCCGTTGAGCCGTTTTGAGAAGTAACAAACATACACACTGACTCACAATCTTTCACATTAATAATATTCAATGTAATTAATGTGATTTATCGAAGAATAACATCAAATTAAGTTCGTCTACCTCAACCGTCCAAGACTAGCACATTAATAACAGAAATAAAACTATACATTCATATTAGCATAGTATTAATAAGCCATGAATTTCTATCAGTAATAAACTGTATAAACACGACATCAATCTACGTAAATTAGGCAAAAAATCGCGAATATTCAAAGTCAAAGCCAAAAATATGTTTATTTAGTAGCATACAACATTTGAATTAACGCCAAACTTAAAACTAGCTAGCTACGCCTGTTTTAACCTCCTTGCACCGGCAGAAGCACAGCCAACAAATACTTGGTCGGTCATTTTTTGGGCGCAATCACATCGCGATCATGTCAAATACTATTGTGATCACAATGCGACATACTAAAAACACGAATATTTTCATGATCATATTGGATGGGCGCTTCTAAGACACAAATATTATCGTGATCATATTGGATGGGCGCTTCTAAAACACAAATATTATCGTGATCATATTGGATGGGCGCTTCTAAAACACGAATATTATCGTGATCATATTGGGTGGGCGCTTCTAAAACACGAATATCATCGTGATCATGTCAGATAGACGTCACTTCAATGCAACTCCAAATTTCAAACAAGTACATTCTGTTATAGAAATAACTGGAGAGTAAATAGTGAAACGTGACCACTTGCTGGTTAGATTTCATAACAAGGGCCAAGATATTTCTAGATCTCAGGATATGCAAGTGTAACCGCAAGTGCGAGCGGATACAACTGTTGCAACGAGTTGCTCGTAGGTGTCGAGATACATCATCGAAATGTAATCTTCAGATAGATTGTGTAATATGAAGCTATTAACTCATAGAATCAATCAATTCTAGTGCTGTTTTAATCAAGATAAACTTTTTATAGGAGATGAGATGGTTTTCTTTCACTATTTCATTCCCCCCGCAAAATCGCTACTGCTGGTCTTAGAGACATGACAATTTCAGGCTTCCTATGGTAGTACAGTGGTGAGCTAATAAAGTATTTTTATTGAGATCACCACCTGAAGAGGTCAAAAGAGTATTGAGGGCTAGTTGAGCAAACACAATGTATGTTTACAAGCAATAAAGTACAAAATGCAGTATTATAATAAAATTAAGAATAAAAATAATTAAGACAAAGCGAAGCAAAGTGTACAATAGCTTAGATCTAAATAACCGTTACATTCCACTAATACTCAAGTTAATTTTACCTTTTAAATAGAAAGTTTTGAAGACTTGTGTATTACCTAAAAGGTTTGTCGTGTTCCAGAGCCAGTCCACGCAGTATTCGTAACATGTTTTGTGAGCGAGTTTGTATGGTCTACTGGTACGGATGCTCGCTCCATTGTTGGTCGTACAATGTGTCCATCAATCAAGCGTTCGTTCAGAGTTTCTTGACTCAATTGCCATTCAAAGCAAATCAAAGACGGTTTTTGCATGAGGTTTGCTGCTCTAACGTTGCGTTAGGTCACTGCGAGATTCAGCTTCACCGCAGGCGATTAATTTGTATTTATACTCTCTTTGTTACTGACGATTGTTTGTTTTTCTAATACTACTTGAAAATATACAAGTTTCTTGACGATTAACGTTATCAACAGATTGTTTGTAGTTTTCGTAATATCAGCTAATTGACTGGAGATTTGTCTTTGGTAGAGGTTGGTTTGGTTTGGTATGGTTTTCCGCAAACACAAGGTCAATTGAGTCGTCAAATACAGTGCTATCATAATTATGTTTGATTCAATGAAATCTCATAAAATCAACGAAGACAATATAAGTCCATTGAATACTGATATTTTTATCAGGATGAAACATTACAGTAGACATCACGAAGATTATGCTATGATGATGATGGGAAATTCATGCAAGGCGACAATGGCATAAAATCACTTAAATGTTGAAGGAAGTAATTTGTACTCGTAATGGGCTATCAAGTTTAATACTAGCCAATTAATCAGCCATACGCAGGTAGATGTAGAAAATGTAGTTAGGTAACTTTGTTTACACAATCAGAATCAAAAGTATCGATAATCCCATTTTGCTTACGAATTAATAACTTAAATTTAGTTTTGCCCTCATTTAAAACGGTGAAGGAAAACATCATGAGGAAACCAGCATGTCCAAAAACCACAACATACAAAGGCACATGTGATGTCTACCCACCAACCGCACTGCGTTATATACAGAACCCATTTTCCCTCAGAGAGAAGGTCTGTCCCAGTAATAGAAACTGCTGATTAAGAAAGAATATAATAATGATATCGAACTACCTCTTTTGCTGAAGGTCAAAACATCTTTGGGGCACTTAGTCAGCGGAGGAGGGCAAGCAAATTATGCGAACAACAACATTGAGGTTAGAGTATCAGGGTACAATGTCGATAGAACAGATATAGCTGCCATTTGGTATCAAAATCTATATGTTACGTTCTATGCAACTGGGTGACTAGACGATCAGGTCGCTCGCCTGGATAGTTATAGTGCATCTTGCTCATTACAGTTCAATGCCATCCACAATTTTGATCATCAACAGTTTAAAATCCTGCGCAACACTGACTGCACTCGTCATTCTGAGATATTAGATGTTAAACCTTTATGTCCTGTAACTTCATTGGAAAACAATCATTTTAGATTCCCTAATAATACCGTTAGTAATATTTTACTGAACTCAGATTCTATTATCTCAAAAGAAAGTGTAGCAGAAAGCGTACAGTTGTGCAATCAAAACACTGTAACTAAAATAGTGAACCTAACGAAGTATGAAATATTTATTGGATAAGTTAAAGAAAGCTGCGATGATAATGCTGCGTCGTTTATTCAAAATAATCTCAATGAAGACTAATTTATAAATGAGTTATTATGACATAATAGATATTATGTTTTGATGACACAGGAGTACGACCCATATTAATCGTTTACGAATTGATATTGAACATATTGATAAGTATTATGTTGTTAATAAAATATTCTTTATGATATTTTTATTGCTAAGGATTTAAACACATGAACAAAATTCGTATGCTTTTCTGATTTGACCTACTATTTACGATGTGTTCCATAGAAAAACCAGATGCTTCATAAAACTGTTTTAACATTATCTCAACTCTTAGCTTAGTGAAAACTTTTAAAAGACAACGGAATATTTGAACATTTGGCAGAGTTCCGAGTCGGACAGACCGATTGCGAATTACGCTTTTAGACCAACTGTCAAGTACCCCGGTCCGATATTTAGATCATGGATCAAACGTTTAAGATTTCAATTTAATTTAACAAAAGGGAATTATAAACTAGAACTAGCTATGCTCTGAGGAGCATGTCTTTTCTGACATTCCATATGTCCATAATAAATGTCATCAAGATCTGTTCAGCGGTTTAGGCGTAAAACAAACAGACAGACAGAGTTAAATTTACATTTACAACATTAGTATGAATATAAGAAGAATTATTCTGTCCTAAGTTCCTAACTCACTCGCATCAAATTTAACCCCACTTTGACAGTTCAATTCTGGCGAAAACTTAGTTCGATCATACATCAAGCGCACCATAGTAGGTACTAGGTACCTACGTTTTTTGCTGTTTGTAGCGGAGATGATGATCTTATCTGTATGTGTGTTTACGCCATTTACGCCACATGTTGTATCATTGCACGTGTTTTAAAGCGTATGCAGTGCTGCATCTAGCGGTAAGTAGTCGACCTTGCCACTATGGACGTGTTAATTAGGTTCAATTCAAATATGGCATAGCGCACCTCTGTGAACCTATGGAGCCTTGCAACAGTTTAGTACCAATCCCATTTTACCTTAGCGGGAATTGAGAAAGATTTGCGACAAATGTAAATCACTTGATGTGAAGGAAAACATCGTGGTGAAACCATAGCTTGGTGGTAGTATTTACAAGTGCTCGCCTGGTTAGCTACCAATATGAAACTGTCGCGAAGCACCTATAGGTGTGTTCTGGCAGCCCTATTTGAGAGCCATTTCCCAATCCAGGTGTATCGTGGCGCAAATTTCGACTACATCGTCACTTAACATCAGGTGGTGAAACGCTAGGTAAAGAAAACTGGGTTGTACTTGTCAACATGTTAGATTGGAAATATCATCACATCAAAAAGCAATTAAGAAAAGATTAAATAATGTATTAATTTCAACTTAAAGCAACCTATCGTGATATATTCTATATTAAATACATCTCTCCTCGTTTTAAAACCGAATGCACTTGCGAGATTTATGTATTATTATCTATCTTAGTCGGTAAACATAACAACGCAATATAAACAGATATATAAACAGTCCAACGGTCACTGAGGTGCATTCACAAGGACGTCGGGTATGAGTCCCGCTTCTCTACAATTTAAACTTATAGCACGTTTATCTCATCTAATTGAATATTCGTGGTGCCTGTAAATATAATAAGCTGAGAATATTGCAATGGGATAATTTTGAATAGTATTGTCAATAGACGTTCTGGTGTTGCTTCTGGACTTTTGGCTCTTAACGCCTTGATACCACTTCATGCCGTTTTTAAGATTTCATGACAGTCTATGTTGTATGACAAGATTTTTTTAATAATCACGAATACAACACAGTTAGTCATACACGTTGGGCATACATTTAAATTTCATGAGAGCTGTTTATAGTTAACGTTAAAAAATACAATTAATAAATTCGAACGCTTAGTATTTCTGGACAATGCTTCAGAGGCAGACAAGGTACAACAGACTAAAATCATACCAATGTTGGTGACATGAAGAGTCAGGTATGTCACTGTAAATGGAAGATTTATATGGAAAATTACCCGAGACGACAATAGTCATTGATGAAACGTACATACATAATTTAACTTAGGTACTGCGCTCGCTCCAAGACGAGACAATATCACATTAGCGGCTATCATTCAGATTACAAATACAGCAGTTGAACATTGAACGGTAAATTATTGTCTATTCGTTCATTTTGCGTTTGTTTTTGCAACTTTGCAATAATTATGCAGACTCAGGACTTAAGCCTTCTCTTATAGAGCGAAATTAAGGATCTTAATCTGCCAAACTAGCTCAGTGCGGGTTGGTAGTTGTCGCACGCCCTTGAATGTTATGGTTCTTGAACGTGCCGGTTTCCTCACGACGTTTACCTCCACCGTTTTAGGCAAACACATTATGTGTAATTTTAAAGTCTATTTTTTTGATTTCATTATTTAAGTATTAAATTCTCTACAATATCCGAAAAATGGTCAAACGAATCTCTGTGGCAAAAGATGCATTGCATCTTCTTTAGGGACAGTCTTTTGAGGAGTGTAACATTTGAATGACAATAAAGATACACGATATAATATGACGGAAGCCTTGGCTTTAAGTTGAATAGTTTTTACAAAGTCATCAAACATGGTTGGCATGTAAACTAGACGAGGTGCAATTAGACACCCTAGCGACACGACACGGGCATCCCTAGAAATGCAATAATAAGGGGATATTGTGCAACACAACTCAATACAGCTGAATTTACAGTTGAAACATCAGTATTTGCTAGGTTTTAGGCACCAAAATTGATACATATAAAGATTTTCAAATGACAATAATTACTCGCATCTATTTCAGTTTCATTCAGAATGCATAGAAAGACCACGAATCATATCAATATGCAGTACAGTACCTAAATATGTTGAATGTCAAGTTTGACAAGTTCACAAATAAGTGGTCCACGTTTAGCCATCAGAAAATCATTAACTCTCATATTTCGCATGCAAATATCTGGCTTTATTGGCATGTGTTTTTAAATCATTGACCTCAAACGGAAACCGCAAACGTATCGGAAGCTATGTACCGACTACCGAGATAGAGCAGTGAATATAACCAAAATTATTGAAGGCACGGCGTGTATTGTCGTGGACAAGTACGTGTGAAATGATCAGGGTAAATTATATATGAACACAGGAGTATTTTTGGGGTAAATAGGAATAAGCTTAGAAACCAGAAATAAGCTACGAGCTGGTCAGACATTGGCGTGTTTTGAATATAATAAGGGAACTGAGAGTTCGAAGAAAGACGGATGCAATGAACTAAAACAAGCATCAATCAGAGTAGTAGAGCAAGCTCTTTAACCTAGAAACATGGGATTCCTACATTCTAAGAAATGCAAGCAACATTAACGTTTAATAGCAGAATAGTATTGTTTAGTATGCAATCTTAGAGCTGATATATAACGTAGGTGCTATTAACTATTTCACTAAAAACAAGTAGAACAATAATAATTAACATGAATACGCAATAGCGGGCGAAACATACTAAGACATATTAATGTAACTAGTTTCAAAACAACGAAATACGCGGATGCAGGATTGCAGGTGCAATGCAATAAGACGGTTTGAAACTCAAGCAATAAGTCACGGTAATGTTTATTTGATAACGCTTGAAATTGACTAAACGCAATAGTAAAAGTATGAGAACTTAGTTTTGGATAAAAGTAAGTATAGTATTGATGTCGAAAGTGATAGCTATCGTAGTTGGTTAACCTAGTGACATAGAAGATTTTCATATTGCTTGTTCTAAGATTATTTTCAACTGCAGAGGATTATAATCGTTATATGCTAAGTATTCTATGTAAGTATTATGCGTATTGTTTTCCACACTTTTGATGAAATGGCTAAATTAAAAAAAAGATATAGCGCAACTTAAAAATGTACAGTCCAAGTCATCATGCTTTCTACAAATATTGAATACCAAAATAAATAATCAGATGGGACAAACACTGCTGGGTGGTACAATAGAGATAAATGTATTCAAATTGCCCAAAGAACTGAATACCACAACAGCCAAAATACATAATAAGTACAGCGATTGGTGACTGATACCAGTAATCGTACATTGTAACTAAACTAGAATTGTGTTTAACATAATGCCTCAATACTTCGCTCCGATTGCCATTTCGCAATGGAACCCTTTATTTGAAGAATGACCTGCATATCGACCCGACTGTAACATGTGAACCGATCGAACCGTAGCGTAGGAAGAAATAACTATTCATTTGTAAACATGTTATCATCATTGCATGAAGTATGAACATCGGTGCTATAGTCTTTCTTATTGTTACTTAATTTTATAACGAGAGTGAACAATTTGATAACATAAAATACGACTTGCGACTAATTAGCATACTGAAAGCCTAAACGCGATAATTAGTAGCATACATTAGCCAACAAGTAAAAGTGATCCAACTTCTAAGCAGATAGAAAACGTTTTTAACAATAGATGTTATTTGAATTCGCGGGAAGATTCAGTGAAACCGCCGCTCATAATACAATAGACGACCGTAAACTTGACACAGTGAATAAATAACCCATTAAAGTCGCATGTAAAATTGAGCTCGTCGGCGAAGTTAAAATAATCCCATAGGTGTATATTCACAATTACTAAAACAAATCGAGTACGACAGTCGACAGGCGAAAATAGAAAGCAATGGACGGAAGACACGAGATGTGTGCCGCGACTCCGGCGCAGGTGGACAGTGGGGGGAGGCAGGGAGAGATAAGGACGGAAGATCACACGGAACTAATTTTACGCAAAAAGAAAAGGGACAAGGCACAGCACCCAGTTTAACTACTTCTACACATAGAAACGTCAGGCTTTCGAAGAACTAGAGAAAAGTATTGATGGCCCAAGTCATTAGAAGCTCGATAAGATTGACGTCCAAATAAACAACGACGTGAAATGTTTGCGTTTTCAAATTGGAAAACGACCTTTAGTCTGTTATGTTAAAACAAATAACAGGTCACGATTGTTCGGCAAACATGACGAAAAACCGAATACGAAATGGAGCTATTGGGTATAAACGGCAAATATTTTAGCAGCTGGCACCGTTACAAGTCAACAATAGTTCGATTTGATTGCACGAGTATTGGCGGAGTTATTTTACTTAGGTTCTTCGTAGGGTTTGTTTGTCAGTTTGGGCGTGGGATCACGGTTTGGATCAGTGACATTTGGCTGGTTGAGGCCGCTCGAGGCAAAGGCTGCGCTCCTGGGATGCCTCGGAGTAGACGCGGCGGTGTCGACGTTCACTCGCCGCATTCCAACGGCAGACAACTCCGTTGCGAAAACCGAAACTATTTACGTGAAACAGGTACTTAGTGAGGAACGAAAAGTAGTTGAACTTAGGAATGTTGTAGTCGTTGAACATCGTGCTAGTGTCAGTTTTGTATTGATTTAAAAATGACGAATACGATTTATGGCGAAAGGAAACCGAAAACGCAATTCTTTGCTAAGTGACCTAATAATTTAATTAAAGACACATTGACAAATTAAATTTTATGTGGCATCATAAAAAATAGACGTCGAAATCCAGAAATAACAATCGTAATGTTTTAATCTTGACCCCATTTTTTTAAGAGACGAGACACATTATTAGTTTGTCTCAAAGTTGATGGAAGATAAGAAATGTAGAGAAAGAAACGAGTCAGATTTTTCGGATAAGAATTTTGAAAACAACAGAGAGCAAACCTATTTTTCACATAAATTCACTGTTAGGTTAGGTTGACATAACCTGTTCATTTTAAACTAAGCAAGCTCCAGCCTTTCCGATTTAACACTAATAAAATCTAGAGTCAAAGCGATTAAATAAGGTTTACGCATAGAAGAACTTAAATAAGTTAAATTAAATAATTTGTATACGAGTAAATACTACACGGATAATATAAAGCCCAAATATTCAGGTACCGTAGCGGCCTTGTTTTCGATTTCATTCGCCATCGTGTAAGGGGCCGTGACTCGCTCGTGACGCTCATTGAAAAATATCAAATAACATAAGCGTTACTAAAACAAATTTACATCAACTTAAATTACGCCGAATCACATTAAATCTCTCATTTGAGCAGATTGAACATTCAGCATCACCAAAACAGACAAACCAATGACAGCGGAGGACTAAATTAAACATGACGATATGGAAACGGTTATAGAAGCCGGCCTCATTTTCAATCCGAACACATTTTTGATGAAGATCATTCATATTTTTTTTGATAAAACCAATGCAATAACGAAAGTGGAGCGCGGTGCCGACAGAAATATGTAAGTGTTCAAGCTATTTCGCTTTAATGTTAGGCAGGCGTGGTAACAACATAACATAAACCTACGAAATGATCGTTTCATCTCCGATTATTTAGATATTCGAAAGTTGAAAAAATCGCAGACAGGTCAACTACAGTGTTTTTTTAATAAAAGTCAAACAAAACATAATTGAGCATATAATTCATTAAAAAGCGTAGACATCGAGACTGGATTCCAGAGAGGCAATCGCGTAGAATGCATTGGAAAACGCATTATGTATGGAAGTGTACACATAAATGGTATACTTTGAAACTTGTTCGGTTAGCGCCGAGTTGACTTGTTACGTGGCGAAAGGCGAACACTTGTTTTTTTAAAAACGAATTTATTAAAATAACTAATTTTACTTTTATAATTACAAGAATTAGAATTAGAGATGTTGATGGTTTGGAACTTGGGATCGAACTGGCTTGGGAATGAAGAGCGGGATGTTAAATAGGGTTGGAAATGGAGTAGGGATGCGGGAATGAGGTTGTTTACAACTAAGAAATAGAAAACAAAGTAATTAGATTACAAGCTAAACACATTACTTAATTACGAACTAAACATATTGCTTATTTACTATCTTATCTAATGAAGGGACGGAGGTCACAACATAACATCTCCCCCCTTAGAACAAAGATTGGGCAGTGCCCGATTTTTGACGTGGTGTAGTGGTGATGACTTCGTGGTCGTCTTCATCTTCATCTTCAGATATGGTACTGTTTCCATGGTTAACATTAGAGAGTGGTATGGCGACGTGAGTACGATGTCGTCTTCTATCGAAGCAGTTGTTGTAGATTTGAATGCAGCCGCTGTCAGTGGTATGATTTCTTTTTCGCAGGATCGACGTAGGGCAGTGACGACATAATTTGTATAGTAGAAATATAAGCATTGCGATTCCAATAAGATAGACGATTAAAGACATTTTTGTCGAATGTTTTTCTAACACGGAGGCTTCTTGATAGGCTTTAATCTTGTTTGATTGTTGTTTTAATTCATCTTTAATAGAAGTCAAACCATCGATCGGGATGTTGTTAACTCGAATTGGGATTATTTCAGGTGAGCTTGGTATATCTTCAGGGTCGGGGCAAAGATCTTCGATGTCCACTGTGATGATAGGATGGCTGATGTTCTTAACATTTTCGTCGGCTGCTGTGAGTGTTATAAATGCTGAGTAGAGTTTGCAGCCTTCGGGTAAAGTGAGGATGCCATTTCCATGAAGAGTCATGTGTTGTGTTTTTCCATTGCACTGAAGAGTTGAAGCGGTGTCGTTTTGTAGCATGAAAATCCATTTATTTGTTCCGATCGGTTGAAAGATGTTGATATGGGCTGAGAAGGTTGTAGTTTCGCAAACTTCAGGTAATTGCTTGGTAGTGTGATGTAGAATGGCCATTTCGCAGATTGGTCGGGTTTGGTAGTTGTACACCGGCAGGTTGCATACCCATCTTCTAGAGGCGATGATCTTGCATCTTGATATTGAGTCTGTCGTGATGTACTGCTGCCTCGTGGAACTCGTGGCTAAGTATGGTTGCTCAGGAAGGATGGTGGAATACAGGATAATACCAGGGTGAGGAATTGGGATTGAGTAGAGGTGGTATAAGGTAAACTTATCATTCTTGACCAACGGAAAATCTATTATGTAAGTGAGTTTATTCATGTAAATATAAGATGAAAGGATGGAAGAGTCTAATATTTTGTGAATGTTTTCAAAGGTTACAGGGAGGATTAGGCTTTCGGTCCGCATGTGGGTTGAAGAGAGTAACTCATGATAGAGCCTTTCGACTGAAATGATTGAAGGATGTACGGCACCTGATTTTACGAAGAGAATGGAAGTTAAAATATCGTCTAGTTCGGATTCGAGGGACATTACCGCTTCAAGAATTTGTATTGATATTACCGAAAGTTCTTCAGAAATTTTGAGGTCAAATAGAATTTTATTGGTTTCGTTTAGGTATTTTCCTATTCTTTCGAGATTTTCATTGAGGACGTATTCGTCGTAAGATATCTTGAAAATAGTTTCATTGAAGTTGGAAACAGTGGATGAAACTATTTGGATTTGCTGTTTTAATATTTCAGCTTGCTGAATTTCATGTTTTTCTAGGAGTTCAATGCATTTTTCATAATGTTGGGCGTCTTTAGCGTCAGGAGTTCCGATTAGCCATTTGAGGACGGATCCTAGTCCATCTAACAACTCACGCTTAGACCTAGATTTGGAACTGTAGGTACTTAATTCAGAGAGTCGCGAATTTATTTTGCCAAGGCTTAATTTTATAAATGAACTTGTAGTATATTGAGTAAAGGTTTTGGATTGATTTGAAATTAGGAAAAAGTATTTATTACTTAGGCGTTGGATAGAGTCTCTTGATAAAAACAGCGATTCTAGGTTTCGATATACGATTAATTTCCACGAAGATTCCGTTATAAGGACTTCGCCTTCTTCTTCGAAGTAAAGGCCCGATTTTGAAGGCAATGGTTGTATTATGGCATCTCCTACAACCAGGGTTGTGGAGCACCTGAAAAGATGTATACCTTAAATTGTAGTATCACTTCTACTGAAATATGATTGAATATATTTGTAAAATTTATATAGAATTACGTAGAATAAAAATTTGAGTATAGAACATATTGTAAAACTAAAATATGGATTTTGCATATAATCATCGAATGAGTATAAGTTAGTCATATTCGAATGAAGTTGAGTGATATTAGGGATAGGGTTGGCAAGGGTGATGTTTACCCTGAAATATGTGCAATTAATATTAATGATGATAAGAATGATTTGATAAATGATTTGCAGATGATCATGTGTCTCGCGAATGTAATGGGCGTAGCCGGTTTCCGTGAACTAGCTTATTTTTCCCGGCTATTCTAATAAGATAGTTTTCGTTGAAGCCTTTGCGTATTATTTCGTAAGGTCCTTCCCATTTACTATCCAGATTGTTAGGATTTTGAACGCGGAGCATAACTCTTTCTCCTAATTGGAAATCAGCTACGTTCTTGATGTTTTGGTCGTACCGTTCTTTAGCTTTTTCTTTCATCGATTGAGTCTTACCTAGTGCGATTTCGCGGGAAATTTTTAATCTTTCGTTTAAATCATTTAGATAATCATGTGTAGTGTAATCGTTATTGTTGTCTTTCATTGAATACAAGACTCGAGGCTTAAAGCCGAAAAGAAGTTCGTGTGGTGTGTAACCTGTTGATTGATTGAGAGATGTGTTATGACACATGATAGCAAGGGGAACTATTTGATCCCAGTTGCATTTGCTTCTTTGATGGTATATTCTAATGTGATCGCGTAAAGTTGCGTGAAATCTTTCTAGTGACCCGTTTGTTTGAGGATGATAGGCTGTGCTGAAAGTATGTTTTGTGCCTAGTAATTTCATGAGGTGTTTCAGGACATTGTTCATGAATTCGCCACCTTGATCAGAATGGAATCGTTTAGGAATGCCATAGTGTTGACAGAAGGTCAATAAGGAAGTAGCAACAGTAGTTGCTTGTTTATCGGGAATAGGATAAGCTTGTACGAATCTAGTGAGGTCATCTTGAAGAGTTAAAATATATTTATTAGAATCGTTTGTGATGTCGGAATAAGAGACTAGATCGATTGTGACTCGTTCAAAGGGTTCAGTTGAGGATGATGTTATGACCATTGGTGCCTTGAAAGTTTTCCTTTGGGTTTTGTTGCGATGACATGCCTGACAATTTTCAATGTATTTCTTTATGTCATCAGTCATACCTTTCCAAAAGTATTCTTCCCGGATTTTGCGAGTGGTCTCTATGATTCCTCTATGCCCGGAAAGAGGTTCGTCGTGGTATGTTTTTAGAATAGTAGGTATTTCATCTATGTTAGGATGTTTGACTTTATTTTCACAAATTGTTATTTCGCATTCGTAGCAATCTGCTAGGTATGACGTAATGTGGGCTTGTTGGTTTCCTACCAACTTGCATGTGAAATCGTTTTTAAGGTCGGGGACGCAAAGTGTTTTGAATTTATGATTGTGTAGACATGCTAAGAGCACTTTGAAATAACTCTCAGAGTTCCATGGGTCAAAGTGTGTGGGTCGTGTTACTCCAAATACAATGTTTTGTTTCTTATCGGAAACTAATAAATCTGTCTGGTAGAGATTTCGTGATTTTTCTAAGAAGGGATCTACTTGAGAGCAGAGACTTATGGCTTCGTTGAAAGTGTCGTTTTTGTCCGATAGTTGAGCTGATATGGGAACAAGAACGTTTTTGTGGCGTTCGTTTAAGAGGGTGTCGGGTGAAATTTTAAGATTAGGAGTGTTGAAACTATTAGTGGGAGTCTGAAGGAAATGTTCATAATTTATTTGCAGGTACTCCTCGGGATCGTTTAAGTTGTCAACGCAATTGTTGGTTAAGTCGATTGTAGTTGTGTTCATGACTGGAGGGCGAGAAAGAGCATCGGCGTTGGTATTATTTTGGCCAGCTTTATACACAATGTTGTATTCGAATTCTTCCAACTTGAGTCTCCAGCGAACTAACCTACTACCTGGGTCTTTGACTGAAAAGAGCCATGTTAGTGGCTTGTGATCGGTAACGATTGTGAATTTTCGACCGAATAGATAGGGTCTGAAATGTTTCACAGCCCAGACGATGGCTAGTAACTCTCGTTCTATGGTAGAGTAGTTACTTTCGGCTTTGTTAAGTGTACGTGAAGCGTATGCGATTGGCAAGTCCTTGCCGATATCACCTTGAGATAGTACTGCGCCTAACGCATGAATTGAAGCATCGGTTGTTAAAACGAATTCTTTGTTAAAGTCGGGATATTGTAGAATTGGGGGATTGGTCAATAATCGTTTACACTCATTGAAAGCTTTTTCTTGTGATTCACCCCAAATAAAAGGAACATCCTTTTTAAGTAAAGACGTTAAAGGTTTCGTGATATTACTGAAATTCGCTATGAACCTGCGGTAGTAACCTGTGAGACCTAGAAAAGCTTTGATATCTTTGCAGGATTTAGGAGTTGGAAAATTTTGAACTGCAGTAGTTTTCTCTGGATTTGGTTTTACACCTTCGTTGGAAATGACATGACCTAAGTAGGCTACTTCATGTCTTAGAAATTCGCATTTATCAGGCTGAATTTTGAGGTGGAAATCGTTTAGTCTTGAAAAGACTTCACGAAGTTTTTCTTCGTGTTCTTGGAGGCTTGAGGCAAAAACAACAATATCATCCAAGTAAACAAAACAGCGTTCACCTTGTAAGCCGTAAAGGATGTTATCCATTACGCGTTGGAAAGTTGCGGGTGCGCTTTTTAGACCAAATGGCATTCGTAAAAATTCGTAATGTCCATAAGGTGTGCTGAAGGCTGTCTTAGGAACGTCTTTGGGATCTAGCTCTATTTGGTGAAAGCCTGACGCAAGATCTAGAGTAGTGAAGTATTTTGAATGTCCTAACTTGTCTAGAATGTCAGTAATGTTTGGTAGAGGGTAGCTATCTCCTATAGTTATCTCATTCAGTTTTCTGTAGTCGATAACCATACGCCATTTTCGCTTACCAGAGGCGTCAAGTTTTTTGGGTACAATCCAAATGGGACTAGTCCATGGTGAAGTGCTTGGTCTAATTATGTTTTGCTCTAAGAGTTTCTGAACTTGTGTTTTAACCTCTTGTTCGTGAACTTGTGGGAATCGATAAGTTTTTGTGTGGATTGGTGTTTCAGAAGTTGTGGGTATATTATGTTTTGTATGACTCGTAAATGATAAAGGGTCGCC
Organism: Opisthograptis luteolata; assembly: GCA_931315375.2. NCBI lineage: Eukaryota > Metazoa > Arthropoda > Insecta > Lepidoptera > Geometridae > Opisthograptis > Opisthograptis luteolata. The sequence goes on from OV928043.1 coordinate 12,336,801, forward strand.
TTCGATGTAGAAAATATCGAGATATTCGTCAATGATTTTGTTAAGTGATTCATTTTCCTCTTTGTTTAAGTGTGTTCGTCTAATGAGCTTGTGTACTTCGTTCCGTCTGTCAGTATTGATTGTTTTGTTTGTCGAGTTAATGTTTACACAGTTATTGTTATCTAATGACTCATTATAGGGAATTGTACGTATTGTGGGAATGGGTATTGTCTTATCTTCATTTGTGGTATTGACACAAGTAATTAGAAATTTGTGGTCTATGATGTTGACAAGGGCATTAGGGATTGATATACCGTTATGTATTTCCTGTTTTTCAACTAAGGCTGGTCCGGATTGAATGTCTTTAGTGAAGCAAGTTATCACAGTCTCGGACCTTTGGCCTATGAAATGTTTATCTTTTCCGGCACAGTTGTTGTCTTCTCCGAAATTGAATAATCTGTAAGTACGTTTATCGACGCGCATCGTTTTGGAAGCTACATAGATATTGACGCCTGACTTAGACATGAAATCAAGACCTAGTATTCCATCTACATGAATGTTGAGGTCTGCGATATAGAAGGTGTGTTTTTGGAAATCGTCTAAGGATACTTCAGCTGTACCGTAGCTTTTAACTGGATTATCTTTACCTGAGACACCTACTATAGATACGATGTTCGATACATCAAGGGGAGCATTTCCGATTTTGTCTTTACGTAGGACGGAAATTGCAGCTCCTGTGTCTATTAATAGAGTTACAGGCTGACCATCGATATGAAACTTGCAGTAAAGAAGATCTTCTGGAGGAATGTTGAGAGCAGATATTGAAATAGTTTGTGGGTTACGTTTAGATTTTGATTTCGACTTCGGTTTGAATTTAGATTTAGATTTCGATTTTGACTTAGTAATTTTTTGATTAGAGTCAGTGGATTCAGAGGGTTTAATGAGCTTAACTGATTTAGTAAATTTAGTAGATTCAGTGGATTTAGTAGATTCAGTGGATTTAGCAGATTCAGTGGATTTAGCAGATTCAGTGGATTTAGTAGATTCAGTGGATTTAGCAGATTCAGTGGATTTAGTAGTTTCAGTGGATTTAGTAGATTCAGTGGATTTACAGCCAAGGGTTTGGGGCTGGTTACCCGGTTCGTAGGCTGATATATTCGATGAAGTAGTACTCAGAGTTTGTGTTGAAGCATCACAAAGAGGTCGTCTGCGATAGACTGCATTTACCTGAGTGGATGCGTCACGAGTATGTTTAGAGGAACTAGTGGGCTTTACTCGAGTTGTAGGTTTTCGAAATGGTGGATCGTTTCCAGCTCGGTTAACTGGGTATTCGGGTGAATCGATTGGTAATGGACTGAAGCGGTTTCCATCAAGTCGTCCTGTTTGATGGCCGCATTCCCGTTTAAATGATAAATAGCGAGTTGTTTTGTTTCGGCCCGACCGTTTTGACTAAATTTTTGATTGTTGTATGCTCGTTTTCTACACTCAGAAATAAGATGGCCTGGATTTTTGCAATAATTGCAAATTTTAACACCCGGTTGGATAGGGTTAGGCTGCCTAAAATTATTTGCGGGCTGGGAGGTCTGAAATGTGTGTTGATTATTTGGTCTTATCGGCCTGTGTTGGAATGGTGGACGAGGGTTCGCGTTCTTAGCTTGCAACTGAAGGCTGGCTTTGAATAATTGCTGTCGCGCACTGTTCATAGCGCGAATTTTGTCTTCCTGGATCGCGAAACGCCCAGCATCAGAAAGATTTTTGAACTCTTTGGTGCGTAGCATAGCACCAATTTCACTGCCAAGACCGTTGATAAAAACATTTAACGCGGTCTCTTCGGTACCTAGCTTTCTACCTAACAGAGATTCGTCTTTAATTTCTGCGATCAATTTCTCAATTATTTTGCTTCGCAGTAAATCGACTCGGTGATAGTATTCCGTTATTGTTTCCTTTTCCTTTTGAAACATTGATTGAAGTTCTAGTGAGAGATGGGCTATGGTCTTTACATTTGAAAATTTTTCTATTAAATATGACCGTAGGACGTCACACTTTAAAAACTGTTTAGCGTGGACGTCTGCAGAATAAGGACCGATGATTTTATTAAGAGTGTATATAAGAAGGATCTGCTGATCCGTGGGTGAAGCTAATTGGAAGGCAGAGTTGCAAGACCGTACAAATCGGTAGACTTGTGAGTTTTGAGCCGTGTCAAATTCGGGAATTAATTTAATCAACGTTTCGATTGATAAGATCTGGGTAGAGGTGGAAGTAGCCATTTTGGACGAATAGGTTACACAATATTTGAATATAGTACACAACACACAATAGAAAGTCGAAAGTCAAGAATGTTGAAATGAGGATAATGGAATAGAATGGAATGAGCAGAACCAAGTATTAGCCACTTACCATGTAACTATCAGGAACCCCAGGAGCATGTTCGGCGACACGTTTTAATCCCTTCGGGAAACCGCAACAGGCTTGCTGCGTTTGTGTCGGCTTGACGCTTTCTGCGAGGATCCTACCGTCTGCGCCAAATTGTTACGTGGCGAAAGGCGAACACTTGTTTTTTTAAAAACGAATTTATTAAAATAACTAATTTTACTTTTATAATTACAAGAATTAGAATTAGAGATGTTGATGGTTTGGAACTTGGGATCGAACTGGCTTGGGAATGAAGAGCGGGATGTTAAATAGGGTTGGAAATGGAGTAGGGATGCGGGAATGAGGTTGTTTACAACTAAGAAATAGAAAACAAAGTAATTAGATTACAAGCTAAACACATTACTTAATTACGAACTAAACATATTGCTTATTTACTATCTTATCTAATGAAGGGACGGAGGTCACAACATAACAGACTTTGAGCATAGACAGAAAGTACATTTTGTTGGAACACGATAGCCAATATCAATAAACTCGTTTATCTCGAGAGAAGATAAGCCCGCCTTTAAGGCTTGGGTCTTAGTACCTTCACCGCGCCTGAGGATCACATACCGATTAGAGAGTAACAAAAATGTTGAAACAAGTGTCTACAAACAAAAAAAACTGTCGTATTGTAGTTTTCTGTTGTCATGCGGAAAGGAAAAAGCCTTGTAACTTTCAATTCACTAATCGGTATCAACAAGCTATCGTTATTTATAGAAGAGGAGAATATGGTTGAGACTGCTAAGAAGAGAGACACAATGCATTTCCTTTTCGATCCTACAATACTGTTTTAAACTTACAGCTTGATCTTGTAATCTCCGCCTTATTAGATGGTTACAACGCTGCCGTGCCATTAGAAAGGTACGCTTATTGAATTAAATCTATGGTTTTATCATGCGAGCAAGGAGCATGAAGAATCGTGCCATCGATTAGATTCCTTACAAGAAGATCAAATTATAGATTTAGAGCGTATTCATTTTCATCTAGTGACAGAAACTGAGGATACTTTTGAATTCAGTAGCAATGCAAATAACATTAAAATATGCTGCACTTATCGAAACCTAGCACATACATCTCCAAACAGAGCTTGATAGCATATTAATGGAGCCAGCATACGCATAACAAGAGCCAAATCGTAAATCAATGACGCATAACGATCGGATTACATTTGTTGCGCACGCCTAAAAGTATTACAATGACATATTGCTGCATATCACGACAATAGAATCACGTGGACTAGATAATCACCCGCTAGATGAATTATCGGATATATTCGACATGGAAAAAAAGTCACCATAACATTTTTTCGTTGGAAAGAAGCTAAGTTCTTAGATTGCGATGAAACGGCGCCAGTAGTGAATGACACGTGCCAAAGAGAAGTTCGCGAGCCATCGGACACAGTATCCAGTGTACCAGACGGGAATAGTCACACGACGACCTGGCCTGGCGGCCGTCCATGCCCCCGAACGCTTTTAAGCAACCTAACTCAATCAACACCTTAATCTAAACTTCAGTCTTTCACATTCGTATTTAGGTCCATTTTCCTTTGCGCGCATTCGGTAGATGAGTCGGAACGCCGACCGCGGGACGGATATAAGCTGCGTCTACGCCGGTCCTTACGTAATTTTAGTTGACGATGAACTCAATACGTCACCGCGGCGCTTCCGGATGACAAACGAGCGAAACGTATGACCCTATTGTTGTAAATCAAAAGCCACATGGCAAGTAGGAGACGACCTTGCGGAGATAAATGGTCCAGTTAAAATTAGACGCAGCTATTAGATGGACTCCATTAGACTGATCTATGGCGTGTTTTGACGGCACTTGAGCTTCATTAAGAGATTAAAGAAACCGTAAGTTCAATACCGTTTGCCATATAATTTTATTTATTGAATAAACATTAAGCGAAAATGGGAGTTTAAACTGAAAGACAGATCGAAATTCAGAACAAACGGATGGGAGATCTTATTTATAATGAACAGTTTTTAAATATAAACATGTGTATTTGTGTATGCAGCAGTTCCGGTGACACATTTTAAATTAAATCTGATCTGAACGTAAGACACATAAAAATAAACTAGAAAACTAAGTCAGAGCGGTCACAGCAATGACGCAAAAGAAGGCAAAGATTCTTCTTTTAAAGAAGTTGATTAAAATAAAGATTCACCATGGTATCCTATAAACTACAGTAGTCGAAACTCTTTACGAGATAGAACAGCAGTATTTTGTCAGCTAGAAGCCGGTTTCGTAACTTATTAGCACACGTCGGCTAACCATTGGTCGCTACCATGTCCTTTTTAGTTAGTGGCTCTATCGTGATCTCTCTATTAGGAAGTGAGGTGAGGACGTATGGATTGCTAGTTTCGAGCATTTGGCAACCTTTAAGTATTTAGATACATGTTAAAGTTACGAAATTTCAAATCTCCGGCACCCACTAACGAATAACAAATTAGAATAAATTGTAGATTTAAAGGGTGATTTGATCAATGATCGTAAAAATAAACTTTGCTCTACAAGCAGGACTATAAGACGTTGACGTTTTTATCAAGTGACAAGATAGGAATTTTGAAATTATACTACCAATAGATTTAGAGGCAAGTCACGTTGGACAACGCTTGCAGTGCCTTGATCTTGAAGTAGTAATGACCATAAAGGCACATACCAAGGTCTGGATCATAACATCGCCATCTTTAGTATGAACCGCGTTTTGCAAATTTCGCGTGGGTATTCAATTGAGGACATTCACCCGCGGACCAAGTCAATAAGAACGTCGATTTTGGACCCACTCCAAAAACAGTAACATGCTACGCCAATGGCTCATGGAAGTCACAAACAATTTGTTCAAGAGAATAATATGAGGAATCACCACGAATGACTAACTCTTGATACAAAAGATTTTTACATGCACGTATTTAATGACGTTACGTCAAATCACATTAAATACATTAAACTTAAGAAACATAAATCAATATGATAAACCGTCTCTGCGCAAATAACTTTGAGGTAAGAAACTGATTCATGCACCACTGCTACAATGCACTTTTTACCTAATATGATATCGAACCCAAGTTCTGTATGCTACATTGAACAAAAAAAAAACAATGGCAGACATTATCAAGTCAATACTTGCAGAACAAAGACAAACATATCGTGATAGCATTGTATAAAAACAGTAAAGCAGAACATACGATAGCAGGAGCAGATAGCGTTATCTGTAAAGCAATATGCAAAACACAGGATCGCAATGGTGTATGTTTTGCCAGTGTCCATGTAGATATGATTAGAATTCAAAATTAACAATAGAAAATGATCGTGCACGAATTTGATAGACTAACAATTGAAAGTGTCTATGAAATTAACAACATGTTTCAAAGGAAATATTGATGCGAGTACTAATTTTGTAACAGATATAGTTAATTAGTTACTACAGACACTGAGATGACTAGTACTTAAGTAAAAACTACTGGATTACTGGTATTCCCTTAGTATTTTTAGACTTTGGCTAATGACGGTGAACGTCATACCGGTAATTATGATATAACAGTAGAATATTTTAATTAGCAGCTTAAGATTATGATACCTCGTGATGGAAAAGAACGCCGCATCATTGAGATGTCATGTTTTATCTGATAACGTGACAAGGAAAAACGTATATGGATATACAAACAACCCACGTCTAACTCACAAACACGAGTAGAATATTAAAATATATATTTTGTCAAATTTTACCGTCATAATATAGATTAGAATATAATAAAGTTGCGTGAATTGTTGCTTATAACTTAGAAATACCATATTTTCTAGGTGCTTACTCTTCAAAGGTAAGGTATGGAGGTCGGTATCGGTATTATAAATAATCGAATCATCGAAGACGCATTTGAAAAAGAGATCAGCCATTAATTTAACTCCTTTGAAACTAATTAAACTTAACGATAAAGACCCAGGACCCCGAAGCTGTACGTATAAACGAAAGTTTACATTCTACAATGATTGATGTAGCTTAAAGCACCTACTTTCCCTGCCCCCAAAAATGCAACAAAACTGCAAAACCTTGTACAGGTCACATCGAAATTTCGCGAAACACTTGTAGCTGCAGTCGATTTAAACTTGACCGCAGGTTACCCGAGGCGGGCGGTACGTGAGGCCCCTGAGGCCGGGCCTATGTAGAAAGTACTGCCGTCTGCCAACCGGCGAGTAAGAGGCAAGAAAGTGCGTGCGCGCAAAAACACCGGACCACCGCCGCACCGGTTCGGAATGTTCCGATCTTGCGTCGTGTGAACAGCACACTTTTTGCGCCTTTTAACCATCGCTTTTGAGAGACGCGATAAAATAAATCTTCCTCATGATATGTTTATGCTTTTGATTAGCTTTCTTTGATGCGACGGTGACATTGTGTGGGAAATGGTTTCAATTAAGGCGGTTGTGGCATCCATAAACTTAATAGCAAAGATTCTTTGAATTCAAGAATGTTCATGAGTCTACCTACATTCTCAATACTGACATACATGAACTTTGTCGTGGTGATCAGCAAAAAGTCGTAACTGAGCTGAAGCTAATTTGATTATATTATGTGTGTGACCTGACTGACCCACATTCCGTACAGGGTAAGTAATGGTTAGCAGGAATCTCGCTACTTTAGTATATTTTACCATCAACGTAATTAACGAGCAAAATATATTAGTAAAGAATATAATTTACACAACATCCATAACATAAGTTACTCCAAAGCAAACGAAATAGGATCTTTAAGATGCCAACAAGACCCGATCTGGTTAAATCGTGCCGAGCGTGACCGAATAACTAAAATTTTCAATAATAGCCCGGAACGAGCCGTCCATTGCTGTATCGATACGAAAGTGTACCAATTGGCAAGCGCCGGAGGAAGTGGGCGACTTGCGCTGAAACGAGCCGGTGTTAACTAACACCTAATAATTCATTCGTTATTGCAACAACACATTCATAAGCATGTTATGGCATATGGAACACATTTGGAATCACTTGGAAAATAAACAAAACGGATGGGTGATATAATTCCCATTGAAGGTCAGGCTTGGATAAGATCGACAATCAGAAAGGGCGTGATAAAGATGAAGCCTATGACAAGAATAAAATGTCCGGATAAGTCTAAAAATGTGTGATGCAAGCGATCGTAGGTGAGATAAGGCAATCTTGGTACGAATAAGATCTAGGTACTTCAGGTTGTCTAATCACGGCAAAGCAAATACAAAAATTATTACGGTGCTTACAGTTTAACTTCATCATTTATCAAACTTCACGTCGCAATTTCCTAATGACATCTTTCAGAGACACAAGGATAAATAACGCTGAGTTTATTCGCGAATAGGAGGCCGGAGATAAAAACCACTGCGTTCACAATTCGTTTTTAATATCTTGGTCACGGCCTCATTCCCAAAACCTTTGAAAGCGACTGCAATATTCGCGATTAATGTTGAGATAAACAAGAAGCCCTCTGATTCTTTTGATCTTTCCTTCACAAAACTAATCAGCAGTAAAGTGGTATATGGACTTCACTGATCGTTTCATACGTTTCCTCACATAAATCTGGCTCTATTAAGCAACGCCAATGAAAGTGCTGGTTTATAATCTGTGGGTGGCGTGGCGTGGGACAGGCCGGGACAAAGCGGCTCCAATGTGGGTGAATTTTTCAAGGAGAACACCTACCAATAACATGTCTAAATATGCTAATACCTGTCGCGAAACAAAGAGAGCTGATGATGTCATCGGTCGAAGACCTGTTACTACGAATCAAAGCTCCAAGTTCAACAGAGATGTTAAGAGATGAATGAATTACGCAAACTGGGTCGACTCCATTACCATTCCCCGGCCACCTGTTAACCGAAAACGTAACAACAACGTAACATTCCGTAACGAGCCGTCTATTGTTCGACCTTGATTTATCGCCGCCGAAACTGATAATGAAAGTGTAGCTGAGCCTGAAACTGTCACAGCGATGATAGATGGCCTAACTTTTTGTACAGAATCAATACGTTTCGATGATATCCAAGCTGATGGAGAGCAATTCGTTTGACAATGAAAATATTTTGCCTAGAACACACCCATTTTATCTTCTGTTGAAATTTTTGAGATAACAGTAATATCACAAAGTGAACACAGAGACAAAGCTGTATTAGTCAGCAGATCAGATAAATTTCTTATAGGTTTGCATTGGACCACTGTTGGGTCACCTGCTGTGACGATATTGACAATTTGGTTGAGAATGTGACTAAAGACTACTGAAGGATTGTAGCCCAGAAGCCTTCATTCCGATTTCCGATTACAGTAGATCAGATAACGAAAGTAGAAGCAAAACGCTTCGTGTATAATTATTAAAGGAATTAAACGTCAGTCTATTTTCGTTTCTTTGTTGTTCGCATGTCGTTTCAGATAAAGGATGTAACACATTTTAGTAACACCGGAGTTGACCTGCATATTACCATATGAGGTATTTGTTTAGACTATTGATATTCAGTCTTCGTATTGCAAAGAGGCCGTAGAAAGTTTCTCATCTTGACAACACTAAAATTGACCATACACGATCGGTGTAGGTGTGGATTTGCATCACAAAGTCTTGACTATTGAAATGGTCACTTTCCATATTGTGCTGTGCTGTGTGCACATGCAAAAGCTGAGTTTACCCCCTTTGCCGTTATATTGTATATGTGTCTTTTATTTTTCTATTTAATGTATGTGTTTCCTTGTATAATGGCAATAAATTGATTTTATTATTATTTATTATTATTATTATATTATTTGGTAACTGTTCGTCATGTTTGAGAGTTATTTGAGTGAACTTGAACGTTCAGTTGATTAAATAAGTGATCCAGTGAGATAAAGTTTCGAGTTTCTCAACAGTTGGCGAAATATGAACGATTTGCACAAGAGGAATCAAGATAGGAGGCCTTTGCCAGAGGTTACACTGATAGCGATTAGTGATATTGAATTGAACCATAATAGAACTCAAAAGAGGATCCTCTTGCCAATCTAAAAAATAGCGGCAGAACTCTCAACTCGTCTTTTGAAAAACTTGACATACAAAGTTATCTATACATATAATAAATCTGTAACTCATCACTGTCTGTACATTGAAGATAAATGAGAAAAACTTTTACTGGGGGCCTTTATTAACGCAATAGAACCCAAAACAATGGTTTTTAGAATTTTTGTCTGTTTGTCTGTATGTCTGTTTGTCTGTTTGTTTGTGCGCGCTAATCTCAGAAACGGCTTAACCGATTTGAATGCGGTTTCATTAATATATTGTGGTTTTCTCCACTTAACATTTAGTGTTTGTTTTATTTCAATCGGTTCATAAATAAAAAAGTTATATCAATTTAAAGCAACACGTCGGAAATTTGGTCGAGTCGATTAGATTATTGTAGCCCGGATAGCATATAGGTTCCTTTTTAACCCGGAAAAAGATTCTTGCGGGATAGTAGGGAATACCATGGGTGTAAACGCGAACCGCAGCTACCCCTATCACCATCCCCATCCCCACATTTATGTAAATGCGAAAGTGTGTTTTTCTGTTGGTTTGTTCGGCTTTCACGGCGTAACGAAACAACGAATTAGGGTATTTTTTTTGCATAAAGATAGTTTATGCGCCGGAGAGTAATATAGGCTACTTTTATCCTGGAATAATGCATGGGTTCCGTGGGAAAATCTAATATAACGAAATTTTTCTAAATCTTTTACATGGTTGCTAGGCATCATTCTGTTGAATTGTTTACATGTCAGGAAGAATATTGTTGGCATGACAATTATTGGTGTGGATACACACGTAACAATTTTCGTAGCGATGTATCTGTTCTAATTGCTAACTGATCTCCGGTTATATCGAAAGTGTGCCTGAAAAATCGTTGTAGAATTTCTGGTTTGCGCAGATGGGCGATGGCAGTAACATTTTCTGTTCGATAAATCGTTGTTGATCGACATGACCGTATTTGCATAATTTTGATGCTAGCGTGTGTTTTGCTGCAATAAAACCTCTTTGTAAGACGTGTCCGCGCGAAAATTGAAAGAAGAAAAATATTAGAACATTTTATACAAAGCTACAAAAAAGAAAATCAAAAGATGATTGTGATTAGTTATGTTCGAAATCAAAAATCATCACATTGTAATAAAATAATATAGAGCCATCTATTTAATCCTAAGTTAGTGATTACACTATATGCTCTAATCAAACCCAAGACGTTTAAATTTGTAACGATATATCGTTACGTGTGTAGCTGACATGATCTTATTATACCTTATTTACGTAGAACTACTTGGTATTGACGTTGATGTTGCGGGCTACAATAAGGGTAAGCGTATGTTGAGACGTCCATGAGCGATGCTGTAAATTACACAGATACACTGTAATAAAGTACAAAAAACTGGTATCAAGAACAGTATTCAAGTTGACGAATAAACTGGGTTTAATATTAAACTTATACAACATTTAATCACTTTAAAAAGACAAACTAATAACAAGCTACGTCTGTTCTAACTTTATTGCACCAGCAAAAGAAAAGGCAAGCAACGACCGGCAGGTACTTTTCTGGTGATTTTCTCTTTTTTTTCTGGCGCGATAACGTTTACTATTTCGGAGGAGGCTATTTACCATCCTAAAGATTTTTATTCAGTATTAGTGTTAGATTATGAAATTAATGAGTTATTGTTAGTTACAGTTTATTATAGCGCTGCTTCTTTGTCTTCATGTTTTTTTAAATACGTGTTATGTATGAACGTGTGATATAAATACTATCCTACGCATTGATTAATACGCACTAACTTAATTTAGAAAAATAGTAATTGTTGCCGCAAAAAGAAAAAAGAAACATCGTAAGCTGATCTTATGCATATATATTACAAAAAATCAGCGCTGCGCCGCACTGCATCGATTGCGTCTCAATATACGCTTAGCCTAAAGATTTGGACACGATTTTTTTATGAAATAGTTTCGATATGTAGTAGAAAAAGTATTAATGGTGTGGATATATAGACCCAGAGCCTACGACAGCCAGACCTTCGTTTTTTAATGTAAAAGCTGAAAGTTTTTCTGTGTATGCCCCCTATATAATAGTACAGGTAAGAACATCCTGCGAATATAGAGTTTGGTTTGTGGTTACTTGGGCAGATAACAGGAAGTGCAGGTGTATAAATTAGTACCCTAAATTCGTTAAAGTATAAAGCTCAATTTTTTTATATCTTCTTCGGGATAACTTCAGAAATTCATCTGGCTGAAATTTGGTACAGGAATAGATAATAGGACGGAATAATATATAGGATACTTTTTATTCCTGGAATAGGTTCTCATGGGTTGCGGGAACTGGATCAAAATTTCTTGATTACTTTTGGTCGCGATAACCGACATCCACGCGGGCGAAGCTGCGGGCACCAGCTAGTAATTAATATGACCATAGACTGGTATCAGTGAGACATTTCCACACTACAATATACATGAAGCTATGAGGGCATTCACTGTTCCCAACTTCCCATGACGTCTGCACAGTTAGACTTTAACAAAACCAACATCAACAACTTCAATCGATTGAATTTAGACTTTATTCCGAAGGAGTACAATTTATAGAAGAGGCAAAGGCAAAGCTTGATAAAGTTGACACTGTCACATCATATATGCGATAATAATGTTACGGCTTAAATGAATTTGCACCGTGTACTGTTGCAATAAAGTTAACGTTTAATTAAAATGTACAAGAAAGGGCTAGCGATTCCCTGACGATGGGTAAGAATTTATGAATAGATATTTGATTGCAAGCTACTTGCGGGTGAAGATCAAATAGAAGCTAGGCTTCACTTTGTTACAACGAATGACAATGTTTTATTATTTGGATTGAAATCGAATGGTAATGCATTTATATCTAAGCATGCTAGGTGAGATAAGATAATAGAACAACGATTATAAACATAAATATACAGGAAGAGTTCGACAGAAATGCAGGAGAATTGAAATTTCTCCAAAAATTTGGGAGAGAAGATGAAAAATAACGACATGCAAAAGTTTATTTTCGTTAAATGGCACAGTCATAATTCAGTCAAAATAATGACTGAAATTACGAAACTAGACGAGTAAAAGTAGTCATAAACCGTTGGCTTATTAAATTAGACACGTTAATTTAATGTTTGTACTTTGCGAGTTGAAAGCTGTTTTGGGAATTTCGAATTACCATGCAATGAGACTAATTCTAGTAAGAATAATGAAACACCATGCAGTTAAATAGGTACAGGCATTACTTACAGGACATACTTTTTGATCTCACCGGTCTGAGTTCTGCTAAGGGTGAAACCAAACGAGCGTAATTTTGTGAGTCGTGAGTCGCAGAATTTCGGTAGCATAAATTCGGCTGCAATTTTCAATTTTCAATTTATTTATTTATTCAATAGGATACATTGTGATCACTTTAAAACGTCAAACTTAAAACTAGCTACGCCTGTTCCAACCTCCTTACGCCGGCAAAAGAACAGGCAAGAAACGCCCGGCAGGTAATTTTTTTGGCGCGATCACATTGACAATTTTATTCTTATTACTAATTGATTGAATTGGAGTAAGTTCACTAAAATCCCAAGCTTTTTTTGTCATCTAATGGTCCGATATTTTTTTTTTTTTGCATTCGATTTCATACAAAAAGTCAGTTGGTGCCACACGACGACGCAAAATGAGTTGTCTGCTTCAGTTGAACGTAAAATGAGCGACCGAAAATACGCGACTCACGACTCATAAAATTACGCTTGTTTGGTTTCACCCTAAGTTCAGAATAGGCCCAAGCAAGATACCTACATTATATAAATATTCATTAGGAACTTACAAAATTCCATAGCACACGATTATATGATACGTGATATGTTTATGTTTGTTTAAAATCACATTTAGAGTTTAAATCCTCAAACATTCTTCGGATCAACATTAGGTACAAATCATTGAAGGTGCTTGAAAATTCATCACTTGACTCTTCCACCTTTCTCAAACGGGTGTCTTCAATAGAAACCTTATCTTTATAAACACAAGCTTTCACTGCATTCCATCTTCAAGAAACGATATGCGGCCTTTCGACCCCCGCCTAGGTGAATCACAGACGTACCCATACTACCCATACCCACTGAACAATATTCACAAACTTGTTCCTAACCAGACTTTAACTGTCAGATAAATTAATTACGCAGATTCATTATGGCAAAGTTCAAAGACAGGTCGAATGGTAAGAAGCTAAGAACGTTTTTCTTTCTATCGATCGGTGTGGGCCGTTACGCGCGCCGTTTGCCGTACCAATTTGTAGTAGGTACCTATAGATAGTTGAAAGTTTTTGATAATTGAAGCCTAGACAGAGTACTGATACTGAGGTGCAAATAGATGTCGAAGAAAACTTCTTCATGGCAATATTTTTGAATTCTTCTTAATCACGTTTTACTTACATTTTTTTCTAATGTCTTTTGAATAGTAATGATAGACTGTTACAATAAAGAGATTGTTTCGTTTTCTATTTTTAGACCCCGACGCAAAAAGAGGGGTGTTATAAGTTTGACGTGTCTGTCTGTCTGTCGTTCACGAGCTACGGTGGCACCGTGATGAAGCGATTTCAATTTAGTTTTTTTGTATGAAAGGTGAGTTATACAACATGAATACCATGAAGACATTATCATGAAGGATATTTAACGTAGCTAAGGTATAATTCCAGAACACGATTTGAATTAGAACTTTAACGCAACTTGGAATAAGAAACTTTTTCAAGCGTCATCTTCTAGCTACCTCTAAAAAAGGAAACCATCTACCGAATCCAATTAACTGGTTACACATTTGATTCGAAATGTAACGGTCTCTATCACACGGAGATTGCCAATTCCGGAGGCCATTGTAGATGCGACAAGGGCCCTGTTTCGTAAAGGTACAAGTTACAGGCTACAAGCGCTTGTAATCACAAGTTATGATGATTCATTTATTATCATCAGCCTATTACGTTTCGACTACTGGGACACAAGCATTCTTCTAAAGAAGAGAGAGATGGTATGGGCAATAATCCAACCAGGCGGGCCCAGTGCGGGTTGGCGGATAGGTAGAGGCCAGCCCTAGTGACGGAGTTTTCTGACATGGCCTAACAACTGCTGTTTCAAGACTTTTAAGACAACAACCGCATTTAACGTGCCCTCCGAAGCACGGAAGCGCTCAGTTGTAAATATCACTATTTTTTTATAGAGTATTAAACAGTGTGTTTCATTAACAGATTTTTCTCTAATACTTCTGAGTGAACAGACGAGCGGGTCGCTCGTCTGATGGTATAAGCCAGGGGTGGCCAATTTGATTAGACACACGATCGACTGTTTCCTGATGAAACCCTACGACCTAACAAGTACATACTTACTTCTTAAAATTTGAAATGAAACCGTTAGTTTAGTAGCTTCGAGAAATCGTCTGGCATCTTCCGCTAGATTAGCAAAGATTTTCTATCTGTTCTACGTATTCTTTATGTTATTTGTTTCGCCACGATCGACTGGACTAATATCCTCGATCGACTGGTCGATCGCGATCGACCGGTTGGCCACCCCTGGTATAAGCAGTATAAGCTTGCCCATCCCATTTTAGCGCCATCCAGAACATGGAACATCAACAGTTGAAAAACCAGGAAATGTTGCTTTTCTACACTTGTAATAGTAACAATTGTAGCTTTATGCAATAGTGCCAAGACTCCTTTTTTATACAGACACATTTACAACCGACGTCAGAAAATTGTAGGATTTGGAAACTAGATGAAAGTATGTAGACGCAATTGAATCTATATACAAATATTAACAAGAGGTAAAAGTTCGAGTGTTTGGTTCTAAAGATTACATCTAAACTCACAGAATTTCATAATAAACTTAGTACAGAATATAGATTTAGACTATAAGAATTAGCATTATTATGAGAGTATTTAGCAGTAGATGAGACTCATCACTCATCAACATCATTGTTATCATATTAGATGGATTTACTGCGAAAACGTAATCTTAGTTCGTAAATATATACATTTCCAAAAATTGTACCTTACTAAATCACTAATCGCTGATATACCTACCATGAACTCCAGTTTCATTTATCACATTTATTATAAAAGTAACAATACATTTTATTTATTTTCATTTTTTTTTTTTGCTCCGTATTGTTTCGGAAAATATTGTGTGCTACAATTTATTAATTAGCAAATTAACGAGTATGGTCATGCAGTTAGCTGGTGTTAGTACTCGTTCATTTAATGTAATCTATATAATAACTAATTAATTAGAAAATTTGACATTTATGTTTATAAGTTACTGCTTTATAAGTTACTAGTTGCGCCCCGCGGTTTCACCCGCGTCTTCTCGTTATCCCGCAGGAACCCTTTTCCAGGATAAAAAGTAGCCTATGTGTTAATCCAGGGTATAAGCTATCTTCATTCCAAAGAACATTGGCCACTTTTCATACTGCCCTGGACCTGAACGCAATATATTTTGTATGAAAATTTTCGTTTCTGTCAATGTCACTTAGTTTTTGTTCATATTTGGTAAGTGATGTTGATTTTAATGACTAAATTAAGTAGGGCCGACTTATAATACAAAGCGTGAAACGGAATGAAAAAGAAAATGCGGAGTGCGTTCAAAACATCCGAGCATTGTGTAAGTAAAAAAATGTCCTAAGAAACTCCGAAGTTAAAAAATCGATACCTTTTTTTTCTACTCTTTCTTTAAAATATCGTTTCTATAATCTTAATAGGCCAAAAATTAAATTTTTTATCGTATATCATTTTCATACGACCTCGGGTCCGTTTTGGCCATTGTTCTTTCATTCAGATCCGTTCAGTAGTTTTTGCGTGAAAGAGTAACAAACATCTATCCATCCATACTCACAAACTCTCACGTTTATAATATTAGTAGGATAGGATACTTGTTTTGCCCCGTATTTTCGACTATTTACCGCAATAAAAAGTATCCTATATCCTTCCCCAGGGTTCAAACAATCTCCATACCAAATTTCATCAAGGCATTTAAGCGGTTATTATTATGGATTTAATATATTGTAACCTACAGGTTAGTTTATTAATAGCCTTATTATTCAATGACCATAGCACATTATGGAATTCCCTGCTAATGAACCGAGCAATTTTCTAATAATACCTACACAGGAGATGACAAGGGACGACAGATTAACTCATTATGTCGTCTCGGTAAATAGATTCATTAATAAACAGGGAAATAAGTACTACGGTAATGCTGTTAATGTCACAGGAAAAGTGGTCAAATCAAATCTGACGGTGGACAAGCTAAAGCTGACTAAACACAAAATTGAGAATAATCAAATTTGGGAATTATTTTCGACTGCTATTACTTTTTAACTGACTTTAAAAAAGAAGAGGTTCTCAATTCGACTGTATGTTTTTTTATGTTTGTTACCTCAGAACATTCGTCTGGATGAAAGCTTGTGCTTCCCGTGTGGTCCCATTTCAATTTGGTCCAGTTTTGACAGTGGCATCCATTAGAAAACCTTTTTGAAATAGTTTTTTTTTTGCTCGCAAAGTTGTTAGCTGAATTAAATGAGAAACTCACCATCTAAACTCATTTTTGCGATTTGAGTTTTAAAGCTAATACTAAAAGAAACCGGGACAATAGCTAGGCAGTTTCCATTGCAATTACAGGGCGTAAAAAAGATTTAGCATCTAATTTTAGGGCGCAGTGCATTGCCGCGCAGAATTGATGAACTGTAGAGTCATGAACTGAGCTCAACTGTCATAGGCACGAGTGACGCTTACTAGCAGGGTACATGATCTTTTCGTCACTCGCATAACAAACTACAACAATTCTGTAAGCGATAAAATATACGCCGGTTCCACTTCCAAAATAACGCCTCGACTTTGATTCGTGTTCTAAACTGGACACACATTTATGTACACATCTAGACCTCTAATTTCGCAAACCCGACACGCAAGCCAAGGTAGATTGTACAAGTAAACCCAGACGTGACCCTACTAACACCGATACGATACTTTCACGGAATTATCGTTAAGTGTACCAACAACGGGCGTACACTTGTCTGCTTGTTATTGTGACCAGCAACATTTATGGGGCTGGGAAAGCTCTCTGCGTTGGGAGGCAGTACGTCATCATCGTCAGCCAGCAACGTTCCCACTGCTGGGACTCTGACCTTCTCTCAGAGAGAGAGTACGGACCGTAATCTACCACGCTGGCCCGATGCGGGTTGGTGGATGTCGCAATTTAGTTAACCGGCACGTCCAAGAACCACAAAGTTCATCGTTGTGGTTCTTGGACGTGCCGGTTTCGACGCGATGTTTCCTTTCACAGCATAAAGATGTTTGTATTTGCAGGCCTAAACAGCTTATAGACATTTCTTACGGAGATATTTTAAACCCTGGGGAAGGTCGTACTTTTGATCGGTTTGAACTATAGTCCGTGCGAGTGCAACCGCGGGAAATAGCTAGAAATCTTTATAATTTAAAATAGAAAACCGCAGGTCAGTCGTGCTGTTCCGAGCCATTCAACTAGATTGTTCATTTCATGTGGTAGATAAATATTAGATACCTATACCTATAGATAGTGCCAATGTTGCTGTAAATAATACAATCTCTACATACATAGTGACAATTCGAGCTATCTGACGTAATGCATGCCTTTCTACGTTGTGTTCAAGGTAGACGATATTTTTTCAATAATGAAATCAATTTACAACTAGCGGACGAGACGAGCAGGTCGTGTGCTTGTTGGTAACCGCCACGCCTGCAACTAGCAACGTCAAAAGGCACTTAGAACTTTGAAAGAACAGATACCGGGCACAAGTGAACCCTTGTAACCTGTAAATATATTATGCCACAGAACCCTGACAGCTTTACGACCCTGCTACTGCCTTCCTCAGAATCCCATGGGTTCCTTTTACTGCGGCATTCGATTCGCAATTTGTAAGTGACACTCATCGTAAAGAAGCAAGGATAGAAATAAACCTATTGGCACCTAACTATACCAGCTATCGCTGTTCCGGCAGCCTCACTTGAGAGCCAGTTCTCAGTCCAGGCGTACAGTGGCGCCACCTTTGACCACATCATTGCTCGACTTTCAACTTGCGGTCAATGAAAACTGCTCCACTTTGTAAAAAGTTTCCACACTCTTCACCTAGAGAGTACAGCATATTCTGGGTATGTTATCAACGGATGCGATTCAGGATATCCCGGGCAGGGTGTGCCGTACATTCCAACTGCAACCAACATACCTTCCGTACCTACGCAAAGGTTGGTAAACGATTTCTCGCATGTCCTACAAAACTTACGAAACGACCGTTCGCAGTGCGTTGAACTCATAGGTCATACAGGTAGGTATTGTGAATTATCTTATCGTTAACTTAAGCCTTTGTTGTTAGTATTTTTTAGTTGTCACAGGGTAAAGATTGATAGTCTTCTGGTGCTAGTGGTCGAAGATGGAATCACGCTACAAATGGATTGGGAACTGGCTCTCTAGTGAGCTTCGTTGAAGCGATTTTGATATGGTTTTCGGTGTTTCGTTTTATTGACTGTATTTTTCTTGTCTGTCTTGAAATAATAACTATAATTTGTTCTGTCTCGTATACCTACTTTATTTTGTGTTATAAGTTAAAGCTGTTCTTTATAAAATTCTACAGAAAATCTCTGTTGCAATTAAACTTTTGTACAGGTGCTTTTAGCTGGCCAGTGACGGTATGGAATTTAATGAGAAATACCTTTCTATTATGGCAACAACACTACTAGTTCTACCTAACAGAGTTCCAACTTGATTTATGTATTTGAAAGGTAATTAAAGGTTGTTTGTTTATACAGTACTAGCTGTTCCCCGCGGTTTCACCCGCGTCTATCGCGCACAGCCATGGTGGAAACGCACCTTAACGCGTGCGGCCGCGCCTGTGACTACGCCTTTAGAGTCATCCCCATACAAATGACTCAGGTTTGTAATCGCTCTAAAATGGTACAGGAAAACCCCGTAAGGGAAATTCTTTGTAATATTCATGTGGCAAATGTGATATTATCTAGCTGCTTATCATCTTGCAGCACAAAATAAAAAATAAATATATTATTCAATAGGATACATTGTGATCACTTTAAAACATCAACTTAAAACTAGCTACGCCTGCTGCTGTGCTGGCAACTACACTGCACATGTTATTAATACATAGTAAAATTACCTACCTACCTACCTACCTATATTGCAATAAACTACAACAGAGAAATGCTTATATGTTCATTTATATTCTCAGATTGTGCAAGTGTATATTATATATTACATCCAGTTTTTTGCTTCAAATAGATAATATTGTCTATTGTAAACTTTTTTGTATTGAATATTTTTTGCGAATAATTCGCCATATTTGCTAAATAATAATAGCCTAGGGATTATTCACGGCATCTATAGCTGATGGTAATGAATTAATGATGATTACTTACTATACTAAAAATAAGACCAGTTTAAAATTGACATAAACGTCTACAGTTCTTATGACCAACTAGGTAGGTCATAGGCACCTAGCTTATGCTAATATAAATACCCTACGAGCCTCACCATGATAGTACTTGCAGTTTTGAAGCAATACCGATTCTAATAAAGCCCAAAAAGCTATTCAGTATCTGGCATTAAGCAAATGCTAATTAGACATTCATTGGCATCACATTTGCAGTTAATATCGAAGTGGCAGATGGGCTTACTGCCAGATTGGGTCAATAGCCAGCCCGTGGCGAGTCAAATCAAGTTTTTTATAGGCAACTAGGTGAGTGAACACCGGCTCTTATTGATGAATAATTTATTTATATAAATTTGTTTGTGGATGTGTTTGGGTTAGAATGTGATAGAGGAAAATGTTTGACAAAATATTTGAACCGAAAACAAGTTTATCGAGTGACCCGTTTTGTAAAATAATGCGCTAAGTGAGAAAATTAATTTACATAAAACACAGATTGGGCAGTGGTTCGTAGAAACATTCCATTTTATAAACAAAAATTTACTTAAATCTATATTTGAAACTTTTCTTTTTATATTTACACTACCAGTAAGAGTAATTGAGTCATAGTTCTTCAATATGAATGTAGGAGAGCTCACTGCAGTCCAATCCCACACCACAGAGACAAACTCCAAATAAAAATAGACACGAGAATATAAAATTATTTCTGCGAAACCAGCATGACAGTTTGGTCGTCTCGGCATGCCCGTCTCTACACCGCCCGTGTTATTTATAAATCTGAACACTTCCCCAGGAACTATAACAGTCTTATAATGTAATAAACTGAACAACGAGCAGGGATTGCAGATAGGTAGGTCAGTTAACAGATTGTACAATATCTACAGGATTGTGTTGAATGTTCAATCCAAAATTATCACTCTGCTCGGCACTATAAATAGCCCAGCTTTGCCCTGGAGTTGATAGCGCCGCATCCAACACGACAGAGCTATCGACAATGCCGTATTCCGATGAGAAACGATAATGTAAACAATTGGTAAGAAACATAGATTACTGCACCTAGCAGGCTAGGAAAGTGATATCAACAGGTGAAATTCGATGCCTTCAAAAACCGGCTTCTGGCCGTCACGAGAAGGGAAATCTGACCCCAGCATTTCACACCTTTTAAACTCCTCACTTTCAGACCTCGTTAAATACTCTACAAATACCATTCGCTAGTCGAAAACACTGCGAAGTTGCTCTAAGTAAATTTTATAACAATAAATACCTTTTCCTTCGCCCGTCCAGCATGTTTTTGCACAGTTTTCGCGAGCAACGCACTTTTACTTTCAGACATTTTTATCACTTTCTCATAACAGAACGTATAAGTTTCAATACACCACAATCCGCATCCGAATTTGGCTGCAGCTGTTTTATGTCACACGTCAAATTTCAAAATCCAAATGCGTGCTATCTCCGAGCTGCACTCTCGTGAATGAATGAAATCGACACCCTAGCGCCGTGGCTAAGCAGAGTTTCGTAGCTTGTGATTTGTAGTTCCCGTTATTTACTTAAGATGGCGCAAATACAAACTCGTAAAGTTAATAATAAAAATATGGAAGCTGGGTGGCGATCTTTTTTCAACCAAATGAGAATTATGGGAGTTTCCAAAATTGATAGTTCTCTTGTGAATAAAATAGATGATGGCGTGGTAAATAATTAAATTAAAAGAGTTCATTTTTTCAAACCAGTCGTTTTCGTTCAGTCAGTTTCGTTCGGTCTTTGTCGATTGCTTCACATAATCTGGCGCCAAAAGTCAAACAAAATATAATTTGTCAATATCAATGTCAGTCACTGCAGTCATGAGTCAAATGTCAACGTCAACATTCGTCGCTGGGCTGACAAACTGTCAATCAACGCACGGAAATTCGAAAATTTCGAACTGTGTTTTGATTTGATAGTATTTTTTCATTATTTTACAATAGAAGTTTGAGCTTGAGAAAGTCAGAAGCAGAAATTTAGTTGAAACTATAAATTATGGTGAGCTAATCTTTATGTACATAACATATTCGTTTCTTATTTAGACTTACCTGAAAAATTTAATAACAGGAACCAAAAACAGAGCTTCAATGGAATGCGATCTACACAGCGCGTCGCAAGGAGTTGGAGACTTTTCAACGAGCGCTGGACATCCAATGGATGAACAGCCGTATGGAAGATGGGCGCATGGGGCGCTGTCTTGCGTTAATACAGCGAGAGGCCGACATGGAAAAGGAATTTCAAGAGGTAAGTTTTTGCTTCATTATGAACCAAAGTATCAATAAATTGAACCTAAATACAAATTCTAAATGTAGAGGACAGTCACAAAAGTCAATCTTATGAGCCTAGAGCCAAAGTAGTTGTATCATCATCACCATATTACATTTCTACAATAGGAGAATATGGGCATGCTGATCCTTCGCGAGTTGGTAGATATTGTATGCCTTTTAATATGTGGTTCTTGGGCATGCCGGTTTCTTTACAATATTTTCCTCCTCGTTCAGAGTGATTCCAAGTTTGCTCGTAACTTATGTCATAGCTATGGGGCCCAGATGGGATTCGTATTTGTTATAAGGTGCATGAATTACCGATCAACCACCATGTCCCCACAATCATTCCATTAATCGGGTAAAAAAAAAACATCATTTGACCAGTTAGTTTCGCCACTACCAACCACTCTTCAGTAAAAAGGTAAGGCTGCTAATATTTAAATAGATAAGAAGAATAATATTCCCATTTTTAATTTCGCAGCGCACTGACCATGCAGCCATTGTCAACGAGCGAGCTTCAAAAGAAACCGCCCTAGGCATTGAAGTAGCCAAAGTCCGCCGAGAGGAAGTCTGTGAACTGCTCCGAAGGCATTACCTGCGAGAACGGGACCCAAGCTTGAGGGAGCTGTCGAGGAAACTTCAAGCTGGATATGTGTGTAGGGACCTCCGGCTGCAGATACAGAATAATGAGTATAAGAGGCTTCAGGAAAAGGTTTGTGCTTACAGGTTCTATTTTATGTTTAGATGTCACACTTGCTTGTTATAACCAATTATGTTATTATTAACCAGTTGTGCCCTGCGTTATTCCGTTATCCTGCAGGAACCTTTCTCCGGGATAAAAAGTAGTCTGTGTCAATCCAGGGTATAATCTCCATTCCAAATTTCATTAAAAGCTGGGTAGTAGTTATGGTGACACGTGGTAAAAAACATTCACACACACAAACACATCATCATCAGCCAGAAGAAGTCCACTGCTGAACATAGGCCTCCCCCTTCAAACGCCACCATAAACGGCTATTAGCCATTTGCATCCATCGGCTCCCTGCGACTCTTACAATGTCGTCGGTCCACCTAGTGGGGGGCCTACCTACAGAACATCTTCCGGTTTGTGGTCGCCACTCGAGAACCTTTCTTCCCCATCGGTTATCGGTTCGTCGAGCGATGTGGCCTGCCCATTGCCACTTCAACTTGCAAATTCTGAGAGCTATGTCGGTGACCTTGGTTCTTCGGCGAACACATAAACCCTCATAATTCCAGGCGGAAGAAAAACAAGCCAACAATGTCCTCATGAACGCTCTCTACAACAATCAAGAGGCGAAAGAGAAAGAAGACAGAGAAAAGATGGAAAGCAACCTGCTGTACCGGAAGGAACTTCAGCAGCAGCTGGTGAACAGGGAACAGCAGAGGCAGTGCACCTACGAGGACAGCCTCATTGAGAAGAAGATGCTGGAAGATATCATGAGGACCCTAGCGGATGAGGACCAGAGGTACTGTATCATTGTTACCAGTTATAAAAATCATTCTCACATTACCTGTTTTTATACCATAAAAGTAGTTAGATAGGCAAGTACTCATGCAAAGCACATGAGTACTTGCCTATCTAACTACTTATAGATAGAGGCAGTTACAGTGGCCGGCAAACAAGTTGAGCCAAAAGTGGCGTGGAAGGGGAAAGTTCGCGCATGTGCACGTTCATATTTAGATGCTAACTTGACGTGAACACAGCGCGGGTAGCAACCGACCACTGATTAACCAATAAGACGCACGCCTTTCGGCAAACTCCCCCCGCGCACCCTTCGATCCACTTATGAGACCTAAAAATCGTTTCGCAGCCAAGGTCATTAGCTGAACTTGTTTGCCGGCCACTGTTGGTACTTTGAAGCGATGATGGCCTGAGATCTGTAGGTCGTAGGTTCGAATCCTATAATGAGCTTAGACTTTTGAGGAAGGAAAAATTTGTGATGGAACCATAGCTTGGTGGTAAGGCATTTTCAAGCTACCCTCATGTTAAGAATCTGTCACCAACCTCCCTATCAGTTTGTTCCGGTAGCCCCACTTGAGAGCTAGATCCCAATCCAGGTGTAACGTTGCGCCACCTTCGGCCACATCGTCACTTCACATCAGGTGATTTGTTGTCAACGCTACCCTGCAAGAAGTAAATAAGAAAAATAGGTTGTCTCTATTGATAAATCAAACTCAACCTCTTTATTTTGACGTTCCAGAGAGCTTGCCCAAAAGAAGGATAATACCAACCGTCTTCGCAATGAGATGGTGACGTTCCAGCAGGCGCGGACTGCTTGGAAAGAGAAACAGAAAGAGATGGTGGTCATCGAGGAACGGGAGATTGAGAAGCAGAAGGCTGCGGCTGCTGACAGGAGCTCTGCTATGTAAGTCTTGCCGATAAAGATCGGTTACATAATTATCTAAAGCTGGCACATAACAGTATTTCATCATCACCATCAGCCGGGAGAAGTCTACAGCTGAACATAGGCCTCTTGAATGTCATCGTGAACGGCTATTAGCCATTTGCATCCAGCGGCTCCCTGCAAGCCTTAGTGTCGTCGGTTCGTGTTCGCCACTCGAGAACCTTTATTCCCCGTGACCGCGTGGAGTCTTTGGCGGGAATTGAACTGTCGATATGAAATTTTTTATTTTTATTTCCATACTTGTGTTTTCTTCGAGTGATAATGGTGTCGATTCGGTTTTGCATTCTCTAAAACTAAACTAAGTTTGACAGTAATGCTGTCCTTTTTTTACTTCAGTGGTTAGAAAAAGACAGCAATATTATTAGACCTGTCAAATGTAGTTTAGTTTTAGAGAATGCAAAACCGAATGGACACCAATGTGTGATATTGGTGGATTATTTACCATTATGTGTTCGTAAATGTAGGAAATTAAAATCAAGTAAAAGTGACTTTACTATAATTATACATAGCTGCTTCAAAAAGTCTGTGTAAAGTATAAGTAAAGTGCTAATACATTCTGATACCTTAGATACAGGGAAGCCTAGTTATGTGATTGTGGGGGCGTTATTTCAATTTATAATTGTTATTTATTGACAGAGTTGCAGAACGCGAACGAAGAAGGTTGCAGACAGAAGAGCTAAATGATAGGATTGCCGCCAAAATATTAGCCGATGAAGTAAGTTGGTAGTCACGGTTCAAGTGCAAGTTCAAAGGGTTTATTTGCATAAAAACGTGTTGCAGTACATACAATTAGGTCTTCGGCATAAAATTGAATATTTTTCATGAATATTTAATTAACATTAATTTAAAATGAACATAAAATAATATATATACAAATCACAGGTAAAAGTAAAATGGTATTTCAATTATGTTTACCTCTTTTCCAGGCTGCCCGCAAAGAACGTGAGGACATCATCAAACTGCTCCAAGAGCAAGAATGGCTCGAGAAAAATGTAAACGACGATACCGCGATACGAATGAAGGCGGAAAGGGTTAAGAAGGAGACGAAAGAGGCGCTCACGACGCAGATGGAGACACGGATAAAGTTGCAGAGAGAAAATAGGCAAAGGGAGGTGGAGTTTAGGAAAGAGGTAAGCAGATAAGTTACTGCCTTACTTATTATAAAGGCGAAAGAAACTGCCTGTCTGTCTGTATGTCTGTCTCGCTTTCACACATAAACTACTAAACCGATTTAAATGAAAATTGGTACGGAGATAGTTTAAACTCTGAGGAAGGACATAGGATAATTTTTGTAGCGATAAACTGTAAACCGCGGGGAACAGCTAGTTTATTATATATTGACCTAAGCTCCATAGAAGTAATGTCAAATTTAGGGCAGAGGAACAAATAACCCGACTGCGCCAAAATAAAGTACCCTATGACACAGTGAAGACGAATTTAATAACACATCATATGTTAAAATCCGTCAAGCCATTTAGGCTACAGGCCGTGCCGAAGAAATAAACATACATTCGGAAAATATTTACCTACTTCTCGTGTAAAAAAATTGTTTCTGATACGGGGAATTATAGTAAAGGTTCAGAGATATGTATGTGATTGTACCATTTCAGTCCGAAGCAAAAATGGAAGCGGATAAACAGAAAGAGCGCGAGAAAGAGATGGAAAAGCGTCGGAAAGGGAGGGCGTATTCTGAGGAGCTGCTGCAGCAGATCAAGGCTAACGCTGAGAAGAAGCAGAAGGACCATAGATTGGAGGAGGCGAGGGCGCAGCACGTCTGGGACTGCGACAAGGCTTGGTAAGGGTAAACACAATTTTAAAACTGATAAGAATAAGGATGAAAATCGCAAATTACATGTTTTACCGTGTAACACACAAGTCACGTGATGTTAAGTGACCATGTGGTCGAAGGTGGCACCACGATATACCTGATGAACTGAATTTGTACCATGTGTAGCGTTTGACCACTAGTCACCAATCCCGATGTTTTCCTCCACCGAAAGCTCAAGCTTATTGTAAAATTCCATCCCATGATTTACGGATCGCAAACCGACGTCACTACCAATGAGCCATCATCGTTTCAAAACCTTTGATCACATCGTCACATAACATCAGGTGCCTTGTGGTCAAGGCTATTAGCCCTATTTATATGATGACAAAAAAGCTTGGGATTGTGGTGAACTTGCACCAATTTAATCAATTAGATTACTAATTGATTGTGATTGATTATTTGATTTTATTCTCATTAGAGAATAAAATTGTCGATGTGATCGCGCCAAAAAAATTACCTGCCGGGCGTTTCTTACATATTCTTTTGCCGGCGTAAGGAGGTTGGAACAGGCGTAGTTTTAAGTTTGACGTTTTAAAGTGACTATTGAAGTAAAAAAAAGTCTAACGTATAAATT
Organism: Opisthograptis luteolata; assembly: GCA_931315375.2. Taxonomy (NCBI): domain Eukaryota; kingdom Metazoa; phylum Arthropoda; class Insecta; order Lepidoptera; family Geometridae; genus Opisthograptis; species Opisthograptis luteolata. Next base: position 12,363,760 of record OV928043.1, read on the forward strand.
CTCTTCCAGGCGAGCTGAAGTATCCAAAGAGCGGAAAGAGATCGTACGAGAGCACGCGCCGAGACTCCTCGGGTACATCCAGGCCGGGGTCCTCAAACAGGAAGACCTCCCTGTTGTGAAGGAAGGCGCTAAGTTGACCCCTGAGCTCGCCCACCTGGATATAGAGGGCATGGGGACCGCAAGCAGGCCCCGTCGCTTCTCCAAATGCAACGCTCAGTGTAGGAGATTAAGAGAGTACTAACTTGATTAGATAACTACAGTACCTTTAGTACATCATCATCATAATCAGCCCACTTCAGTCCACTGCTGGACATAGGCCTCTCCCAAAGCACGCCACTGAGCCCGATCTTTGGCTTCTCTCATCCAACTGCTGCCAGCCATTTTGTGTAAATCATCGCTCCAATTTTTTTGACGTGACAACGTCTTATAAATTGGTTTGCCGGGTGACACTTCAAGAAACTGCGTTACGCTCCGCTCACGTTATGCGCTCACAATGAGAGCGAGTGAGAGGCACGCGTCCCTTCCACTCGGGCATGGTTAGCCCGCCTAAGAGCGAGAGAGACAGACATAAAAAGTGAAAGGCACGCGTCCAGATGAATATTCACATTAAAATTATTTTACCACTCAAAGTCGTTGTCACGTAAAACTTTCGCCCGTATACCGACTTTACAGGCAACCAATTTTTATTTTTATTCAATTTTCTGTTTCTAGGCTCTTCACTTAGTGGTATTTTGATAAATTAATTATATTTTTAATTTAGACTTGTATTCATTAGAAGACTGATCAAGGTTGTGAATTTTTTAGGTGAAATATTAATAAAAAGTTGGGTACATTAAAATGTATTTTAATTTTAGAGAAAGCCATTGCTTTACCTGCAATGCAGCCAATAAGTGAGACTGAAGTGAAATGCTTGCCTATCCTACTAATATTATAAACGCGAAAGTTTGTATGTATGGATGGATGGATGTTTGTTACTCTTTCACGCATAAACTACTGAACGGATCTGAATGAAATTTGGAATGGAGATAGCTTATACCCTGGATTAACACATATGCTACTTTTTATTTCGGAAAAGGTTCCTGTGGGGTAACGGGAAGACGCGGGGCGCAACTAGTTAGTAGTTACTACTAAAAAAGTGGCGATCGATATGGCGCAATGGACGGATAGCCGACTGTGAAGCGTGACGTCGCGGGTTCGATTCCCGCTACAGGACAAATATTTGTGCATTGAAAAAAAAGCGCAAGTATTTGTTCTGTGTCTGGGTGTTGTGGATCCCCGATCCTCGTAGTTTCTGATACCCTAGATACAGGGAAACCTAGTTAGGGGTCAGAGCCTATGTATGTGATTGTGCGGGTATTACTAAAAAAGGTATTTTTAAATATTTTTTTTTTTTTAGAGAGGCATACAGGCATACGGTTCGCCCTCAAGGCGTTGCCACTACGATGCCGACTATTTTTTAGTAAAATAAAGTTACCACACGGAGAAAAAAGACCTTCCGAAATACTGAAGGAATCAGAATATCCTTCCCTTTTCAGAGGGAAAAAAGGAAGGAAAAGGTTACATTACACATTTTGGAATTACAATTTGTCTTTGGTTGGACTCAGAAATTAAGTCGGGGTTTTTTTTTGTCAGTGCAGATAAGTGATATTTGGTGTGCAAGAAGCTTAGGAATAACATTAAACTGTAAATTTTAATATGATATGTATATCTTGTATATAATAATTCATTTATTCATGCCACTTCTTCTTTTGCTTATATTTTTTTGTGTTATGTTTTCTAAGGTATTTTTCATTTCCCTTTTTTAGTTCAAAATTCAAAATTCCAATTCCTTTTATTTTAATAACACTTTTTATATCATTCTGACTGACATGATGATGGCAGTAATGTTTCACAATTGCCATAAAAAAAAAAAAAAAAAAAAGAAGCTTAGGAGAATTAAAACAATTGGGCGTGCTCAGCTACTCTCAACCTTGCCCGTACACTGTCCAACGCGGTGCGAAATTAAAGCGGCTTTTAAATAAAATGCAGACCTAGTGCGATTCGGTCCCGCGCACGAAAGGTTCCGTACCATCCTACTAATATTATAAACATGAAAGTTTGTAAACAGGGATATAAGGAAGTTCGTTACTCTTTCACGCAAAAACTACTGGATAAAATCTATCTATATATATAAAAATCAATTGCTATTTGTTAGTCTCGCTAAAACTCGAGAACGGCTGGACCGAATTAGCTAATTTTGGTCTTGAAATGTTCGTGGAGGTCTAGGGAATTTTCGAAAGGTGAGAAAAAATAGAATAATTGCCGGGAAAACCCTAAAACCAGCGCTTTCCTTTTTCCCATATAAACGTTTTCTAAATAAAATGTAGAGTCAATTTGAACTTTATTGCTATTCAGTAAAGTTGATTGATTTTTCGATTGAGGCAGTACAAAGTCTCTCAACAAAAATTATGTTTGTTGTATGTGGGAGCTCGCTTTGATATGTATTTTATTGTTTTTTAGTATTTGTTGTTACAGCGGTAACATAAATAGTTAGGTACCTACATCATCTGTGAAAATGTCTAACTATCGCGGATCATGAGATACAGCCTGGTGAGTGGTGACAGACAGACAGACGGACGCACAGTGGAGTCTTAGTGCCCCCGCGCATTAGGCTGCTGGCCGCGCGGTTAGCTCGCCGCGGCCAGAGCGCACAGCCCATTTAATTCTGCATGGCCGCTTAACGCGCGCACTTCCATATATGTATCATGGAAGGATTAATTGGCCGCAGCGACCTGCCCGCGCGGCTTGGCCGCCTAAATGCGCGGGGGCACTTAGAAATAGGGTCCCGTTTTACTCTTTGGGTACGGTGCCCTAAAAAGTGCTTAAAAATAATAACGGTTTCGGTTTACAGTCCACATAAACACGCGGTCAATGGCGAACGCAAACAATAATTAAGCAGGGCGGTGGTTACCGCTCGAAATATTTAACCGAATCAAATTAATTCCAAATACGAGCGGGGGATATTAAAAGGGTGGTGTACGGTGACCATTCTGAAAGCTATTGTAGACAGATATGACTCCAATTTTGAATCAATATATTCGGGTGTTGGTCAAGTGACATAATTACACATTATGTTAGTTGATTAGCACACGAATGCAGGATGTGGTGCGAAAACTTCGGGATTGGATTTTGTTACCTATTTTTAATTTATGTAATGTACATAATATTGTATTTTATTTTATTTACTTAATTGATGTTTTGTTTTTTTTTTCTTGTGATTAATAGATTTCCGTGTCTTAATAAATAAATGACATTATTATTATTATTATAAGGGTGTGTAGAATTTAATAATATATCATTCCAAAATGCTGTCAGAGTTTTAAACTTAAAGGAGCGTAATTTACGCCTCATATTTTTTTACATCATACAACGTAGAACCCGAGCAAAAAAAAAAACCGTCCGAAATTAATAAACGATCCTGATCCGTTATCCGCGGTTTTGGATCGATATGTCTTGACATCATATGTCACTTTAGTAGTAAAGCTTGACATAATGATTGACATATCGATCCGAAACCGCGGATAACGGATCAGGATCGATTATTAATTTCGGACGTAAGTCAACAAGCGCTCAGTTGTAAATACCACAAGCTGCTGCAACTGTTATGGCTCTCTTTCTCTCTCTTTTATCTTTCTCTCTCTTTTATGTCTTTCTCTCTTTTTATCTCTCTCTCTTTTTATCTCTCTCTCTCTTTTTATCTCTCTCTTTTATCTCTCTCTCTTTTTATCTCTCTCTTTTTATCTCTCTCTTTTTATCTCTCTCTCTATCTATTTTTATCTCTCTCTTTTTATCTCTCTCTCTTTTTATCTCTCTCTTTTTATCTCTCTCTCTTTTTATCTCTCTCTCTCTCTTTTTATCTCTCTCTCTCTTTGCCTGTGTCCCAGCAGTGGGAACGCAATAGGCTGATGTTGACGTTGAAAGTTATCCAAATTTCCATGGCGTTTCTGTCGCGTGGTCACCTCGCCCAACTTGTGAAAGTTAGCATTTTTTCGCAATAAAGTAATAAAAGCCGCCGCATCAGCGATCCTCGAAACACGAGTAAACGTTGGGGCTGCCTTCCACCGCGATAAGCATCTAGCACCCTTCTCCTCTACCGCGTTTGGTTCGAGGCAGTACGTAAGCTCGCACGGTTTGGATAAAATAGAATAGAAACCACAATGTTTTGTTAAAAATGTTTAAAGAATACATTTTACCAATGAAATGGCATGGAACTATTCAATAACATAAATACAAGAATAGCACGTTCACCTAGCAACATAAATGAATAATAAGAACTCAATTCTACTTTTATTAATGTGAAAGTTTGTGCTGATGGATGAACGGATGAATGATGAACGGATCTGGATGAAATTTGGAACAGATTTTTTAATGTAATTGAGGGGAAAATAAGCACATAGGCTTTTTTTATCCCGGAAAAGGGTTCTTGATCACGAGAAAAGCGCTAATTCGGGGCGCAGCTACTTGCCTAATTCATAAATTAGATACAATTACATTTACAAAAAGGTTAGTCGACATCACTGGAGACCGAAGAGCTGGCAGCTACCTCGGACAAAGAATTAGTCTAGCCATTCAAAGGGGGAACGCTGCCAGTATCTTCGGTACCTTGCCTAAAGGGACTTCTTTTAATAATGTATTTTAGTTATTAGTTTAGATTTATTTGTTTTTATTTCTTTGTTATGGTATATTATTTTTAGTTTGAACTTCTTAAAGGTCGTGCATACTAATAATAATACTTATCATATACTTGATTACATTTTTTAAATAGATGTTAAAAAGTATTACGTTTAAAAGTTCATCCATTTAGGGTTATAAAAAGCGTTGCCTATAATACCTAAGCCATTTTGGACTGCGTTCATTCAGACGACTCTTATAAGTTTGAAGTGTGTGTCTGTATCTGTTTGGGCATCGTAGCTCCTAAACGGATGAACTGATTTTGATATAGCTTTTTATTTGAAAAGTGACTTGATCAAGAGCGTTCTTAGCTCTATACTATGGGTGTCGGTTTTTTTTAATTTAATTTATCGCAAAAGTGAGAGCTGTGGTACTGAACGACAGTACCTACCCCATTTCGTTGGCCGAATCGACACTCCATACCCCGTATTATTTGCTCAACATAAGCTTATCGGAGGGTTACAAAAATTGCGTTTATATAAATCGTTGACAGGCCACGTTTTTAACACGATGCCACCGATAAAGTTAATGGAATTTTGTAAATAAACAACCTCGTTTTGTAAATATTGTACCTAATTGAAGACATAGGTAAGTAATAGTTATGTGTTTTATACAACAGTACCTCCTGACAAACATCCTGTGGGAATTATGATATTTTATGTAACCTCCACAAACACACCCACACACACAACAGGATGCCCACAGGATGTTAAGATGACTTGTAGACCACTACCATCCAAATGACGACCGATGTGGCGCAATGGGCGGATAGCCGACTGTGAAGCGCGAGGTCGTGGGTTCGATTCCCGCTAAAGGACAAAAAAATTTGCATTGAAAAAAAAACGCAAGTATTTGTTCTGTGTCTGGGTGTTGTGGATCCCCGATCCTCGTAGTTTCTGATACCCTAGATACAGGGAAACCTAGTTAGGGATCGGAGATTATGTATGTGATTGTGCGGGCATTATTATTATATTATTATTATGAAAGGAATGAAAATATACACACATATTATTATTTTTACCAAAAACTTAAGTTTTAGGTATTTGTTAACAAGCATAGGTCGTCTTTAATACTAGCTGTTCTCCGCGGTTTCACCCGCGTGAGCTACACCACACAGTCTATCGCGATAAAAAGTGGCCCATGTCCTTTCTCAGGCTCTAGACTATCAATGTACCAATTTTCATTTAAATCGATTCAATAGTTTAGGCGTGAAAGACAAACAGAGTCACTTTCGCAGTTAGGTATACAATAAAGTATGGGATGGATTTTGACAAAAATGTAATTAACGTAAATAACGTCTCCAAGTGCTTCTTTTAATTTCCGTTTCCTAGCTCTTACGACCCGGTTTGTTTGCTGCAGCCTTCTTTTTCATCTTGACCATTTTCAGCGCGAAGTCCGCTATGGCTTGCTTGAACTCCATTTGTTCCTTCAAATGTTTTTGCTCCTTCTTACCCCATACGGTCTTCTCTGAGTACCATTTCAGATACTTTTCGTAGGCCTGTGAATATTTGTAGCTTTAATGCATAGTGTTGCACACATGGGATGGCCGAGTGGCCGTCGCCCAGTCGCCAGTCCCAGGTATCGCTGGAAAGACGAAGACAAGAAGGTTTTGCGCGACCTTTAGTTGGAGGACTGGCAGGAGGTGGCGCAGGACATACCGAAGTAGCGTCTCTCATTATTTATCGGAGGCCAAGAGTAGTTAAATGCATATTTAGTGTACCTCTACTAATCGCTGTCTTTTAAATTAGAGTAAACACTTTTTGTACTTACAACCTTTTCAGTATTATCCTGAAGGATAAAATTATACACGTCCATAGGAGACATTCCATGAGCGGCGATCCTGAAATTGTATAAAATGTATCAAAGCGAAAGTTCGTATGAACTGGCATCCAACCCTGGTTATTAGGTTTCCGTTTTCAGGCCATATGAAAGCCTATGGGGATATTGTAATAAAAATCCTGTGTAGGTAATCTTCACATGTGGGTGAAACCTCAGGGAACAGTTAGTAAATAAATATAGTGATAATAACAGAGGTATTTAGCCGGAACCGACCTCGGAAGCCCGGAAGGACTTATTAGGTGGTTGAAAATTTCACTATCGCTCATCTAAATCACGGCTGCACTGAGTGTGACTTAAGGTACGCCACTATAAAGCAAATTTTTAGTTTTATTACCGTCTAATCGTATCAGCCGACAAAAACGCTTCCAAAGAGTTCTTCAAGTATCCAAAACTGTACCCTTGAAGTGCACATGCCAAGCCAGTTAAGCTTAAGTCTGATGGAATCACGGTATGGCTGAAAACAATGGTTAGGTAAGTAGGTAAATGCTTATCTAAGTATATCTTCTAACTAAGCCGGCTTACGGTTACGGGTTATGGATTTAAATTTTGTAATGAGCTTGAGATTTTGGTGAAAACATCGCGTTTAAACCATAGCTCGCTAGGCGGCAGGGCAATTTTAAGAGCTCCCTATAGAATTTATATCGTTATTATCTTCGACCACATCATCACGTCTTAATAACAGGTGGTCAAACGCTATCGTATAGAGTTTCCTAAAACGACCTAAGTCCTACAATGTGTAGGACATGGATTTCTATATCTAAGGATCTCGATTTTTAGTAAAATAAAGGAATCTTTTCCGCTACCTTAGTACCCAGTCCTTTAACATCTGCACCACAGTTCCGTATGAAGTATTTGGCAGCAGCACTACTGTTGGAAATTGTTTCAGAAGTGGCGTGCTCTCTGCCAGCCAAGGGTCTACGCAAGTCCCTGTAAAAAAGAACTAGTTGCCTAATAATATAACAAAGCCTTACCTCATAGATACCACTACCCACTACTAGGCTATACTAAGTCACTAACTCCTTAAAAGGACATTGTATATTTACCAACCTATGACAGTAACTTTATCCGATTTATTGATTAGTTTGAACAACTTCTTCGCAAAGTACCGTTGAATCAACTTCCAATTGACCTTTGCGTCTTCTGGTGGTACCTGTCAATTAAAATCCACCATCACAGCCATGACATTTCTTTCCAATTAAAATAACCAAACGGGACAAAGAAAACAGTATAAATGTAGAAGACATGTGATTTAGCACATATTATATTGAAAGTGGTTTCGGAGTTACCTTTCTACAAAAAAGTTTGTGAACATCCTTAATATGTATGACGGCAGGCTGAAGAGCTTTGGCGCAACAAGCCACCGAACGAGTCAATTGGTCTAAGTAGATTCCAGTTACAAACATCTCGGGTATCGTATTTGGATCCAGCTCGAATAGCACGGCATCTGGAGGAAGTCATTTAGCGAGACAGTGAAAAATAAGATATATCTCTAACTGAGATGGCGTAAAGTTAGTCTGATAGCTATACGATAGCTTTAGGTACCACTTTATACTCGAACGGGCGGTTATATAAATCTGGAACATACCATTCATAGATGCTAGCACACGCACCAGTGTAGTTTTACCACTACCTTTAGGGCCACTTAGTAGTATTCTATGGAACCCATGAATCAGCTCTCGACATCTCTCCCACCATATGTTTCTCGTTTCGCCGTTGTGTGGTAAAGCTATCCTGTAAGACACAAACTTTAGTTTTTTAGTAGGTACCTAAGTTCTTCAGAGCTTTTCTTTGAAAGCACGTACCACTGGTCTTCGTAAACTTCAGTCATTGCTATATTATCATTAAATTACTTACGCATAATTACATCGCATGTCATCTCCAGAAAAATTTGGATCACCAATAAACTCTCTTAATTTAGTTTTCGGATATTCTATTAAATGTCCACGAAAAACTAAATCCTGAAAATTTTAATTAAAATGATCTCTTAGGTAGGTACATTTTCTCTATTACCTTACTTGAAAAATTAATTACTTACCTCCAATTGCTCTGTAATGTTAACGCTTAACACTTTTTTAACTTGATGCTTCTTCTTTCCCTCTTTAGCTTTCGGTTTCATTGGTTCAGGCATTTTTTCATCGTTGTTTTCATAATCTCGTTTCAAAGCGATTTTCAATAGTTTCAATTCGTTCCTGAAAAGAGAGAAACCTATTCTCATAGCTCATCTCCACATGTGCTATTTATGATTTTTGTGTTTGTAATGAAATACCTCATGTCTTCGTTAACCGTAGGCACAATTTCAATTTTTGCTTCCATAAACGCATTGCTAATGTCAATATCTCGAACATATTTTTCTTTAACGTCCAATGTTTCTGTAGCATCCAACTCGGCCCAATCTCTATTGTAAATGTCAATCGCCTAGAAGTGTTGTCGATTAGTTTCAGCTACTTTTCCGATAACTACATCAGTGCTAAAATGATTTACTAAAAGATTATAGTTTCATGAAAGTGTTTACCTCTAGAATATGCTCAGTTTTCTTAGATTTAGGATAGTTAAATCCTGGATGCTTTGTAGGGTTTTTCATCAACTTCCTGCGTAATTCTTCTTCAATGTTCTTTTTCATGTGTACTCCTTTCTTGTGTTTCATTTTTTCAAGTTTTGCTGCCATTTCCGCGAGTTTAAACTACGGTAATGTTTTAATTTTGAACAACATTATTCTGCGTCGAATCATAAATCGAAAGGTAGATAAATATTCTATAACCAATTGTTAATACAATACACATACATCTATAGCTGTTTTGTTCTTATTGGTTGTTTTGGCTGCCAAATAAATTTTATATTCTTCTAACCATTCATCTGGTGTCGGTAAGTCATCATTTAGTATAACAGTTGCACCACCTTGTTTATCTCCGGGCATATCATGAAAGAACAGAATCGCTTCATACCTGAAATGAAAATCATCTCAATACCGTGTCAAACTTTTCCGATCTCAATAAGATGTCTAATTTACCATATTTTGAACCAATCCCGTATGTGATCTCTATAACTTTCTCTGATATCATCACCCCTCCTTTTCAAATAATCTTGCTTAAGATTTTCACACTTCGTTTTCCATTCTTTTTCATATTTTCTTTTTAAGTTTCTTTGTTCTAATTTTTCCTGTATTTAATTAACTTTATAATAGAATTTAGTTGTGAAGCCACCAGCATTTTAAACGAAATCACTTGAATACCTACCTGTTCAATTTTTTCTACATATTCCAATTTTTGCTTCAGGCAATGTTTTATGCCAAGAAGTTCGTCTCTTCGACATTGTAAGACCTTTTGTCGTTTCAATTCAAAATATGTTCTGTAAAAATATCTTGATTTATTGTGTTCTGTTTTATATTAGTTAGTTTTGTTTGTATATTAATTGTGTTTTTTACCTGAATACTTTTTGAATAAGTTTTGCGCTATTCTCTCTGATTTTATAAGGAGCTGGTGGTGCCGACAGTCCAGCTAAGTCTTTTTCCCATTTAGTCCTTTTATTACGTAGTTGTGTTATCTGAGCTATTACTTGTCTAGAGGCAAAAGTACATAGATACATTTAAATTAAGTAAGATATATTATGAAGCATGTCATGATTTAGCTTTGTTTCATCATAACATTTATATTATATGGATGTTTTTAAACGTTAGATTTATTCAAAGTACCTAGTACTTACCTTGTTCTTTCCTGAGCTTGTATCAACTCTACTATTCTTTTAACTTCTAACTGTTCTTCAGAATGTTCAATTTTGTTCTCGCATATTATTGTAGCTTCCTCATTTCCTTCTGTATTTTCAGCCTCCCACCATTTGTCCTCTTCTACTTTTTCAGTCAAGCTCTCGTTTCCACCTTTTTATTTGAACCAAGATTTATTATTAGTTAAATAATGGCTTTGCTGTAAATGTAATATTATCATAGGTACATATATGTAGTTAACTATTTACCAAGTAACCTCTTTCGTTCTTTATCTCGTTCAAAAATGTCTTTAAGCATAGCTTGAACATTTTCAGATCTCTCAACCTTATCAGGTATTTCTTCAAGCTCTGCATCGTCAGGTGTTAATTTATGATCACGTAAGCCATTACTAATGAAGTGATGTTCACTTACTTCTAGTTTTCTTATCTCGTGTTTGAGTTCTAGGATCCTGAAAAAAAAAGAATCATAGCGATAATTATCATCTCCATCAATAAAATTTGTTGTTGTGGTTTCTGTTGCAGAATCCGCCAGTATCCGCCCTTTGCCAGTTATTCAACCACCAAGCAGTAGTGTGCAAACATTCCTATTTTCCGGATTGAAAGGCAATGTTTCTATTGAAATTACAGCGCTTATACTTAGAGATAGATTGATTATCTGATATCTCAGAGTGACGAGAACAAAGTATTGGCGCACAGGATTTTGAATTGTTTAAGTTCAAAATTCTGGCTGGTACTGAATTGTGATGGGTAAGCGTGACGTATACCATCAGGAAAGCAACTTGCTCGCTTCGTCACTCAGCTACATAACAAAAAAAACGACGACATCGTGGCGCACTTACTCTTGCGTTAGCTGTTGCGACAAACTCGAATCCTGACCTGATCTATGACTAATCTATGACTAACATCTATGCTCATTTGTATGATGAGCATAGATGTTAGTTCTTGGGCGTTGAATGTTTCTAGTGTATTTAAATTATTACCTAGATACAACAGCTTTCAGCACATCGCGCATGTAGGTCGTCTTCTGAACTTGGAGGTTCTGATCTAAGCAATCCCAGATGTCATTGTAGATGGCCATGTACTCTCCCAGCATTCCAGATAGACGCTGGGAAGCTTCACATCTTGTTTTATCATGAGCTTTTGTTTCCTGCAAAAATAAAATGAATTCTACATTTTTAATGCCAATAAGTGTGTTCCTTAATTAACGGTGTGAAACTCCATAAGAATTACACAATACTCAAGCCGGTAAATTTAAGTGAGGCTGCCGGAACATATCGATAGGTGCTTGGTGTCAGATTCATAACTTGAGGATGATAGCTAGACGAGCACTAGAAAATACCTTACCTACCACCAAGCTACGGTTTCATGACGATGTTTTCCTTCACCGAAAGCTAAAGTTTATTGTACCTCATTGTTATTTAATACTTAGTTACCTACCTGGAACTGGATATCTGTATCAACTATAGTTTTTACGTCATATAGTATTTTCTTCCACTTTCTAAAGTAAAAATCACTGGACATTTTAATTTTGAAATTAAATTGAAAATATACATGAAACGTTTACTTCTAGCTAAATAAAAATTCAAGAGGGCTGCGGTCACAAACTTCAAATCTAATAAACCTTTGTTGGTGAGAAATTCACTCCGCTATCTGTAGATACGATTTATCAGATGTGTATTTCATTTTGTGATTGTCCTACTCATATTGTTATTTATACATGTGAAAGTTTGCGAGTTTGTATGTTACATTTTCACGCGATTAAACCGCTGAACCGATGTTGATGAAATTCATTGTAGATGCAGGTGAAATCGCGGGGTGGAGATAGTTAGTTAATAAAATGGACATTTGTAAAAAATATGTTAATCTATAAAATAAAATTAAACAAAATACTTAACCTACTTAATTGATTAATAATTCCTTTCGCAGACTACAGCTACTTTACAAATTAGACGCTGTGGAACCAAACCCCTGCCGAAATAAACCTCTCGCAACGATCACAATTACAATTCACCCCAAATTAATTCCCCAAAATATTATCACTCAACTACCCCTAAATCAGCCCCTAACTACCCATTGAAGGCGCGATACCGTCACGTCAAACCCATTTAGCGAAGTGAAAGGCCAAACGATCGTCACAGCCCGGTATCTGCCACTACGGAAATCTTACATCATCCCCAATGCGGGAAATAAGCGATCTGTGTTGACGGCAACGACGCTTACTTATTGCCTTCCTTTTTCATACAAAACCTTCTAAATCGCAGCCTTGAAACTATCTGAAACGAACCTTAGACTTAAAACCAGTAGGTAAACATTCGCATGGCAGTTGAAGCACGTTGTAACGTTTAAGCATGCTAGTGTTGCCATGTTTTTGGGCGCGCTACCCGCAGTTTCCGGTTGAAAGCGTTGAATGCGCGGCCATCTTGTCGCCGGAAGTAGTAAACTCTTCCGTAGTGCCATCTGTCGGGGGGCGGCGAAAACGTGTCGCTGTGTCGCGTTTTCAGCGGGCGAAGTCGTTTCGCCCCAATCCTTTTTGTTGAGTCGCTGTTTTGTTAGTTACGCATTCATAAATTCGCTTTGTTTACTCGCCGAGCTTATTTATGATTTTAGTTTTTCTACTGTCCACTGCCAGTTTTTTTGAGGAAATTTATATTGGTTATAAGTTCCTATATTCTCATGGAACACGAATTCAACGTCCGTTTAATGAATTTACTGTAAAATTACAAGTTAACAGGCAACACATCAGGAGACTTGTGGTCAAACGCTACCCAGTAAGATATAAAAAACCTGCCAAATGTAAGTCGGACTCGCGAAGAAAGGGTTCCGTACTATTATTTATGAAAACGACAAAAAAATCACGTTTGTTGTATGGGAGCCCCCTTAAATATTTATATTATTTTGTTTTTTTAGTATTTTTAGCGGCAATAGAAACACATCATCTCTAAAAATTTCAACTGTCTGTATTTCAACTATCGTGGTTCACGAGATACAACGTGGTGACAGACGGACAGCGAAGTCTTAGAAACCTATTACTATTACAGGTCCAGGACACTAATAAATAAAAACTCTTAAAATAACATTGGGTCGCAATTCTACACAAAATTTTTCAACTGAAAATTGCAAAACTAACCAGCAATTTCCACACCCAAAGAGAAGCATCGAAATATTCTAACATCCGCTTCCACCTCGCGCCATAAAAATATACAATTTTCTAAATTTGCTCTTTAAGTAGGTGTATTCCCATTACGGTAGGAGGGGCCGCTCCTGTCCTCATATTTTTCGGCGGTATCGTATTATGAGACCCCGTGGGACATCTCGGGGCATACGATACTGCGACTCTTGGCTCTTAACATGTCTTGCTCTGGCTCGTGTCATGTGTTAAATAAAAAAATATACGGCCTGGAATAAAATTTTATAGGACACCTTTGGGGCGTGCGAGTGAAAATTGTAATAAAAATGTAGATGGATTTCAAGTTGTGCTCGGGGAGAGTTTAAGATTTATTTTGGGTTTTAGGATAGGTTTTATTTTTAGGAAATGTACTATTTCTATGATTACGCTAGGTTTTATACAGGAAAGAGGGAACACCACCCATAATTATTTTGAACTATGCACGGCATTCTCTTTCACTTTGCTGTTTATGTTTCTATACTTCATATGATTTTTTTTCAATATTCGTACCTTTATTACATATTCACAAACCGTAGGTGTTAAACAAACTATGTAATTAAATAATTTTGTAATTACATTGCATTTAAGTCGCCTTCTGCAAGGTAGAGTCCGAAAATTCGAAAACATTACCTCGTTGTATAGCCAAATAATGTAACTTATATAAATGAATAATATTATTTTAATATAATTTCTTGATTTGACATTATATGTACTTATTAAAAAACACGAATTTCATGAAGGCAGTGCGGTTTATTTGGTTTAGTCATGTTTCTTAGTAAATGAAATTCTTAGTGAAGGCGATTGACACCTACTAAATAATGTCAAAACATGTTTCATGTCCCATGTCCCCATCAAGACGTAACCAATTTTTAAAAAAAAAACTCTTACGCGACTTTCGAGGGCATCCATTACAGTGTCAGTTACGAGAGTCCCAGGGGATTGGTTTAACATTTTATAATGTAAAGGAAACATAACAGTGATGACACCCTACCTAGGCTGATGTATCAGCTGGCAAAATCATAAAAAAACATCTTTAGATCAACAAAGTTAAATTTTCAATTTTGACCACTCAGAATTTATGAATACTGTACGTACTCCAATTTAACCAAGGCAAGAAGAAGAAAGAAGAAAAAGATGACAGGGGAATAAATACATACTCCTTTTCTTTAAACTTTTTCTTCAAGTAACCGATAAGATGAGCAGGTCATTGATGCCTGATGATAAGCGCAACACCTGTTCAGTTACAGAGCCAAACAGAAGTTTACACGTTGCACATGTCATTCGTCATCTGAGACTTTAGGTTTTTTTTTTTTTTACTATTTACAGGGTAGCGTTTGACGACAAGTCACCTGATGTTAAGTGACGATGTGGTCGAAGATGGCGTCACGCTACACCTGGACTGGGAACTGGCTCTCAAGTGAGACTGCCGGAACACACCGATAGGTGCTTGGCGGCAGATTCTTAACAAGAGGGTGGTAGCTAGCCAGGCCAGTACTAGAAAATACCCTACCACCAAGCTATGGTTTCATCACGATGTTTTCCTTCACCGAAAGCTCAAGCTCATTGTAGGATTCGAACCCACGTCCTACGGATCGCAAGGCGACGTCACTACCACTGAGCCACCATCGCTATAAATCGCTAGCTGCGCAAAATCAGGTACCTTTAGGAATAAAACATACTTAATTTATTTACAGTCGTCTCTTTTGCGGTAAAACAAATTTTAACAGCACAGTGGTGGCCTAAGAGGTAAACTTAGATGAACTTACTCACGAGTCATAGCCACTCGTAGCTATGTAGACTGGCTAGCCTTTCGAGTGCTCATTTCACTAGATAACGATCCGTAGGACGTGGGTTCGAATCCTACAATGAGCTTGAGCTTTCGGTGAAGGAAAACATCGTGATGAAACCCTAGCTTGGCGGTAGGGCATTTTCTAGTGCTCACCTGGCTAGCTACCACCCTCACGTTAAGAATCTGTCGCCAAGCACCTATCAGTGTGTTCCGGCAGCCTCACTTGAGAGCCAGTTCCCAATCCAGGTGTAGCGTGACGCCATCTTCGACCACATCGTCACTTAACATCAGGTGACTTGTGGTCAAACGCTACCCTGTAATAAGTAAAAAAAAACGAAGGTCAAACATATTTCTCGAGTTGCAATGTATTCCATAGGCATTTTTCCAGCCATTTCTTAGCACAAGCATTAAGATATATCACTCGGACAAAGTAATATCGAAATGAGGCGAGCGCAGCCCGATTTATTTGCGACGCAAACAAGTTGCAAATTGGTCTGTAGATGCGACGTTTTCGCTAAATACCTATAAAAATGTCCGTTGTCCGTGAGTTATTGTGACTAGCTGTGTGGTGTAAACTGTAAGCTTTAGCGATATGTGAACGAGGTGGGAAGTCCTACGTATGTTCTTGAATGCTAGGAATTTTCAGGACAGACACAGAGCGATGGTGGCTGAACGGTAACGCGACACCGAGTTCGAATCCTCTCGGCCCCGCACCTATGACTTAATTAATAATTATGTTATGTGCCGATTTGCCATCGCTCAAAACGGTGAAGGAAAACATCGTGAGTAAACCGGCATGTCCAAGAACTGCAACATTCAAAGGCATGCGACATCTACCCACCCGCACTGGGCCAGCGTGGTATATTTCGGCCCATACTCTCTTAGAGAAGGCCAGAGTCCCAGCAGTGGGAACGTGAAAGGCTGATGATGATGATGATGATGATGATGATGATGATGATGATGATGATGATGAAGATGATGTTTGACCACTAATCACTTGATGATAAGTGACGATGTGGTTGAAGATGCCACCATGCTACACGTGGGGAACTGGCTCTTAAGTGAGACTACCAGACCACACCGACCGACTTGGCGACAGATTCTTAACTTTTCCATCAACAGCTTATTACGTTCCCACTGCTGGGACTCAGGCCTTCCCTCAGAGAGAGGATCGTAATCTACCACGCTGGCCCAGCGCGGGTTGGTAGATGTCACACGCCCTTGAGTGTTGTTATTCTTTGACATGCCGGTTTCCTCACGATGTTTTCCTTCACCGTTTCGAGCGATGGCATACATAACTTGTTAAGTCATAGGTGTGTGGCCGAGAGGATTCGAACTTGGTATCGATATTGTAAGGCGCACGCAGTATCGTTCGGCCACCACCGCTCTCGTGCTCTTAACTTTTATAATTATTTATTTGATTCTTTTCTTCTTCTTTATTTTTCTCCTTTAGTTTTGTCGTTGACCGCTGCAGCCTAAGTTCCGCTAATTCCTCGCTCCTCGTACCGTTCATATGAAACTCTAAATTGTAGCACTTCCCTCGTTGGGATGGCTCATTTCAGCCGTTCTGCAGAAGAAATATATTTTATTGCCACGAAATTTAAATTATCTGTTTCTCTTATCTGTTTTATTAGCTGCGAATTGCCACTGCGCTGCACAAAAGTTGTTATTTTCAGTCGTAATAAGATGTTATTGTTATGAGCTCTTCGTATTCATAACTAAGATTGTTTGGAGAATATTTAAATGTTAGTGTGAAATTTCAGACTCTTATGGCTGCTAATGCTTATTGTGCTTAATTGTGGCAATATGCTGAACAAACTGCAGCTCAAAGATGAAGCCAGAGATGGTTTGATCCATTATGTCAAGTAACGGATTGACCTATTTACGAAAAACTTTGGATACAGATCTTAGTGGAACTATTGAGGTTATGAACTGATTCTTTTAGATACTTGTCGTACTATCACTCTAGTAAATAATGATACCAGGTACGTGCTAACGGAGCGAAAACATCGCTCGCTTTCGAAGCTACCGAGCCATCGTGTACGAATTCAATCAATGTGGACAAGTCAACGAAAGCGAGGCAAAGCTAACGAAGACCTTCGTTCGCGTTTGGTCGTGACCCAGTACCTACACCAAAGGGAACTGAAGCTAGTGAGCGCACACAGTGTGTACAAGCATAAGCAGCGTTGTTGCCGCGTTGCTGATGGCGACCTCCGATCATCTTCGAATAGCGCCATCGTTAGCTTTCTTTTGCTTTTGTCCTTGTGAACCGCTGTCCTTCGCTTTCACAACGTTAACATATAACATGTCGTCGTCCCCCGATTCATCCGTAAGCTGAGACGTGTTCAAATCATGCACTTTTTTACCTACTTTGTTAGGACACTTTCTCGCAAAATGTCCGCGATTATTACATACAAAACACATAGCATTTATAGCCGGACACTTTTGGTTATCCGCACAAAACAGACCTCCACAACGCGGACACTGATCCCGTTGGCGCCACTGGCCAGCCGCGCCGCCGCCGTCGCGACGTCCTCCGTCTCGACCTGCGGCGCTGACGCCACCGCGTCGCTTGCCTCCGCCACCTGGCGCACCTCCGCCTCGGCCTGCGCCCGCGTTCCGGTCCCTCACCGCGTCTACTTGTACACTAGGCATACTCGCACTGTTCACCTTCTCGATTTGGCGACCCTCTTCTCTCGACAACTCTTCCGCCTCGCCGATTTGTACAGCTTTCGCCAGAGTTAACTCCTCCGTTCGTAGCATACGATCTCTGACAACATTGCTCAACACACCGCAAACTATGCGATCTCTTATCAGCCCATCTGTCAAATGCTCAAACTCACAATTCTGACTGAGTAATTTCAACGCCGTGACGTATTGGCTAATAGTCTCGCCTGCCTGTTGGTTACGAGTGAAAAACTTAAAACGTAACATCGACACATTACATATTGTTCCAAAATGTTCATCGAACTTTGACCTCAGACACGCCAAGCTGTCGGCCTTTTCTTCCTTCGTGAAAGTAAACGTTGAAAATATCTCGTAACCCTCCGCTCCTATGAGGTTCACTAACAAGCTTGCTTGCACGTCCGTCGGCTCCTTGTTGACGCCGGATGCCTTCAAAAACACCTCAAACTGCTTCCACCATTTCCGCCACGCGTCAGCACGCACCGCAGGACTGCCTTCGACCTGCAGTTCTGGTGGTGGACGAGCGTGTTCCATGACTGTTCCTGCTCACCAACACTATTTGTGTAACGCCAGTTACTAAATACTGCTAAAAAATACACTATAACTGTATTTTTACGTAATTACCGCTGCCACCATGTAGTAAAACAAGCAAGTTAGATGAACACTGACTTTATTCGGTATTGTGAGGTAGACTCTAAAAACATAACTTAAATATACCTGCATTATATTAATAATGAACTACTACCTACATGTAGAATAAATCAACAGATGATATTAATTCTTACTACACGTTCTGTTTGAACACTTCAACGAAGGAGAAACCATCGGCGCCAACTCCCTAGCCTGCACTTGCTTTTTATCAGTTGGTGCGTACATTATGTAGCCAACTAGCTTAGTTAGCCATTAAATCAACAGCCTAGCCTCTTTCCTAAACAGAATTCAGGCCGCTAGTTGAATGGCGCTGTTCGCTAGGCTGATGATTATAATAATAATAATAATGCCCGCACAATCACATACATAGGCTCTGACCCCTAACTAGGTTTCCCTGTATCTAGGGTATCAGAAACTACGAGGATCGGGGATCCACAACACCCAGACACAGAACAAATACTTGCGCTTTTTTTTTAATGCACAAATAAGTATTTGTCCTGTAGCGGGAATCGAACCCGCGACCTCACGCTTCACAGTCGGCTATCCGCCCATTGCGCCACATCGGTCGTCAATTTGATTGAACGGCTAATTAAGCTGCGACATGTGTACATAACCAAAAACCCCTGTATCCATAACAAGAAATTAGCTGACTTCCACAATTACAAGGACCCCCATTTATCAAAGAAACAACTGCATTAGCACGACGCTAAATCGCATAGTCTTAATCGTCCTGCAAACGTATATATCTTGATTAAGAGGTCGTAAAAACGTCGTCTCTGTCTAAATTATGGCCGGAGAGCAGGAGAGGAGATTAGCAGGTTTGTATGTGTGATGTATGGGATGGTTATGGTCGGTTTGTTTGTATGACGCTTTCTGTTCTGTAATAGGTACTTAACTTTGTCTAGGTACCTACTTCAAGATATTTCTAGGTCACGATTAAAAGTCGAAGTGGGCTTTTTCCCAACTGTGCTTGGTCTTCTTAAACTCCGCAACTTTGTCTTGCTCTATTTTCTTCCAGTGTTCTAATCTTTTTAGACTAAAATCTATTATTAAAAATCTCTTTTGTTTTTGTGGTTGTTCTTTTTGTACTGTATTGTTGTACCAATAAAGAATTGATCTATGTATCTATGTTTTCCAAGTAGCTACTTCCTTACTTTATTACCCGAGTACACTCATTTCGGAGACTAAAATCTGTACCTATTTTGTTGAGGTAGCCAATTGCCAAGCCAGCAATAGGCTTATCGTTTCCTCTCTCTGATGATTTTCGCAGCCGCCTTAGCCACAAGTCTTATAATATCTATGGTTAATGATTATGTACTAAATAACAGCCGTAACAATACCTTTCAAAAACATTGTCCACATCACATATCAAAGCATCCAGCGACCCGCGGGTGAGTCTGCAATCGGTACACATAAATATCCGATGAAAAGCAGTATTTTTCGCCGAGGTGATTCCGGAATGACAGATCGCGGATCCGCCCGGTATATTTCACCCTCGATCGCAGGGCAAGCGCGTATTTGCGAATCCTAGTTATAGAGACTGGCTTTCTTTTCAGTAGAAAACTGCATGTCTTCATAATTTGCAGGTTCACTACATATATTTATTAGCTTATATTTATTTATTTATTTAATTAAAACGGTAAACACCAATTACATTAATTAATTAAAAACACAAAACAATAATCATTACATAAAACATACAACAAGCAAAAACAAAGAAAACAGGAATGTAGGACAACAAATACACATTTATAAAAAGATAATAAACGAAAAAAAAATACATAGTCCATGAGGAGATTTTCTTAATTTGAAGGTCTTTTAAGATCGACCGTCTACGTTGTACGACAATGCATCTCGTAGTGGAAAGTTTTTCCGGCGATTTATTAATATCAGCCAACAAACCTTTGTTTCTAAATCTTAATTCACAAGTCACCTGATATTAGAAGATGATGTAGTCAAAGGTTTTATAATATTACACACCTGGATTGTGAACTGGCTCTCAAGTGGGGCTGCCGGAACACACCGATAGAGGTACTTAAGTGCTTTCTTTCTTTTACTACGTTATTATTTTTCACCCAAAGCCTTTGAGAGTAGGGTACAGTAAAGAGTTAGCTAACCAATCGATCTTCCTAACTTACAAGACATCCGGTTAATTACAGAACGACAAAGTTTTCCCTCCAGCATTCGCAAACACGCCGCTCAGTCCAACCGGCCTTAACAGTTGGTGTCTAGTAAATTTATGACCTCTCCCGAGGAAAAATGTGAACTCTCCGAGGAAGATTTCACCGGTTTTTATTCGGGCGATATATTTCATTTGAGGGAAATGACGCGCGCCGTGAGAGCTTCATGACTTTCAGATTTATTAAGTGTCGAGGTCCTTATTCATTTGAAGGTTACGTTACGAGGCGCTACGGGTCGTCGGGATGGAAAAGGTTAGGATGCTTCGATGTTTTCAGTTGACCGTACAAAGTAGAGGCCCTAGGACTCTAATTATTTCGTTTCAAAAACGGGGCTAGCGAGACCGGGTTATTTTATGCATCGGCTACACTGAGAAAAAAATTCTGACTTTCCTTCTCCTTCCAAGACTGTTTCCTTCCTTATTTTGTATTAGATTTCCTTCTGAATCACAATTCCTTCCCTTTGGACTCAGAAGGAGAACGGTATTTCGGAAGGTCTTTTTTCTCCGTGTATTAGGTATGGAAGCAACTCTCTGGTGGTGGAAGTGTGGACGCTAGGTTGTCGTGAAATCGGTGTTCTTTAAACTTAAGACTACGGATTCGTCGATATCGAGAGGTAAAGGTCGAAGATTAAGAAAACTTACACATAGGTACGTCTTTATAAAACGAAATCTTAATAATAAATATGAGACAATTTAGATGACAAAATTGAATTGGGGCACAATCACTGCAAGCCAGCTTGGGGTTCAATTAGTTAGCAATACGAATAAAATAGTAAATGTGATCGTACCCAAATAATGACCTACCGCGTGTTTTTAGCCAGTTCGTTTGATGGCAGCCTTACTTGAGAGCCAGTTCCCGATCATGGCGTAGCGTGGCGCCACCTTCGAATACATTCGTCGCTTAACATCTAACTTGTGGTCAAATACAAAAAGCACTCCACACTTTTTGAATTAACCATTATTTCGTAACAGGTACAAGTCAATTTAATTATTATGAATTTTTGGTGCAAAAAAGTGCGAATTTTAGTTTTATAAGCTATACATTTTATTTTTTACTTTTTACTCTATGTAACCAAAACCAATCTATTGGACTCGTCAAAACGAATCAAATGAGCCCAAACTCGATGGGTTTATTAGTAGCCATGAAAGAGTTCCATTATCCATCTCCTGTCTCCATCATCAGATCAAATTATTCCATGGTCATCAGGATTACATACACATACAAAGTTTCAAGTCGATACGACAATTAGAAGTAGGTTAAAATTGACTTTTATGATTTGATTACATTGTTAGTTAGTTAGTTAGTAACAAGTGTTTTAAAGAAGGTAAGAAGGTCGAAACAGGTGTAACGAGCTAGCTAGTTTTTGGTTTAAAGTGATCAGACATATCTTTTTGTTAGTCCTACGATTTGTAAGAATAAGAAGTTGTCTCAAAGACACTTCTGAGATGTAAAACTACCGCAATTCTTTCGCCCACACTTTGAAACAGCACTATATTACTATGTAGGACGTAGAAAGTTCTCGCAAAAAGCATAGCGAGTGTTGCGAGGTGTCCGCAGGACGGCGCGTGTTTTATGAAGGAAGTTGTTCATCGCGCGATAAATCTCTTGGACGGCGAGCACTCGGTGACGCGGTTCAAGATGTGTGGAGTCAGAACAGAATTATATATTCTCACACAGGTTTTTTTGTCTTCTATAGGGTAGCGTTTGACTACAAGTCACCTGATGCTAAGTGATGGTATAGTCGAAGGTGGTATTACCTTACACATGGTTAGGGAACTGGGTTTCAAGTAGGGCTGCCGGAACATACTAATAGGAGCTTGACGACAGATTCTTAATGATTATGACAGTAAAACTTAGCCTTCTATACCTCTTTTATAGTGATGTGCCTCTATTAAACGATTTGATTTGTAAACAGAGTTGACAAAAATCACTATGTTAAATGACTTTATGGCGCCACGCTGCAACTGGATTGGGAACTCTCAAATGGGGCAGCCGGAACACACCGATAGGTGCTTTGGTACCATTCTTAACCTGAGGGTGGTAGCTAGCCAGGCGAGCACTAGAAAATACCCTACTACCAACCAAATCCCCAAGAGTACGCAACGTTGAAGGTCAAATTATTTAAATGAAATATGTTGTCCAAAAAAACTAAAATGCACACTTTTATAACGCACTAAAAATGTATAAAAGTTTCATTTAGTTGACAAAGAGAAGATGAAAATTGACTTCTATATAAGATACAAGATAAAAAAATATTGCAATTGTTAGTTAGTTAGGTAGTGAACAAGTGAAGCTATTATGAGTGTTTTAAAAACCCGTCGCGTCGCCACAACTCATGTACCACGCCACTACAGGTGATATATTACGGGGTGGGTCGGCGAGAGTCACCGACTGACAAATTCATTCCCCACTTGACACCTACTACCCCCCCCCTGCAGGCGACCTGGGAGGGGAGGGGGTTGCGGGGAGGGACGTCACACGCTAATCTGTGTAACACCATGAATTTTTCATGTGAACGTGAATTTATGAAATATGCAATATGGTGTATTTTTTGCGTCGCGTTATGTTTGATACAGAATGTTTTAAATTGAATTCGAGGGAATGTGTCATGGGGAATAATATGTAGGTATGTATAACTTGTCTACATTTTTTGTGACTTGATGCCGTCTACATTGTTTAGTGTTTACTGCTGTAGATGTATGGCAAATGCTTTAAGACCACTTTTTGTGACACTTACATTAATATCGGCCAACGGCTCCCCATGACTCTCGCGATATCGGCATAGTTTGGTGGTAAGTAGGTATTTCCTAGCGCTCCTCCTGACTACCTTCAAGTTAAAAACCTGTCACCCAGCACCTGTTGATGAGTATCGGTAGCCTCACTTGAGAGCCAGTTCCCAGCCCAAACGTAGTACCATCTCCAGTTAAAAAAGCGGTAGGAAGATGAAGTTTTGTATTGTAGACTACAGAATGATGAAACCATAGCTTGGTGGTAGGCATTCTCCAATGCTCATCTGGCCCTAAACCACCCTTAAGTTAAAAATCTGGCGCCAAGCAAGTGTGTTCCGGCAGTATTTTCAGTCCAGGTGTAGGGTGCGTCATCTTTGACCATATCGTCACTTAACATCAGAGCCCTTATTCTCTATGACCATCTAGGCAAGTAACGCGGGCGCTTTACGTTATCTGCGTGGAATTACCGAATGTTGATGGTCATAGCTGACTTGAAAACGATACTTATTTTACCATAAAGAGTACGTTTGTATTTAAACTTTTATCATGAAGTAAACTTCCGCGGGAAAACGGGAAATCGTCAGGCTGCCCAACGAAGCCTGGGCGGTTAGCTAGTAAAAATGAAATGTAGACCGAGGGTAGGTACCAGCGTAACAACTTTCTTTATCGCTGTCCCCGCTTTTTATGATCACATAAATTCAGTTTATCTTTATGAATATTCAGGCGAGCGCTATTAAGTGCTGACGACGATTCCCTCTGTAGGTTTTTTGGATTCCCTTTTTTACATCTTACAGAGTTTGACTGCTGCGACACAGGCGGCCTCTCGTGGATTGTAAAGTCTGTATGTCTGTATGTCCGAGGCCCGTATTCTAGAAGGACGTTTAAGCGATAATTAGTACTTGATCATAGATTTGACACTTTCAGTTCATACAAATACGTCACTTAATCGCTACTCAAGCATTGATCAACACTTGAGCGTCCTCTAAATATCATCATCATCATAATCAGCCCACTTCAGTCCACTGCTGGACATAGGCCTCTCCCAAAGCACGCCACTGAGCCCGATCTTCGGCTTCTCTCATCCAACTGCTGCCACCCATTTTGCGTATGTCATCGCTCCACCTAGCCGGAGGGCGTCCCACACTACGCTTGCCGAGACGCGGTCTCCACTCGAGAACACGTTTTCCCCAACGGTTGTCGGTTCTTCGGCTAATATGTCCAGCCCATTGCCACTTCAGTTTCCTCTAAATATATATATCTCAAAGGTGACTGACTGACATAGTGATCTATCAACGCACAGCCCAAACCACTAAACGGATCGGCCTGAAATTGAAATGAAATGGCATGCAGGTAGATGTTATGACGTAGGCATCCGCCGCTAAGAAAGGATTATTAATTCTACCCCCAAGGGGATAAAATAGGGGTCGGGCTGAGACTTTGCATGCATAAAGCTGTAACCCACGTGGGTGAAACCACGGGGAACAGCTAGTTCTAGAATTAAGGCCTAAGTCTACGATGCTGGCTCAGTGCCTGTTGCTAAATTCCGACTTAAATAGATTACTTTGTCATTTAAAACTAGAATAGCAAAATAGCTTCAAGTGTAACAAAGAGTGGTCTTGTTCACTTAAAGCGATCTCTTTCAGACAATCCAAAAGCAGAAGAATAGTAAAAAACAAAAATACACAAAGTAAAACCTCTTCTCTCTCTTACTTCGTCGTTTTGGGCGATTAAAATCCTCTTAAAATAGAGTAGGGTCAAAATGGGATTCGACTTCAGTGTTAGCGTCTTGTAAGTTACAAGACAAGTATTATATACAGTTTGACCACCACCCCACCAAGCGTGTTTTGTGTTTAATACGTTAGATTTTAATAACTTACCATTCCCGTAGCTTTCTCAAGTCGTTCGAGTTTAACGGCCCTTGAACTGAAGAAAAAGAATCGTAAAGAAGGGATCTTGGGTTGTGATTTAAGGAAACTAAGAACTTATATGTTGAATGAAGTTTTTGGGAAATCTTATATTTGTTTTGTTAGTGGACAGTGAAGGGATTAAAAGTGTCCATTTCTTCGAGATCCATTTTTAAAATAGCATCAGAGATTGGGTAGCATATTTTTGGTAAGTATGGTCTTTTTCATGAAGGGATGATGGGGGGCCTAGTGGAAGAGACGTCGGTTTGCGACCGTGGTTTCGTGGTCGTGGTTTCGAATCGAGGAATCAACTCGAGTTTGAGCTTTTAGTGAAAGAAAACATCGCGATGAAACCATAAAAAACTTTGGTGATAGGGAATTTTCTAGTGCTCGTCTAGTTAGCTACCATCCTCAAATTGAGAATCTGTAACCAGCAAGCCGAGAACAGAACGGGATGGAAAGTACTCCACCGACAAGAACTCCGAAGAAGAACCAAGCACTTATCGGTTGAGATGTTGTCAAACATAAAGCAAACAGCAAATCAATAGAAGAATCTCTGTCTTGTACTTTTTATCCATACCTACACAATTATGTAGATAGATTAGAGTTTAATTCGCGTAAATACTCACTCCTGCATGTAAAATATAAGCAGAAACATACCTTGCTAACCCAAAAATAATACTTGTTGCTAAAAATCAAGAAGTAGGTAGGTATAAATTGTGGCGAGTTTTCCCAAAGAGTTAGCAAGTGGAGTGATGCATGGGGGCCGTGTCGCGGCGCGCCTGACCCGCCCTCGTAACTCACGGAGCACCCGCCAGTGACGGGAAAGGGTCTCCAGACTTGCTTCAGTATTATTACCAAAGGCAACGTTACGCTGTTACCAAGTCGAGAAGCACGCTGAGCCATCTTTTTTTACTTCAAACAGGGTTGCGTTTGACCACAAGGCACCTGATGTTAGGTAAGTGACGATGTGGTCGAGGCGGTGACACGCTGCACCTGGAATGGGAACTGGCTCTCATTAAGTCATCATCATCATCATCAGTTAAGTTCAAACTGCTCGGATACAGGCCATCTCTCAGAGAGAGAGAGTTCTGGACTAGCGATGATCGCTCAGTGCTAGTGACGTCTGCTTGCGATCCGTAGGACGTGGGTTCGAATCCTTCGATGAGCTTGAGCTTTCGGTGCAGGAAAACATCGTGATGAAACCATAGCTTGTTGGTAGGGTATTTTCTAGTACTCGCCTGGCTAGCTACCACCCTCTTGTTAAGAATCTGTCGCCAAGCACCGGCGGTATATCGGTGTATTCCGGCAGCCTCACTTTTAGCTTATCCTATGAAATAAAAATGATAATGTTTAATGAAGTATCTTGAAAATCATTTCAAGCGCCTATTCGTTTTTTAAAAGCAAAACTGTGTGAAGTAGCTGCGCTTAGTTCAAAAGCCAAAGCCAAAGTAGAGCCCGGAAACGTCATAGTGTGGGTTAGAAATCACACAACGGACATTGGTCTTGATTCTGTTGTGCATTTTCGAAAAATAAACTTAACTTGATAGGTCTAAAAGTAATGCTGTCCTTGTTTTCCTTTTGCGGTCTGAAACGGCAATAGTTTTATATCTGTCAAACTTAGCTAAATTTTATAAAACGCACCACAAAACCCACACTATGGCAGAACAGTAACAATAAGGGCGAGTTTATCAAAATAATTATGCAACGTTTCAACAAAATCGGCCCAGTCTTTTTGGGCGTGAGAGAAACACACGAACCAACAAACGGACAAAGTTTCTTGTGTGTATATTTCAAAATATGTCTCTAATAACGACTGATAATAAGCAACCACTTTGTTGAAATTACTGGTAATTATTTGGCTATATTCTTTGAAACTTTTAATTGAGTCCTAATAACGATCAAATTATAGACACGGGCAAATGACACAACTAGTAGCTAGAACGTTCGATGTAGTGTTACCAGATTGTAGCGATTTCAAAAATATGTATTAGTTTAAGGAATATATCTTTATTATTCTACTCAAATTACAAGCACAGGGAAAACAAATAAAAGTTTGCCGCCATAAAAGTCACCGCATTCCTTTTTTTGACATTTGTTTTGACGTTCTCGCACCTGCCACACACTCGCGCCTGACATTTGACCGCAGCTGTCAAATGTCACAGCCGTCGAAGAGTCGATAGCGATAGGATTCAAATTATGACCTCTGTACACCTCGTTACATTCGTTTTTTACTGATATAGTACCTACTTTTTTACTGCGACCAAGAGGCAGGAGTCCTTTGCGTTGGAGTGATCAGATCCGCAACACCGCCAATAAGAGTGTCCACGAGGCTATTCACACTGCCGAAGACCGGAACAAATGGAAAGCGATCGTCCAAAAAATAATTCGAGGAAGTCACGACCCTCAGCAATGTGGAAAACGAAACAAGGAGGAGGAGAAGTACTTTTTTTATTCTTTTAGCATTGGTGCAATAGTAAAACACAACACCCTTCCTTCCGAACAACATTCTTTTTGTTTGATAAAATACAATTTATTTAAAATGTCCTTTTAGCGTTGGCTATACGGCTTCGCTAATGCCTAACAATGGTTCGAGCAATGACCTAAGAAAGAATAGGTACATATAAAAATAATAAAAATTTATTTATTACCATTACAAATAAATTCAACAATGTCAGTCAAAATTTCTAGTACATAAATTATAAAAATTATTAAGTTTAAATCACAAAAAGTGTAGCACATGCGCTGATTTTAAGGTTCCCTCTATTTTTTTGTAAGTTTTTAAGTAGAATGTTCTTTGATGCACTGGCAACACCAAACAAACAGCCGAGGTCAATTCATTTCCCTCGCCTGCTATTTAGCCCATCGATTTTGTGATTACCGTCCGTCAATACCTATTTGAAGTGATAATTTGAGGCTAATACACGACAAACGGAATAATACATTAGTAGTGAAGTACGTAATTGCAAACTGCTTTGATGTCTAGCTATAATTGAGACTTAGTTATTTAACTATATCTTCTCTGTGGGAAGGCAATAAATATTGTTTAAAAAGGAAAAAGGTCTTTAGTTTAAATGAAACTTTATTCAAAGATTCAAGATTCAAAGAATTTATTGCATTCCATAATGTACAATAGTTAGTCATAATATAATTAAGATCAATTATGGACCCTGTTGGGCACAACAACAACATTACTTAAAACTAGAGGAGAGGAGGACTGCCATCAATGAACAAAAAACCTATATGCCTACTGCAACCTATGTAAATCTATATATCTAGTTAACATTCTATAAGGTTTTCTATAAGGTTTATTTCTATAAGGTTATGCGTTTAGAGCGATCAAAAGTATTGTAGGGGTTGGGGAACACCAAAACAAGTTAAAAACATGGGCAAACAGGGAATATCGGGGTGTTGCGAGTGGAACAACTGTGGAAGCGCGTATAACTTTCGGCGGGATCTCTAACTCACTGACATTTTACTTTTGACATTTTTACTTTGACACTTTGACAGATCCTGTGACGCGCGGGCGCCACAGGCCACAGACTATTTTACAAAATCTCGATATCCCTCTAATTTATTAAATGAATATACAATGGAATATACTAAAATAAAATTGCGTCGCTAACAACCCCCCACCCCAGTGCTGCCTCAGCACTCATCGCCCGTAGGAATACGTGCGACGCGCCCCGCGGATCTTCGAAGTAGCCCGCTCTGTGTTTTGACGTCAACGACTCGGATGCGCCCATCTTTCCCAGGCATCAGGGTTTGTACCAAGCCTTTGGGCCAGACATTCCGAGGAGACGCAGGGTCTACTATCAGGACGAGATCTCCCACTTGCAAGGGTCTCTCTTCGAGCAGCCATTTCGTTCTGGGCCTCATCTCCGGCAGCACTTCCTTCACCCAACGCCTCCAGTATAAATCGGCCAGGTGTTGCGACATCCGCCATTGCTTTCGCAAGTACATGTCACCTTCACCGAATTCGCCGATTATTGGCAAATTGGAAGAAGAGCCAAGAAGAAAATGATTGGGGGTTAATGACTCACTGGTATTTGGCTCCACTGCCACATGTGTGAGGGGGCGGCTATTGACCATCTGCTCCACTTCTGCCATCAGGGTGCTCAGTACTTCATCCCTTGGAGCTCGTTCCTTCAGCGTGGCATGAAGTGAGGTTTTCACGCTTCTGATCAACCGCTCCCACGCCCCACCCCAGTGAGGACTGGCCGGAGGAATAAAAGTCCAGGTTGTGCCATAGTTGACGGCTTCTCTCTTTAGGATGTCTTCATCAAGTTCCTGGACAGATTTCCTTAATTCATTATCAGCCCCTCTTAGGTTAGTCCCGTTATCTGAGTACAGATGCTGAGGCCAGGCTCGTCTTGCAGCCATTCGACGTAGAGCCATTATTAGGGCATCCGTGGTAAGTTGTGTGACAATTTCTATATGTATGGCCCTTACAGTGAGACAAGTGAACAAGACACCATACCTTTTCTCTCGCCGTCTGCATACGGTTACCTCCATCGGGCCAAACAAGTCCACGCCGCAGAAGGTAAAAGGTCGCTGATGATGAGCCATGCGGGCCTTCGGTAAGTCACCCATTCTAGGCGGTGATGGCATAGCTTTTCTTATGCGACACAGCATGCACTTTGAAGTGACGGTTTTCACTGTAGGTCTGATATGAATAATCCAATATTTTTGTTTCAGCTCGTTAACTACCATCTCTCGGTTTCCATGAGCGGCCCTGATGTGGAAGTGACGGACAATCAACATCGTGACGTGGTGGCGGCCATCAAGTATCACTGGTTGTTTAACCTCTCGTGATATTCCAGGTGCGGCGTCAATGCGGCCACCAACTCGCAGTACTCCATACTCATCCAGGAACGGCGACAAGGTAAGTAGTTTACTTTTTTTATTTAATTCTTTTTTATTTTTCAGGTTGGCGACGTCTTCAGGGAACGACTGCATCTGTGAGTATCTCATCAGCAGGCGCTCGGCCTTCATCATCATTTCGCCGTTTATCTCACCGGTAAGTTTTCTACATCTTTCTATGAACGATAATACGGTACAAGTAGTTTTCAGCAAGCGGAGCCACGAAGAAAATCTGTCTGGGTCAGGTACATCAGGTAAGTCAAGTTCAGTGCTGACGTGAAGAGTTGTGACACATTCCAGGTCCACGTCAGGTATACTAAGAGACTGCACTTCCAGAGGCCAGGTGCTTTCATCCCCATTCAAAAATATAGGCCCGCGAAACCATTCATTTTGTAGTATTGTGAGGTCACAATATTCCCTTGTAGCTATATCGGCAACGTTCATTTTTGTAGGTATATAACGCCAGTCGTTCACATGGGTGAGTTCATCTATCTCCCCTAACCGATGAGCTACGAATACTTTATAGGTGCGCGTGTTGTTACGTATCCAGTGCAGTACTGTAGCGGAGTCACACCAAAAGTATATTTTCTCTACAGACATTCGGTGCTCTTTAGTAATCGTCTCTGATAATCTAGCAGCCAGGACAGCAGCCTGTAGTTCCAGTCGAGGTACAGAAATGTGTTTTATCGGGGCGACTCGACATTTACTCGATATGAATGCTACGTTTGTCTTTCCATTATAATTATCTTTCCAACGCCAGTAAGCTACGGCGCACATAGCTTTAGTTGAGGCATCGCAAAATATATGTAGTTGTAGGTTGCTATAACCAGCGCTGGCGCCTACGGTAACGCCTGTACAGGACGAAGTGGGCGGGGCCTGTACTGTGCCTTCCGCGGTGGACGCGCTAGTGCTATTAGGTGCATCTGCACTCGGTGCATTTTT
The DNA here is from genome assembly GCA_931315375.2 of Opisthograptis luteolata. NCBI lineage: Eukaryota > Metazoa > Arthropoda > Insecta > Lepidoptera > Geometridae > Opisthograptis > Opisthograptis luteolata. The sequence continues at coordinate 12,394,935 of OV928043.1, forward strand.
CGTCTCGCTCTCTGCAGCGGCCTTGCGATAGTGTCTAGGCAGTCGTATCTGACTCATGCGCTTGAGCATTTCCAGCCATTCCATCCATTTTGTAAACATGTTGCATGTTATTTTTTCGTCCCAGCCGAGATTAGATTTCCAGGTTTCTTGTAACATAATTTTTCCTTTTATAGTGAACGGTGCCAGAAACCCGTATACGTCGAATATGGACATAATGACACGAAGCATTTCTCGTTTAGTAGGTATTCTTTCTCCGGTGACTAACTTTTCAGGAATCTTTTTCAGCGATAAGTCGAAGCCCAGCGTGTCTTCCTCGGGAAACCAGATTAAGCCCAGAGTGCGCTCGCCGTCATACTGTTGTCCGACTTTGAACCTTATAGCAGTAACTCCTAAGGTCTCTTTTGGCAAGCTGTCGATAACGGCTTCATTATTACAGGTCCAGTTTCTAATACGGAAACCGCCTTGTTTATGAATGTGCGTAATGTCAGTTACCATTTTGATAGCCGTATCTTCGCTTTCCAAACTGTCGATATAATCATCCATGTAATGCTGTTCACATATTGCTGTCACGGCGGCCGGCATACATGATGTGTAGCGTTGAGCGTTTTTGTTTTTTATGAATTGTGCTACGAACGGGGAACAATTGGCGCCGAATATTAGGGATGTCATCTTGTAGGTTTTTATTTCTCCATCTTGGGTTGGTCTCCACAGGAATTGTAATGCACCTTGGTCTTTAGGTATGATTTTTACTCGCAGGAACATGTCTTGTATATCCCCGGTAATGGCAATTTTATGTTCACGGAATCGAAGCATGATACCAAATAGTGATACTAGCAGATCAGGACCCGTTAGGAGGTAATCATTTAAACACAACCCATCACTTTTTGAAGCAGCGTCAAATACTAGACGAAGTTTTTTCTTATTAGGGTTGTCAACTCCAAAATGAGGTAAGTACCATGTCTTTTGTGTAGTTTTAGGGTCAGTGACCTCCGTTGCATAATCATTCTGGATCAGGTGGTCGATTCGGTCTTTGTATCTTAGAGAATAGCCTTCATCCGCTTTTATCTTTCTCATCACACCCCTCAATCTTGTTTCAGCGTTAGGGTACGAGTCAGGCATTTTACAGTTCGAGTCTTTCCATGGCAGTCCAACATACCACCTGCCATCAATCAACGAAGATGTTTGCTCAAGGTGATGGATAGCACGTTCATGATCGGTGTTCTGTCGAGGCTTAGAACTGATGCCCATGGATTCAATGGTGAAGGATTGTCTCACCTCTTCTTGTAGGTCATGTAGACAGCGTTCGCTGTCTGATGTCATCTTGTCAGCGTCGTTAGAGATGAGCAGCGTAGAATGCAGCGCACCACTGCGCCCACGCCTGCCCGCAGCCCTCACAGGGCCGCGCACGCAGCCGTGTACACACCACCCCAGGGGAGTATGGGAGGCGTATAGTTCCCCAGGTGAACCATTCACTATTTCAGTAGGTAACATCAAGTGATAATTGTCCTGACCTATCAACAGTTCCGGTTTAGCATGTCCATCACACAAGTAATTTTTTATTTCAGATAAACACTTCAAGTTCGAGATATTAGTAGGTGTCAAAGTCTGCACAGGTAAGTCTAATTTATTTACACTACGCGCTTGGAAGGTAAACATATTGCCTTCTTTGTTTGAAACGTTCAAGTCCACAATCTCAGTCTCGCAGACTAGCTCGGTAGAATTCCATGCACCGCACACACGCATAGTTGATTTTCGTCCGTGCACCCCTACACGCGCCGCCAGCGCAGCGCTTATCAATGACACGGTGGAGCCGTCATCAAGCAACGCGACACAACTAACTGTACCGTTAGGTCCGTGGATACTGATGGGAACGGTTTTTAATAACACTTTTGAACTATTGAGTTTTATGTGCGACACAGTCTCGACTTCTACGTCACTATCTTCACTTTTAGTGTCCTGCACTTCTGTAACATTGACACTGTTACGTTGCAGCGTATTGTCCTTTACGTAGTGCAACAAACGATGATGCGATTGACTACAGTTGTCAACGTCACACGCGGGAGCCGGGCAGTTCACTCTATTATGATTCGATACCAAACACTTGTAGCAAAGTCTGTTGCGTTTCACAAAGAACCACCTATCTTTTCGCTTTGCTTTTTTAAACTTTTTGCAATCTGTCAATTCATGTTTTGTAACGCGGCAAAACCGACACTTATCGTCGTTTTCGTTGTCAGTATGTACGAGAACAGTTTGCGCGCGATTTTTGACAGTGGTACTATTTTTTTGTATCATAGTATGTTGCTGGTCCAAGGTTATATTCACTGCGGTACGTGATACCTTCACAGCTTCTCCGTCTAAGAACTCAGATAAAATCATGAGTTTCGACTTGCAGCCCTGGTTGAAGTATGGGTAGCTGAAGTCAGTCCACTTGGAGATGAGGATTGTAGGTAATTTAGATAAAATCATGGAGACAATATTCATCGCACTTAGGTACTCATTCTCTCCAATAGCGAGTACTGCGGCCACATAGTTCTTCACTTTCACAGAAAACGGTATGATGCCTTTATGATACTGTTCTGATAGCGGTTGTAGTGAAGTAATGTCCTGCATAATCTTAGTTATGATTACGTCAGGGTTTCCAAACAGGAGATCCAATGTTGACATAACAATGTCAGGAGTCGTAGCACTGATCAGCAGTGAGGTGACTGCTTCTTTTGCTGGTCCATGAAGACACTTTCTAAGTCTCCATAGATTTTCCTTTTCGTTGAAGTTACACACTAGCGTTGATTCTTCATACGCCTGTTTAAATTGTAACCATTCCAAAGGGTCACCCGAGAACGAAGGTAAGTCTCTCGGCGTGCATAAGCGGCTCAGCATTTTTGCGTCGTTACCTTTTGTAGCGGCATTAGTGGTCGCAGCGGTCAGGTCTTGAATGGCGCTCACCAGCAAACTAACGTTGGTCTCACGTCCAACGTCGTCTTTAGGTGCTGGCAGCAGTGGAGGACACACCTCGCCCGTGTTGGTGCCATATCGTGGGCGAGATTGTCCGTTTAGCTCCTGTTGGCTGCGGTCTAACCACTTCTCCACTTGGCTGTGTGTGGCGACGCTTCTTGCTGATAATCGTGAACTGTATTTCTCATCTAACTCCGCCATATCAGCTGCTAGCTTTTTATCAATGAGTTCCATTTGTATACGTGCTTTTTCCTGTGCCGCTTCTAGCTCCAGCTTCTTTTTTCGTGCCAACACTGAAGACGAAACTGATGCCATTGATTTTGGCATCGAAGTAGGTTTCACTTTCACTTCTTCGTTGGCTTTTTGCAACGCTGAGGTTGAAGGGTGAGCCAGAACATTTTCCGACTTCACGGACTTGCCACCGACATGTTCTTGTGCCTGTTTTTTGGCGGTGCTCCGAGTGTTCACCATTTTTACGGTGCGTGCTAGCGGCGGAGTCGAAAACATATGAAGTTCCTATATTCGGTTCGAAGACCACTTTGTAGGGGTTGGGGAACACCAAACTAGTCAAAAACATGGACAAACAGGGAATATCGGGGTGTTGCGAGTGGAACAACTGTGGAAGCGAAGCGCGTATACCCTTTTCGGCGGGATCTCTAACTCACTGACTTTTTACTTTTGACATTTTTACTTTGACACTTTGACAGATCCTGTGACGCGCGGGCGCCACAGGCCACAGACTATTTTACAAAATCTCGATATCCCTCTAATTTATTAAATGAATATACAATGGAATATACTAAAATAAAATTGCGTCGCTAACAAGTATTCTATGCCGTTCCTAAGAGTTCAAACTATCTTCATACCAAATTCCATCAAGATCTGTTCACTAGTTTAGGCGTGAAAAGGTAGCTAAGAAACAGACAGACAAAGCACTGCAGACCGCACTGGGCCAGCATGGTAGATTATCGCATGCACTCTCTCTCCGAGAAAAGGTCTACGTCGTAGCAGAGCAACCCAGTGCGGGTCGGTAGATATCACATACCTTTAAATGGTTTTACATTCTGGTTTCCTCAAAACGTTTTCCTTCACCATTTTGAGCGTTGGAAAATCCGCGCATGACTTACTTAAGTCATAGGTAGAGAAAGTCCTAGCCGAGAAGGGGTTCGAGCTTGGTATCAGTGCCACGCATTTTTTTACTTTTTACGGGGTAGCTTTTGATCACAAGTCACCTGATGATAAGTGACAATGTAGTCAAAGATGGCGCTACGCTACCTACACCTGGATTGGGAACTGGCTCTCAAGTGACGCTGCTGGAACACACCGATAGGTGCTTAGCGACAGATAGCTAGACAAGCGAGCACTTAAAAATGCCCTACCTATTCCGGGTGAATCTCGAGTAAATAAAAGACATATTCTGATTTCCAAATGCAATGCTAATCCAATTCAAATCCACTTTGTCAGCCTACAAGGTTTCAAGAAACATTTCAGTCCCGGTAAGTTTCCGTAATCACTCGATCGCCATGCTAATCACGCGGGCAAGCTACTTGCACGTCCAATAAATTAGATTTATTGTTAATATATACCATCAATACGTTTGTTTTGTCCGTCCGTCTGTCCTGACGCAATTTATGCCATTGTGTGGGGCCACGCAGGTGATTGCCGTATCTTTAAAGCACCAGTCAGCGACATACGTGCAGATTTAAAATCAGCGAGCTAAAAGTTAGACGAACTTGTTCAGCCTTCTATTCACCCAATATACTAAGTGTAGGCTCTTCCATTTGACATCCATTTGTTCTGTCAGACGAGACGACCAATGTAGTTCTAACCGCGAACCTAAAGTTCAGAATCTGTCGTCAAGCACCTATTGGTGTGCTCCAGGAGCCATACTTGAGAGCCAGTTCCTAATTCAATTCACCTTCGATGACATCTTAATTTAACATCAGATGGCTTGGTCAAATACTAAGCCTGTAAATAAAAAAAGAACAACAGACTACAAAGCGAGAATTCAGGACAGGAATCTCCACACCAACAAGTCCGCCAACAAGCGCGCTCGTCTGTCCCCGTTCTAAAGAGGGTACTTTAAATTCTGTTGATACACCAGTAATTGGCCCGGGATTTATGATTATGTTTACCTTACGTTTGGTTGATTAGAGTTTCGTACGTGATGTCGCGGCCTAAGCGATATATTGCGATGGAAACAAACGCCTATGGACAAAGGTGGAGATAGGACAATGCATGACAACCTTTAAGGAAAGGGCTGCCTAATACAAACAGGAAATTCTTAAGCACGCTCGTAATCTTCAATGAAACGTATTTTTATTTATTATCATCATCATTAGCCTGTATCAGTTTATGAGGTCCTAAACATAGGCCTCTCCCAAAGTACGCCACTGAGCCCGGACTTCAGCTCTTCTCATCCAACTACTGCCAGCCACCCGGCGCAAGTTGTCGCTCAGCCTAGTCGCAGGGCGTCTTACACCATGTTTGCCAAGTGATTACTGTTTCAAGTGAAACATACTCAGGTGGTATTGGCTTGTTTAAAAACAAAACTCTGGGTTGTAGAACTGAAATGTATTGGGCAAGCATCAGAAGAGGGATATTTTCATCTAATCACTTACGACACTCAGGGATAAAAAGTAACTTGGTCTCTCTGGTAACAAAATTCCTGTTTTAGAGAATGTAAATAGATAATGTTTCCGTTTTGGAAAGTTATAAATTAAAATGCTTTCCAAGTGAAGCCATTTCATCGCTCGACGCTCCCATAATAGCCACTCATCAAATTGTGCAATCGCCCTAACGCATTATGTCACTAGACTCTTGTCACATGCTTTACTTGACATGACAGTTATTCTCTCCAAACCAAACTAACTTGCCATCTACAAACTAATTCTCAAGCGATTTGAAACTCTATCGCTGTTGAAATAAGAGTTGTTAAAATGAGGGTAGTTGCAAGTTTTGTTGTGGTGACAGAAAAGCTGTGAAAGCCCAGTGGTGGTCATTTGATCCGTAGATGCTCAGATTACTTGTGTACAAATAGGATTTTGCCTACTTATTGATATTTTATGGAATAGGGATTAAATGTCTTGCGGCTTCTGTTCTGGGCTTGAAAACTTTTTTGGATGCTATTCTTGGATGTTTGAATGGGAAAGATTATAGGGATATTGTCGAAAAAATTTGTTAATAGTGTTTAAAGCCGTAAAGAATTCGGATGGAAATGGGGTCTGTTTTCTCAGTAAGAGTTCTTTACAGAGACGGAGAGAGAAATGATAATACCGCGAAGATTGTTTATATTAGATTTTAGTTGAAAGGTAGTTTTAGCTAGAAAACTGAGAAACATGTTTTGTATCTTGAAAAAAAAATGTGCCAAGTTACCTTAAAAGTTACGACCATTTTTTCCTAATCTGTGAATAACAACAGCATACTAGAAAAATACAGAGAGGTCTTTAGCCTATTTTTTAACTGATATCAAAAAAGGAAGAGGTTCTCAATTCGACTGCTTTTTAAGTTTGTTATACCTCAAAACTTTTGTCTAGGAGAACCGATTTTGATGATTCTTTCTTAGTTAGAAAGCTGGTGCTTCCCGTGTGGTACCATTTCAATTTGGTCCTCTTTTGACATTGGCATCCAAACCTTAAAGTCTGTGTTTTTGTTTGTAAATACAGCATTGATTTATTATTGCGATTTTTTAAAAACATTTTCGTTAAAAAGTACCCCCTCTTGTCGCCAGCCGGGTAAAATATACCTACCCTATTATAAAAAAAAAACATTAGCTAAAATCACCACAGAGAGCACGAGTCCACCATAAATAGACATCCGATACTTTCCCGCACAATGAGAGAGCGGATAAAGGACCCCATTCACAAGCCGACATATTGTCAACCAAATCTCATTGTCAGCCGACGAGCGCTAATTACTCGCCTGAATGCCTTTTGACGGCTCGACGGGAACCGTCACTGTTACTGTATTGTATTTCAATAACATGCTTCTGTTTTGTTCAAAGTTTTACTGAAAATATACTCTATTGGAAGGCGGTAGCGGCGAGCTTAGACAGAGATTGTATCTAGGTCTAGTAATCCGAGCAACTGATTGGATCGGATCCTCAGATCGGATTAGTTTGACGTTGGAAAACGTGATTATTAGTTTTTGTTTGTAAATCCTTTTTTGTTACGAAAATGTTTACTTGCAGTAACTTTTATAGTGTTGAGGTTTACTAACAAAGAATAGAAGCAACTGGAGAGGGGTTTATTTCTAAACTAGTTGCATTATTTATTTATTTAGTTAACATAATACCGTCGGGTGGGCATTACACATTGATAAGTGCTCGGTAGCTGATCAAGTAAGCGTTTGAAAATAGTCTACCACCAAACTATGATTTCATCACGATGTTTTTCTTCATCTCTCCACCAAAAGCTCAAGTTCATTGTAGGATTCAAACCCACGACCTACGGATCGCAAACTGACGTGACCACTGAGCCAATATTGCTTGAATTGTGGAGTGTGCTAGTGTATATTATACTATATCGCGCTCCGCGGTTTCACCCGCGTCTTCCTGTTATCCCGCTATTAAACGTAGGCTATGTGCTAACTCAGGGTACAAACTATCTCCATTCCAAGTTTCATCAAAATTGGTTTAGTAGTTACGATGATACGTGGCAACAAACATCCACACACACACACACAAACATTCGCATTTTTTTTTTACTATTTACAGGGTAGCGTTTGACCACAAGTCACCTGATGTTAAGTGACGATGTGGTCGAAGATGGCGCCACGCTACACCTGGACTGGGAACTGGCTCTCAAGTGAGGCTGCCGGAACACACCGATAGGTGCTTGGCGACAGATTTTTAACAAGAGGGTGGTAGCTAGCCAGGCGAGTACTAGAAAATACCCTACCACCAAGCTATGGTTTCATCACGATGTTTTCCTTCACCGAAAGCTCAAGCTTATTGTAGGATTCGAACCCACGTCCTACGGATTGCAAGCCGACGTCACTACCGCTGAGCCATCATCGCTATCATTATTTTATCATATTAGTAGGATTAGGATAGGATTATTTGTACTTATATACAGTTTAATATCCTAAAGGCATGTTAAGGGGAAACCTTGTCAAGAGTTGAACATCTATAATTACGAAATCGACGTCTATAAACGCAGTCAGCCCTCCAATTACCCCTCACCCTGTAATTTAGCTCTTTATCTATTTTTTCACGAAATCAAACCGCATGTTATTACTTGTAAACGTCATGCATTAAACGCAATTAGGGTTGGGCCAAATAACATAGACAACACTAATCGCTTGTGCGGACCTACTAATTTGTGAAGAAGTTGGTGAATCAGAGGCTTGTTATGTTTAGTTATTATTTATTAATTGGAGAGTTTTACGTTGTATTGTTGTTTTACATTTTACACAGAAACGTTTGAAAGTCATCTGATGTTAGGCGACGAAGTAGTCAAAGGTGGGTCACGAGTCACGACTCACCTCACCTGGTGACAATATAAAAAAAGTGTTTTAAAAATGATTACCGATTTTCTAAACTTGCATCTAAAAAAACATCCTACTTATTTTTTAATTGCATTTAAAATGTATAAATAAACTCTTCAGAGAAATATTATTTCCTATTTTAGACAAAGCAACAGATGAGGTAGCAGATAAAGTCCCCTACACACAGTTTGAAAAACAACCCAACCAGGTAATTTGATGTAGCAACACAACAAAAGGTTCAATGACTGTTATAATAAAAAAATCGATACCCCTAACAATAAAGCCCCGAATCCATCACAAACCTAGCTACTGAACAACAATGCTTGAAAGTAACTCGAACGAAACATAATTATCGAGTTGCTCAACGACAGAAAAAACTATGATCTCTTCACACACAGCTCTCGCGAAAAAAGCCCCTATTACAAAGCTGGTAAGATTTTTTTTAAAGTGGGTAGTTGAGTTTAATCCGCCCATTGTGTGTTCGTCGATGTAATCAGAGAACTTGTTATTGTGCTGTAGTTTTGACAGATCTGTGACGTAGGAGCTACGTCACTTTGTATTTATGAAGGGAGCTTACGGTGGTATGAATGGATGTGGAGCATAAGCCTAATTATTATGGGAGAGGGTGACAATGTGGCAAAATGGTTTTTTTAACGCATTAAGCCGGATGCATAGTAGCCATAACGCTACTTTTATTGAAGCTAACAATGGCTTTTTTTGAGTGGCGAGAAACTTGAACTGCGTTGTAACTTTAGTTCTGTCAGTCAGTTCCCAATCCAGGCGTAGCGTGGCGCCACCTTCAATTACACCCTCGCTTAACACAATATGTGACTTGTCATCTTCATCATCAGCCGGTGTCAGTCCATTGCTGGACTTAGGCCTCCCCCAAGGTACGCTACTGAGCCCAGTCTTTGGCTCTTCTCATATACCTACTGGCAGCCACTCGGCGCAAGGCCCTCGCTCCACCTAGTCGGAGAGCGTCGTACACTACGTTTCCCAAGTCGCGGTCTCCACTCAAGAACGTCTACCTCAAGGGGTTTCAGTGACTTGTGGTCAAACGTTACGTTCTAGTGAGTCATAAGTAATTTAACGCGTGACGTAATTGATGCCCCCATACTGGCTACCGTGGAGATGGAAAACAAATCGTTCCGAGTTCATATAAACATTTAAACTCTTCAAAGCCTATCTCCATCAGATATAACCGCCGAGACATAAAATAATAATGCAAACCAATCAATGTAACGCCAGCGGCGGAGTTTAGCAAGTCAAATAGGTTAGCTGTTAGCGAGCCGGCCTGATTTTATGCTAATACGGAGTGTTTATTATGCAAAACCGAAAAGTAGTGATGTGCTCATATCGAGAGTTTAAAGTGCTATCAACGAATTTTACCTATGTTCCACGACAAGCGCTCTTCTTTTCTTTAACTGACTTCAAAAAAGGCCCCTTTTTTTTCCTCAATTCAACTGTTTTTAAAACACTTTTTTATGTTTGTTACCACAGAACTTTCGACTGGGTGAACCAATTTTGATAGTACTTATTTTATTTGAAAGCTCGTACTTCCTGTGTAGTCTCATTTCAATTTGGGCCAGTTCTAACAATGACATCCAAGAAAAAACTTCTGAAGTCGTTTTTTTGCTTGCAATGCTCCTTGTTTTTAAACGCATAGCAATTTCTTGTTGGTGGAGGATTTTCCATCCTGTTCTGTCCTCAGCCATCTTTTTAACTTCTTGGAACGACATGATGACAAACCTTTCTTTGACGTGGTCTATTTATGCTCTTCTCGGTCTACCTCTCACTCTCTTCCCTTCTAAGACAGCTGGACGTTTCTTGCCTGTTCTTTTGCTGTAAGAAGGTTAAACCAGACTTAGCTATCTTACTAAATAATTATTTTTTTTTACTTTTTACAGGGTAGCGTTTGACCACAAGTCACATGATGTTAAGTGAAGATGTGGTCGAAGATGGCGCCACGCTACACCTGGACTGGGAACTGGCTCTCAAGTGTGGCTGCCGGAACACACCGATAGGTGCTTGGCGACAGATTCTTAACAAGAGGGTGGTAAAGTAAAATATATTTATTTTGACTTGACTTATATTTAATTTCACCTCATGTTCAGTTCTTACAATTACCTCAACATACAATGTTATAAGCCCAAAATGCTGACAGCGTCATTGCCAATAACGCCTACCAATAATTTATTTAAATATTTATACATTAACGTGTTGAATTCGAGCAACCCTATTTCCACCCCTAAAGCCCCGGGGTCGCGGTCACCAATTTGCGTTTTAATTAAGTATTCGCATAACAGGTTTGTTTTTGTTACAAATTGTTTTCCCGAATCTGCGGCCGTACCCGCGGGGGCCGGTGCTGCGGCTGCGGCCGAAACGGTTTATGTTTCACACGTTTGTGTGATAACATCGAAAGTTATTGTTATTGGAATGCAGAATATGCTGATGCTTTTTTTTTGTGTTCGCTGCTGCTACATTTTGAGATGAAATGTTGTAAGTGGATTCGATTTTAGTCAGTTTTGTATCTACACATAACACAATGATGTCGATTCGGTTTTGCATTCTCTAAAACTAAACTAAGTTTGACAGGTCTAATAGTATTGCTATCTTTTTCTAACCACTGAAGTAAAAAAGGAAAGCATTACTTCTAGACCTGTCAAACTTAGTTTAGTTTTAGAGAATGCAAAATCGAATCGACACCAATAACCACCTTGGCATAATATTGGTTTCAAAAAAGTTCACGCTCCACCTGGGGTGAAGACTGGCTCTCAAGTGTATGGTGACAGATTCTTGATGATGGTAGCTAGAAACTAGCCAGACGAGCAGTAAAAATGCCCTTTCACCAAGCATAATCATTTGATCAAGTTAATACAATAATATTACAAAATAAATAAACGCGGAGCCCACGACCAACGAATCGCAAGCGGACTTCTCTACCATTGAGCTATGACCGATTTGTAATTTGATCCAATTTTTAATTGGCATTTGATTTTGATTGATTTGTTTAAGAGTTGTAGAAGGTGCAATCACCCCCCCGTGGGCAACCGCCCTCGCCTAGAAAACAAATGCAGCAAACGACGCGACGACTTGTTTGCCACTAGGTTGTTTTGCATTATTTGAGATTGCCAACTAAATTGGCAATAAACAGCACTGACTTACACGAGTTAAGGCCACGACTTAACCCGACTCATCCCCTAAATCACCCTCGCGGCGCGCAGGGCAATAAGTTACAAATTCAACGACAAAAAGCTAGGCCATTTAACGTGAAATACTGGCGGCGCAGACAGCTTTCATAAAAGTTAGGGCTGAAACACGGGCGGGATATATAGCCGTGTTGCGACGTCTTTATGGTTTTGGGGTGCATTTTTGTGGAAGGTTTCAAATTCGAAAACTTGTAAAGAAAATGTGCCCCAATATTCTAGAATTACGTTATTCATCTTATATTATAATATACTTACTTACCTATACAAAAGTAATACGCGATAAACAAAAAAAAAATACTAGGTTACATGTATGTACTTCATTATAAATCATCAAACTTAAAACTAGCTACGCTTGTTCCAACCTCCGGCAAAAAACCGGCAAGGAAAATTCAGCAGGTAATTTTTTGGGCGCGATCACATTTAAAATTTTCTTCTTATATTCACCACAATAACTTTAACTAAATAGTTCTATATATAATCTAAATATACATAACTCAAAGGTGACTGACTGAAACAGTGATCTATCAACGCACAGCCCAAACCACTGGACGAATCGGGCTGAAATTTGGCATGCAGGTAGATGCTAAGACGTAGGCATCCCCTAAGAAAGGATTTTGATTATTTCTACCCCCAAGGGGATAAAATAGGGGATGAAAATTTGTATGAAACTTTGTCAATTTTAAACCGACCGGGCTGAGACTTTGCATGCATGAAGCTGTAGCCCTCGCGGGTGAAAGCAGCTAGTTTTATAATAAGATTTATCTCTGTATGAACTTGAAATTATGAAAAAAAAAAACGTATATGCTAAAGGAGCCGGCTTTAAAACCTTTAAAATCAGCTCTATTTACATTTTAGATTTTAACCCAAAAATATCGTTTCGGCGTCCTACCGCATTCTCAATAAACTAGCCATTCCCGTTTCAGCTGCAGACATGGCCTACTTTAAAAAGACAGTAATAGGTACGTCTTCCCGTATCTCTGTAAAAACAGCCTCCGCACCCATTTCGGCCATTTTTATGAAATCTGTCCTGTCGACCCATAAGTCAAGTTAAATGGCGCACGTTCCCGCAGAGATATTAGTAAGTTATGGCCCGCAAATAATTCCGATGAAATGTATCTGCGACACTGGAGGGTTTTATGGGTTTCTTGAATGATGAGCTCCTGAGCTGAGCCGCCAAGTTATGATGGCTGGAATCTGTTTCTTATGTAAATGAATACACTATTATCTGAGCAATAAGTCTCGTTTGATCTAGTGATAAATTATTAACTAGTCATCATCATCATCATCAACATCATCAGCTGGAATAAGTCCTCAGCTGAACATAGGCCTCTCCCTGAACGGCTATTAGCCATTTGTATCCAACGGCTCTCTTACAATGTCGTCGGTCCATCTAGTGCCTACCTACAAAACATCTTCTTCCGGTTCTTGGTCGCCAATCAAGATCCTTTCTTCATATCCATCCATCATTATAAACTAGTATAAATTAATTACTTACTAGATGCGCTTCGCGTTTTCCTGTTCTCCCACAGGAAACTTTTTCCGGGATAGAAAGCATATGTGTTAATCCAGGATATAAGCTATCTCCATTCCAAATTTCATCAGAATCGGTTTAGTAGTTACGGTGATACGTGGTAACAAACTTCCACACACACACGCAAACTTTCGCATTTATAATATTGTAGTAAGAAGTAGGATTATTCATTGATCATCATTTTTATCATTCGAATGATTCATAAGTTATCAATGACTTCCTTAGGGCTAGCGCTTACATACAACTGTTGCATCGACTAAACTGTTTCGTCGAGTTGTGTACTTTTCGTGATTTCTACTCAACTGAACAGTTTAGTTGATGGAAGTGCGTATACAATCGATTTTATATCTTCTCAAATCGACCAGTCTTTATTCAGCAACGCTCGAGTCAAGGTGTTTACAAACCATGTCAATTAACAACAAAGTTTTAGTTTGTGCTTTGCTTTATAGAAATTTTAAGAGAGATAAAAAAAGAAGATACTGTGTACATCCTGTACTTAGTGATAGATTATCTAGTGGAATATTTCATACGTTACATTCTAAGCTGAAACTGACTGTTTAGTCGATGGTCTGCGCACATCAATACAATGCAATACAAATTGAGCGCTTGATCGATAGTTGTCCAACTTTTAAATCAAAAGCAAATCGATATAGCTTTTTGACTTTTTTGTCGAACAACTATCGAGTTGACTGTATGTGCGCTTTAATATATTCTTTTAAACATATGATACAGAACGAAATAGTTGTTCAACTAAAAGTTGTATGTAAGCGCTAGCCCTAAACGCCTGTAAGTCTAGTTATGTATCTGAGTACATACTCGATAACAACATACATTATGTGCAGTAAAACAATTATAATAACTCAAATACATAATAATACATTACTCGTTTAATAGTCATGTTCATACAAATTAATGGCTTCTATTCATAACGGTTTTATCTTCAAACTCATAAATTAAGGTTTATCTTCCAATGTTATGTCATCGGCAGTGAAGCTGTCATTCATAGTATCGCCTCGCTTTGATTTATAGCGTAGCTCGTAGTAGAACACTTTTTGGTCGAGGCCTTATCAAATTTTTATCTATTCTATGAATGGTATGAACTTACTGGATGTTTTATACAACTTGATGTGCGTGGTGTGTCCCAGATTCAAGAGAAATAATATAATAACGAAAATTTTAGGTTTTTTTATTGATAAATCTCAGGGTCTCAAGCATTATGTCTCGACAAAAATTTCTTTTTTGTTTTAACAGTGTTTGACGACAAGTCACCGGATGTTAAGTGACGAGTCAAAAGTGGCGTCGTGATTCACCTGGATAGGCATGATAGGTACAGTCAGCAACAAAAATTGCTGATAACGTCCAATTTTCCAATTGCGTCCCAGATTAAGCATTTTTATTAGGAAAATCGAAAAGTTGAATAAATAGTGAGTTTTGTCAATAGTCAATAGTTATTTATTCAATAGGATACATTGTGATCACTTTAAAACGTCAAACTTAAAACTAGCTACGCCTGTTCCAACTTCCTTACGCCGGCAAAAGAACAGGCAAGAAACGCCCGGCAGGTAATTTTTTTGGCGCGATCACATTGACAATTTTATTCTTATTACTAATTGATTGAATTGGAGCATGTTCACTAAAATCCCAAGCTTTTTTTGTCATATAAATAGTCCGATATTTTACAATAAGCTTTACTAATAAGATTTATCTTGGTCGGTTGTGTGGTTGACCGTAATACTTTACGAAATGAATTGTTATAATGTCTTAACCACAATGTTAATTTTAAAGCATTTTCTTCCTTAATAACCATTTCTGGCCGCGATCTGCCACGCCCGTCCATAAAACCTTTTTCCAACAAAAATAATGTATACAATTAATCAGTGTTTATTTGCATTAAGAGGCGGCGTGCTTGTTAATTTGTTTGCCAGATGAAAAGTTAAGCTATTAAGGTGTATGCCTACCCGGCCGTTTTTTCACGAGAGCGCTTAATCTTCCCCGGGATAACGAATGGTGGCCCCTTAAGAATTAATTTTAAAGAATACCACCCAGCCCAGCTGACGATTTCTCATTGTCATATATTTTTTAATGCTGTTGGTTATTCGTTTATATTTTCAGCGCCTAATTGGGCTTTGAAGTTTGGATTCGTTTTGATTAATTGGTTCTGTGACGAAATCGAGCTCTGTTGTGAGGGGCAATTGATGAATAGGGAAAAAATGAAATAATTTAGAGTTGAGAGGGCACATAATTGTGCTGCTAAGAAAACTCGATCAAGACACCTTTCAAAAAAATAAACTAAATTAAAATCGGTGCATCCGTTTTGGAGCTATGATCAATGCTTTAGACAGATACACAAATACAGACACTGCAAACTGCTACCACCCTTTGATTTTCGTCGGCATTTAGCTTAGGTACATAAAATAGTTATCAAGTTTGCAGTTTTATAATACGTATAACAAATATAATCTATAAAATATTGAAAGCAATCAGTAAAATTCCCTTTCTAATTAGACACATTATACCCGACTGCGCGACAAACGGGGGTAATGCTTTAATGTGTCGGCGCTTACAACGCTGCTATCAACAAACATTAAGATTACGAGCAAACAAACAAATAAACTTGCATTTATATAGAGTAGAGTTGACAGGAGCATGATGTCGGGAGCATAAATATTGTCTATAACTGCCATGGAGTATATGTATAACTGCTATGGCAGTCACTGGATGGTACAATTATAACGTTCTGAGTTCTGACCTGTTATCTGGCGGCTTTCTGTGTGATAGGGATGGGGTTGTGTCGATGTTTTTAAAAATAAGTGACAGTCGAATTAACTAAGGTATATTATTCAAGACTGAAACTCAAAAGTATTTTTACTTAGTAGGATGATACAAGATATAACGTGCGACTTTAAATAGTCAACATTAAAACGCCTGTTTTCAAATGGCAAGAAACGCCCGGCAGGTAATTTTCAGGCGCAATTACATTGTCATAATGTGCACTAGTAACCTTCCTCACGGCCTCGCCTCGTTTAAGTTGTTTTTTTTTTTCTTAAGAACTTTAATATTTATCCTATTTGACCCTTTTAATGTCCGAATTTTTCAAAATCATTCCTTTGTGAGCATTTTCATCTCTCTAAAAAAATAATCTCCAAATTTCAAGTCTCCACGTCCAGTGGTTAAGGCTCTGCGTTGTCAATCAGTCCGTCAGTCACTCAGGATAACCGTTTATAGGTAGTTTATATAGATAGAAAATCCTGTTAATATTATAAACGCGAAAGTTTGTGAGTACCTATGTATGTACGTATGTTTGTTGCTCTTTCACACAAAAACTACTGAACAGATTTTAGTGAAATTTGGAATGGAGATAGCTTATACTCTGGTTTAACACGTAAGCTACATTTATCCCGGTAAATGGTTCCTGCGGGATAACGGGAAGATTCGGGAGAAACCGCGGGCCCAGCTTGAATATACAAATTTTTTAATTCTAAAAACTACCCTGGTCTGTCTGTCTATTTGATTGTTACCTTTTCACGCCTAATCCGCTGAAGCAATTTGGTACCTATGGAGATAGTTTGAACCCTAAGGAAGGACCTAGAATACTTTTTATCTCGATAAAGTGCTGCCCACACGGGTAAAACCGCGAGAAACAGATGATAGATCAAAGAAATGGACCGGGTCGATAAAATCTCTACACATCCCTAGCAAGCCAGCGTCAAAGACACCTTGTTCTACCATTAAACGGCTCCAACGCAGTAAATTCAACAGTTATTGTTCCGACTTAACGATTATTGTGAGTTGATAGACGCTCCATTGATAACTGCCGATAAAAACTTATGAGTATCCCTCTCCGCACACGGCGTCATAGCATAGCGTAAGCATATCGCAAGACGCGCGTAGTACGAGCACTCAGCACGTACGACAACTCGTGATCTTTTATTATTATTGTCATAGTTTTTTGATTATTATTGTCATAGTTTTGTTTTTGTTTTTTTGCTCCAGGTAGAGGACTGGCGGGAGGTGGCGCAGGACAGACCGAAGTGCCGTCTTTTGTTATCGGAGGCCAAGACTCACTTTGGGTCGTTGTGCCATCTCAGTTAGTTTAGTTAGTTAGTTTTATGAAATCATTTTTTTTGTACTACTTACAAGGTAGCGTTTATAGACCATAAGTCATCCGATGTTAAGTGACGATGTGGTCGAAGGTGACGCAACGCTACACCTAGACTGGAAACTAGCAGTGAGGCTGCCGAAACACAGCGATAGGTTCTTGGCGACAGCTAGCCAGGCGAGTACTAGAAAATACCCTACCACCAAGCTATGGTTTCATCACGATGTTTTCCATCACCGAAAGCTCATGCTCATTGTAGGATTCGAACCCACATCCCACGGATCGCAAGCTGACGTCGCTACCACTGAGCCATCATCATATTTTCATTTGAATGTACCAGGACATCATGAATTAGGAGGAGTTCGATATTATTGAATGTGGCTGTAAAAACGAGACACAGCTAAACATGACATGGCTAGCGTGCTGTCTGTGATTTTACAAAAATAACAACGCTTCGTCTGAAGATTTGTTTGAGAATTACGTGCTTGTACTACTCTCGTATTACGCGCGTCTTACGCTTTGACGCCGTGTGCGGAGAGGATAACGTTGAATTTGAAATGCAACGTGGTCTTCTCAGAGTGGTTTTACAACATAGAGGTACAGTAAAAAGTTGTTATCTTTCCTACTAGATAACATTATGAGAACTTTTATTTATAACTCATTTTATAACTTACTATCTCCATACCAAAAATGATCAAGATCTGTTCAGCGGTTTGGGCGTAAAAAGGGGGGGGGGTGTTCTAGGGGGGGTCCAGCTGAATCTTTCCAAATCTCATTTGGGGGGAGGGGGGTCTTTGCAAATATCACGTAATTATTTTTCTCGCAGAAAACGGTGTAAAGTTGCGTGAAAATTATTTTTTCTTTGATATTCATTATTTAATTTTATGATTGTGGTTTTAATTTACCTACGGTAATATTCGTTTAGAGCCCAAATAGATGTTTTGAAGAATCTCGCCTGAGATTAGGGAGGGAGTTGAGGAAAATCTTACGATATCTCACCAAGGGGGGAGGGGGTTCAAAAAAATGCCTCAAGTAAATAATGGACGCCCCCAAAGGTAACAAACAAACAGACAGATCTAAGTACTTTCGCATTTATATAGAATGCACTAGTGGTTCCTAGCGTTTTCACCTGCGTAGACTACAATGTTGTTGTGTGTTGCAAATTCTGAGATCTCGTATTATGTGGGTGATTTTGGTTCTTCAGTGAATTTTCTCGTTTCGGATTTTATCACGCAAAGAAATTCCAAGCGTGGCTCTCTCCATGGCTCGTGTGATTCTGAATATTTGCTCATTTTAATGTAATACATAAGTAGTATGTAGTACCAATATCTGCCTTGATCTCCGGGAATAATGGACCAGTTCCGATGACGCCACTTCCTGCCGAGTTTTTGACATGCCTTTAAAAACGATTGTATACGATGGGTTTCATAAACAATGCAGAATCAATTAACGTGTTTCCGCCGCTTCTCTAAACATTGAGATCAAACGAGCTTACTAATTTCTATAGTTTGTCTATGTATTTGCGATTTGTGATTCGGTAATAGATGGTGCTTTGAAAAAAAAAAACAGAAAACATCCGCACAAAATGCTTCGCTTCTACATTTTTTTGCCGAGATAACACCGACATTTGACTTTCGTGAATTTCAATTTATTCATCAACCAATGTGTCACCTGATGTTAAGTGATGACGTCATCGAAGGTGGCGTTACGCTACGTCTGGACAAGGACAGGCTCTCAAGTGAGACTGCCGGAACAAACCAATACGTGCTTGGCGACAGATTTTTAACTTGAAGGTGATGGCTATAGCCAGGCGCGTAATACACAGTGACTGCTTGACTGCTTGCCTATCCTTAATATTATAAACGTGAAAGTTTGTGAGTATAGATGGATGGATGGATGTTTGTTTGTTACTCTATCACGCAAAAACTACTGAACGGATCTGAATGAAATTTGGAATGGAGATAGCTTATACCTACTCTGGATTAACACATAGGCTACTTTTTATCCCGGAAAAGGGTTCCTAACGGGAAGATGCGGGTGAAGCCAAAGGGCGCATCTAGTAATCTACATAACATCCGCTGTGCTGACTTCTCCGAACCACGATGAGTGTAAATCATTCAATTTATTTTATGATACGACCAGAGGTCGGCAGATGAAACGGTCTCGTTCATTGCAATTCATTGCCGTCATCATCATGTCAAATGTATAGAGGTCGAAACAAATGGCGGGTGGGACAATGCAAAACGAAAACTTGAAGCAATGAGAGCTCAATGGTAGTGACGTAGGAAACATCGTGATGAAACCATAGCTTGGTGGTAGGGCATTTTCTAGTGCTCGCCTGGCTAGCAACTCCCAAGTAAAGAATCCGTCGCCGAGAAGCTATCGGTGTGTTTCGGTAGCCCCACTTGAGCGCCAGGTCCCAATCCAGGTGTGAAGCGTGGCATCAGATGACTTGTGGTCAAACGCTACACTGTAAATAGTAAAAAAGAAAAAAATGCACAATAATTTTCCAGCCACTACGGTACGGTCTAATAAAAAGAAAAACTCGTTTCCATAATCATTCGCGGCGCGTCGCGTCACACACGTATTTATGACGTTAACGTCGCCGCCAGCCGCCACCGCGCCATTTATAAAACTCAATTACTCACGTCTCTGCTTCTCCATAATAATGATAATTGATGAGGAAATTTGCGAGCTTTTTGCGGAGATCCTTGCTGGCTATATTTCTTCTTTACAGCGTGTTCACGCTGTTTGAGACGGCACGGTTTGTGTGTGTTTTGTTGTCGTGTTGTGTTATAGATATCCGTATGCATTCTAGAAGACTCGACGGAGATTCTTTTGAAAACATAATTATTTATTTGGCAAGGCGTGTTCTACAAAAGTATAAATCTAAAAAAATTGTGTAATATTATTACTATTGGAAACTAATACCTACTATTATGTTTGTCTGTTACCTTTTTACGCTCAAACCCACTGAACCGTTGATGAAGTTTGGTATGGATGTACGAATTTTGAACTCTGGGTAGTCATACCCAAGGATAGTCTTTATCGTGACTAACTATAGATCACACAGGTGGAATCTCCAAGGTAGAACAAACTATAGTATCAAAATTGATATTAGATTATATAAGCACTAATATTATCAAATTAATAGCGGCCCGCCGCCGCCGCCGCCACGGATTTTGCACGGGTATGCAGAGATTTTGACAGCGTGACGTTTTCTTAAAACCATTAAAAGTTTGCTTGATAATTATACATATTATAAGTGAGTATATAATGTAACCTATAATATAAAAGTAAGCTTTGTAACGTTTGTAAATTAAATCGTAGAGCAACGGAACCGCGCTCATTGAAACCCGCGATATTTCTTCATAACACGGCCCCTGTTTAATTTGTAAAACGCTTGACGACTGATTAAAACTCTTTTTGAATTCACGCTTGACGTCGCCACTTGGCGGGAAAGCGCCGACTCTTTTTTAAAAGTTTAAATTAAGAACGTCACGAGAAAAAATGTGGACTCAGCCTATTCATTCGCAGATTCGATTATGCGAGAGGAGGTTTTAATTGAAAATAAGAAGTTGTTTTTATCTGGATTGGTAAAAATGTCTGTGTATATTTATAATGGACCTAAATAAATTGTGTATTTAATACCTAAGATAACTTGTAGTTTCTGTTTTATATTTACACGGTTAGGCAATGATTTAAACAACGTTTGCAAAACTATTATCTTAATATATATAAATCTCGTGTCACAATGTTTGTCCTCAATGGACTCCTAAACCACTTAAAACCGATTATAATAAAATTCGCACACCATGTGCAGTTCGATCCAACTTGAGAAATAGGATAGTTTAAATCTCAAATTATAGTCGCAATTTTAATTTATTGCTAATTATTTGTCTGTTATTATTTGACAGTCACAATTATCTGTTAACTCCAAATGATTCTAACAGATGTCGATACCTTTCGACTGGGTTGAGTAAGTAATCAATAGATGGCGCTGCTATGGTAAATCTACGAACGTATATCTAGAATGTAATATAACAAAAACTTTAGCCACAGCAACGCGTGGCCGGGTCAGCTAGTAATATATAAAAGCTAGATATAAAATGTCACGGATTTTTTTTTGTAAAATGTCTATAGTCGATGAACTCTATCTCTAATCAAATCTTTTACGCCCGAAATTAATAATCGATCCTGATTCGTTATCCGCGGTTTTGGATCGATATTATCATGTAATAATATGACGATACAAGATAAAAAAATTATTAAAAATAATAATTTCAATTTCAATTTATTTATTTATTCAATAGGATACATTGTGATCACTTTAAAACGTCAAACTTAAAACTAGCTACGCCTGTTCCAACCTCTAAGCCTCCTCTAATATGTCATTTTAGTAGTAACATGTCAAGCCCTAGTACTAAAATGACATATAACGGATCAGGATCGATTATTAATTTCGGGCGTTAGACAGCGTAAGTAGATAAAGCAGCCAGTAGTCCCATTTTTCTCAGACTTGTATAATACTTACTATCATTATTGCTTACTGAAAACACACACATAAATATATAGTTTATAAAAACTAAAAAAAACACTTTGAAAACGGTTATTCTATGTAACCAAGCCCAATGTATTGGACTCGTCAAAACGAATCAAATGAGCCCAAACTCGATGGGTTTACTAGTAGCCATTGAGGAGTTCCACCATTCATCTCCTGGCTCCATCATCAGATCAGGTCGATGATATCAAATTATTGCATTGTCATCGGGATTACTTAAACATACAAAGTTTCAAGTCGATACGACAATCAGAAGTAGGTTAAAATTGACTTCTAAGATTTGATTACATTGTTAGTTACAAGTGAAGCTAATAAAAGTGTTTTAAAAAAGATTTTTTTCATCAAAGAACATCATGATCATCATATAAAACGCAGTTTTTTATTTTATTTTATAAAGTAAACCATTTTCATTAATATATTATGTCCAATAATATATTACCCGTCTCATATCATAACATCAAGATCCCTTCAATACGGGCAGGATAACCATGGGGTTCGAAAACGACTGCTTCAGGTACTTTGGTCCAAGGAAATCAAACTGTGCCGCGGACATACATTGAAGGTAGAATGGACCAACGGCGCTGAGATACGGCCGGTTCCAATAACCGATCTATCCACGATTCATAGGCTCCATAGAAGTTATTAGCCACTTTTCACACTGCCCCGGACCTGAACGCAATATATTTTGTATGAAAATTTTCGTTTCTGTCAATGTCACTTAGTTTTTGTTCATATTTGGTAAATGATGTTGATTTTAATGACTTAATTAAGTAGGGCCGACTTATAATACAAAGCGTGAAACGGAATGAAAAAGAAAATGCGGAGTGCGTTCAAAACATCCTAGCATTGTGTAAGTTAAAAAATGTCCTAAGAAACTCCGAAGTAAAAAAATCGATATCTTTTTTTTCTACACTTTCTTTAAAATATCGTTTGCATAATCTTAATAGACAAAAAATTAAATTTTTTATCGTATATAAATCGTTTTCATACGACCTCGGGTCCGTTTTGGCCATTGTTCTTTATGTCAAACCGTGGATAGATCGGTTATTGACACCGGCCGTAAGAAACTAAGTAGTAGGTACTCTGTGCCAGTATTATGAATTAGTGGAAAATACTTTTTAGTTTTTACAATGAAGAAATGATTGGGAGTTAAAAAGGTAGGTAAGAGTATGTTTATTTATTAGGAGTCAACATGACCGTGATCACTTTAATACGTCAAACTTAAAATGGGCTATGCGTATGCCAACCTCCTTACAGGCAAAAGAACAGGCAAAAAACTACGAAGATCGGGGAACCACTATATACCCGAAGCAAATAGGTACTTTTGTCATAATTGCTAAGCTTTGCAAGATTAACGCCTGAAATTAATAATCGATCCTAATCGTTTTCTGCGTTTTTGGATCGATATGTCATGTTATAATATGTAATTTTACTAGTAATATGTCAAGCCCTAGTACTAAAATGACATATTGTGACATGACATATCGATCCAAAACTGCGGATAACGGATCAGGATCGATGTCAGTTTGATGGTTTAGTGCTCGCCTGGCACCTATCTGTGTGTTCCGGCAGCCTCACTTGAGAGCCAGTTCGCATTCCAGGGGTAGCGTGGCGCCATCTTCGACCACATCGTCACTTAACATCTGGTGACTGTGGTCAAACGCTACCCTGTAAGAAGTAAACAAAAAATATTTAAGATAGTATACCTAATAGGGTAATAAAAAGTTATCGCTACAACTGATATGGCTTTTGACCTAAATCAGGAATACTTGTCAGTTATTGATTTGTTTGTCGCACTGCTGATGAACTTTTGACACTAGGAAATATCAGATAATCGTAGATACACTATGCTCTACTGAAATGCATGGTGACAAGTTTATCGTGATATGTGACTTGATTGTTTTATGTTAGTTTATGTTAGTTTAGTGACGTACACTTTCATCCTAGCCCTAGCCTTGCAGATGATCAGAAGGTCGTGGGTTCGTATTCCTACAATGAGCTTGAACTTTCGGTGAAGGAAAACATCGTGATGAAACCATAGCTTGGTGGTAGGGCATTTTCTAGTGCTCGCTTGGCTAGCTACCAGATTCAAGTTAAGAATCAGTCACCAAGCACCTATCGGTGTGTACCACTTGAGAGCCAGTTTCCCATCCAGGCGTGAAGCCACCATTGATAACGAGGGTCTGCTGATGAAGCCAGGAAGTGGATGGTGGAATTCTGCAATAGATACTAAGAAACCCGTCTAGTTTGGGCTCATATGATTCGTTTTGACAAGTCCAATAGATTTTTTTAGAGCAATGTAGTAGAATAAATAAAAATGTGAGTATATATTTTTATTATAAAGACCATTCTACCTTTACCACTTCGCGTTTACATCAACTCGTACCTCCAAATTACGGCGCAGACGCGCTGGCCGGCAAATCATCGTAATGAGTGTCTGTGGCCGCTGGGCTCCATAAATCTGGACCCCTAAGTGGTCCGCGTAATTCAGGTGATTAGAGCCATGGTTCTGACGGAAATTATAGGCGAAAACCTCTCAGCCAAACAGATCGAGGCAGAATATGAATTGCTACGTCGCATGCTGGTGGTTTGGCAGATTGTCGGTGGTTTGTTGGGTAGAGATTGGCGTTTTGATTTGAATTGTGGTTTTTAGAGCGATGGTTCTTGTGAAAAATATGCGGATGAAAGCCTCCTTTGTGTGGCTTGGCGTTAATGCCACTCAAATTATTATTAATCGGTCTTATGTTGTGGTATACATAAGTATATGTATGGTTATACCACTTTTTCTTTCATGAAAACCAAAAAGTGAGTCCCGAGTTTGGATCTTTTTGTTGGGTGAGTCGTGGTCCAGTAAAGAGGTAAAATTGATTTGTTTGGAAGTAGAACCGTAGAAGAATCTTTTAAATTACTGATTTGATTCCGAGAATTCGATTCACTAGTTTGTGATTATAAACGGACGGTCACAGAATGAGCTTGACTGTGCTACAATCAAATCACTATTATAAGAGATACCAATCTCTGAGCGCAAGTATTTGTTCCGTGTCTGGGTGTTGTGGAACCCTAATCTATGTAGTTTCTAATATCACTAGATACAGGGAATTCTAGTTAGGAGTCAGCTATGCTTGTGATTGTGGGCGTTATTATTATTAGACTAGATTTATAAGTTTTAGCGATGAAAGCGCAGTCATAATGACGTCGGCTTGCGATCTGTATAGGTCGTGGTTTGAATTCTGTAATGAGCTACAGCTTCTGGTGAAGGAAAATGTGATGAATTGGTTGCTTGGTGGTAGAGTATTTTCTATTGCTCGTCTATATATCTGTAGCCAACCACCTATCGGGGTGTTTCGACAGCCTTACCCCAAATCAGGTGTAGCGTGCCGCCACCATCGACATCGGGTGACTTGTGGACAAACACTACCCTGTAAGATGTAATAAAAAACTAAATTAAAAAGAACTCAATCATTTATCATACTATGTTTGTTACTTCTTTACGGCGCGGCGCTAAAACGGTTTTACAGATTTGAGTGACATTTGGATTGGAGACCGCTTATTTCCTGGATTAACAACACATAGGCTACTTTTTATTCGGGAAAACGTTCCTGTCGGTTTAGCTTATAGGTTTATATTACTTCAAGACCTACTTATAGGTATGTATGTACTTATTTCTAAAGAAATAACGCCTTTAAAATAAATTTAAAAGCAATCCAGTGATTACGTATCATTTCCAGTCTACGTGCGGGCGTTTACATGATTGAGTGAGACCAAAGTACTTCAAATTACAGGTTGGCCACTTTCTGACGTATGATTACGTGCCCTGACGTACCATTACGCCGTCTGATGTATCATTACGTCGTCTGACGCGTAATTACGCCGCCGAGTTATGTTTGAGTTAACAAGGCGATGCACTTCAAAGTTCCGTGAATTATACCTTGTTTAATGTAAGATAAGATTTTGAAATTGATGAGTAAGGTTGTATTGGAGCGGAGTTGGGTTAGTCAGTACGTAATCTTTGGCTTGTTTGACGTTCTTTGATATCTTTTATGATCTTTGCGCCTAAAGTATTAGTTGAAAATGTGTTTTTGTTCGTATTTAAGCACTGTCATACCGTTCGACCGAACTTTTTGCAGTGCTTTTTTGAGCTTGCACTTATACGGCATAGTACAATTAACTAACAGTAGGTGGCGTGAGCCTTTGTTTCCCGATAGGTATGATTGAGGAGTATTCAGTTCAAGAGTGAATAGGTATCTTCTAGACAAGCCTGCCATCATTGACTTCATTATCACTTACCATCAGAGACGGTGGACAATATTTAGGTACTTGCTTTCTGTTCATAAAAAAATTCACTCCCTTAGTAAGGAATGCAGAATGTTCTGTGAACTAAAGAAATATAACACTAATTATCTAAGAGTAGGTACCACGTTTCTCTTTGATTAAATAACAGTTAAAATAATCACTTACTCCCATAAAGCCGGTCCAATAACCTTTTTTTTACTACTTACAGGCTAGCGTTTGACCACAAGTCACCTGATGTTAAGTGACGATATGGTCGAAGGAGGCGCCACTCTACACCTAGACTGGGAACTGGCTCTCAAGTGAGGCTGCCGGAACACTCTGATAAGTGCGTATCTGTCCGCGGTTTTCCCTACTAGGGATAGTAATTTGACATTACTTCTATAGAGCTTGTGGATCGATATAGGTTATTGAAACCAGTCGATTATGGTGCCCAAAAACAATCTGTGAAATATTAATAGTTCCAAGGATACAAAAAACTCTAACCTACCTACATATTATTCTTATCGTACTATGCTACCTACGTCCCACGTTTCTCACGCACTCAAATCGGAGACACTCTCATAATTCATAACGAACACATTATCCGCATCCTCAAGCAATCAACTTGTCCGCACCGATCGCGCTGATTGCCCGATCCGCACGGTACAAACGCGCCGCCCCCTCAGCACTTTATCGCGTGACTGTATCAAAGCACCGACAGGAGCAGGGCATGATTGGTGGCAGCCGCACTCGGTTTTATTTAGCACTCGGTTCATAGAATCGTCTTTGTGGATCAGGGTCAAGGTCATGACTCATGACTCTGCTCTACAAGGAAGAGAAGTTGCATGAGAAGAGCTGAAGACCGGATCCAGGTGTACCTTGGGAGAGGAATATGTCCAGTAGTGGAGTGACGTATGCTGATAATGATACGGTACGGACACTGGTCGAAGGTGGCGCCACGCTACGCCTGGATTGGGAACTGGTTCTCAAGTGTCGATGCTGGAACAAACCTATGGGTTCTACTGGGGGACAAAATTTTCACTAGAGGGTAGTAAGTCACCAGGCGAAATGTAGGTACAAAATGTTTGATCTCCTGTTTAAATTAGAACCAAAATCGAATGGATTTTTCGTAAATAAACCGTCCGAAAAATATGTTAGAAAAGTAAATATTTTTGTAGTGAATTAGTAATCAAAATTTTAGTATGTTAGAAAAATTTAGAAAGACCTACTATTTAAATGTTTTAATAACGAAACAAATCAATGTTTACTTGCCTCTAATTTTGTACAACATAAAATACGAACCAGTTATTCTGTATACACCAGGGGTGACCAACCGGTCGATCGAGGATATTAGTCCAGTCGATCGTGGCGAAACATATAACTTAATGAATACGTAGAACTGGCAGAAAAACTTGTCTTTGCTAATCTGGCGGAAGATGCCAGACGATTTCTCACAGTTACTGAACTACGGTTTCATTTCAAATTTTAAGAAGTAAGCATGTACTTTCTGGAATATGTACTCGTAGGGTTTTATAAGGAAACAGTCGATCTTGGGTCGAATCAAGTTGGCCACCCCTGCTGTACACTAACATCAAGTTTACCATCAAACAAAAGCAACTGAGCGCTCCACATCAGATCGTAACAACCTATAATTTGAGAACTGCGCCTCACAGTTGATAACTAACATCCTAGCTCGTAAATCAAAGTGAAATCTTGCGAAACAATGGTTTGCAGCGCCAATTTGGAGCAAACCATGCGGGTAAGGTAGACCACACACCAGAGATGTTGATTATCTATAGCTATAAAAGGCTTTGTCCCGATTGACTGACTGAGAGACAAGCTGGATGTAAAGTCGCATTAAGAATGATCGGAGGCTCCATGATTAAGTCTGGTTTGACAAACTTGCTTACAGGAGGGCCTACCGAGTCTACTACAGAGTCTGGTCTGGTCTGGCATGTGTCTACCAGAAAATGGCAAAAAAGGCCCCAAGAACTGCATCGCTGTTAGGGTTAATCCACCTTGGTCATATATTTATGTATAATGAAGACTAAAACTTATCAATTAGTGCAACATTATGCAGCTTATCATCAATGGTAGCCACGTTTGTCGACAATGCACTCCCTGGGCCCGAGTGGTGCGCGATCCTGTAGATCCATATCGCATCCGCTCCTGTGTGGTCCTTTGTTCTTCACTGCAAACCTGTTAATCATAAATAAACGTGAATTATGTACGTTAAATAATTCTGAAGACGTTGTGCTTATATATAATGTGCTATCCGATAATGTTCAGGCACTACTATAGCGATGATGAATTCATAATAATAAATAATAGTGTAGTAATAATAGTGAGTTCATAATAGTGAAGTCAATCCTCCAATGAGCTTGCAATTTCGGTAAAGGAAAAAATGCTCTGCTTTTTTTACCGTTCGCCTGTTTCAGGTATCTAACATCTGTTGGTATGTTCCGGCAGCCTTGTTCTAGTATAGGCGTATATAGGATGGCGCTACCTTTGACCACATCCTTCACTTAACATCGGTTGACTTGTAGTCAAACGCTACCCTGCATACCATGTAAAATAAAAATAAAAAATCGTACCATATTATTTTTCAACAATATACCTATAGTACAATTGACTGATATAATGATATTAGGTACATAACATAGTACGGGTAGCAAGCCTACAACCACAACCCGAATATAAAGTAACCAAATTGCCTTCTAAACATACAGAAAAATCATTCCGTCCCTCTGAACTGCCTAATTATAGCGCTGTGCTGTAGGTGACGCAAAAAAGGCGATCAAATGAGCACTTAGCATTCACATGGTGTTGCCTAGTTGGTGGTCCAGCATTGGTATTCATGGCCTAGAACGATACTCGCAATTATAAATCAAAGAAGGATAATAAAAATGTTTGTTTATTGTTATGAGGGAGTGAGGTATGGACGGAGTTAAGTTTAAAAACATGACTATACGTCGTGCAATTTACGGTGTACGGTTTTCTGATCATAGCGCCTAATCTTATGTATGTCATAAACACACAAATATTAGGTAATAACAATAATTAAAAACCCCCTATATCTCAGACCGATTTTCATCAAACATAGCTAAAAACATTCGCCCGTAACTCATTTTTCATACAAAAAACTAAATTGAAATCGCTTCATCCGTTCGCGAGCTACGGTGCCACAGACAGACAGACACGTCAAACTTATAACACCCCTCTTTTTGCGTCGGGGGTTAAAAATACGAAAGTTTGTGAGTAACCTTCACGGCGAAATGGCTGAACAGATTTGAGAGAAATTTCGAATAGATACAGCGTACCTATATCCTGGATTAACACATAGGCTAGCTGTGCCCTGTTCTGTCAAAATCGGTCCAGCCGTTTCGAGGATTTGCTGAAACAGACAGAGAAAATTAAATTAAAACAAAACATAAATTAAATGTTTTTTGATACATATAATTTGTGCCATTTTACTCTTTCACGCAAAGACTACTGAGCGGATCTGCATGAAATTTGGAATAGAGATAGCTTATACCCTGGACTAACACGTAGGCTACTTTTTATCCCGGAAAAAAGTTCCTGCAGGATGACAGGAAGACGCGGTTGAAACCGCGGAGCGCATCAAGTTGATCGTAAACTAAAGATACCACATAAAACAACACCTGGGAACATGATCTCACTGCCACCCACTCCAGTATTTATCACGCCCAGCTAATGTAAAGTGAATGCTTAGAAACTTTATGTAAAACGTTTAATCGACAAATTATCTCATCGTTAAGGCGCTCAGAATGCGGAGAAGTGCGATCGCTGGGACTCCAGAAGCATGTTAGGTATCATTTTATCTGATGCAATTCAAGTCGGCGCGTCGCAGCCTACTCCCAAGGCGATTTGACTTAATTCTCGATTAACATTGTATATCACTGTACTTGGATGTAGGGTTGGCGAAGACCTGCTTTTCTTTTAAAACTTTCGGTAACCTACTTTTTGGGATGATTTTGGGGGGGCAGGATAGGATACTAAATCGCAAAGTCGTTGTTGCAATCTGGCTGTGCCCCGCGGTTTCACCCGCGTGGACTACCGTTTATCGCTATAAGAAGTATCGCATGTTCTTCCTAAGTGTTCAAACTATCTCTATACCAAATTTCATCAACATCTGTTCAGTGGTTCAGACGTTAAAAGCTATAAAACAGAGACTTTCGCATTTCGCACCGATAGGTGCTTGGCGACAGATTCTTAACTTGTGGTAGATAGACGAGCTCTTGAAAATGCCGTACCACCAAGCAAATAGTGTTATGCAGTACACTACTCAAATCATATCTGTCATGCATATTAGGTGTAATGTCAACTGAACCATCGAGTAGATAAGATAGGATAGATAATCAAGTTAAGAATCTGTCGCCAACCACCTATCGGTGTGTTCCGGCAACCTCACTTGAGAGCCAGTTCCCATCAATCCGGGTGTAGCGTGACACCACCTTCGACCACAACGTCACTTAACATTGGTTGCCTAGTGGTTAAACGATACCCTGTAAGTATTTTTTTTGGTTGTGTGTACTTTTATTTACCCAGTAAAAGAAGCGCTCCACACTTTTAGAATTAACCATTATATCGTAACTAATACAAGTCAATTTAATTATTTTATATTTTTGAGTGCGTTTTTAAAGTGTTTTTTTTAGTTTTTTAAACTATATATTTTTATTTTTTTACTTTTTAGTCATTTGTTACCAAGTTCAATCTATCGGACTCATCAAAAGGAATCATATGAGCCCAAACTCGAGGGGT
Organism: Opisthograptis luteolata; assembly: GCA_931315375.2. Taxonomy (NCBI): domain Eukaryota; kingdom Metazoa; phylum Arthropoda; class Insecta; order Lepidoptera; family Geometridae; genus Opisthograptis; species Opisthograptis luteolata. The sequence continues at coordinate 12,425,828 of OV928043.1, forward strand.
TTACTAGTAGACACTGCAGAGACCCCCTACCCACCTTCTGGTTGCATCATCAGACCCTCGTCACCATGTTAAATCTATTGGACTCATCAAGACGAATCATATGAGCCCAAACACGAGGGGTTTACTAGTAACCACTGCAGAGATCCCCAACCCACCTTCTGGCTGCATCATCAGACCCTCGTCACCAAGTTCAATCTATTGGACTCATCAAGACGAATCATATGAGCCCAAACACGAGGGGTTTACTAGTAGCCATTGCAGAGATCCTCTACCCACCTTCCGGTTGCATCATCAGACCCTCGTCACCAAGTCCAATCTATTGTACTCATCAAGACGATTCATATGACCCCAAACACGAGGGGTTTACTAGTAGCCAGCGCAGAGATGCCCTACCCACCTTCCGGATGCATCATCAGATCAGGTCGATGATACCAAATTATTGCATTGTCACCGAGATTACATACAGATACAAAGTTTCAAGTCGATACGACAATTAGAAGTAGGTGAAAATTGACTTCTAAGATTTGATTACATTGTTAGTTAGTTAGTTAGTTAGTTAGTTAGTTACAAGTCAAGCTAATAAAAGTGTTTTAATAAAAGAATAAAAGAGAAGAATCATATGACGTCAGCTAAGACCCACTGGTTCCCAGGCCTTCAAACTCGGCTTTGTGAGCCCTGCCTCCACAGTTGGCATCAAATGGCCTATTACACAAGGCTTTCCCAACAGTTGTCGCTAATCGGACAGTTTCTATTCGATTCAGTGCGCCGAGACACGACAATCGATAGAGCACTCGGTTGTAGGACAACGAGAGAATGTTTACTGTCAAATGTGACTTGTAAGTAACTACCTCGTAGTTTTGGCAGAATGGTATGTCACGCATAAGAATAGTTCTTTAAAAAGAAAACGTAGCTTGAAATTAAGTAATGGGCATCCGGCGGATGTTTGTGGTTAGGGATTGAAATCCGGCACCATTTTCAATTTGGCTGGATCCGGTCGATATAATTATATCGATATTGTTTATAAATATCGACACGATAAATACGTCGTTTTTAGGGTTCCGTGCCTCAAAGGAATAACGAAACCCTTAAATAGGATCACATTGTCGTCCGTCTATCATTTTCACCTATTTTCTCAAGAGCGCATTCAGGTATCAAGATGAAATTTTTATCAAATACTCGGCTCTATGGTGTTTTACAACTGTAAAAAAATCGAACATGTAAGTCAACGCGACTAAAAAATATTTCAATGAAAATTGAAAAAAATTCTTACAGCACATTTAATCACCAAAAAAACACGTTTGTAAGGAACCCTCGCGCTCGGTGTGCGTCTCCAACTTAAACTTGGCCAGATTATTTCTCACTTTCCGATTCCTGCTATATAATATGAAAAAATGAAGATGGCTGTTGTATACTTACACGTCGTTGCTGGACAATCGTCACATAAATATGTGTTTTAATAAATTCAAACAACGACCAAGAAATTGCCAAATAGAAAGAGTTGCAGAACTTGACGATGCTAATGGCCACTTTATTTACTTTTCCAACACTAATGTTGCCATATTTTATACAATTTACGAGGAGAAAGCAATTAAGCAAAATGATTTTTATCTCTGTATTTTACCATCGATAAACTTCTGATAAACGTGAATATACAGGCTTTTCAAGCGACTTCATCGGTGTAGGATTAAGGGCGGCTTGCACAACAATTTTTAAACGTATTTAAGCACCCCTTAATTGCATTTAGGCAACTAAAAACGTTTAGCATCTTGCACAACAAAACATAAGCTCTTAAACGTATTTAACAAGCTGTCAAAATTAAACACCCCAGAATGGCTATTTAAGAAAGTTAAAATTTGTTTAGCGCCATTTTGAATGACCATCTGTTTCAAAAACAATGGTTTTTAGGTCTTTGTATTAGTTTTTATATGCTTCGTCTGAGTAAAATGCCTCGTTGATTTGGATTGGTAGTTTTATTGTTATTTTTAAAGATTAATATTGATTACCTATAACTACAATGTATTTGTGAGATTTCTCAGACGATGACAAAGTAATTATAATGTATCTACGCCGGCCCATTGCACCAAGAGAACTGTTTCCGAGGTCAAGATTGTTCGAAAAACTTTCAGTGCAGAAATTTTTGCGGAGATTTCGACTATCGAAAGCTACCATAGTGATTTTGTTACAACAAATAGAAAAACATCTAAAAGCAGTACTCCATTTTACGCAAATATTCAACCCTAATGTTAACCAATTAACATGGGTTTGACCGTGTTTGACAAAAAAACACAAGGAGCGCGTGATACGGAACATCTGGGCTGTTTGAAGAACACGCTAACTACGTTTAACTAAATTGCATCGGAAATCATGTCGTGCAAGACAACGCTAAACTAGATTAGAATAAATCTGTTTAGCGCCTAAAACTGTATTAGCTAAATAAAATTAACGACGATTTAAACACAACGTTGTGCAAGCCGCCCTAAGACAAGTTTCCGATGTACTAACATATTGACAGATTTAATGGTAGCATACCATATTATGTATTTACAAGTTAATCTCAATCATTTTATACACATTGTATAGTAAAATAGTTAAAATATATTAGCACCTCATTTTGTTCTACATTCTCTAGGAACGTCAACAAACATTTTGACGGGATGCATCAAAACACCCCAGACACAGAATTAATATTTGCGATATATTTTTTAATATTTACTTTATTTTGTTTGTTACAAAACGAATGAAATAAGCCTGGAGCTAATCTCAGTCAAATACTTAGCCTGGGTTGGTCGCAACTCGTAGTACTTAGCAATTTTCAAGTAAAAAACTAAAGTTGGTTGCATTGCATGCTTTGTTCGATTTTTATAAAAGAAAATAAATAAAATACAACGTTGGTGGCATTCGGATAATGTCACCAACCTCGCGAATTAAAAAAAATTAAAAGATTATTTAATTTTGTGCTTAGTAGTTCAGTTTATAAAACATACCGGTTTTGTAAAAATAATAGACCTAAAATAGAGATTACATTTCTAGCTATATTTGGTTATTCAATTAACATAATTTAGCAGTAAATATTTAGTGAAATAACAGTATTTTATCGGCTGTGAAACAATAAGTTGTGTTGGGGAATAATAAATGTGCATTAAATTCTCCTGTTGTTGTTGAATTATTTCCAGTGATTTTATCTAATTAAATAAATTTTTAATTAAGTACCGTTGTTATAACATTGTGAATATTGTGTTTGTTATATGTATAGTGCTGCAAATTTATTAAAAAGTAGTAAAATAATCGAACTACTCTGTAAAAGTCATGTGAGGACAAATCACATTCAGTTTGTTTTAAATTATATTTTTCATTCTTAGCTACTGAACTTAGTGTGAATTTTCGTGATTCCCTACGTAGCGGTCGTGACGTCGACTTGTGACAAAAAGGGTTCTGGGTTCGAATCCTGCTATGAGCTTGCTACATAAGAATATACGCAAACGAGATAATAACATTTGTTACTATCAAAACACACTAGGAGCAGACACACTTGACAGCCATCAGACTTTTCCAAACAATTACGTTTGTAATTATAGAGACTAAATCAACCATTTAATCAAGATCTCTAACTACCATATCCATTCTTCTTCATACTCTCTTGAGGAGAGATCTCAACAAACTGGTTAGGTGTTGTCGCATGATATTTTATGTTCAGTAATTAACGATTGAACAAGAAGATAAAGACGCGAATGTTATGTACGCAATCTTGAACACTTGAACGCTTTATGTCTAGGACTGAAAATGGTAGAAATTTTCAAATATCAACCGGACCGGTATCAATTAATTTTTGAAACAGGGTTTTTTAAATCCTTCTTAATGTTTTTTTCACCTTTTAATCGATTTAAGTACGGAAAAGCCGTCATCGAGATCAATAAATAACAAAGCCCGTATGAAAAAAGTAAAAACGGAACGAAATGGAACCATGTAGTATGTAACGGTACAATAATAACCGAAATCTATACTAATATTATAAAGCTGCAGAGTTTGTTTGTTTGTTTGTTTGTTTGTTTGTTTGTTTGAACGCGCTAATCTCAGGAACTACTGGTCCGATTTGAAAAATTCTTTCAGTGTTAGATAGCCCATTTATCGAGGAAGGCTATAGGCTATATTTTATTTCCAAAAAAATTAGGGATCCGTAAGAAAACTGCAATTTTGCAACCCAAGGTGTGAAATTGAAAACCTATTCTTGCGTGCGCTGCAAAAACTATTGACACTACGACAAAATAATGTATTACGGGTTTGTAGGTCTCATTAAGATCTACAAAAAAGTCCGCGAGAGCATATGTCTAACTATTATAGTTATGCCACAATAAGTGATCTTTTATTTTAAAATTTTAATTTTTAATGCCGCTGCTAGAAAAGGCTCTTTATTTGTATCTTGGTATTAATCCTTATCAAAATAAATTACTTCTTATTCAAAACTGCTTCAATGCCTTCATATAACTTTTTGAATCATTCAATTCGGACATTCCATTCGAAAGATATCACGAGTTTAAAAATGTAAGTAGTAGTAGAAAAATAAAACCGCCGCACCGCAGCGCAACGGGAAACGCGGTGAAGTGAGGGGGGCACCGGGAGAATCTATGAAATAGGTAAAGTGCGGTCGTGGACCAGGAATACCTCTAGCTGCGCGGTTCAAACGTGCGGTGCAAGAAAAATTAACTTAGAATTAAAACATGATAATGGGCAGGTAACGCGGTGAGGGGGCACCGAAGTGCGGGAATAATTTTGGAGTATACGGAATATATACGCTTTCGCGCCTAAACTACTGAACTGATTTAAATGAAATTTGGTTTATAGATAATTTGAGCCCCGGGGAAGGGACATAAGATACTTTTTATCGCGATAAACTGTAGCCCACGCGGGTGAAACCGCATGGAACAGCTAGTACATAATAATATGTAAAGTATCCATCATTCGTGCAAAGAAACATACATACCTATAGCGATAATGGCTCAGTGGTAGTGACGTCGGCTTGCGATCCGTAGGACGTGGGTTCGAATCCTACAATGAGCTTGAGCTTTCGGTGAAGGAAAACATCGTGATGAAACCATAGCTTGGTGGTAGGGTATTTTCTAGTACTCGACTAGCTAGCTACCACCCTCTTGTTAAGAATCTGTCGCCAAGCACCTATCGGTGTGTTCCGGCAGCCTCACTTGAGAGCCAGTTCCCAGTCCAGGTGTAGCGTGGCGCCATCCTCGACCACATCGTCACTTAACATCAGGTGACTTGTGGTCAAACGCTACCCTGTAAGTAGTAAAAAAAAAAATACCTTGTTGGCATACCTTGTTACCTTGTTTCTCTACATACCTTGTTGGTAGGTTAATAATAATAATTTAAGATAAATAGGTAAATGTCCCAAGCGTTATTTTTGAGGAACCGAAATGAACATAATATTATCTCTTTTTAATGCATATTGTGTAGTCTCGGTATTGTTATTTAGGTTACTCGGTCCTTGATTTATGTATTTTGAGATAGTAAGAGATTTAATAGCTTTTGAATGTGCTATATCACTTGTCGATTGGTAAAGGGGACCTTAGATTTTATGTTTAAGTTTAATGGGTTGTAGATAAGTTTTTAAATCAATTTTATTTAGATTGAAATGCTTTTAGTAATGTTCTTTATTATTTGATGCTAAAACTTATCATTGAAAAAAAAGATCTATGTATTTTAATTTTATCCTGTTTTTGATTTTGTTTATAATAGATAATAATCCTAAACTCACTTGCTCGGAAAATACAAATGTTCAATTGCACACCCCTGTTGGTAGCATGCACACAGCGAATGGCTCATGGCATCGAAGCTTCTTTGGCACTTAAATTAGGAGTTGAATAGGGCAATGTTTGATTGCATCAAGTATGCACTAAAAGTCACCATGTTTCACATAATCTCATTGAGGAAGCTGCAGAAATACACACCATATACCTCGAAAATTATTGAGTTCCTGCGGGAAATTAAGAAAAACAAGGAAGCAATCGTGGGACGCATTTCAGGCAATAAAACCTAAGGCATTTGATTAATCCCCTAAGCATTATACATACAGCGAGGCGAAGCCATCGGGGTGGTCGTAACCTGTCCCAGTGACACGGCGAAACAGTTGTAAACAGACGTAAATTAAAGTTTTAAATGGCGATAAAATAAATTAATACCCCGCATTACAATTGACGTATTTACGTCCGCTATAAACCGTTTGAGTGCGCTCTAACGCGTTTCTACTCGCACGTACGAAGTTTTTATTGTGAATCGTTGATTTTGTATGGGACACACGGGGTGATTATTATTTTGTATGAAAACTTTTTAACAACGAAAACTTTGTTGTAGACCGTGAGGCGGCAAACGTACGAAGATTGGGCTCATCAATGGCGTACTTTAGGAGAGGTCAATATCCAGAAGTGGACTGAAATGGGGTAATTATGATGATGACGATGTGGTCGAAGGTGGTAGTACGCTACTCCTGGATTGGGAACTGGCTCTCAAATGGTGCTGCCGGAACAAACAGGTAGGTGCTTGATGACAAATTCTTAGCTTGAGGATGGTAGCTAACCAGGTGAGCACTAGAAATGCCTTACCACCAAGCTATGGTTTCATCACAATGTTTTCCATTATCAAAATTGAATCCATCATTTATCCAAGGTTTAGGAGTTACGTTTTTATATTAAACCTTTCTATTGTTTTTTTTCTTTAACTTGATCTATATAATTATGTTCTTCTCGGTCTACCTCCCCCTCTCTCCCCTTCTACTTTTCTTTCTAATATGGTTTTCATGTATTCAAGTGTTCATGTATTCAAGTGTTCATGTGTTCAAGTGGTCAAACATCTTTCCCCTTCTTATCTCTACTGTTGTTAATATCTTTCTTTTTTGACGTCATGTCTTACCAAGAGATCAAAAGGATGGCCGAGAACAGAACGGAATGAAAAGTACTCCACCAACAAGAGCTTTTTTTTTTTTCGCACAATCCCATACATAGTTTCTGACCCCTCTGAGCTTCACTCTTAAATAAAAACAGGAGATTGTTTTTTTTAAATAACGTCCCGTGTAAACCGTAACGTAACCAAACTCCGAATCAAGACGGGTAGTTCATAAAACTGCAGTAAAGCCGCCCGGAGACGTTTAACATCCGACACGACACGCGGCGCACATGCGCGTTTATCTTGCGCCGATCGGTACGAGTTAAATACGTTTATTTGTTGAAGGAAATCGTTTCAGATTACTTTCGTCGGAAACAACGATACTTGGAATGACTATGAGGCTTTGCTGCGGTTCGACTGACTCATATTGGAACTTAATTCAATAATATCTCATCCGTGACGCCAGGTCTTTTATTTCCAATCAGAAGGTCACTTTTTATAAACCTAATCTTAAATTTCTTTTCCGAGCAATACGCAAAAAAAACGTTACTTTTGTGAATAACATAAAAACTAATAACGTATTACCTAAAATAATAAAAAAACGTGAAATTTATTGATTTTATAATCTGATTTAATGTGTAGATTTATAACTTTAGGTAGGTAAATATATTTAGTTAAATTAGTATTTATGTTAAGTTTAATAACTGTGAATACAGTTCTAAGCACAAATATTTTTTTACAATGAAATAATAAGACGAGCTGGTTATTTATCAAGTGGTGAGCGCCACGTTTGTCTCACTAAGACTTAGAAAAGTTCTGAACCGCATTGTGACTTGCCCAGCCCAGGCGCAGCATGGTAAAATTCGACTTAATTTTTTTTTATAAAACTTGGACGAGACCAGCTATTGGCTTGTCTGATGGTGAGCGTTATGCCTGCGTATTACAGTTCAGTATTACTGCAGAGGTAAACTTTTAGAATAGTTACAAGGTGCAAATCTTAAAGGTTGGCAACGCATCGGCAACTCCCCTGGTGTTGCAAATGTCCATAGGCGACGGTGACCGCTTTCCATCAGGCAGGCCGTCTGATTGTTTGCTAATCTATGAAAAAAAAAACACTTTAGTGTTTAGTTAAAATTTGCGGGGTGCGAGTTGCGACAGACCCAAAAAGAATTTTGAACTTTAATAGTCAAAAACTGCGCTCGTCACGGTAGACTCTGTAAGATGGAAAATAAATTCCAATTCAATTCATTTTATTTCTACTACTTTTAGCAATACAAAAAAGACCACCAAAAAGTCCCTAACAGTACCACATATTACGCACTTAAGCATAAATAATTGAGCATTCAAATATTACGAACCTCTACGTGAATACAATGTGAAACTAAACAGCAGATTAAGATGCGGCTGCGCACCGTTCGCTCGCACTTATTTCTTTATTTACCCGCGACCTATAAGGGCTACATTCAAATAGTTCATTAGGCGACGAACGAATGACATAATGTACGATCCTTTATATGTATATAGAGGCCGTTTGTGTACTTTATTGGAGTGAGTGATGATGGAAACTTGGGAGACACACGCGTGTTTAGTTCGGAGAGCGATGTCATTTGTGATTTTTGATAGCTGGAGCATCATGTAGTACATAAAGGGCTAAAATAAATAGAATAACCTACACCAGTGGAGTCTTGAAGCATACAATTTTGCCAAGGAGTTCTTGCAATGTAGCACTAATAAAGTTTTTATTTAAAACTAGTAAATAAACCTTATTATAAGGCCAAAAAAAAATGTGTTAAATTATTTTAGATCCTTTTTTACTACATATTTTGAGTCGCAGCCTCACATTGTCACTTAACATCAGGTGACTTGCGGTCAAACGCTACCCTGTAATGCCTGAGCCACACTAAGGTCAACGTCAACGGAAATATCAATGCCTATCTTCGCGATAAATATTGCGATAATTATTAACGCTATTATGTTAGTGGCTACACTTGAACGGTCAACGTGAATGCACTTGAATTATCGGCTAAAATCAAACGCAAGTGCATTCACGTTGAGCGTTCAAGTGTAGCCACTCACATAATAGCGTTAATAATTAACGCAATATATATCGCGAAGATAGGCATTGATATTTCCCTTGACGTTGGCCTTAGTGTGGCCCGGGCATAAGAATGTTTTCTACACGTTTTAGTCTTAGTTCGGCTGTCGGCTGTCGATCTTTCTATCCAGTGTGTCACGGAACAAAGCTGCAAATCACTGCGTGACGTGGTTATACGTTCGCTACGCAATGGGAACGGAATATCATTGGACAAGTGTTCCGTACACAAGGCTTCGCATCGATTTGAAATAACAATCGAGTATTGCGAAATAGGGAGGTAGGTGGTTTTGAATGGAAACATTGCAGTTGCAGGAAAATTTCGTATTTTTAATGAATTACACTACAAAATTATAAATGCAAAAGATTGTGAGAGTATGGGTGAAACGAGGGTAATTTTGTGAGTCGTGAGTCGCGTATTTTCGGTCGGTCATTTTATGTTCAACTGAATTTTCAACTCATTTTGCGTCGTCGTGTGGCACCAACTGTCTTTTTGTATGAAACCGAATGCAGCAGAAATTATGCTACCGAAATTCTGCGACTCACGACTCACAAAATGACGCTCGTTTGGTTTCGCCCTAAGATATGTATGTTACTTCTACACGCTGAATGAAACGACTCAACGTATTTCAATGAAATTTAAAATAGAGATAGTTTATACTCTGGTCTCTCTCTAGCTGTTTTAGCGCAACAAACATACACACTTACAAACTTTAGCATTTATAATTATAGTGTGATTAAAAATGCGAAAGTTTGTAAGTAGTCACAACCTATCTCATGTTATAATTAATATGTAACGGTATACCTATTTCAATTAAGTATATATTTTGTAATTAATGATTAATGGGGATAGTGTTAGTCCAAATCAAAACTGAAAAGTTTTTGATCTCGAATATGTAAATAGGTTACTCTATTCCAATCAACGACTTCCCAGTGCCCGTTAACAACAATGCTAATTAGAAAATGTTGAAAATGCCAGTACCTATCGAAAACTTTCCCGTCAGTTCTTTTCCACAAAACGTGGCCCACAATGGAAGTTTGTTTTCTCATGGCCTCGCTTCAGAATGCCTCCAACGCTGCCTAGCGCCTGTCGCAGCTAGATTTACTAGTGCTCATAAAATTCTAGACAATGCGCGTTCGCTTCGCTTGTGACGGGAATAAATCTAGCATTATTTATGGTGTCAAACTGACAGTCTGCGTCGTGATCGCATATGATTGCGGCGGTTATATTTGAAGTTTTAGCACGTGATGAAAAAGTGTTTTGTGAATCAAAAGCTTCGTTTTAGACAGCTTTCGTATCTTGCATTCGCGATGATATTTGTAAATTTCCGGGATAAAAAGCAGTCTGTGTTATATTTTGGCTTATAAAAAATGTTTGTGAAAAATAAACACAATGATCTGTGGGTCCGTTGCTGCGTGAAATTTGAATAAGGATGAAGGACGAAACACACTAACAAACAAAATTTCATATTAATGTAAAAGGGTGTATGTAATGTTAGCAATGCTGAGTCGGCAAGGCGAGTCGGTCCAGCCAGGAGAGGCCCGCCGGGGGCCAGGCTGCGCGCGCACCCCGCGCGAGAGACGTGTGCGCCAAGAAGCGCATTGATTTATTAAAATAAATCCTAGTGGTGAAATAATATATTAATCTATGGTGAATATTAGTTTTCATTTATTCACCTAACAGTAAATAACCTACCTATCCACTATTTGTCCTACTAGACTATATAATAGAGAATAGAAAAAAAAGTCAGTCCTATAGTACCTATAGTTTAACGGCCGTTCCTAATAACCGATCTATCCACGGTTTGCCCTACTAGAGATAGAAATTTGACATTACTTCTGTGGAGCTTAAGTCAAACAAGCTGTTTCCCGCGGTTACAGCTGGGCTACAGCTTTATGCATGCAAAGTCTCAGCCCGATCGGTTTAAAATTGACAAAGTTTCATACAAACTTTCATCCCCTATTTTATCCCCTTGGAGGTAGAATTAATCAAAATCCTTTCTTAGCGGATGCCTACGTCATAACATCTACCGCATGCCAAAGAACAGTGGCCAAAACGGACCCGAGGTCGTATAAAAACGATTTATATACGATAAAATTTCTAATTTTTTGCCTATTAAGATTATACAAACGATATTTTAAAGAAAGTGTAGAAAAAAAGATATCGATTTTTTAACTTCGGAGTTTCTGACATTTTTTTACTTACACAATGCTTGGATGTTTTGAACGCACTCCGCATTTTCTTTTTCAATCCGTTTCACGCTTGGAAGTCGGCCCTGCTTAAAATAAGTCATTAAAATCAACATCATTTACCAAATAAGTATGAACAAAAACTAAGTGACATTGACAGAAACGAAAATTTTCATACAAAATATATTGCGTTCAGGTCCAGGGCAGTATGAAAACTGGCCAATGTTCTTTCAGCCCGATCCGTCTAGTGGTTTGGGCTGTTCGTTGATAGATCATTAAGTCAGTCAGTCAGTCACCTTTGAGTTATATATATTTAGATTTCTATCTGCAGTAGGACAAACCGTGGATAGATCGGTTATTGAGAACGGTCGTGAGTCAAGTTTATATCTTTAGTAGGATACATTGGATAGATAGCTTATTTATTTTTGTCCGTTGATTAATAAGTCTATATACCTAGACAGAACAAGGAACGTAAATGGAGGTTTTTACCTTGACCCAGCTGCTAACTACTAAAACGATTCAATTTATTACTAACGTGACTAAAAAAAATTAAATAACTCAATAGCGATTTGAAATAAATAGGATTTTGCGAGCTGAGTGCATCACTCAAGGCGACTAGTGATGGGCGCGTTAAAAATAATGTCGATAAATCCTGCCGGGAGATCAAAGAACGAACAAATCGGCGGGGCGCGGTAGCGTCGGGCTGGGAATCAGTTTTTGGATGCGGTATTTTTAGAATTATTCATGTATCGTAATCTTTAATCGACGCAAAATAAAAGGAAATAATGGTGACGTAACGTTTGTTCAGTAGGGCATTATACAACTAATGTAATATTTATTATGTATCTACCTACTTTTTTAGTGATTTAAGAACTTGTAAATATTTTCGTTAAGCTGTCAATGTATTTATTTGTGAAACGTTCGGCATCATCTGTTTAAGCGTTATTCAAATGTTTTATGATAATTTTGAAATCGATATATCATAGTTGAATAAATAAATACGTAACCGATATCGTTAATAAATTACAAACATAATATAATTATATTTATTGCCCTAAAAATAGAATAAAACAACTTTTAAATAGAAGTATAATTAAACAATAAATTGTGACTTAATTTGAAGCAGAGTATCGATGAACATACAAAAGTGTTTGTGCTGTTTCCAGAATGATACGTACAAATCCATAGCAAGCAAAAAGCCTGTTCATGGATATGTGACTGCCTAATGACTATAAACACTAACACAAATACACAAATTAGAAGATTATAAACTCAGCAATAGACATTGTGCTGAAAGTTAATTTAATTTTAGTAAATAATGTGATAATTTATATATATATAAACCTAAGTATTCCAGTTGAGTTTTTTTGCCAAAATATAAAAAAGACACCATAAATATAAGCCACATCCCAATGTTCGTAGATTGCCGTCCCGCGTGATTTACTCGGCGCGCGTCAGGGGGCGCGGGGCGCGGGCGGGCCGTACTCGACTAATAAAAAACACCCCGACGCCCTCCTGACTGATGCGACAATTAATTTAATCCCATTTCTCTGCGTCTTCTAAGCGTCAGGGCTGTCACGGGATTTTTTGAAATAAGTACCTACCTAATCAATAGTGTTGAGGTAATTTTATTTTTGGAATACCTATGCGATTAATTAAAATGGCTTATTTCTAAAGAACTCCACGACAAAAGTATCGTGAATGCATTTAAATTAAGTTTCATTCTACTGCAGGAGAATATAAATTGAATTGAAATTGTTCTAACGGTGTTGTGCAAGGAAGTTTTCTATGATCAGCAGATTTCTGGCGGTCCGTGTGTCGTTCTATAAAAGCTACATTTTAAAAAAAAAGTTCACTTGACTTTTTTTTTGTCGCTCTTAATAAGACCGCCTTTTGGGACACTTCGTATTAAGTTGTATGATTGTTCTTTTTTGAAATTTGTCTGTACTTGTAGTGTAGGACCAATAAAGAGTTAATCTATCTATCTATCTATGACTAGTAGTACACTATCGATGCTATCTTTAATAATACATATTATTATGAGGTACAAATCTTATGAGACTCTTCTCGTTGGGAAATCCAAGGGGAAAAGTTATTTCAAATATGCTTGAAAGATTTACATAATAGCTAGCAAGTTGATAGCTTGTTACCTTTCACACATAACAGTCTCGTTGAAATTATAAGTATCATAAGTACAAGGTAATAAAGATGTCATAGGTGTAGCTGTGAAAAAAGTAATGACATAATAATTTAATGTTGGTGATTCGGGATTTTGTTTTTTTTTCTTTATTGCTAACACCCAATCTCAAGGTCAAAAATCTTCCACGAAGAAAATCAAGCAAGTGACAGCCCTTGGAGGCGCGAGAAGCAGACATCAGCGCGGCAGGCGGCTATTAAACAAGACTAATTGAGCGATAAATTCACGAGACGAGAACCGATATAAAAACGAGCGAGACCCGAGAAAAATCCTAGATGAACGAATAAAAAGTCCCAGATGAACGAATAAAAAGTCTCGCGTAAGTGCCGCCGCGCACTAGATGCTTTTCGCATAGGCAGTTATTGCAACTTAATCGTTAAGCTTGTTTAGTTTAACTGCTCTAGTTTCACGTACAAGTTTTTTTTCAGGGTAGCGTTTGACAAGTAGTCACTTGTACGCCAAGTTTTTTGTTTTTACCTCTAATAGGATGGCGTGTGTGTGAGAGAGTTTTGCTATTAGTAAGCGCGCTCTATAATGCAAGCACGTAAACACGTTTTTTGTATGAAGAAACGTACAGTAGCGGCGAGTTTATGAATAAATTTTCCTTCATAATAAAAAACCCATGTGCTCGTCGTAGAACGCGTTCGTGTTTGATAACTGGTAAAAAACTCACACAAGGCCTAATGATGTTCAGTGACGATGTAGTTGAAGTTGAAGGTCACTCTTCATCTGGGTTGGGAACTGGCTCTCAAGTGGGGATGCTGGAACACACCAATAAATGCTTGGAGATAGATTTTAGACGAACATTAAAAATGTGCTTTTTTCTTGATGTTTTCCTGAACCGAAAGTTTAACAAGTTCATAGCAAGATAAACAAAAAATCTAACCTTGTAATAAACAAAAAAATACCAATGAAAAAAGTTCTAATTAATTTTCATTTACTATTATTTACTTAAAAACTCTACCTGCCTAAAAAAACCAGCATTACCAGCCATATTGAGGCAGAGTGAACCATAATTTTACATTGACACTGAAAAAACTGAGTAACTTCTTACTGCGAAGCTTCTCTTTTATTCATCAGTTAAAAAAGCTGATAAAAAAGTCGAAATCCCTATTCAAAGTTCTGACAAGTAGACGACTGTTGCCGGCGCACGGCAAAAATCACCGAGTGCGCGTCATGAATTAGTGAACGAATGAAAAATCTGAGATGAAGGAATATTGAAAGCGGACGCGCGGAATTGATTACTGTCAATTAGGGGTGCCACTCGATAGCGTCCGCGCCAGATGCTAACTGCTAACACGGTTCTATTAGTATTCGTGACGTCGACGGCGGGCGGGGAGGTTTTTATTTTTCGCGTTGTCTTAGGGGTCGCTTTGAGATGTGCTGCTGTTCAAATTGATTGGCTCTCTTTTGTTAGGACTGTAGTCGTCTAAGTACACGATGATGACTCGTTGCCTTGCAAATTGGAGGCCGTGGGTTCGAATCCTACAAGCTTGATCAGTCGGTGACCATAAAATAATTATCTAAGGATATAGTATTGGAACAAAAGCATCGATACTAGTATCTAATGGCAGCGACAGCATCGATATCGGTATCGGAATAACACAAATGTTACTCCGGTACCTATTGAATGCCTTTTTTAACTTTTACAGGTTAGTGGTTAGCGGTTAACCACATATCACCTGATCTTAAGTGACAAGTGTGAGTGAGTGTGTGAGAGTGGGATAATATAAATCTTTAGACTTAATTGCAAAGTTAAAGATATTATATAATACACATTATATATAATATCAGTAATTTTTTGATTAAATGATTTCATATTCATTAAATTCGATGAGAGCGATAAGTTTTGTTAGTAATTTCTCTGATATTGAACAAGGATGGAGAAGTAGTAATCATTCATTATTATTATACTTCATCCGGCTGGCCTTGCTACACAGCATAAACATTGACAGTATATACGAGCAAAAAAATGTATGATTACAAAAATACTCGTCAATGTAAAAAAAGTATCGAATATATTCAACTGCTCGTATTTTTTTTGTAGATCCACAGTATTATCTCTATTCCCTCGTCAGTTATTTAAGTTTCCGCTGTGCGTCGCGTCGTGACGCCCGACACTAACTTATTTCCATGAATAATTTCACAATTTCATGCAGTCACCTAAACTTATTATCCACAACATTGCGGAGACACCGGGACAATGTCAGCCACGGTTTTGTGCCAACATGAATGATTGCTCCTTGCGACTAACAAAGACCGCGAGCATAAACATTTTGCACAATAATCTTTACACGACCACATTGTACTTTCGATACAAATAAATTTTCTTCATACATTACTCTTATTTATTGCACAAGTCAACACGCGTTTTAAGAAAAGCATCAATGGTGCACGTGCATCTCTATTTTAAGCGTTCCACATCAACGCGTAGTGATGGGGAGGAGAATGTGTCCGGGAGCGATGTCGATTAATAACATTTACAAGATGAAAGCCGCTGAGCTGTGAGTCGTGTTGCGTTCCAGAAATAAATAAAAAATTGCTTTATCCGATAACTCAACTGAGTACAGTTAGGACTTGTGCAGCGTGCGACTGCGAGTAACCAGGCGGATACAGCGACGCAAACAAGTGTTACGATACTTACAATTTTTGTACAGATACCAATGAAAACTTTAAAAAAATGTAATAGATTACATGCCCACTTATATGAATGCAAATCGTATTTATGTAGGTAAATAGTAAAACTGGCCCGTTTCAACATTGGCTGGACTGCAACTACATAAACCTTAAACCAACCATTATGACCATTACGAAGTTTAATAAGTAAAATGTCTATGTAAAAAACGATTTCAGTAAAATAATATCAAGATTTTCTTCTAAGATATCGTTATACTGGCAATGCAAGTGGTGAGTAACCTATGTTGCTAGAAGTCACCCCCGCGCCTGCCGCGCCGCGTCGTCCGACGCAGTTTGCACGAGGCTTTATAATTACGCCACGCTCGGACCACATGCTGTTATTGCTTATAAAATGGACTCTATTAAATAGCTGCGCTGACAAAAATAAAGAACAAAATGTCAACAGGATAATTATTTATAATATGATTACAACGCGTGATAAACATACCACATTATTTTTAATGAATTTGTTTGATGATATTAATACACGTTATTAAATATGAATATCTGAAATTTATTGACGCTATCAAACGAAATACATAGCTTGGCTTTACAAACATTCACAATAAAGTGACAAATATCTTCCAATTATCATAAGAATGGTTGTCACATTAATTTGAATGATTATCTCTATGTACTGTGATCTTATGATCCGCAGAGACTGGGATCCCGAAATATGGTCGCCCTATACGCGTGGTTGAAATATTGTGTGCAGCTAATAGGTGGGACGGGCGTTAAGGAGGGCATAAATTAGGCGATGTTGTGACGTCGCCCGACGCGCCGACCATCTGTTTGTCGATATGTCACGGCGCAGCACTAAACTATCTGTATAGAGCTGAGAATTTATCGCTCCAAAATATCGTTTTGCATTTATTTTAGTTCTGGTTCTCTTCAACGCCGTTTGGTAAACCGAATTAAGAATAGCAGATAATAATATTTTCGATGATATACTCGCAACAAGACGTGTAATGATTTCATGCTTCCAACATTCATTCATAATGACGGAGTAGATGAAAGAAGCTTACACCGCGATCTCTCAACGCGAGCACAAATTCACAAACGTTTTAAATACAAAAACTTCATCAGCTCATTACGATATGCCGAGGCCGAAGGAGAGAGACTTTATTTTTGATCTCGCGAGCCCCATGCGATGATAGTCTGTGACATTTGGTCGCTCCGCCGCGTTTTTTCAGTTTCTTAATTGCCGCAATATATTTAGCTGTCGGTGTGGTTAGTCCCGCTGCTCGTGAAACTAAACACATCCAAAAGATTACTAAGCTGAGCCTGAAAAATAGTCGGAGGGCAGCGATAAAACCGTTAGTTTATATTGTATGCTGTAATAAATTCCTGCGTCTGCTCTAATGGCGTTCAGAAGCTTTCCGACACTATGTTATTGTCACGTAATTTAAGAAATAGAGGATTAGTGTAATTTGAACAATTTGTTACTGACTTTACTGGCCGGTTATTTCGGGCGCGCGGCGGAGTTACGTTTCTTTTATGTGTTGTAAATTAACTTTTGGCGGTGCGTCGGCTTAACACACTTATTTACGCGAATAAGTTTGACCTTCGCACATCACTAGTTTGACTATTTTATCGTGGCCGTCGACTTGGGGTTTTATTGAATGTCAGATACCTATATGAAAGTATGTTACACAATTTTTACGATTCCGTTTGTTATCGGTAGTTTTATTTGGTTGATTTTATTGTTGTGAAAGTTTTTCTATTATGTTTTGTTATTTATGGCGTTGATTTTTTATGAGTTTTAGATTTAGTCTGTTTATTTTATTGTGTTGTGTTTTTGTCAGTTTATAGAACATTCTACTGTAGTTTATGTTGTAATTTGTATCTATCGTTTGAAAGGCGCATAACTTTGACACAATAACTAAAATCAAGTGCATATCTCATTAAAAAAATATTTTCTAGTTTAATTTGAAATACTTAGGTACCGTGCCTTCTTGATTGCGCACGATTTGCTCTTTTGCCTTTACAGATATACGCGTGCCTACCATGCGACTATGAACATTAAGGTGCTACTGGAATTTTGTCCTCGTACTGTACAAAGAGGTCGCAACCCGAGACGTTCAAAAACATATTTTATCACTTAACACAAATATTAACAGCTACCATTTACCACCCCAAGGCATGTTCTAAAAACGAAAGAGTGTAACACTTTATAATTAGAGTTCTACAAATCACGTGTCCATATATTAGGCATGTGTTCGGTACAAGACAAACGAGCGCCGCAATGAGGTAACAATTATCCCGCGGGATCTATCCGCTGGGATTTGAGACTGATGGCAACTTTAGTTCGGCGTACGGTCCCCATGACATTGGCAGTATGTAGAAAGAAAAAACAGATAATAAAATTAAGATAAAAAAAGTTTGGTAGTTTTTTTAAAGGTAATTTTCAAATTTGCTCTCTGGGACCAGCACGAACCATTGGCAAAAACTTTTCGTATTTCAAAGTTAGCATTTTGTATGAGATTTGATCAGCGCCCCTATATACCGGTCATAAAAACAACTAACGATTTGACATAGTACTAACGTATCTTAGTTAATTTTATCTCTTCTTTTTGGGAACTCTCTTTTTAATTTATTTATTTAATAACAGCGACTCTCTTATTCTAAGATTTAAAATAAAAATTGTATACCTACTAAACTTCATGAAAATGCATGAAGCCATTTTGTTTTTTTTTATGAAAAAGGAAATGAGTATATCTACTTATTCAAATTTTGCAATTATTATTTTGTGTTATGTGTAAGTTTTATATGTTCTAGGTGTGATAGTTGTATAAAAAATGCACAAGACTCTCTTCTAAGTTCTAGAAGCCACGGTCACCCTACCCGCGATTGATGCGGCTCATCACAGTGAAAAATGCGCTGCTCGTTCAAAGCCCCCGATGTGTTACTGAAATTTCTCACCTCGCATGATCTGCGTCGAAAATATTTTGACGCGGCTATATTGTTTCCTGCGATTAGTCTGCGAGCTAAACTGCTTTATTACTCGTAAAATGATGTGAGGAAAATAAACGGACACAGAATTCTTTGATGAGATAAAAAACTGTGGTAAAATTGAAAATGGGGTAGTAAAACTAGGTTGATGTAGGAAAACGCTCTGAAATTAATTTGTCGGATATGTTTGTTTGAAAAGAACGTATCATGCGCGTAAATCATGACATTATGTTGTTTAAATGAGTATGCCACATGGCAGAATTAACTCGCACTCAAATAAATGCCTTCCACAAAAAGTACAAACGGAAATTTGTGTAATAAATTACTCATTCAAAATTGAATGACGTGAAACAATAATCGTGCTAAAAACACTTGAAGCCATTAAAAAATACTCCCAAAACACTTGAAACAAACGCCATTTCCCCGAAAGTGACCGGAAGCTGTCGTCCAAAGCGGCGGCGGCGTCAATTTTTTCAGCAACGTAAATCCATCCCATGACCTTTCGTTTGTGACTTAAAACATCTGTCAACACTTGAAAAATAGCAACTCACTTTTAACTTCAACCAAAGTATTATCAACTCTATAGCTTCAGAAACACGGTTGCTTTTAAAAAGGAACGGATTTTAAAAATGGCCGCCCGGCATACGTCAAACGCGTGACAGCTAGGGCTGCCAATTTAAATGAAACTGTAAAACGTTGCGGAGGACAGAGCACGTCACTCGGGGGATCAACAAAAAATAATTAATGGGCCGGCTAATGAATACGATGTGACGGGTGTTTACTGCGGTGTACGGTCGGCAGAACGGTCAGGGGAATTGAATCGTGTGAATGGGTGTGCGTAATTGATTTTGTGTACCATTCAAGCGGTTATGTGAATGGTTATGCTTTGTTGTTGATTGAAACTAGACACTTTCAGCTTTTGATGTGTTCAACGAAAAGGGAAAATTAGGTAGGCCCACTTGACAGCCAGTTCCCAATCAAGGTAGCGTGGCGCCACCTTCAATCACTTCGTCACTAGACATCTGATGACTTGTGTTCAAACGCTACCCTGTCAGTCAAACGACGATTTCTCAGCGACATTAATGTGTTTTGTTTAAATAAATTTTAGTAGAGTTTTTAGTAATCCCTTAAATATACGATTTCAGGCGCTTTCAGGCTTATTATTTACGATTAACTACTATCTCACCCGATGGAAAGCGACAATGTAATCGAAGGTAAATCAAACTTGTCTAGCAAACACCTGTTCGCTCTTCACTTAAACACTCCTGGGTTGAGTATTCCACCATTATCAGGCTATCAAGGTTCACACTCAGTGAACGTCGTCTTAATTTTAATCCTAAAAGGATTAATCTTTTACGCTTACCGTACCCCATTCCCGGGGGTTAAGTTAGCCCTGATTTATCCGGCCCATTTCCACTCCTCGCGCCGCCGCCGCCCCGACGGTAAATTAACCAGTCATTCGCGCTTTCTTGTGCTACATGCCACTGATAACGGTGTAGACAGCAGCTGGTAATGAATGACTCATTAGTAATGACGCATTATATCCTATCCCATATTTTTATTCAGATAACCGATGGGAAGAGGTTCTCGAGTGGCGACCACGAACCGGAACAAGTGCTGTAGGTAGGCAGTAGGCATCCCACTAGGTGGTCCGATGACATGGTAAGAGTCACAAGAAGCCGATGGGTGCAAATGGCTAAGAGCCGTTCATGGTAGCTTTCAAAAGGGGAGCCTTTGTTCAGATGATGACATTTGTATTCAGTCAGATTTGTTGGGAATTGATAAAACTAAGGGGAATGAAGCAATGTATCTAATAAAACTAGCTGTTCTCCGCGGTTTCACCCGCGTGGGCAGCAGCTACAGCTACACAGCAGCACAGCTGCACAGCTGTACAGCTTTATGCATGCAAAGTCTCAGCCCGATCGGTTTAAAATTGACAAAGTTTTATACAAACTTTCATCCCCTATTTTATCTCCTTGGGGGTAGAATTAATCAAAATCCATTCTTAGCGGAAGCCTACGTCGTAACGTCTACCTGCATGCCAAATTTCAGCCCGATCCGTCCAGTGGTTTGCGCTGTGCGTTGATAGATCACTATGTCAGTCAGTCACCACCTGTTATTTTTTTTACATTTGCGATAGGTACTTCCAGATCAGCATGAAGTCACCTGCGGAGTTGACCACAGGTATAAAAAAAACTGTATACTTTTAGTAATTAAATACTAACATCAAAACAAACTCGTTACCAAAAACTCATAGCCACAAAACGTGTCCGACAACCCTATTGAAAATTGGTACATTGTCAATTGCCTATTACCAACAATTTGTCGATATTGAAATATGACAGGGACAAATTGTCCAATGAACGGTGTCAAACGCAATGTCAGTGTAATAAATAGTAACTGGCTATAAAGTGAGTATTATGCAATGTGGTCGAGCCTAGAGCACTGCAGTGGTCTCTAAACAAATATAATTAGTATTTAGAGTAACGTTTGTTGCATAGCTACTCTGAGAAAAGAATTCTGACTTTCCTTCTGAGTCTTTACCTTCCAAGACCGTTTCCTTCCTTATTTTGTATTAGTTTTCCTTCTGAATCACAAGTCCTTCCCTTTTGACTCAGAAGGAAAACGGTATTTCGGAAGGTCTTTTTCTCAGTCCGGTTCATACATCATAATTCATAACAGATTACAAAATCAAGCTCAAAATTAGGTTAAAATCATCAATATCATTTCTTTCTGAAACTATAAATGAAAAAAAATAATTTTTTATCCACAACAAATTTGTTGGTGTTGTGATATTCTTTAATTAGCAACTAGCTGCGCCCAGCGGTTTCACCCGCTTCTTGTCGTTATCCCGCAGGAACCCTTTTCCGGGATAGAAAGTAACCTTTGTGTTAATCCAGGGTATAAGCTATAATTAGAAACTACAATCAAATGTTTTCAAATAAATGGTATTCCAACAAAATAAAAGTACAAATAGGTAGGCAAGTAAGTATACAAGTACAACGTCCGTCTATTCCTAGCGTCACGAGAGGAGTCGGAAGAGTGAGGGGCAGGCGCGCGACGCGGGCGCCGAGGCGTTCCCCCCGCGGGCCCCGCCACCATCCTTTACGATCATCCGGACGTGACGTCATCTTGAAAAGCGCCTTTTTTTTAAGAAATTATCTCTAAAACTATCTTATTATAGGCATTAGTAGATAAGGCAGGCAAGTATTTGACCCCAGTCACACTTGAAAGTAAGTGTTGACGAGGTCGATGGTAGAGCGTGCTTGCCTAGAAGATACCAATTCACTCTCGACTTGAAGGCTCTTATACTTATCTGGAAACAAAGACGCTGGCAGGGTGATCCGTTCCGAATAAATACTTGCGCTTTTTTCCTTTCGTTTTTTTCAATTCTTTCAACGCACAAATATTTGTCAAAATCAAAATCAAAAATCAAAATTTGTTTTACTCAATAGGATAGATGCATTGTGATCACTTTAACTAGCTACGCCTGTTCCAACCTCCTTACGCCGGCAAAAGAACATGCAAGAAACGCCCGGCAGGTAATTTTTTTGGCGCGATCACATTTACAATTTTATTCTTATTACTAATTGATTGAATTGGAGCAAGTTTACTAAATTCCCAAGTTTTTTTTTGTCATCTAATAGTCCGATATTTTAATTAGCTTTATTAATAAAATTTCTCTTGTTTGTTTGTGCACATTGGGATAGGAATATGAATATTAACGAGTTACGGGATCACAGCTCTCTTGTTTCGCAGTCGGCTACTGCGGCACGATCAAATGATCCTTTCTAGGCGTAGCTAGTTTTAAGTTGACGTTTTAAAGTGATCACAATGTATCCTATTAAATAAAAAAGTTTTTGATTTTGATTTTGATTTTGATGTTTTTGATGTTTTTCCAAGCTCAAGGTAAACCTTTCAAATGGCACAGGAGCCACTAACACCCAGCTTCCTCCGATAACAGCTGTCATTACCAACAAAAACACTAGGCCGTCAATAGGCTGATCCGTCAGTAAACAGCGGTAACAAGACGTCAAACATCCTGAGCCAACAGCCGTTGTTGGTTCAGTGCCGCTAACTACCACAAATTAGGCCTTTGTAACGCTAGTGATGTTACCGTTACGGATAATGGTTGTCCGTAAATTTTACGGATATATTTTGTGTGTGGTTTTTTTAATTACGCAATGTTATTAATACTTAGACTAACTAACTGAGATGGCGCAACGACCCAAAGTGAGACTTGGCCTCCGATAACAAAAGACGCCACCTCGGTCTGTCCTGCGCCACCTCCTGCCAGTCCTCCACCTGGAGCTCGCGCAAATCCTTCGTGACTTCGTCTTTCCAGCGATATCTGGGACGGCCGACAGGGCGACGGCCACTCGGCTGTCCACTGTATGCTCGTTTGACCGCACGATCCTCCCCCATTCTTTCAAGGTGGCCGAGCCAGCGAAGTTATTAATACATGCACAAGCATAATTATTTCATGAAAATAGTCTTAAAGCAAGGTACTTAATTTAACACAATAATAAGTTTCTTTCCTTTTTTTCAAAATTTGTCGTCAAAATTTGATTACAAAATTGAGAAAAAAAGTACAAATTTAACGTTGAAAAATGTATTGTTTAGTTGTTATTACATTAAACTTTGTTATTGTAAATGAAGGTAAGTGTATAACATTTTAACAATAGTTGCTATGTCCTTTTGTTGTGGTTATTAATTAGAAATACGCTCTCTAGTATTTATCGAATTTTCCAGTGAACTTTCTTAAAAATGAATTATAAATACAACCACAAAAAAAATCAGCCAAACTGGTCGAACCGTTGAAAGATCATCAATTGATTTTCATTTAAATAGATTTATCAGAAACTGTCAACAAACAAGATTAGTCAGGTGAAGTTTAGAAATTTCAAGGCGAAAGGTAATCTAGAACGCAGAGTACGGAAAACCATTCTCTCCACCATAGTTGTAGTTACAGATTCCACGTTTATCCGAACGATCATGTATAATTTCATTACAGCTAACCTTTCCTATCCGTAATTCGATAGACACTATCACATCCCTACTTTGTATGCAAAACTAACAGCTATTATCACAAACCCCTATTGTTACCCAAGCCATTTCAAGCTTTATTTCCTAGAAGCTTAGGTTTATTTTAGGTGAGTTGTTCAGTTATTATGATAGGATATCCTTATAAGTTTATTATTATAAGCTTAATCTGAAGGAAGCTGGGATTCATGCTCGGTTTGTGGATTGGAGGCGTGAGAATTATTGTTATTGCTGATGTCAGCTTACAGGCGTATACTTGGGCTTAGCGGTTAGGCCTTTTGATGTTGAAACCTTCTAAGATATAGTAACTTACGTGCTCTTTAATTTGAACGTCTAATCTTGGGTAACTAGTGTCGGATTTGTGCTTTTCTTTAGTAAGTAAGTCTGTATAGGGCACTTCATTTTGTGCGTATCTTCTACAAATTTCCTTCTACCTACCATTCGTTTTGTAGCGCTCGTAGCATGGCTGGTTCAGTCAGGCGTAGCACTTGTAACAGATCAACGAAGTTAAGCAACACTTAGAACTGCCATCACTTGGATGGGTGACCGTTAGTGGTATTTCGACTAAAGACCGGTTGCAATAACCGATCTATCCACTTCTGTGGAGCTTGTGTCAAATTTCTATCTCCAGTAGGGCAAACCGTGGATAGATCGGTTACTGGAAACGGCCGTGAGCGCTACCGTAAGCTGTATGAGTCATGAAAACCGACATTGAAGTTGGCCACAAATTTTTTTTTGTTTGTAATTCTGATTGATTTTTGTTGTAATATTTGCACGCCTGCTTGAATGCATTGGCCTAAGTGTAACCGTGTTGGCAACTGGTTGCGTAACAAGAATAATTACTTATCCTTCTATCACAACTGGTTGCCATTTGCCATGAAAGACTAAAAAATCCTCGTAGACAACTGGTTGCGAAACACAGTTGCGATGGCGGCCGGAAGGGTATTTTCACCTCACATGCTCGGAAAGAGTCTGTTTGTCATTAGAAATCTGAGTGCAAAAGCGCATTTTGCGCGCTAGCGTGGAAAGTATTTTTAAACTTCGAAACTTTCTATTCAATAATTTTCCATACCACCAGTCCACTTAAAATGCAACAATACTTATTTCATGTCAGTGTGCCAACCTCTTTTTGGAATAATCGCACTGGCCAGCATGACTATTGCATGATAAAACAAACAAAACTATTTTATCTGTTTTTCTTGCATCTAGAAATTTCCTCGCTGTAATGAGGTGAAAAGTTGCGTGTTTCGCTCGGCTGCAAAGTTATTCAAAATTTCAAAATTCAAAATTCAATAATGTTTATTCAATAGGATACATTGTGATCACTTTAAAACGTCAACTTAAAACTAGCTACGCCTGTTCCAACCTCCTTACGCCGGCAAAAGAACAGGCAAGAAACGCCCGGCAGGTAATTTTTTTTGGCGCGATCACATTGACAATTTTATTCTTATTACTAATTGATTGAATTGGAGCAAGTTCACTAAAATCCCAAGCTTTTTTTTTTGTCATCTAATAGTCCGATATTTTTTATTTAGCTTTACTAATAAGAAGATTTCTCTTGTTTGGTTGTACACATTGGGATATGGGAACATGAATATTAACGAGTTGCGGGATCACAACCAAAGCAGACCAGACCCCACAAGCAGCACCCGTTCACGAGTTGACGCATGTGCCAGCCATCGCTCTCCTCGACCATATGAGAGGGAAGAGGGCGACCCGACACATGACGCCGCTGCAAGCAAAGTCACTTTCGTGAGCATGACTGTTTTGGCTGTTTACCGAGAATGGTTAGAATAGGGGAAATAGGGAGAATAGATAGATAGAAAGAAAGATAGATAGATTAACTACAATCCCAAGCTTGTTTGTCATCTAGATAGTCCGATATTTTATAATAAGCTTTACTAATGAGATTTCTCTTTATACGAATTTGAAATTTTGTTATAGACAAGTCTTGAATTTCACTTGGGATTTTGTTGAAAAAGCGTACACATTGACCTTTGAACGAGTTGCTAACTTTATGGAGCCTAGTGGTGGGTACAGCAATTTTATCTTTGTTTCTAGTATTAAAATTGTGATAATCACTTCTCTTTTTGAAGCTATTTAAATTTTTCCGTATGTACATTACATTTTCATAAATATATTGACAAATTCTGCGTCTCGTACCTTTGAAACCCTCGCTATGCTCAGGTTTCAATATAAGTACCTACTCGCGCCAAAATACAACTTTGCAGCCTTGCATAACAAATAACTATTTTGTAAGATCTCATGTTATCATTTGTATTCCAGCTACCTAATAAAAAAATTGATTTGATTTGCTATCCTCCCCACGTAACAAAATGTAGAGAAGTAGGTACACGTGACACTGGCTTCAGTAATATCACAATAACCAATTAAGCCTCGTTAAGATCTGGTGTTGCCACGTGTTAAAACAGAACACGTGCCAAATTGTTGCTGTGTCGAAATTTTTCTGATTGCTTCATACCTACTGTTTGTTCATTACGCCCCCATTTCATTTTGTTTCATTTCCTTGTCACGTTTTCTTAAATTTCACGTGTATTTAGTGTTCGACCGGAAATGGATTTTTAGCCGAAAACGAAAGAGAGGCTTCGGCTTTAGCCATTCGGCCGAAGATGAAAATTATTTGGATCTCAAAAAATGTTAATATTTTCGCTGTACACTGATATCTTGTTTTACACCTAGGGAGAGAAATAGCACCTATCCTATCCTACTAACATTTTTTTTTAACGTGAAAGTTTGTGAATATGGATGGATAGATGTTTGTTACTCTTTCACGCAAAAACTACTGAACGGATCTGAAGGAAATTTGGAATGGAGATAGCTTATACCCTGGATTAACACATAGGTTTTTTATCCCGGAAAAATGTTCCTGCGGGATAACGGGAAGACGCGGGTGAAACCGCGGGGCGAAACTAGTAAGCTATAAATGAAGTTAGACTGTCTTGTAGTTTTGACTGATATACTCGTATTACAATATAATTAGACTCAAGCATTAAAATCAAGATTAAGAATAACAATCATTTATTTGCAACAAATTAAACAAAAATACAAATGCATTATGTAGTAACAACAAAAGATGTATTGTTGCAAACCGCCTCAACTAAGCGTTGTGCTGGTCTTTCGACCAGCGCTGGTCTTCCGTCAACTATGTACTACTATCAACAAAACTTTGTCTAAAACAACACTGGTGTTGTTCGGTTTTGCATTCTCTAAAACTAAACTAAATTTGACAGGTCTTATAGTATTGCTGTCTTTTTCTAACCACTAAAGTAAAAAAAGACAGCGTTACTCTTAGCCCTGTCAAACTTAGTTTAGTTTTAGAGAATGAAAAACCGAATCGACACTACTGTTAAAACAAACTAAACCGATTCTTATAAATTAACACAAAAATGAGTGTATTCTTTATATGCGCGACAATTCACAAACTTCTGATTTTCGACTTGGTGGAAGCTTCGGCTAGCTATTGGTTAGAAACGAAAATGTTGCCTATGATTTTTTTGGCCGAAAATGAAAACGAAAACGAATGTTCGATCGGTCACTAGAACTTTCTCATACCAATTTGCAAGAACTGTTCTCACAACGCATCGAGTGTATAATAAAATAACCTACCCGCAATAACATTTAACATCTTTTTTTTCGTTTCCTCAATAAAACGTCCATATAACTTGCACATTAGCAGAACATGTGCGCTTGCGCATTATTTATTGTTTCCTCAGAGATCAGGAAGACGCCACTTACTGCACTTTGGTCTTGGCCTGCCACTTGAGTGTGAAATCCTGCGGTGCTCGGCTCAACTGGGCTGTTCTCAACTCGGTACGGCTGACGATGTTATTCAAAAAATCCAGAAAACAATTTGTTTATTTTTTCAATAGATTAATCATAATTTATTTTGTAATTCGTTTAGGAATAACATTGTCTTGGTTTTTGTTAGTTAAGTAAATAAAAAAGTATCGCAAACATTATTATCGAGCATTGGTTAACATTATGATTTTGGTATTTTGGTATCTATCTATCTTTCTACCTATGGTTTTTAGCACGCAGATTTTTACATGCAGATTCTGATTATATTTATGCATTTTTGTATGTGACCATAATGACCCTGCTTGGGTATAGCAGGAACTCTAGAAGCTGAACGATCGATTTTATAATTTGTCTAGCGTCCTTTTGTCTATTCATATTTTTTTTCACTAGTGTTGTAACGCACACTTACACATTCGCTAGTGTATCAACTATCCTACTAATATTATAAACGAAAAAGTTTGTGAGTATGTATGTATGTATGTTTGTATGTTTGTTGCTCTTTCACGCAAAAACTACTGAACAGATTTAAGTAAATTTAAGAATGGAAATAGCTTATACCCAGGATTAACACAAGACTTTTTATCCCGAAAAATGGTTCCTGCGGGACAACGGGAAAACGCGGGTGAAACCGCGGGGCGCAACTAGTATGTAATAAATTATTGCTGCGTGAGAGAAGGCCACAGACAAACACACTTTCGCATTAATAAATAAAAACCTATAATATTTTGAGAACCAGCCTCAGGGGCTCTATCTTCGCAGATTAAAGGTACATAATAAAGATAGGGCGAGATGGGAGCATTCCGTTTCACAAGTGAATGATATTTATTTGTTTATGCTCTGTAAATGCACATGTTCAATAGCTCGGATAAGATAACCCTTGTCGGCGAGTCGTCGGTGGCTGTCGGCCACTCGGGCCTTTCATCTTATTAGATAGAAGACGATGGGGAGCTCTCAAGAATGGTTTATATTATATTATTTTTCGCCACTTCAACATGTGCGCATGTTCGTTTGATAACGTGCGGTGGTGAAATTGAGTCTCAACCATATTTTGCGGTGCAAAATAATCATGCGATTTTTAAATAGTCTAAGATCCCTTAGAGAATGCATGAACAGTGTGTTACATCAAATTAGTTATGTCAATAAACATAGTACAGTGCAACCTTAATATAACGTACCTCAATATAACGACTTCCTCAATTTAACAAATTCTTCGTAATCCCCTTGAATTGTCCATAAGAGTCAATATAAAATATACCTTTACATTGCGAACATTCTTTGCGTACAACCTCTTTATAACGAATTTTCAACTATCAAGAAAAAGTATTCCTACCTCTAATTAACGAATTTTGCCAACCCAAAACCTTTATATAAAGTTTCCACCAATAATATAACTCCTAATCTTATAATGTGATTCATGTCTCGACATGTTTCGACACGCTTTTGTTTGTACAGTAATCATTGTTGTTTTGATGGAAAGTATTGAGGTGAATAAAACTATTCTTTTACCTCTTTATAACGAATTTTAGACCAATCTAACCTCAACATAACAAACCTCAGTTCAACGAATTACTTGATATTACGAATATTTTCTTGTTCCCCTCCGATTTGTTATATCGAGGTTGCACTGTATTGCAAATTAATTGACAAAAAAAATTTAGTGCAGAGCAACTAAAACAAAAAATTTAAACGTTTGGTTAATAGACAAATTTTATACCAATGGAATGTATGAAGCCTATTGCCCGAAATTAATAATCGATCCGATCCGTTATCCGCGGTTTTGGATCGATATGTCATGTTATATCGATCCAAACAAAACCGCGGATAACGGGCTTGACAGATTACTACCGAAATTACATATTATGACATGACATATCGATCCAAAACCGCGGATCAGGATTGATTATTAATGTCGGGCGTTAGACCACATCGATAGAGGAGAGTAGCTTTTCATAAAGTAGTGCTAAAATATTTTCTAATAACAGTGTTTCGTAGATTACATTCAAATATAAAGCAGTGAAAAAACGCATACCCATATGCGATTTTAAAAGCTTCAGAAGAGCGGCCAGCGGGGTGCCCTGTGGGTTAGGTGACGAAATGAGTTGACCAAGTGACAAAATTGCCTGTCAACCCCAGTCGTTTAAAACAAAAAAAAATATCCCCAATACGTCGGACACGTGAAATATTGCCGGCGCCACGGCTTCAAAAATAAGTTCCGATAATTGATAGGTTTTAATTTTATAATGCAAAAAGCGTGAGCTTTAGCATAGCGCTGTTCTGTGGCATTTTACATGCTGCGTTCTATGATGCCATAAAATAGGACTAAAATAACACGCATGTGTTTAAAAGTTTTATAATGGATAGACAAGATGGGATGTCAGCATATTATTATAGCTTTTTTTTTATGAAGTAATAATAGTTACGCCCCGCGGTTTCATCCGCGTCTTCTCGTTATCCCGCAAAAACCATTTTCCGGGATAAAAAGTAGCCTATGTGTTAGTTCAGGGTATAAGCTATCTCCGTTCCGAATTTCATTCAGATCCGTTCAGTAGTTTTTGCGTGAAAGAGTAACAAACATCCATCCATCCATCCATACTCACAAACTTTTGAACACTAGTGATTTTAAGCGCCGATTTGGTCTAAGGTGGCACCTGGATTGGGGATTGGCTCTCATATGAGACTGCCGGAATACACCGGATAGGTCGTTCTGGGTCTAATTTTTTATTGAGAACTGTAATATGAGTGGAATGCTCTGCCATGTCGTTGTTTCCTTAATATATTTAATACCCACTTTTTACTTTTTATAGGGTAGCGTTTGACCACAAATCACCCCAGTCAAGTGACGATGCGGTCGACGGTAGCGTCACGTTACGCCTGGACTGAGCACTTAGTTGCTTGGCGACATAACAAAAGAGTGAAATAGTAAAAATCCTATCAGCTTTATGCCACGTAGTTAATCAGGTGACAGCTTAAATAATAAATTATTTATAGGGGTGAGCGAAGGAAACTTGTCGGGAGGCGTGACAAGGCGTCACCTACACAAAGAGTGAAAAATGATCGTCGACTTCAACCGCCAGGCGTCAGGATTACAAGAATATGAATAATGGCATTTAGGAGGTAGCACTATTGTTTGTTTGCGTCTCTGCCCGTGTGGGTTGCTTAGTTTTTAGCTTTTACTTTGATGTATTGGTAATGTCTTGCTCAAAACTTAAAGGTAAATAGTCAGATAAATAGATCCTATCCTACTAATATAATAAACGCGTAAGTTTGTGCGTATGTATGTTTGTTGCTCTTATAAATCGATTTTTTACGAATCGATTTGATTAAGACATAAAAATCGATTATTTATTAATCGATTTTTTTCCCTCTAAGTCACATCCCTACTTAAGTATTGATCTACTCCTGAGCATTATTCAATACCAGCCTTAGTGCTTTGCCAGGGCGGGTTGATAGTAGTCCATAAAGATACCATACAAAGATCCTTGCATATAAATAAAGATTCTGATGTGTTCTAAAGTAGTAAAGTCATAATGAGTGTGCGCGATTCAGATCTCAGATCGGCCAAGTTTCATGCTCTTACTTTGATTGATTGACGCCATAATTTTAGATAGACGATTATTATAGTAATTGAGGGATTAAGGGGGTTGTTGACCTTGAAGCGAAGCTGTGATAGCTCAGTGGTGGTGACGTCGACTTATGACCCGTAGTTCGCAGTTTAGTCCACTACTGGACATAGGCCCTTCCCAAATGAAATGAAACCATCCTACTAATATTAAATTTGAGGGAATTTGAGTAACGTAACACATTAGGCGATACCTCTGCCTACAATAAAAAGAGTATTTTTAACACAAGATAAAAAAAAACTTAGGGATATCGGCGAAATCCCTAAAAGTGGAAACACTGACTCTCAGGGCAAGCCACTAAACATTGACGACGTTTCCCGACGAGGATCTACAGTGCTGATAGAGCTGATAACAGTATAATACCGCCCGCCCGTTCCGTGTATCCACTATCTAGGTATTCTATGTCGCCGTGTATCTCTACTGTGCGCCGTGTATCGCTTCTGCGCCGCCGCCGCCGTGTATTGAGCCGCCGTGTGCTCTCGGCGGGAAGTCCTGAGATAAGCAATTTGAGTATCACAGTGTGAGGTAACGCGTGTGTCGATTAAGATGTTATCTTTGGTGTTTTGTGGAAAGTTGAAGCAGGATTTCGGTCTGCTGTTGGCATTTTGTATGGGACTCATACTAAACCATGTAACATATCATCATACATAGGTACTAAAATAATAGAGAATAAGGCAAATGTTTGGTGATTTTTTGCCGTTTTTATAGATAACTAGTGCACCCCGCGGTTTCAGCCACGTCTTCCCGTTATCCCGCAAGAACCTTTTTCCGGGATAAAAAGTATGTGTTAATATGGGTTCGATAGCACTACTAAGCTCATATGATGAGAGGTGCGGGCGAGCTAAAGGAGAGGTCTATCATCATCACAAGCTGAAAGAAGTCCACTGCTGAACATATGCCTCCCCGATTGAACGCCACCATGAACAGCTGTTAGACATTGACATCCATTGACAGCGACAGAGAGAGACGAGACGAGTTGAATGAGAGAGAGATGACGGGCTGTCATTAAAATATAAATTCTAATTATTCAACAGTTTGCACTGATTTAAAAGTCGAAAAACTCGACTACTGTATTGTGAGCGGAGAACGCAGACCCCAAAATTGCATATTGTGATTTTGTTCTGAAAAAAACTAGAGGAAACTTTATGGTAAAGGATTTTGAAAACATATTATTATATCTCATGCCGTACCGATGCCTGAAATGGGTTATTATGTGCAGTTTTGTATAGAGTTTGCTATGTAACGAAAGGAAGAGGTATATCGCACTTTGGTTTCTTTGCAAAGCACATTTCAGCAAGATTTGGCATGCAAATAGTTAGGTATAAAATTATTTTTAATTTTTACTGTTGGTAATAAAATGAAATGAACGAATCGTAATAGCCGAAGCTGCTTCTGTACAGCTAGAATTATATCACTTCACCAAAGACTCAATTACGTTTTAAGTGTTTTCGTGCGACGTCTCACTTCAATTCAAATTAATAAAAACATACGACATAAAATTCTCATTTACCGCATTTAACATTCATTACATTTATATCACGGCGGGTCGTAAATCAGACGCTTTCCCGAAACCCGTATACAATAAATTCTCATAACATTCCAAGGTTGAGCGTTTGTGCGTAAAAAAATATGCAAATTTATCCATCATGTACATCAACACGATAAATCCTTATTACAAACGATCGGGGAACAGAATAAAATGTACAAAACTTGAATTTAGCCTGATAAGGTAGAACGCAAACCTGTCAGCGTTGAACGCAACAAACGCTTTGCTAATTTGCTGAGTAACCTTGCTACACGCGTCAATAAACTCAATAATCACATTATTTGCGACGATTGTGGTGTGTTCAGAAAATAGGTGGGCTTTATAAATAGAGACGCACATTTTTTGCACAAACTGTACAGCACACAAAACATGCTAACTGATTTGTGTAATATTTTAATTATTTAGATACAACTCCAGAATATAAAAAAATTACATGCACACCTCATCAGTGTCGTGAATGTGACCCGTTCTTAGGTGCCCATTACTAATTTACACTGACGGCAAATCATAATTCGCATAATAATAATTTGCCATAGTTTTTTGTTGATCGTGATTCTTTTACAACGCGTTTTTACGCCTCCTGTTTGCGGGGTCCCTTAGAAAGTCGACGAGTGTTGGTCAATAACTCAGCGGCACGGCCCACTGTGCGCCGCTAAATTTTTATATTCGCGAAAGGGAAACGGTTATGTCCAAAGTGAATTTGGCGGAAACGGGTCGCCGGAGGATGGAGTCGATCGTAAATACTGTAGTAAGCAATGCTTTTAGTTTTATTTGTCTTTGGATACAGTTTAAATTTGAGTTGTTGTTGTGGAGGGAAAGATTTTTGCTTTAATAATTTTGCTATGGCAACATTTTATTATGCGTAGGTATGCGTACCACTCTACTGATGTACTTGATTATCTCGGTTGTACTTTTTGGCAAAATTATTTTTATACTTGTGTTATTTTCTTTTAATATATCCAAAGGAGCACATACAAAATGTATGTATTTGTAATAATGTATGTGCTCCACATACAAAATAGCTTGAATAAGTTTCAAATACAGAATCATTTACCATTTATATCTCATATATTTTTATTGTACTCTATTTCTTTTATTCGGTTGGGTACAATTATTAATGATTTTTCTTTTTGTTACAATATGGGTTTTTGAATGCCTGAAATATATATATTTTATTTATTTTATTACTTTATAATATATACCGAAAATACTACTTTTTACCCTTAATAAAAAAAAAGTTGTCACGCTTTTTCCGACTCTAACCCTTCGCTAACAGCTAACACTAACGCACAGTGGTGCGGGCGTCGCGGTCGACTGGTCAAATAAAACACGACAGTGTGCATTGTCGGTGGTCATTAATCACTCCACTCACCGTCGCCCATCGGCTGTTGACTGACAACATCGGGCTGACGTGCGTCCTGTGTCGATGACTGGCGCTAATTTACTTTGAAGTCATACTGCAGCGCGATATGAATAATTAGGTGAACGGTTTGTTTATTAATTTCTTCGCGCTTGAGAGCGTAATGTATTAATGGAATAGGGGACTTTATAATTGTGTTTATGTTGGAAATTTGGAAGTAAGATCCGCGGCGGAATTGGAGTAGGTCAGGTTTTGGCCTCTTTTTAAAACACTTTTACTAGCTTGACTTCTAACTAACTAACTAACAATGTAACCAAATCTGAGAAGTCAATTTTCACCTACTTCTAACTTTTTACATTTTGTGTATATTATTATGTAAGTACATATTTGGGCTTGTGTTAGATGGTACATTGATATATGTCGTTCAGAAAAATAATAATTAGATTATACGTTTTAGACAGTAACCGTAGCATATACCTACATATAACAAACTTTAACAATTATAATTTTAGTATAGGACTTGTCTCATGAGGAAAGCTAATTATAAAATATCAGATAAAATATCAATAATATCACAAAAAAGCCTTTGATTGTAGTAAACAACTCCAATAATCGTAAGTACTTAGTTAAGTACCCCAAAAATGATACTGGGCGTTTTTTTTGCCTGTTCATTTGGCTGATTGAAACAGGCGTTGATAGTAATAAGTTTATCGTTTTAAATTAATGACAATTTTTTACTTTAACTGAAGGAGGCATACGGGTGATTAATTGAGTAAGTAAGGTACATCTTATTGAAGTTATATAGCATTGTAAATTGTTCAAAAACATTCGAGACAATCATTACATTAAGTGTGTATTGTATTATGCTAAATGCCGTATAGTTCTCTAAATTAGAAATAACAAACCCGCTTGTTTATAACAAGCATTAAACATAAAATAGCAATGTAAATGCCACTTGCCTTACACACGCATCCAATTTGAATGAAACATTGTATAAAGTTGCCTGCAAACAAAATGTACAAGGAGCACACACGCCAACCACGCAACCATCTCAACGTCACATCACGTTCTCTCACAATACACGACCTGTCATTATTCCATTTTGACAGCGCGACAGTGCACTGGTCAAAAACAGGGCTATTTTGTATGCAATGCCCAGAGCGGAGGTGCATTAATCAGCGCACAGTGGTTGCCCGCCTGTCAATCACTGGTCACTGACGTTGTCGCTCTACCAGTATTGCCAACAAGTGACGTGAGAGTGGAGTTGCCAGCTCACCGGTAAAGGACGGGATTGTTTAAATATTTTGAGCGCTATCGATTTTTTTGCAAGGTGGCTTTATATAGTTTACATGAGTCTCTCTCACGTTGAAAGATATGAAATGGAAAGTTTACGAAAAAGAAATTAGCGAGGCAAAGAGTCTTTTTAGCTAAGAAAATATATATGTTTTAGTGTTCCGTACCTCTACGGTCTCTTTTAATGTAAAAATCAAAATGCAAGTCAACACGATCAAAAGATGTGACAGTTACTGTTTTAGCCGCATTTTTTTGAATAATGTCCAGCAGTTTTAATTGATGAAACTTTTATCATGAACAAAATTTTGCAAAAATTTAAATCCTATTAATATTATAAACGTGAAAGATTGTGCATATGGATGGATGGATGGATGGATTACTCTTTCACGCAAAAACTACTGAACGGATCCGAATGAAATTTGGAATGTAGATAGTTTATAAACTGGATTAACATATAGGCTATTTTTTATCACGGAAAAAGGTTCCTGCGGGATAACTGGAAGACGCGGGGCGCAACTACACATTATAAATTCGTACAATTTCCATGAATGTCCTGGAATTTGTATCCCTAAAACTGGTGTGCCTAGTGACGTGCGTGTGTACAATTTACGAAACGTTTCACTGCGGACGGATTTTGTTTTGTCTAAGCGCGAGCGTGTTTTGTTCCAGCTCCGAAAGCTTTGTTTGAATGTCGGACGCAGTGACAGTTTGCTCTAATTGCTAGTTGCTGCGCCTCTTATTGGTTTCAACACAGTTTTAAGTGCTTAACACGTAGTTACTAGTTAGTATTTCTTTTTAATAATAATAGGAATAGTTACATTATAAGAGAGATAGACAGAGAGTAAGAAAGTCATGTTTTACATTATGGCAATAATGTTAACGCTTATGAGCTAGCAATAAACAGCAAAAAGTAACTCGACTGGCTAGTTACCACCCACAAATGAATAATCTTATCACCAAGCACGTATCGGGTGTGTTTCGGCAGCCTCACTGGAGAGCCAGTTTCCAATCCAGGTTACCGTGACACCACTTTCGATCACATCGTCACACCTTGGGAGAGGCCTAAGTCCAGCAGTGGACTGATACAGGCTGATGATGATGACGATCATGATGATTTGTAATCTTACATATTATGGTCATTAGTATACTAATTCAATTTAATTTCGCAGACTTTACTTAAAAGTTATCTATCATAACAGCTCTAAATCTATCCATAAAGAAAACGCTTAAAGCTAAACAGGTTAACTCTTAACATTTAATACGACTTTATCAGTCCCATTATCATTATGAAATCTCGTAATAATAATCATTCATAAAGTTTACGACGCCATCGAAGGTATCGACGTTACATTATGTATAATGACGGTAAAAAATTGTATGTTGCATAATAATATAAAATTTATCACTTGCTGGTCGTTTCTAAACAGGGTTGCCATAAAAGCTGAACGAGTAGGCATGCCGAGCGGCTATCTCGATGATGTGCTATTAATACGACCGATACGCGCCCGTTAATGCGATCGCGTATTAACCCGACTTTACCCGGCGATACCCAACCCTGCGGTGTATAGTCGCCCTGAAATTTACATTATACATTCACGGTGAATACGCGAAATTCTAAATTGAGGGTAGTTTGAAATTGTGAGCCGATTCTATTAAGGCAGGTTTAGGGGGCATGGTATTAGAAAGAAAATTGCCCGTTAGCTTGCTTTAAATATCGTTTATCGATAAACTACTCAGTACTCACAAAGCTGGTGTTTCTTAATTTTTTAAGTGAATCTTGGATCTGGTGTGTATGTGTCTCTATTTGCGAGAGTATGATCGAGAGAAGGAGAGCAGGGAGAGCGAGGGTAGAGCTAAACAGAGATATATTTTGATTCCATATTATATTCACTACAAGAGATCTAAAAAACTTTTGTAAATACCACCCTCAAGTTAAAAATCTGTCACCAAGCACCTATCGGTATGTTCCGGCAGCCCCATTTGAGAACCAGTTCCCAATCCAGGTGTAGTGTGGCGGTGAAATCAGGTGACTTGTGTTCAAACGCTACCCTGTAAGAGTAAAAGAAAATAAGTGAAATAAATTATCACATAATTATACATTATACACTCTTAGTACTAAATATAAACTTCCTCATAACACATTTCATATTATCAAAGGTACCAGAAACACGTCTACCCGCCACCATGTTATGTTCCCGACGATACGTACATTAATATACCACTTACAGGTTAATGGTACAGGCTGCACCGTAATTGTTTAGGGTTGTTTTATGTTATGGCGGCTATAACTCGACTCGATTTAATAACTCCGCGATTATAGAGTCGCTTCGGGTGGGTTTGATCGTTTGGTTTCAGCGTCAGGGCCCGGGTTGATGGTGTGGCATCAGCGTTAGTTGAAAGCGGTTGAGGCTTTAAAATCGTCGATTTATTAAATCTTGATTGGATTAGGGCTTGATGTTTAGCTGATATGGTAGTTATGATCATTTATTTGGTACTAGCGATCCGCTCCACAGTTTTAGTCGCAGAAAGGTTATTTCATTTTGGCATACAATTTTTCATCCTTTATTTATCCTCTACTTGAGGTTTTACGAATGTTAGGGTCCATTGCTAGCCTTCCTCATATTATGATGAACCTCTCCAATCTCACGTATAACGTATCAAACGTAAGCAGCAGTGTAATCCCTTATTAATATTCGAAAGAGAGAAAAGTCCGTGACTACAAAAAGGTTAAAAAACCCTGAACTAAGCCCTACTTCTATTCAATTAAAATAAGCCTCTCAAAATTCCATAAAACAAGTCATTTAAATTATAATTGCTCAACAGACAACTGAATGTCGGTCAAACGTCAAACAACAAGCTTTTTTAATTGTCACTTACCACTTTTATGCAAATCCGCGTTGACGGCGCCACTGGGTGTCAGTCCGCTTGACAGCTGACAGCTCAGACACGGTGACAAGTGACAGCTCAGCGTTCGCCGGGCAATTTGTTACCAAGCGGCTGCAACGGGAGAAATATTATTTTTTTTACATTTTTTGTCCACGTCATTCCGCGTCGCCGACCACTGTGCTATGTTGTCAATTTGACTAACTTACTCAGTACCTACGGTAGTGAGTGGCTTTTATGTTGTGGCGTCAACGTATGCTTGCATGATTAAATATTGTGATTTAATACAATAACAAAAATGGCTTAATAATTCGGCACTGTTGCAAGCGCCATGATCACGAGAATACTGAAAGTTTCTGCGGGCGTTCAAAGCCCAATAATATGTAACCTAACTAGATGCGCCCAGCGGTTTCACCCGCGTCTTCCCATTATCCCACAGGAGCCTCTTTCCGGGATAAAAATGCCTTTGTGTTAATCCCGAGTATCAGCTATCCCTATTCCAAATTTCATCAAAATTGATTTAGAAGTCACAGTGATACGTGGTAACAAACATTCACCCACACACACACAAGCTTTCGCATTTATAACATTAGTAGGATGGCAGTTTAAAACAGTACGACTAAAAAGTATGTTTCAAAACAAACAAAATGATATAGAATCATAGCAATTCCAACAAAATTGCCGGTCGCATGGTGTTCAAATGTTCACTTAATGCAGCTCAAACAATGTCGACGCAAACAAGAGGGTTCCTTACTTATTGTTATGGACGCGCATAAAACGCTGAGAGTGCCTTAACGTGAAAACAGCGGATTAGATAAAATAAATTAAATGACAGGATTATTTCTCTTTCTCTGATAGAGACTGGTTGAGTCCCAGCAGTGGGAACGTATATACCAGAATGATGATGATAATGGTATTAATTCTCAAGGCAATGCATTATTTTTTTCAGTAAATCATCCTTTTCTAGTTTGGTTTCGTTTGGGGCTTTGGTATTGTTTTTATGCTGCTTCCGAAATTAGGCTTTTTTTAACTATCTAGTGTCAACCTGTCAACTGAACTGGACTGACATTGCTCGCAGTAGAAAGAGAGCCATTACTAAGAAATTATACTCTTCATCTAGAACTGCTTTGAAATACCGAAGGCGATGATTAATCAATAATTGATTTTCGGTTTTTGAGATCGGCTAAAAAATAAAGTCAAGGAAAAGCTTGCCGTATGATGCAAACCGGATGACGATAGCTTAATTAGAAAAAGGGCTGTATCATATTCTAGAATTGATACTCCGAACGAACCTATTGGTTCCTTCGTGATATATTTTGAAACATCAAAAACACAAGAAAAGTTACCACTAATTTCTTGATACTTGATACTATTTTTAAAGGCCAGCTTTTTAAAGCCATCATACTTTCCTTTGATGTATGACTGCATTACGGATACCTACAGCACGGAACAAAGCGCAATAAATCCACCCTTCACCGGTTTCAGAACATAACTCGACCAGACCTTTTCACATCACCAGAACGCATTGAAATTTTCTCGCGAACACCAAACGCGGCCCAGTAAATGTCAATACATAAAGGACCGAGAGGTCATAACATTTTATACGTGCCATTACCGATGGCGATGTGACGCGTAAATTCTTATAACATGGGTAAGTGTTGGAAATATGAATAGGAGACAGTATCTTAGTTGTTAAGGCAAGGATGTGCTTGAAAACGAATGGGGGTTGTCGCTCAGCACATGTTAGAGGGAAGGTAAACTTGGCGAGGCTTCTTGATGCTAATTTTATGGTTGGTTGCCCTAGTTTTTTGCGCTTTAAAGCGAGCACGTAAACTCTTTTTTTATGAAGAAAAATTGGTTAAAATTTACCGCTAGGGCCGTTGTACAATTTCTTCATCCAATAACTATAAATTTAAAATTAAAACACCCGACATCTTGAACCGATTTTCATCAAACATAGCTAAAAACACTCGCCCGTAACACACCTTTCATACAAAAAAAAAACTAAATTGAAATCGCTTCATCCGTTCTTGAGCTACGGTGCCATAAACAGACAGACATACAGACAGACGGAGAGACAGACAGACAGACAGACAGACGAACAGACGACACAGACACGCCAAAAAAGAGTTTATGCGCTCGCGGTAGAAATCACACTAGCGGGTAGTTGGGTACCGTTGCTATGTCTGTGGTTCGGCTGGCAAGCAGTAGTGTGCACTGTTTAATTTGTAGTTAGTGACATTTTTTCTTAGATAATAGGGCATGGCCATGGCTCCGTTTGTGGAAAAGATGTTAATGTTTCGATGAAAAATTTTACACCGCATCTGTGGGATGGTTTTCAGAAAATCTTTTCTTCGTGCACATCTAGAGTACACAATGTTTCTAGGACTGTGCGTTGCCTGTAAGTCAAAAAATGGGGCAAGGCTTAGGCCCCAGAAATATTTACTTTTCTGTTTTTTCTTCGGTTATCGAACGAAATTATAGATATAATTGTAATTATTGGTACTAAACAACTCGTTTCAGAAGAACGGAAGTTTGTTTGTGGCATGCATAAAAGCGGTTTGCTACAGTTTTTATTACTAAAATCCGTGTCTGCGTAGGCGCGAACAAAGTGGGAGTCTTTGAAATACATTTTCAAAATAAAAGCAATAACTTTATAACAACATAACATCTGATACAACAATACTTTATTAAGACTCCATTAACTCCGAGCGTATCGATTTCAAAGCCCGTTCTCACCCACATACACCCATGCGTGCAAAATATAGAAAACAAATAAAATATACTATAACCGATATATCCATTAACGATAAATCAAATCGAACCTAGCTATTGAGCGATAAATATCAATGAGTTGAATGTTCCCGCGCAACACGCGATAACTGTCAAACTGCGCCGACGCCATCTTGGAAGCCATCTTGATTTATGGCTAACGAGACCATACATGCCGTTTTAGTAGGACAGTCTCGCTGTCCTACAAATATTTGCGATCGCAGTGTATTTAAATTTAGTAGTGAAAACTGTAAATCTGTTGACAGATTTACTTTTCAATTTGAAACAACATGGAATCTGTTCCTATCGGTGAGTTCCCACTTGAGAGCCAATTCCCAATCCAGGTGTAGCGTGATGTCTGCCACCTTCGCGTAGCGCAGCCATGAGTCGCAGTAGATGACGCCGCCTACATTTTCATATATACAAAGCGTAGCGTGCCAGTGGGTAGTAAAGGATGCTCGGCATTATGGCTGTAAAGGCTGCATATCAATTGGTTTAATAGCTTTTCTATGAACAATATGTTACCATTCGAGGTGACGATGTGTTTACGAGAATTCTCCACGACTGTGTCAATGGGTCAGCAGTTGTTCATTGTTTTATTGCTTTGTTTGGAAAGTTTTATGGTTTGGGCATTAGACATTATGATCTAACTAGGGTACTAGGAACACTTGGGTAGATCGGAATTTACAACACCACACGGAACAAGAGTTTGACGTTTTACCTGATGTGAATGCCGTCGACGGAAGAGCACGCTCGCAAAATGTGTTTCTTTACCAAGCCAATTTTTCCACGACGTTAATGTTTTTTCTACGATAAACCCTTTTTTATAAGCTAATGCTTGACACGCGATCCAAATATTACGTAGTAGCAATAACTGATATAACGCATTCGATATATCCATTAATAACGTCTTGATAATCGACGAATTTATTGTATTGTCTGCAATAAATACAATAAATATTGCGATGACCGTTGATTAATGTGTTCAATTAAAATGGAAATAAATTTAATGAACGATGAAATTTATTTATGCTGTAGAGTTCACGGAGTAGCTGGTCTGTTCAACCAATTTACATTCAGTACAGCCATCACTAGGATGAGTGAACGATAGAATTACAGTTAAATACCGCCTTTACAATTTTGTTTTCTTTAACCGATAATCTCTTCATGATAAGTCGAAAGAAGTCCACTGCTGAACACAGGCCTCCATCTTCGAACGCCACCATCAACGGTTATTAGCCATTCGCCTCCATCGTCTCCCTGCGATTCTTACAATGTCGTCCGTTCACCTAGTGGGGGGCCTACTTACAGAACGCAGAACTGGGCAAACGTTCCATTTCCATCCAGAGAGTAATACCTACTTATAATTGATCAGCAATAAGAAGTATGTAAGACAAAAGATAAAATTAATTATCTTAAGTAAACAATAATTATCAGGGCCCGTTCCACTCTTGTCGCTGCTAATCCTCGGTTGCTACCCGTCCATCCTCCGGGTACAAAATTAAATTCGAACTGTCACTAAGAACTGTCACTGTCAAAGTTTTTCTATTAACTTTTTCATAAGGATTTGACAGTACATTCATAAAACGGCCGACGTTGATAGATCGCGCTGTCGCCGGGACCGCGTCTCTTTTGAAATTCCGTGACGCTAATGATATTTTACCCTTTTTCGTTGGGATGACGCTAATTATGAAAGAGCGTGATGTGAAAATGTCTCTTTTTGTTAAACAACGTTTTGTTCGTAAATCTAACAGTGGGTGCGTTAGTCATAGCCTACTAAATGTGAAAGTTAGTGTGTGTGTGTGAATGTTTGTTACCACATATCACCGTAACTACACTGAGAAAAAAATTCTGACTTTCCTTCTGAGTCTTTACCTTCCAAGACCGTTTCCTTCCGTATTTTGTATTAGTTTTCCTTCTGAATCACAAGTCCTTCCCTTTTGACTCAGAAGGAAAACGGTATTTCGGAAGGTC
The DNA here is from genome assembly GCA_931315375.2 of Opisthograptis luteolata. Classification (NCBI taxonomy): domain Eukaryota; kingdom Metazoa; phylum Arthropoda; class Insecta; order Lepidoptera; family Geometridae; genus Opisthograptis; species Opisthograptis luteolata. The sequence continues at coordinate 12,469,133 of OV928043.1, forward strand.
TTTTTTCTCCGTGTACTTAACCGATTTAGATTAAATTTGGAATGGAGATAGCTTATATCCTGGATTACCACATAGGCTACTTTATCCCGGAAAAGGTTCCTTCCAAAATGTAACCTTTTCCTTCATTAGTTTACCTAATTTTCCTTATATCGGCCCATACTCTTTCTCAGAGAAAAGGCCAGAGTTGAAGCAGTGGGAACGTGAAGGCTGATGATGATGATACTTAATTACACTAAATGATTTGTTTGCAAATTAAAAGTTAATCAACGACTCTGAGTACGGCGGCAGTAAGTGTCACAATAGGCAGTTATATCTCGACGAGACAATCGGGAGGAGAGGAATGACCTCAAGAAAATTTTGCGCAAGCAACCAAAATATTCATCAAGGAAGTCTATTCCGCCAAATTGCTCTCGGGTAGGGATGCGCGGTATTTATCGATATTGATGCCAATATAACAATATTTTAGTATCGATATTAAATGTTTGAACAGCTCAATTGTTTTATTCAATAGGATACATTGTGATCACTTTAATACGCCAAACTTAAAACTAGCTACGCCTGTTCAAACCTCCTTACGCCGGCAAATGAACAGGTAAGAAACGCTCGGCAGGTAATTTTTTGGCGTGATCACATTGACAATTTTATTTTTATTACTAATTGATTGAATTGGAGCAAGTTCACTAAAATCCCAAGCTGTTTTTTGTCATCTAAATAGTCCGATTTTTTATAATAAGCTTTATTAATAAGATTTCTCTTGGTTAGTTGTGCAGGTTGGGATATGGAAACATGAATATTAACGAGTTACGGGATCACAACCAAAGCAGACCAGCAGAATCTCAATCACAGTGGTTAATTACGGGAAATATCAGACTATTTAAGAGACAAACAACAAACAAAGCTTAGGGTAAACCTACTCCAGATCAAATAATTAGTAATATTAATGAATTGGTAAATTTGATGACGCCTAACTTAAGATCTGCCAGAAGTGTCGTGCCTGGGTAAAAACATTTAAACAGGTGTAGCTTAGCTACATAGTTTTAAATTTCACGAATTAAAGTGATCACATGTCCAATTGATATCTTTTGATTTGATTTCTATAGTGTTAAAAATATCGATATTTTGCAGATACAGTAGTAAGTATTGAAGTATCGATATTAGGATACCGATATCAATATCGCCCATCTCTGCTTTCGAGCACTCTCGACTCCAGCGTCACTTCGCCCGCAAATTGCTCGCGTCTGCTCGTGACGTATTGTTATTAAGGCTTTTATTTCGCCTTATCAATCTTGCCCGTTATCGGAGGCTCTTTTACTTTGCCCTCACACCTTGCTTGTTTATAATTTAACTCGAATAAGTTTTGTTTTTCGGTGAAAATCCGTTTACGAGAGGATTTTTATCGATGGGTAAACCACAGATTTGTCCTGATCTGTGGGGTAAAAAAATAACACATACAGATAGACGTTTCAATTCACATTCGTTTATAACGAAGTAGGATGGAACGCACGTGGAATAAAGTGGACTAGTAATCCGCCCTGACTTTGCTGACTAGGCCGTTGGCAAAGTTGTCATCCCTACTTTAATATTATAAATGCGAAAATAACTCTGTATCTCTGTCTGTCTCGCTTTCACGCCTAACCTACTGAACCGATTTTAATGAAGTTTGTTACGGAGATAGTTTGAACCCTGAGGAAAGACATAGGGTACTTTTTAACGCGATAAACTGTAGCTCACGCGGGTGAAACCGGAACAGCTAGTTATAAAATATACAAACTTGAAACAACTTTTAACCCAATTCGACCTTTTAGGAGATGATTTTCAAAAAATCCTTTTTTAGCACATTACTTTCATAGCTGAATCTTTCTTTTCAACGCTTCTTGCTCATACAGTTAGTTACTTCCAACCTACTGTGTACAGTTGTGAATTTGATAGTCCTGTTGACCGGATCTTCGTTTAAAAGATTGTCGTACAGTCAGCTACAAAATTAGCTAGTCATCCTAGATAGATAGATAGATAGATAGATAACGCTTTATTGTTTCACCACAACAACAGAAAAATACAACAACATAAAAGGAGAGATCTTAGAGCTAGTGTTACAATGGGCGGTCTTATCGCTTAGAGCGATTTCTACCAGACAACCTTTGGATGGACAGAAATAGTAAGAAATAAAATGCGGTTAGTGGTGTAAATTCATGTTCATCAAAATAAATATATACAGTAAAATATAATAACTGAATTTAAGAAAATGAATAATTACAATTACATAAGATACATACACATAACACACATACACAAATAAGATACATAATCATATTATTATACTTACACAAATACATACCTTTGATGTAATAAATAAACCTTTTACACATATTAAATAATATAATAAATAATATTATAAATACTGTTAGATACGATATTATTATGCCATAAATATAATATATTAATTTTCATGAGATAGGAAATGTCTATAAATCATAGTTTTGAATACAGAAAGAGATTTAGCTTGCCTGAAGGTAGTGCATTCCACAAACGAACTGCCTGAATTGTAAAAGATCCTAGATTCCTAATTGTGTCTTAGATCAGTAATGCGTGGTTTTCTTTATCTACATTTTACAAGGTGGCTGACCACAACTTATCACACCTGATTTTAAGTGATGATGTGGTCAAAGGTTGGTGTTTAAGGTGACGCCGGTAATCAGAAATTGTGTTTTTGTTGAACGACTTTTGTCTTTGACTGTACTGCAACAGTTGACCGGACCTCGGCAAAATAAGCATTTCTCCCATCTTTTTTTTATGTAATACAGTGCAACCTTAATATAACGTACCTCAATATAACGACTTCCTCAATTTAACAAATTCTTCGTAATCCCCTTGAATTGTCCATAAGAGTCAATATAAAATATACCTTTACATTGCGAACATTCTTTGCGTACAACCTCTTTATAACGAATTTTCAACTATCAAGAAAAAGTACTCTAATTAACGAATTTTGCCAACCCAAAACCTTTATATAAAGTTTCCACCAATTATATAACTCTTAATCTTATAATGTGATTCATGTCTCGACATGTTTCGACACGCTTTTGTTTGTACAGTAATCATTGTTGTTTTGATGGAAAGTATTGAGGTGAATAAAACTATTCTTTTACCTCTTTATAACGAATTTTAGACCAATCTAACCTCAACATAACAAACCTCAGTTTAACGAATTACTTGATATTACGAATATTTTCTTGTTCCCCTCCGATTTGTTATATCGAGGTTGCACTGTAGATTGGCAAACAAGCAGACGGCCCGCCTGATGGAAAGCGGTCATCGTCGCCTATGGACATTTGCAACACCAGGGGAGTTGCCGATGCGTTGCCGACCTTTAAGAACTCTTTTCACACCCATCTTGAAGGATTGCAATCTGTAGCACTGCGGAAAGACTTGTGGGGGGAGCTCATCTCAATTTCTTTTTGAACATACGATTCGTTTAACAACTATATCAGCCTCATGACTGGATATTTAGTAGGAGACTAGACTGCGAACATACATCGCTCTATCAATAGACCATGAAGCCTCAAAGCCGAGTCTAAATCAGGAATTCCCTAAACAGATCAGGGTTGTCAAACACAGCCTCGGCGAGACAGTGACAAAGGCGTGCCATCAATATAGGACGGTATCCCATTACGCGCGTGTCTGCCGGAGATCACCCCTATTGTCCGTTGATCCCGCCGGCGGGTGACTTCAATGCAAACTTTCAGTAACAAGCGTCTTGGATTTGCCGCCGATGGGGGAAGCTTTGGAGGTGGTATGTGTTTAGGTTCCTTTAGGAAATGATTAAAGAGCGTAAGGTTTTGTAATGGCAAGATTACCTACGCTGCATCATTGCACTTATTGACTGACTGGTTGTTTGACTGATTCTGTAACGTTGTCCGAAGGAAACAATGAAACAACGAATAGACGTACTACAGTATGAACGTCTCTCTCAATTTTTGACGATTTAGTTACGAGGATTTTATACAATTTTATATTTCTTTACATGCGCTACTGGATTTCTACGATTTCTGATAAACTACATTTATTTTAATCATCTTGAACATAACTTTTTACTATATTTATTTAAAACAAATCTGTGAAAGGCTACGTCTCTATTCATATGTACATCGACGAGTATAGTCTATATGTAATTTCAAATTTTAAACAGCTTTTAAAATGCATATGAAAGTATATTTATGCAGTTACACAAAAACTAAATATTAAAAATTTTGTCTGTCTGTCTGTCTGTTTGTTTATTCCGGCTGATCTCTGACCGATTACCGATTTTGACGGCATTTTCACTCGCAGATAGCTAACGTTATATAAGGAGTAACTTAGGTTACTTTTATTTTAGAAATTAAAACCCTGGGAAAGGTCATAGAAAACTTTTTATCGCGATAAACTGTAGCTCACGCGGGTGAAACCGCGGCGCACAGCTAGTCTCATAATACAACCGGTTTTTGCATTTTTACCGTTAATATGCCCTTAATAATAAATATGCCGCCTCCATTTCTCTCTACCTGAACGTCTTGTTAGAGGTGCAGTAACAAGTGACGCGTGTCGACGCCAGCACCTGCCGATACTCCGATATCGTGTGCACTATGATTGAATTCCGCTCTACAGCTCTATGTGGCTATGTGTTCGTCTCACACACGCCAGGGATGCCAGCTTGGCCCTTGAAGGGCTAGATCTAGCACTTTTAGAAATAGGGCTCTTTTTCTAATGCTAAAATTGGTGGAATTGATGCGGAATATTTAAATAAAGAGCTAAATTTTTACTTGACAAAAAGAGTTAGATTCAATAATTTAAAATATCAACCTCTTAATAAAATTATTTATTTACTTAGAAGAAATAATGTTGATAAAACAGGTATAGTGTTACAGTGTAACAGAATTAATTTATAAGTAGTAGGTATATGTTTTGTAACAAAAAAACTATTTGATATTCTTACTTCATTTGTTATTTGTATTGATTGCTTCTACTCAGTAGTTTTGTTTATTATTTGCTAATTTTTGGGCAAATCTAGCCCTATTATCAATCTAGCCAATATAACCTGATACGCAGTTGGCAACACTGCACACACCTCACCTTTTTAGTACCATGTCACAGAAACAAAACATGATACACGTTTGAGAAGCAAAGCAGTTATCGAAAAGGTTATTGTGGAAAAGGATTAATGTAGATATTGACTTATAGGAAACGACAGAGAGAATGTTAAGGTACATTTATTACTTAACTAGCGACCCGCCCAGGCTTTGCACGGGCAAGCAAATACAAGTATAGTTGATGTGCCAAATCTTGGGTTCATAACAAAATCATAAAAAATTCCTAAAGAAATTCTTCCCAAATTTTTAAAACGAAGATTTTAGGTTCTACTATTGTTTTTAGGGTTAGGTACGTACCCAAAGGGTAAAACGGGACCCTATTACTAAGACTCCACTGTCCGTCTGTCACCAGGCTGTATCTCATGAACCCTGATATAGTTAGACAGTTGAAATTTTCACAGATGATGTATTTCTGTTGCCGCTATTACAACAAATTACTAAAATACAATAAAATAATTATTTAAGGGGCTCCCATACAACAGACGTGATTTGTTGCGGTTCTTATAGATAATGGTACGGAATCCTTCGCACGCGAGTCCGACTCGCACTTGGCCGGTTTTTTTATTGATGCAATTACCAACTAACAGCATCTAATTTTTATATATATATAGATGTGGAATTTATAGTGATGTGCAGTACAGCAGTGCTCGAATTCCTCACCGTGATATTACACATCGAAAGTTTGACGCAGCTTTCAGTCAGTCATTTAACACTCGAATAAATAACTCTGGAGCAGGGTCTCGTATTTCCATCGTCGTAGCACGATCGCGCCGCGCGATATTTGTGTCGTCGCGTCGTAAACCCGTCGCGCGACGTTGCGACAGTTGCGGTTTGCGACAAATGCTGGCGACAAACGGAGATTGGGGCGTCATTGTACTTATGTGATTATTTAATTAAATGTCTTGTGATTTTAAACCTTCTGTGTACTGGGTCTAGAAGAACAAGAGTTTGTCGCCGAGAACCTCTTGGCGTGTTCTGGCAGCCGAACTTGAGAGCCACAGACCAGGGGTAGCGTGTCAATAGTCAATTTTATTTATTCAATAGGATACATTGTGATCACTTTAAAACGTCAAACTTAAAACTAGCTACGCCTGTTCCAACCTCCTTACGCCGGCAAAAGAACAGGCAAGAAACGCCCGGCAGGTAATTTTTTTGGCGCGATCACATTGACAATTTTATTCTTATTACTAATTGATTGAATTGGAGCAAGTTCACTAAAATCCCAAGCTTTTTTTTTGTCATCTAATGGTCCGATATTTTTTAATTAGCTTTACTAATAAGATTTCTCTTGTTTGGTTGTACACATTGGGATATGGGAACATGAATATTAATGAGTTGCGGGATCACAACCAAAGCAGACCAGACCCCACAAGCAGCACCCGTTCACGAGTTGACGCATGTGCCAGCCATCGCTCTCCTCGACCATATGAGAGGGAAGAGGGCGACCCGACACACGACGCCGCCGCAAGCAAAGTCACTTTCGTGAGTATGACTGTTTTGGCTGTTTACCGAAAATGGTTAGAATAGGGGAAATAGGGAGAATAGGTAGATAGAAAGAAAGATAGATAGATTAACTACAATCCCAAGCTTGTTTGTCATCTAAATAGTCCGATATTTTATAATAAGCTTTACTAATAAGATTTCTCTTTATACGGACTTGAAATTTTGCTATCGATAAGTCTTGAATTTCACTTGGGATTTTGTTGAAAAAGCGTACACATTGACCTTTGAACGAGTTGCTAACTTTATGGAGCCTAGTAGTGGGTACAGCAATTTTATCTTTGTTTCTAGTATTAAAATTGTGATAATCACTTCTCTTTTTGAAGCTATTTAAATTTTTCCTTATGTACATTAAATTTTCATAAATGTATTGACAAACAACTGTCATTATTTTAATTTCTTTAAACTTAGTCCTTAAAGATTCTCTGGGGCCCACCTTGTGTGGCACCATCTCTCTCCTCATCAGTCACCAGGTGACTAAGTACCGATTGGCCTAATGTAAGTTTTGCTACTGAAAAATAATATTATAAAAGCGAAAGTGTGTGTCTGTGTTTCTTTGATCTATTTAGGACTAAACCGCTGAACTATGAACCAATCTTGATGCAATTTGGCTTGGATATAGCTGGAGCCCTGGAGAAGGACATCGGATACTTTTTATCATTGTAAAGTAGTCCACGCGGGTGAAACCACGGGGTGCGGCTAGTTTTTCAAATAGGTAACGTTAACTTGCACCTTAAAATTGAAGTAGGTATACTGTTTCGATTTGGAGTCGTTTTCGGCTAATGTGAAATCGCCCTTTATCTGACAGAAAGTGACGGGCGCTAATTCTGTTTGCTAGACACGACCTCTGTGGTGTAGACAGAGGAAGTCAGCCAGAAATGTGCGATCTTCGCAGACGCGACTCAGAGCCAACAGCTCTAACAATGTGTACCGTGTATAGAGGATTACGTTACGTTGCAATCTACAACACACGCTGGCTAAGGATCTAGGTTCTGTCGGCGTGAAGATTGGAATATATTTTATTTTACAAAGAGAAGTTGCTATAGATTTGTGTTTGTTTACTCTTATGTTATGTGGCGCCATGTTATGTAGCCCCATTCATGGCGTTCAAGGGGGGAGGCCATGTTCAGCAATAGACTTCTTCCGACTGATGATGATGATGTTATGTCGATGTGGTCCAGGACAATGAATACGTTAGAATGAGACTCCTAGGGGGCGTCCATAAATTACGTGAGGTGTTTTTTTGAATTTTCTGTCCCTCCCTCCCCCCCTGGTGAGATGTCGTGAGATTTTATTCAACCCCCTCCCCCATCCCCCAATCTCCCATAGTATAATAGCAAAATAGTATAATTTTTTTTTGTTTCAATCAGAAAAAACATTGCGTGATATTTGCCGAGACCCCCCTCTCTCCAACGTAAGATTAGATGAGATTTGACTCGACCCCCTCCCCCCCTTAAACACCTCACGTAATTTATGGACGCCCTCCTACCAGTGGCCTAGTTTTAGTTTTAAAAAGTGTACCATTTTAGAAATTTCAAACGGTACGGTTAATGTCAGGTATTGCATTAGGAGACGCAGGTAAGGTTCTCTGAACTTCCTTATTGCTTAAGTTTGGGTTTCACTTAGGCACTTAAAGTATCTTACAATAAACTTGAGTTTTTGGTGTTTCATGAACGGCTATTAGCCATGTGCTTCCATCGGCTCCCTGCTAGTCTTACAATGCGATGGCTGGCACATGCGTCAACTCGTGAACGGGTGCTGCTTGTGGGGTCTGGTCTGCTTTGGTTGTGATCCTGCAACTCGTTAATATTCATGTTCTCATATCCCAATGTGTACAACCAAACAAGAGAAATCTTCTTATTAGTAAAGCTAAATAAAAAATATCGGACTATTAGATGACAAAAAAAAAGCTTGGGATTTTAGTGAACTTGCTCCAATTCAATCAATTAGTAATAAGAATAAAATTGTCAATGTGATCGCGCCAAAAAAATTACCTGCCGGGCGTTTCATGCCTGTTCTTTTGCCGGCGTAAGGAGGTTGGAACAGGCGTAGCTAGTTTTAAGTTGACGTTTTAAAGTGATCACAATGTATCCTATTAAATAAAAAAGTTTTGAGTTTGAGTTTGAATGTCGTCGGTCCACCTAGTGGGACTACCTACAGAACAAACAGAAAAATAAACATATTCAGCACCAAAATCATTCATATTTATATCTCCGCTAAAAGCACTACTTTTCTCACTAAGTAAACATTTGTAACATAACAATTTACGGGTACAATATCAAAAATACACCGCACTGCGAATACGTTCCAACGAACAATAAAGTCGCATTTAATACAATTACGCGGGAAATATATTTGTGTTTATTTTGTAAGTCGGGGCAAATGTTTGTTGAGTGTGGAACAGGGCATAGGTTGGAGCGGAATGATTGTAGTTTAGAACATTATTCTTTATCACCTGGGGACCGGAACTTGATAAATAGGAAAAAGCAGAAATCCAGTCATTAAAAAAGAAAGAAAGAAGATGTAATGTTTGGTTATCTTATGAGGCTGATTAATCCCACTTCTGAGCTTACAAGATGCTCAATGATTATGTTCAGGATTCCGCACCATTATTACGTTCCTTTCACTAAGACTTTATTTTCATTTTCTTCTTTTCTTTTTGGGATTGAGTGATATTTGGAATGGAGATAGAACCTATATACTACACTTAATATATAGGCTACTCCTTTCCTGAAAATGGTTCCTGTGGGTTGAAGGGAAAACTGCGGGGCACAGCTGGTACGTGTATAAAGTAGATGACTCTGTAGTCCTGATAGAGCTGGTCATACATTGAGTCTAAAAAAATCTAAATAAATAAAATTTCCTCGTTTAACGAAACGCGGTTGCAACAGCACAAAGTTAGTCAATTCAAACAGCAGGCAATATCGTTAACGCGCAATACATTGCCGCTCACCTATCTCTCCCTCTTGTCCCCTTGCACTCCACCCCCGCAAGCTATAACCCACTATAACCATATTATGTCAATGTTATTTGTGGCAGTCATTCTGCAAGCGTGCGCGACGCCGATTACTAAGAAACTGAGTATAAACGCCACTCCGACACGATTTGTGACACACATGCGCGATTACTCTTTTTAAGTTGACAGTGTGATGAAAAGTGAAATGGAATGGCTGTGATGTAAGGAATAGATTGGTTGGAATGACACGTTGGTATCGAGGTGGATATGGTATTGGCTGGCTACTAGCACAGTATATAAAGAACAGTAGGTTAGCTAAGGCCGCTCGACGAGTTAATTGCCTACTCTTGCGGTGACGCATAGGCGGCGCGTTCCGTACTGAGTGCATGGCCGCGGCCCCGGCCGCCTCCTTTCGTTTATGTGATTGTGTGTGTGAAAAGTGCGTGCGTACACGGTGCCGCTACTCACGCACACATTCAAACCGGCGACGGCCGATTTATATGAAGCTGAACTAAACCTTTTCTATGCTACTAGTCTATCCGCCAACGCACTGGACCTTTGTGATGGATTATGGCCCATGCTCTCTCTCAGAAACCAGGCCTTTGTCCCAGCAGTGGAAACGCTGATGATGATGAAGATGGTGGTGACGAGGTTTTTAATGCCTGTACGTGGCTACTTTTGTTAGTTTATTTATTTGATGGTATTTTCAAGTGATGATAAGGTCAGCAGTGGTGATGTCGACCTTATTGTGCTATAAGCTGTCGGTGAAAGAAAACATCGCAGTAAAACCGTCAGGAATATGTCACCTACACGGAGAAAAAAGACCTCCCAAAATACCGTTTTTCTTCTGAGTCAAAAGGAAGGGAATTGTAATTCAGAAGGAAAAGTAAGGTAAAATAAGGAAGAAATCGGTCTTGGAAGGTAAGACTCAGAAGGAAAGACAGATTTTTTTTCTCAGGGTTGAAATTGTCGGTATGTCCCAGCAGCTCACTTGAGAATGAGAACCAGTTTCCGATTAAGGTAGCGTGATGCCACCTTCGACACTGATGGTCAAACACTGCACGGAGAAAAATCCTTAATATTTTTTCCTTCTGAGTCAAAATGGAAGGAAAATAAAGAAGGAAATGGTTACAATTTGGAAGGAATTGGTCTAAGGTAAGACTAAGAAGGAAAGTCAGGATTTTTTTCTCAGGGAGTAAGAAAATCACTTGCAAATGACTGAATAGATCTTCGTGCAAAAAATCGCGTCGAGCCGGCGTTGAAAAAGAGAAACAAAAAAAACCAACAAACACAATATTTTTGTATTAATTTTATAAGTAGGTAAGGTAATTAAGTATACGTAAAGATCTTTAGTGTCAACTGTCAGACTGTCACCCGGTATCATACCTTCGAGGCCACTTCACCACTTCGCCAGTAATTGTTTTAAATATCTACATTTCACCTTCGAAAGAGGCATTTCGAATGTAATACCCGTCAATTACGTATTTCCTGTAATAATACAAATTGGTTGACACAAACTTGATAGAGGGTAATTTTAGAGATAACGCGTTTGTGGTTTGGCCGGATTACTTTTCAATATCCGGCCATTTTCATGAGAAAGTTGAACGGGATCCATCAGCGCCACTATAAAAATTTACTTTATGTACTATTTTACTTGAATTATACCTACGTTTAATTTTTTTTTATGACAAGAAATCTAGAATTTTGATTTGTTTTGTTTAGTTGGGTTCGTGATATTGAATACAACCTTAGTAACTATAATAACTTATTTGTACACCTGATGTTTTGCTTTCATATCTAGATCTCTCCTTTTATGTTGTTCTATTTTTTTGTTGTTGTGGTGAAACAATAAAGCGTTATCTATCTATATATCTAGTGCGTAATATGATTAAAGGGGGTTTAGTAAGGTAAAATCCTGCATTTTTCATTTAAGTACTTAATGGTGTTGAATGCAACGTGCAAAATAGACTCATCATCACCTAAAATCAGGTGACTAGTGGTTAAATGCGAACCCGTTAGATATCAAAAGAATAAAACAGGTGACTTGTGGTCAAACAATAACTTCTAAGTTGTAAAGAAGATTAACAGCACATTTTTGAGCCTATTGTAATTTTACCTATATTATTTTATAAATTTACCTTATAAATAATGATTAATAATTACCTTATAAATTGGCCGGAATATCAACAAATAAGTTCGAATTAGCCGAATAGTGTCCGGATACCATTATCTTAAGCAATTACGCCAAGGAAATATATTTTAAGTGTATCGCGTTAATAGCCCTTAATTTGCAATTAATGACACGCGTAATTACTCGACTTTGTGAATTAAAACGTTAACATCGAGAAATTGCTAGAATTAACATTAAACATTCATTTGCCGAAGAAAACTAGCAAGTCTGTTATACTGGATGAACCATTTTGATGGGACAATATTATGAATAAGTCTATATATAAAATCGATGTCACCTCGCTACGCCTGGGCTGGAAACAGAGTCTCAATTGAGGCTGCCGGATCACACCGATAGGTGCTTATTTCAGAAAGAGGTTAGCACACTGACATGAAATAAGTATTGTTGCATTTTAAGTATGGAAAGTTATTGAATAGAAAGGTTCGAATTTTAAAAATACTTTTCACGCGCTAGCGCGCAAAATGCGCTTTTGCACTTAGATTTCGAATGATAAACAGACTCTTTCCGAGCTTGTGAGGTGAAAAAAGTATTCTATGCCCTTTTTCAGAGTTCGAGCTACCTCCACAACAAGTGTTATAAAAATCGGTTCGTAGTTTAGTCGAGAAAAGGAAACAAATGAACAGAGTTAAATTACCCGCCCCGCGGTTTCACCCGCCTCTTCCCATTTATTTATTTATTCAAAACACTTACAGTCTAGTTTATACCTCTTACAAGGGGATGCCGCGCATGAGTCCCTAAGACTTGTAAAACTTGTTAAAAGAAAACATTATGGTGTGATGGCTAATAGCCACCCAAATAGGTCGAAACCTGTGCTTGGGTGAGCTACTGATAACTACGAGTACTACTACTGCTGCTGCTACTGGTTCCCGCAGGAACCTTTTTCCGGGAAAAAAGGTAGCATATGTTTTAATCCAAGGTATAAGCTATCTCCATTCTCCATCCATTATTTTCATTCATTCAAATCCGTTCAGTAGTTTTTGCGTGGAAGAGTAACAAACATCCATACATCCGTACTTACAAACTTTCAAGTTATAATATTAGTAGAATATCACCCTGCCCAACTCCAAACTCGGCCCATTTCCATGTTTGCGTACAGTCAACGACAAAAGTCGCTAAACAATCACACTTTTTTCTATTATCCTCATCATCTTATACACCAATTTTTGACCTCATCATCACCTTAAATCAGGTGTGTTATGTTGTAGTCAAAATGATACCATGTAAAATAAACAATAATAATTACTGATTTGAAACACATGGAAAATCGAGAACGATCAGCTACTTTTGTCGCTGACTGTACATCATAAAAAATCTATAAATGCCGTATCACAATTCAATCGTAAATCAAGGTCTGTAAATTCAATTTTATTCGACAATTAAACCGGTGCGCTTTCTCGCCGGCCGTAAATACGCGTAAACACACATAAACACGCGTAAATACTCGTAAATACGTGCTATAGTTAAAATGTCAGGCGCATTGTAAATCTTTGTATACGCTTGTTTAGTTGTCTTGTAGCGACAAAGCGTAACAATGTAAAATTACGGCAGTATTTCAAAGACTTTATGTTTTATGCCCGTTTGCAATTTGACGTCTGAATTTTCTTCGCAGAAAGTAGTGCAGTGCAGGTAATATTTTGTATCACCTATTACTACAGAGTTTGACCACAAGTCACCTGATGTTAATTGATGATATGGTCGAAGATACACCTGGGTGGAAAACTATGGGTATTTTTTCTATATCTTTAGATGGTAAGCAGGTACTACAAATAAATTAGAGTATCTACTATTTTGTACCACTCATTTATGCTTTTGTACTCCTTAGATCTTAAAGATACGATAGACAAAGCATGACCATCAGAATTCCCAAGATCTAAATAGTACAAATAAGCTTTAGCAGTTAGTTAGTTTATAGTTTTTTTTTGTTTCCGTCTTAACATCAGGTTACATGTAATGCTATATCAAGTAAAAATAAAACAAGTCGTAGTAATACAAATTCATAAATACTTTCTACCATCTAAAGGTAATAAAGGAAAGACGTCTTTGGTCGCGCCTGATACAGTCAGCGACAAAAGTGGCTCAATTTTCTAAATGTATTTCAAATTGAATGTTTGAGTTTTTCTGAGGACATCACAACACGTCTGATGGTGTTTAATTAAGATTCTCGTTGTCTAGTACCCAAAACACAAGTTTCGAGCTTAATTCGGGGCTAGGTCAACTTGTGTGTGCAATTGTCCCCGATATTTATTTATTTATTATGAAGGTAATCGGAAACTTATAAGCGACTTTCGTCGTTGACCGTATCTTCGTAAATCGTAATCTTTAATTAATAATTACCATTGTTGAGCTCTGTGGCAAGATGTTAAATTCTTTGATGGCAAGTTAATTGTGTGGTCGCACGTAAGCAAGTGCTATAATGTGACCTAGTTACAGGTTAATGAATTAATTTTAATAAAAAGTCGTTGTTTTTTGTTAAATGCGGGAAACTCTCTAATATAACATTATTATTTCACTATATTTTTGAATAAACTAATTTCATTCTGGTACATTTTTTTTATTATCATAAAAACCAGTATACTTTTGCATACGAAAGTAATAACTGCGTAATGTACCTAGGCCTACCTTAATATTTCTTAAATTTTTTTGTTTTTTTTTTTATTTGTACTTATATATTTATTACTTCAAAATTATTAATTAATTATTATTTAATTTATTTCATAAATTACACATTACATACATAAATATGGTGTAATGTTCTTTATTTGTTCAATAGGTAATCGAAGTTGATTTTATTCAATATTTTTACTAGCTGTTTCACCCACGTGGGTTACAGTTTATCACGATAAAAAGTATCATATTATGACTTTCCTAAGGGTTCAAACTATCTCGGTACCAAAATTCATTTAAATCGGTTTAGTAGTTTAGGTGTGAAAGCCAAGACAGACCGACAGAGTAACTTTCGCTTTTATGCCCGGGCCACACTAAGGTACGTCAAGGGAAATGTCAATGCCCATCTTCGCGATAAATATTGCGTTAATTATTAACGCTATTACGTGAGTGGCTACACTTGAACGTTCAACGTGAATGCACTTGAGTTATCGGCTAACGTCAAACGCCAATGTGAATGCCGTTGTCCAATGTCGTGGCCACACATATGTCAAACGTCAATTATCGCGCTATTAAACGGCATTTCCCGTTAGTGTGGCCCCAGCATTACAATACTAGTTGCGCCCCGCGGTTTTCCCGCTATCCCGCAGGAACCTATTTCCGCAGGAAGCTATCTCCATTCCAAATTTCATTCAGATCCGTTCAGTCGTTTTTGCGCGAAAGAGTAACAAAGATCCATCCATCCACTCACAAACTTTCACGTTTTTAATATTAGTAGGATTAAGTAGGGATGGGGTATTGGACACATAGGTACAAAACGGGACAGCCCCACGAAAACCGGGACGTATGGTCACATTAAGGTTGACGTAAGACTATGATGCTCACACAATAATTTTAAAAGTATTGAGGCTATAACAAACGTTACGGTTGTTTATAGAATCCGACTGCGCTTTTGACTTATATCTGCCATTAAAACTTTAGTGTTGTCATAAATTTATGCTGAAATTGAACTGTATTGGAGACTATGTTTCACCATAATCATATTTTAGTAGTGAGATTTTTTTTATATCTGATCGCGTCCAATAAATTACCTCCCGGGCGTTTCTAGCCTGTTCTTTTGTCGGTGTAAGGAGGTTGAAACAGTCAAAGCCAAGTCAAAGTTGAGGTTTGATAGAGCATAAGTTGACTTGTGTAAATAATTTCAGGATTGGCTACAGAAATAAGCACCCATTTAGATGTCAATTGTTTTGTCAGTGAAGTTGACAACAATAATATTTTTCATGCTACAACTGTTTTCTATTTTTCCACTATTTTCTATTCTATTCTATTGTATTTTAATCTAATTTAATTTAATAGTGACTTTGATAATTTTATTTGACTTAGATATTTATATTATTATAATTATTGTAAGTGGTAAATCCGTACTGATTATTATTAAATAAATAAATAAACAACACCATCATAATGTTGAACTTGGATCATTTTTGTGGTGGGACATTAGAACTTTACAATATAGTCAAGCTCGGAATAACTATTTCATTCTCATGCAGAAAACGTTACAAGGTTCAGTCCTTTCTATGTTCTGTGGTACGATACAAGTA
Organism: Opisthograptis luteolata; assembly: GCA_931315375.2. Taxonomy (NCBI): domain Eukaryota; kingdom Metazoa; phylum Arthropoda; class Insecta; order Lepidoptera; family Geometridae; genus Opisthograptis; species Opisthograptis luteolata. The sequence goes on from OV928043.1 coordinate 12,485,108, forward strand.
CATATTATATCCGATTATGCAAAAGCACTTTACTTCGAAGCCAGCTCGTAACTGTCAATCACAGTTCGACGTGTGCACTTTATTGCATTTTGAGGTTGATCAATAAAATCGAAGGCGTGAAGTATTCAAGATGGAATACTAAGGTATATGATCGAGGACTGCTTCCCCCAAGACGAATTCTACTATCGTGAACGCTAGAAAACAAAAAAAAAATTGAGTATGGGAACATTTTCAACGATAAAGGCTTCGCCAAATATGTGACTTGAATTAAAAGAACTAGTATTAAATACTAGTACTTTTGTTACTTTTGTTCCATGCCTGAGTGAATCCTAACTTCAAGGGTCAGATATGTAAAGTATGTGGGTCGTTGCGCCATCTTATAGTTAGTTATATTAAAACTATCCAAAAAAAAACCAAAAAAAAAGCGAAAAAAAAACAAAAAAAAAATCAAAGCGAAAAAAAAAAACCAACGAAAAAAAAGCAAAAAAAGCAAGCGAAAGCGGTATCAAAGCGAATCCTGGCCTCCGATAATAAAATAGCCCTTGCCACCTCCCGCCAGTCCTCCACTGGAGCTCGCGCAAGTCCTTCGTGACTTCGTCTCTTCAGCGATACCTGGGACGGCCGACAGGGCGACGGACACTCGGCCGTCCGATGTATACTCGTTTGACCGTACGATCCTCTTCCATTCCTTCAATGTGGCAGAACCAGCGAAGTAGGTGTATGTATTTGTAAGTGATTCTATGGGCGTTATTATTATTAATCGACAGAGTGTTACACTGTCAGTTTTATGTGTCAGAGACATAATATATGAACGTCGATCGCAATTTGCTTAATAGTGTCGTGCCTTGTTTTGTGCGCTGCTATTTTAGAATCGATTAATCATTTAAATGGTTTACTGGTCCCGACTTTTGTACGAATGAAAATTGGCCAACTTACTTACTTATAACTCCATACTGTGAACTGGACTGAAATCGCTCTGGATAGAGAGTGGCGCTCTCTCGTTTCGGAGGCCAAGACATAGGTACTTTGGGTCGATGAGCCATCGAAGGTACTAATAATACTTGCATAGTGATGTTAATGTAATACACAATGCCACACTTGCTATTCTAAACTTGGTGAAGTTACCTATAGTTTTGTATCTTTAGAGTCTATTTCCACAAAATTAAATGAATACCTAGAAATAGGTCAAAAAAGTCTAGACGCGAGGCATTAAAAAATGGGAAAATTTATTTTTGCAAACGTGTTTTAGGGAAAAACTATTTATTTACGCATTTTACGCATTCAGTATCTAACAAATACTGTTTCTTTTTTAAAACCAAGCGAAAAAAAAACGACCGTTAACTAGCAAAACGGCGTAAACGGCAATTTCAAGTTTTCACATCACCATCTAAGAAACTCTTTTATCCAAGCAATATCGTGTAAGTGGTCATTTCCATACGTTTTTCTTTACTGTCCCGGTATCCCACTATCCCGCTATCTGAACAAACGGCTGCCTGTATTCGGAGCACGTGCGAACCGAGAAATTATCATATAAACAGCACTGTACAGGCCATTAGGTTTCTAAAGGCTTTATAGCTAGAATATTTATGGATGTAAAACGCACCTTAAGCGGAACTGTGGTCATATGTCGTACTGATGGATTGTTGTTGGCGAGGAGGTAAATTTGGATGTGGTAGGTAATTTTTTTGTTTAAGTTTCATTTAATTATATTGTTTAAGTTTCTTTGTTGTCACTTGAGGTTTTGTTCTGATATAGTGTCAGTGTGTGTGTGTGTGTCATAACATAAACATAATTTGCTCAATAGTTATAAAACACAGTTAATAGACATTCATAGAATAATTTTTTTGACATAGGTTTCTCTTTTTTTTGCGTACCAATTAAAAGTTTATAAGTATATCTGTGATTACTAATAAATCTTTTTAATACATATAAGTGTGAATAAATTTATTATTACAAAGGAATACCTAACTAGAACCTTTTTTATCACACACAAAAATAACTACTTAGAATAAACTAAAAATCCAACAATAACTCAAAACTTAGATATTTTTTCCACAACGCCATATCCATTCTTCAAAGCTCCGTCCTCCTAGACCATACTAGCAGTAGGTATTTTAATTGATATGTCTCCGGCATTCTCAGCCAATGGATATTGGAACGGTAGCGCTGTAATGGTAATGTACCAGCTGTTGTTGACGACAGTTGTCCTGAAATGCGTCGATATGTACTCGGCTCTACTAATACGTAGGTAAGTGGTCACACATGGCGGCAATTTGATTAATTAAAGTATGTTATCGGACACTATATAGAATATTAGTTGCAACTAGTTAGCAGATGTGATTTTATAACAATTTTGTTTTGAACTACTTTGTTCTTATATAAAAAGAATTGCACGCCCTAACTGATTGAAAAATGCAAGCTCTTGTACAGTCAGCGACAAAAGTGGCTGAGCATACTAGATTTTTCGAATGTGCTTTGGAGCAGAAATGTTTGGGTTTTTTTCACAACTTACATGGTAGCGTTTGACCACAACAAAACACACTTGATGTAAAGTCAAAGGTCAAAGGTTGGTGTTTAAGATGATGAAGACAATCGAAAAATTTGTTTTTGTTCGGTGACTTTTGTCGCTGACTGTACAAAGCGATATACAATTATTTTTTGTAGGAATGATTGAAATGTAGCAGATATGTTTATAAAGGCATCCATACCATCTACGTATTTTCCATTGGGAACATTTTTTGCATAAAGCTATGTCTCCATTCGGATCTTCACTCAAATCCGTTGAGGCGTTTCCGTTTCAGCGTGAAAACGTTACAAACAAACATACATAATCAAAAACTATCGCATTTATTATATTAGTGTGTACGATGTAAAATAGTCTCGTTTCATGTCAAGTGCTTTAATATCTTCATTCAGTGATCTAATCACACTTAAAGTTTAGTTGACCTGTAATAAAATAAAACGCCTCGAGTCGACCGCGCAATTGAACATGAATTTGAAAAAAATATATCTCACATTTTGTGAGCCACATCCGTCAGGCCGGAACGTCTTAGCCCCGGCACGTTGTAATTATCATTTAAATTGTGCCTACCGAGCTGCCACTTGACACTTGACAAATGTAATGGCGATACACCGAATGGTGACAGCGTTTCAAGAATTTTTATGTCCTCATATCTACTGTTTTATACGATCGTGTCAAATCCCCTTTAGTGTTACTACCAACTTACATTTTCCAACGCAAATGCAGCAATAAATTGTATTGCAACTGCAATAAAGTTGATTATTGAATAAGGCTCGCGAAGCGGTTACGTTGTTAGGTTTGTACAGTTGCAGTGAATAACCAATGTAGTTTTATTGGTGACAAATACTTTCAACGGTTCTATTGCAATGGGTGTAGAGTTTAAAATGAGACTGTATCCCGATTGCCTCAATGACAGGTTTATATCTTCGAATTTGAAGCAACACTAGGTTTCTTGCTCGTAAAAAAGAGTTGATAATTGTCATAGCCCGTTCTATTTAATTTCCATTTGATTGTACGGTAGTTTCTAACATTTTTTATCGCGCTGACATTTTTATTGTTATGAATTTGTTTTATACTGTTGTTGTTTCAATGATAATATCTTGGAATAACAAGTAGCGTTTGACTGTCATCGTTATTATATTTAGTTATTGGTGCGTTTATCTAGATAGTTTATTTAAATTATGAAAGGATTTCTATCTGTGATATCAATCTGTGCTGGTAAAAAAGAAATACCTACTTATCTACGTTATTAAAACGATATTGGCGAACTACCTGGCTTTACTTGCACTGGTTTTGTCGTTTCTACAAGTGTTTAAAATTGTTTTATATAAATTTTAGTAGCCCAATTTCGTTCTCTTAGAAATAAAATAAAACACATAATACTCTAACGCCTACGATTAAAACACCTAAACCGCCGGTTTATGTTCTGCGTATATTTTATGTCAATCGATGAAAACAAACTGTTTTATTTATTTCAGAAAAAAATGAAGTAAATACTATATTAAAGTAAACATTATCATGATTATAATCGTGACAATTTTTAGTTCATTTTTCCAACGAAAACATTATAAACTTTCGGTTTTAGTTTCGGCCAAAACTGAGACTGAAGCCGAAATTCGGTTTCGGGTTTGACTTTAGCCGTAAAAAATATTTTCGGTTGGACACTATTAAAATATATTTACAACTATAAATTATCTGTCTCACAGCAGCCCTACACAACTATTTTGAGATTTAAAAAGAGGTGTAAAAAGTAATAAACATATTTTTCAACTTTATTTAAATACCTCGAATATCTTAAGCTTAAGTGTCATCAATTGTGTAATAGTGTTAACAATTCGGCTGGTTTCCTCTATCGATCAAGGGATCGACAAGAATGTTAGATGCATGCCGAGATATCGATATTAATCGCCTCACTATTAAATAAAGAACTCGAGAAGTGACACAAGTTTGTCGTGTAACTCGACACTTCTAATAAGGTAAGGGACACAGCGGGATCTGTCTTTGATTTATTTACAGACGAATACAAAACAAAATGTCAAATGCCACTGACTGACTGATTAACAAAATGTTTAATAATTGATATGCTGTTGGATTACATAAATAAATAAAATAATAACAATTATGAAATCTCAAAAACAACAAGACTTTAAGAAACAAGAATGTAGCTAATATCAATAAAATATTTTCGGAATCAAACAGCTGTTTTAGAATTATGTACCTTTACATTTTCGCCTACTTTTTACCGAGTTGCGTTTGACTGCAAGTCCCCTGATGTTAAGTGACGAAGTAGTCGAAGGTGGAATAGTTCTCATGTAAGCCAAACAAATAAAATGTATCTCTTTAAAAAATAATTTAAGTAGAAGTAACTATAGATTAGCAGTTTCCTGATCCGTTAATAATATGTCAAGCCTTACTACTAAATTGACATTTTATGACATGACATCTCGATCCAAAACCGCGGATAATGTATCAGGATCGATTATTAATTTCAGGCGTTAATGCATTTAAAATTGTACCAGGTATCACCGCAACCTAATTTTAAAAGCCGCCTAACAAACTATCATCGATATTAATCGACAAGGCCCGCGTAATACCAACGCGATGGCGCGATAGCCGCCGGTCGTAGACCAGTTAGTGCGAGTGGCGATCGAGATACGCACGAGTAACGATCGAGGACCAATAGTAGGGATTACGTGACTACTTGATATGCTTAGTACTATTTTAAACCTTTTTTTACTTTTTCCTGGGTGGCGTTTGACCACAAGTCTTGATGTCAAGTGGCGATGTGGCCGAAGGTGGCGCCACGCTACACCTGGACTGGGAACTGGCTCTCAAGTGGAACTGCCGGAACTCACCGATAGGTGCTTGGCGACAGTTTCTCAACTTGACAGTAGTAGCTATCCAGGCGAGCACTTGAAATTACCACTATGCTATGGTTTATCACGATGTTTTCCTTCACGGAAAGCTCAAGCACATTGTAGGATTCGAACCGATGAACTACAAGTACAATGAGCTGACGCTGAAGCTGACGTCACTTCCACTGGGTCATCATCAATTCAAAATTCAAATCAGATTAATCTTACCCAACTAAGTATAATAATTAGGTTTAGGTACCTCCTCCTCCTCCTTGTATCGTTTTTCTCATTGCTGAGGGTCGTGACCTCCACGAATTACTTTTTGGACGATCGCTTTCCATTTGCTTGGGCCTTTGGCAATGTGAATAGCCTCGTGGACGTTCTTATTGGCGTTGTTGCGGATCTGGTCACTCCAACGCAAGGGACTCCTGCCTCTTGGTCGCTTTCCTTGTATTTTTCCTGTTACCAGGAGGTTTAGGTACAGTACCAGTCAGTGACAAAATTAGCTGACCATGCCAACAGTTTTTATGTGGTATCAGAATCCTATGTCCTTTCTCATTGTTCCCACTATTTCCATGATAAATTTCATCAAGATCGGTTCTGCGGTTTTGTCGTAATATGGTGACAAACAAACAATCAGAGTTACTTTTGCATGTACCTGTAATATGTATAGGTTATTTTAGAATTAGAAGAATAGAAGCTGTTCGCCGCGGTTGCACACGCGTGGACTACAGCTAATTGCGATAAAAATTATCCAAGTCCTTCCCTAGGCTTCAAACTACATCCATATAGAATTGGAACAAAATCGGTACAGCTGTTTTGTCGTGAAAAGGTAACAAACAAACATAGTTGCATTTTTATAAAAGTAGTAGCTGACCCGGCCACGCGTTGCTGTGGCTAAAGTTTTTGTTGACAAATAATTAGCAATAAATTAAAATTGCGACTATAATTTGAGATTTAAACTATCCTATCTCTCAAGTTGGATCGAACTGCACATGGTGTGCGAATTTTATTATAATCGGTTTTAAGTGGTTTAGGAGTCCATTGAGGACAAACATTGTGACACGAGATTTATATATATTAAGATAGGAAGAATATAAATAGCATCAGAAGAATAGTTGATTATATTCAAATAACAATAAAGATCGTAAAACTTAGAACGTTAAATTAAACCTACAACTAGAACAAGGTTATCAATGTTCAGTTCTAAACTTATCGCAAAAGAAAATGGCTGATTTGAATTGAAACATTTTATTGCCGTTGTAGTTGTTGTTGACCATCAAAGTTCTACTGTTCAGGGTTGTCGTGTCTGATAGAGATCATTGCTTAGTTCTGCGATAAGAACTAGAGCGCTATTTTACAATTCATGTTGCTTTTTTAATTAATTTTGTTTCTCTTTCGTGTGGTCAGTCAACAAAGTCACTGAGAAATAACAATTTTTCCGATTTTCTTTAAGATTTATAACACCGACCGTCAACCAAATCATCACTTAACATCTGTTGTGTAGTAATCAAAGCTTGTTAGTTGTAAAATAAAATTACAGAATTAAAACGCATTTGGAAAATCGAGCAGATTAGCTGCTTTTGTCGCTGACTGTCCTACCTCCACTTTGCGGTTACACTCGTGGTTTCCCCCCTTTTAACCTTTTTCGGAATGAAAATTAGCCTATGTGTTAATCCAAGGTATAATCTATCTTCATTCCAAGTTTCATTCAAATCTGTTGTGCCGCTTCATGAACATCACAACACAGCACACACACGCAACACACACACCAACACACACATACATAACACACAGAAACTTCGCAGTTGCGCCTACAGCTCCTGTGTTTGCAACACTAAAAATATCTCTGAAAACTTTTAACACCAAATTGAAGGACTGCTGATCTTAACTTGATTCTATTCATAATTCATAATATCTAAAACCAAACATATTCCCAGCGCGTCTCAAAATAAAGCCTAATTCATCCCATCTGTACTCTGTACCTCACATTCTGTGATAGATAATCTGCAGTTGAAACTCATCTGTTGATCTACGAGAATGAAAATAGCTGGTTGATATACGGGCCACTAATGCACGTAAACACGATTTCTCGTTGGATTTATGAATAACGTCTGAAATATACTCGGTTTAGTGAATGAAAACATTGTAAAGCAACCGAGTTGTAAGGGGAGCTGACGGTCGATCTCGATCATTTACTTTTGAGCCGATTGAGGATTGGGTCTTACACAAAAAATAAATAATCTGCCCAGACTTCGTACAATAAATGCCATAGAAAAAAAATCACGTTAAATTTTTCGATGATGCACTTACCAACAAACTACTTATATTTAATTTATATTTATAAATACAGAAATATTGTATTGCGCATTTGACATATACCAGGGGTGTTGCTGACTTTTCACACCATCATCTTGAGGACTGCAATTTGAATCACTGCGGAAAGACCTGTGAAGGAAGCTCATGCGACATTTTTCAAGTAGGTGTGCAGGAGAAAAAAGCGCATAAATCGGGTGGTGTGGGATTTCCATTTTTTAAGGGTGGTTAATAAGAAACATTATAATGCTTTTTGGTGTAGCATAACAATTATCTTTAGGATATTATACTTTAATAGAGAATATAGTTACATAATTAAAGGAAGAAGGAAACAACTAATCATCTGACTTTTTAAAAATCAGTCAGCCATCTTACATAAATCAACCGCCAGCTCTTAGCCTTCGATATAGAATCGTAAAATATTCATTTTATAGACGTTTTACCGTAACAAGACGATGAGGAGTTACGTTAAAAACAGTATATGGTTTCTTTGTAGTAATTTGTGGGATTTAGGATTTCCGTGACTCATCTGGTGCCTTTACTGCTCTATGGATAGTTTCTACGCTATGGATATAAACGGTAACTATAATTATGTATTTCATTACATAGGAATAGTACCTACATTATGTGTGGATTAGCCATCGCTCAAAACGGCGAAGGAAAACATCGTAAGGAAACCGGCATTTCCAAGAACCACAACATTCAAGGGCATGCGACATCTACCAACCCGTACTGGGCCTGTGTGGTAGGTAGATTACGGCCCATATATCTCTGAGAGAAGGCTAGTGTCCCAGCAGTGGGAACATCATAGGCCGATGACGATGATGATGAGTACCTACATAAGTTTTTTGTATAATAGAAATATTAGAAAACCTGCAGACGGTCATCTGATGGTAAGTGGTGACCATCGTCCTCGGTAATTTGCAACTTCTTACCGATGGTCACCAAGGGGTATGTATAGGGGCTATTTACAAATCTTCAAGTTCTTAGATTCTTAAGATCAGAGTTGGAGTTGGAGCATTGTCCATCTGGTTTGGTCCTTGGCCATCTTTTGACGTCTTGGTATGACATGACGTCAACCCTTTCTTTAGCATGGTAAGTCTTTTTCGTTCTACCTTCCCCTTTTTCCTTCTACTTTTCCTCCTAAGATGTTTTGTCACGTATTTGTCAATCATCTTTAATTAATTTTCTATCATTATTATAACTGTTGAATATTTAATTACCCAAAAGTCTCAACATCTTGGCTATAATTACAATTCCTTCAGCTCTATTTACAGGAACATCATGTAATTCGTCCATCAAAGTTCCATTACATTAAAACGTTTCATCGGACGGTTTGTTTGTGTGTCTGTCACTGGTTAGTGGTTAAACGTCAGAGTGGCGCCACCTGACAATCAAGGAGGGATCATCTGTGTTTGGTTAACAAAGGTTAACGTTATGTTACCTTGTCGCAACATATGATATTCTTATGCTATCAGTGTTGTTATGGAAATGTCGAGTTATCTTATTGTGATATGATACTAAAGGATTGATATATTCCTCTAGTTTACGGTAGAGCTATTAAGGTTATATTTTTCATGTTCTTGACGGATGTTACTGACAGTCCTGCTTTTAATTTGAAAGATAAAATGGGATAATATTTTATAAAAGTAAGACTTCTTTCTATATTTCGAAAAATCCGCTGTTGTTCTGTTTTACTATCCTACTTCCCACTATTGTGCTATTCTACTATCCTATTTTCTACTATTCTGATATCATACTTCCCACTATTATACTATTCTATTTCCTAACCAGAATTCTGAACACCTGGGGTATCCTATCTACAATACCCAAACGCGGTTAATTTCTTGTGTATTTTTAGGGGAGAACCACTCTGTCCATTGGTAAAAACATTATGAAAATCGGTGCCGTTGTTTCTGAATTTATCGCGAACAGACAGACAGACGCTGCGAAGGACTTTGTTTTATAATATGTAGTGATGGTACGGAATCCTTCGTGCGCGAGGCCGACTCGCACTTGGCCGGGTTTTTCGTTGTCCTATATTTGTCCTGTAGCAGGAATCGAACCGCACCCTTCGCAATAGACTCTTTGCTTATTATGTCATATGAATCGTGATGATGATAATGATGATATGAAATTTTAAACGAGACAAACAAATCAATCTTTTTGCCCATCACAGTTTTAAAGTGATCACAATGTATCCAATTGAATAGAGAACTATTGATTTTGATTTTGATTTTTACAGTTCACTTATTTTTTTTAGTACAGTTAGCGACAAAAGTAACTGATCATACTAGATTTTCCAAATGCGGATAAGATCAGTAATGTTTGTATTTTCCTTACAACTTACAAGGCTGCGTTTGACCGTAACACAACACAGGTGAGGTTAAGTGATGATTCGGTCGAAAGTTGGTGTATAAAATGATAAAGAGAATCGGAAAATGTGTATTTGTTCAGCGACTTTTGTCGTTGACTGTACTTTTGTTTTTATAATATTAGTACGGTTTCTTTAAGTAATAGAAAGCTTATCTTATATTATTGTGACACGGTACTACTAACTTAACATGTTTTGAGTACTCCATAAAAAACCCAAAAGTGTAAAGATACAAAACCTTCATCGCATATGTTTACTATTATAGCTGAAAGAGGGCATATATCGTCACACTCGCCTCCGGTTGTCAGCAGTTAGATCATAGAGTAGAAAATGTAGAGCAGACAAGTAGGTATTACAATTTCCTACCTACGATAATATAGGTCAACGGATCGGCCATCCAAAGAGGTAATGTCGACAATCGCTTGGGCAGACTACCTGCAGGCATTTAACTCAGATTCTACACATTGGAACTCATTGCCAGAGTTTAAGTTTCCCGTTTGCTATAATTTGGGAAGCTTCAAGGCAAGAGTTAACAGGTACCTTCTATACAGGTGTTCTAAACCGTCGACCGCATCATCGGTTAGCAACGGATTACAAGCTTTATATAAATTTTTTGCATAATTATTTTCTAGCATCCATTTAGATTTGACGTTAAAACCGTAAGGTCTGACGTCACAACCTCGTAAAAGTCAAATCAAATAAAATTGTACAGAATAGAATAGAATAGAAACTTTATTTGCTAAAAATGTGAGTGAAACAGTTAGTAATAACAACATAAAAATTGATCTAACACATTTTACCAACGAAACAGTTTACAGATTCTGTACAGTTTCTGATGTGACATTGACATTGTCAGAAATTAGCAACCGAATTGCGCGCCGCTGCATTTTTTCTAGGAGCCAGAGTCAGTGCCCTTCTGTCGCGCCCCGCGGTATCAAATACATACCTACTCTTTGACCCGTCTGCACAGAGAGACAAGTTGTTTGTTTTACATACAATATTTACGGCTCCAATTAGGAGCCTAGCTTATTAACTGCTGGACGAATTTATGCTACAAAATAACGGCTTCACTCCGCCATGTTTATTTTGATAGCTACTCTGTGACTTACTGGTTGTATGTTAACGGATTTAGAACAAAGAGTTGGTCTTCTTTGATTTAGCTGAGTAATGCTATGTTCTTTATTATAAAATGTTTAAAACATTGCCTTAAATATTAAATCTGTACTAATCTATACTTACTAATATTATAAAGCTGCAGAGTTTGTTTGTTTGTTTGAACGCGCTAATCTCAGGAACTACTGATCCGATTTGAAAAATTCTTTCAGTGTTAGATAGCCCATTTATCGAGGAAGGCTATAGGCTATATTTTATTTCCAAAAAAAACTGTCTACTGGGACTTAGGGCTTATAGAACATGGGAAAGGACATAGGCTACTTTTCATCGCGATTAACTGTAGCCCGTAAGTTAGTAAGTTTGAAATGGGTGAGGAAGAAAGGTTCTCGAGTGGTGACCACGAGCCGAAAGAGGTTCTGTAGTTAGGCCCCTCACTGGGTGGATCGATGACATTGTAAGAGTCGCAGGGAGCCAATGGATGCAAACGGCTAACAGCCGTTCTTGGTGGCGTTCAATGGGTTAGGTCAATGTTCAGCAGTGGACTTCTTCCAGCTGATAATAATGATGATGAATTGGTACAGTCAGCGACTAAAGTAGCTGATCAAACTAGATTTTCCAAATGCGTAAGTATTAGATCAGTAATGTTTGTTTTAATTTACAACTTACAAGGTAGCGTATAACCAAACCACAACACGACATTGAGTTATGGTTCGTCAAAGGTGACTAACGCCAGAAATTAATAATCGATCCTGATCAGTTTTTCGCGGTGTTGGATCGATATGTCAATCCATTTTAGCAAGCTTTACCCCTAAAATGACATATGGTGCCATGACATATAGATCCAAAACCGCGAACAATGAGTAAGATGATAAATAAATCTAATTATTTGTTAAGTAGATACGATATAAAATTGTCTACTCTCATTTTTGTTCTTCTCGTACAAATAATTCCACACAAACGAGATTCTAAAGACCACGTATTTTCAACTGTCAAAGCCTTTGACATGTTCTTCCAACCCTTTATACAGGATGACAACAGGAAGTGAATGGAACATAAACACTCCGCTTTACGGCTCACCCTCAGTCTGATAACACCCTGTGCTATCTGATGGGCGAGGGTTAAAGTCTACTTCCTGAAGGCAGGTAAGGTTGGAAAAAGGACGGGAACTGAATTTTTTTTTGTCTAAACTTTGTGAGGAAACCGGCGTGTCCAAGAACCACAACATTCTAGGTTCAAGAGCATGCGACATCTACCAACCCACTCAGGCAGTGTGGTGGATAGTTGGATACTCTCTTTGAGAGAAGGCTTATGTCCCAGCAGTGGGCAAGTTCTTTTGAGGAAAAAGCGAGAAAATTACTGTTTTACCAATCGTTGTCAGTTTTTTTATGGGATAGCGATGGTACCTCAGACTTCAATAATGATTCTATGGACTTGATTTTTACGTGATTGTTACAAATATGATTTTTGTTTAATTTGAAAAAAAAAAACGAATATCCAGTAAAACTTTTTTTTAGAATCATTCTGTCACCAAGCACCTATCGGTGTGTTCCGGCAGCCTCATCAGAGAAAAGACCAAAAGCGCTAGAAATTTAAACTATATATTATGTAGCCAGAAGACCTTCAATTATTTATTCTTTCCATTATCTTTTTCTCTTTATCTCTCGTCTTGATAGGTCGATGGCTTTTTCGCTCCCCTTCCTTTCTTCACGCCATGTCTAGACTAGACCTCGTTCATTCATTTCACTCTATACTATTCTGCGGTGAAAATAATAATGTTTAATTTAGAAGTCTAAATAATTCTACAAATTATCCGAAGCTAGGTCGCACGCGATCTTTTAAGCTTTCCCACTGATACCTTGACCTAAATTATTGTTAACTTGTTCAAAAGTAAAATAGGGTAGGTAGATACTCGTACTTGATTCGATTTGCGAATTTTGCGATTGACATAGCTCTCACGATATGCCTTCAAAAGAAAGTTTGCGGCAGCTAGAATATGTATCCATGAAACATACCCCTAATTGAAACTTCCACAACCACATATAGGAGTAAACAGATAAATTAGCCTTCACCCCGCTCTCCACCAAAGTAAACACAGCACTTTATTAACGCGAAGTCAAACACAAAAATATAATTTAATTTAATTTAAAAAGTTTTCACACTGAGGTATGTAAACAAGCGTGACGCGAGATCCATTAGATGAAGATGTTTTTTTATCTGGACGGACAGAGTGACAAACAGTGTCGTGATTCCTTGAGTGGATATCCGGCGGGTTTTGGCACGTTGCTCGGGACTTAAGGTTATTATTGCGGCTATTGGTAAATGAGGCACAGTTTTTTTTCATAGAATTATCATCATTATCATCAACCTTTTACGTTCCCACTGCTGGTACTGTGTGTGGCCTTCTTCGGAGAGAGAGTACGGGCCGTAATCTAGCACGCGAGCCCAGTGCGGGTACTGTATCTAGACGTCACGTGCCCTCGAGTGTTGTGGTTGTTGGATATGCCGGTTTCCTAGCGATGTTTTCCTTCACCGTTTTGAGCGATGATACATCCACACGTAACTTATTAAGTCATAGGTGCGGGGCCGAGAGGATTCGAACTAAGTGTCGGTACCTTGTAACTAAGGCACGCGCGTTACCTTTCGGCCACCGTCACTCATCATTGTCATAGAATGCTTTTGTTTTCCACATTACACACAGTTTTATAGTAATCTAGCTGCACTCAGTGGTTCTCTGTATCCCGCAGGAACGTTTTTCTGGGATAAAAAGTGACATATAATTAAATTATGATTACTTATGTTACCTACACGGAGAAAAAAGACCTTCTGAAATACCGTTTTCCTTCTGAGTCAAAAGGGAAGGATTTGTTATTCAGAAGGTTAACTGAGGTAAAACAAGAAAGGAATCAGACTTGGAAGAAAAGTCAGATTTTTTTCTCAGTGTAGAGCAAGACCATAAAACATGATAATAAACTGACTGTGATTTAGCTTTTTCTGTATATGAAATGTGACTTGATCAAGACTGTTCTTAGGTATTCACATTTAAGAAGATATTGGGTGAGTATTAGCTTTTTCACGTAGACTAAAGGGCGAAGAAAAGGGGTTTGGAGTAATTTGGATCCTCTAAAACCGTCCTTATTTATATTCGTCCATGCCACTTCTGATAATATAACGTCGGTGTACGTAGGTCCATATTTTCCGTAGTTAGCGAGTTTTTACGCATGACCGTGTACAGGTTGGATTTATACCAAAGTGGGTGTTAATTAGTAGATACACGAATTAACTGTGCATACGTGGCTAATTGTACAAAATGAGTAATTAGTTTAATAATCCAGCAATTAGTGTTTTAAATACTTCTTTACGGTTACGTTTATAACTAGCTCAGTGGTAGTGAAGTAGACTGCGACCTGTTTGAAGATCGTAGGGTTTGGATTCTGCAATAAACTTGAGCTTTCACTGAAGGAAGACGTTGTGATGAAACCTTAGCTTGGTGGTAGGAAATTCTTTAATGTTCTCTGGGCTAGCTAGCTCAGTCAAACGCCGTAAACCGTTGTGGGCCACACAGTGGGAATGCCCACAACTCTAAATAAGATTTTTTCTGACAGTTAAGGAAAACGAGTTTAAAAAATCATGATTGGATGGCGCCGACGTCACCACAACCTTTTTTAGAATCCTGAAATCCGCACCTGTGCTCAGTCACAGTGTAATCAAATAATGCATGCCAACCGTAGGTGGGTTTGAAACTTGGAATCCTGCAATGAGCTTGAGCTTTCTGTGAAGGAATACGTCAGGTGAGACTAATCGTTGTCAAACAAATACCATCGTCACAATCCACACATGTCATGCCAAATATTCCCGAAAATAATTTGAACGCCAATAAAAAATAAAATTCACCACTCTTCCGACGTCTGTACTGTGTCATGGCAGAAGGCGGCGAGATCAAAGCGGTCGGCTCCTTTGAAGTAGCGGCCATCAACATAAGCGCGTCGTAAAAGACACGTTACAGAGTGAGTGCAAACAGGTACGCTTAATGGTTGAAACTTTTGAAAATTAAGGATGCCATCGGATACTTATTGCTTGGCAAAATCGTTATTGTTAATGTTCCTATTATTTGCCATCGGTTAGAATGTCTTATCTTTTTTAGGGTCCCGTAGTACCTAAAAAGGAAAAACGAACCCTTATAAAATCACTTCGTTATCCGTCTGTATAACTGTCTGTCAAGAGATCAAGACCGTTTTTCGCAAGAACGCGTTGACCTATCAAAATTGACTTCGTATCATATAGGTACTCGGCTCTACTACAGTATCATACAGCTGTATCAATCAAACTTGTACGTCAAAAGATATGACCGTTTAAGTCGCATTTTTCGCGATTTCACAAGGGAATCAAAATCAAATCCCAATGTGTACAACCAAACAAGAGAAATCTTATTAATAAAGCTAATTAAAACATATCGGACTATAAGATGACAAAAAAAAAAGCTTGGGATTTTAGTGAACTTGCTCCAATTCAATCAATTGGTAATAAGAAAAAAATTGTCAATATGATTGCGCCAAAAAAATTACCTGCTGGGCGTTTCTTGCCTGTTCTTTTGCCGGCGTAAGGAGGTTGGCTAGCACACACAGGCGTAGCTAGTTTTAAGTTTGGCGTTTTAAAGTGATCACAATGTATCCTATTGAATAAAGTAAAATTGACTATAGGGTAGCTTGCTGCTTCATGCTATAGGGTATGCATGAAGCAGGGTTTTAAAGTGTACACAGTAGGTAATGTAAAATAAAAAGTCTGAAACAAGAAAATGCATTGTATACTAACAAAAAAAATAATTGTGCGGAACCACAAGAAAAAAGTTTGGTGCGCGAGTCCAACTCGCACTTGGCCTGTTTTATTTTTCATAAGCTGTGTGGTATATTTTTCATCTTTTTAGTTTTGACTTGTTATATGTCATGTCACTGTCAGTTTTGAATGACAGTTGAAAATGGCGCGAAATTTAAATTGAAACGTCATGTTGAAAGAGCTCAATTTTATGATAGCTGTCATTTTAGTAATCTTTCGCTCTGACTGTACAATCTTTCATCGGCTGACTACCGTCAGTCTGTCAAACCACGACTGAAAGTAAACGTTCTACCGAGCGATGACGGTAGGTAATCTTTCAAACAGCTTCGGTAAGCAAAATGTGGTTTAAAATATTATATTATTACACCTATGTATTTCAATACCTCTTGGGTATACCACCAGCCTGACAAACGGGAAGAAAAAAGTAAGTAAGTTTTGGTCTTTCAAATTTCCATAGAGTTCCTTATAGAGAATGCGGTTCCTTAAAAAAATAGGTATGTACATAAGTACAATGTTTAAAAGGAAGGAATAATTGTTGGTGTTATCGCCCAGAGCGATTTGTTTTATATGACCTTTGGGTAGACAACAATGATTGAGCACAGTGGTGTGACATTGATAACTGAATAAAATATGCCTGCTTGAAAAAATAAATTTTGACGTTGATGTTGACAAGAGTTGTCAATGGTTTTTTGTTTATACCAGGGCCCGTAGCCAAGATGCATTCTGCAATCGTTGACGCTAATAGAAAACAAGAAAAATGTATTGGTTTGATATATTTCTGACCACGTGACTTACCGTTGAAATATGTCAAACCAATACTTTTTTCTTGTTTTCTGCTAGCGTCAACGATTGCAGAATGCATCTTGGCTAGAGGCGCTGATAATTATATAGTTCAGTCAATGTATAGAACAGTACATACCGGATGTGTCTAGTATGAAATGTTTTATTTACTTTTGATTATTAAATTTTTTTACATAAGTAAACTGTGCAATACCTCGGTCAAATATACGGTGCTCCTTACAGGAGCGAAGCGAGGAAAAGCAGTTGGGCATTGCTAGTGATTGAGCGAAGCGAGCGTGTCCACATGGCAGCGGCCGCCGAAGTGCTAGTAGGTATAAATTCAGATTTATTTTCTAGGGTAGTAGGTTCATTATCTAATTGTGCTTTAGTCAGTATTATTAATTCAAAGATTACATAACTGAAAGGCATCTAAAAGCACTTTTTGGTTTTGTATAAAATGCTAAGGTAAAGTAAATACGTTATTTTTCCTGATCTTTTTAGGTATTCTGTAGAATACCGGAATAAACAGATTAAAGATAACGTTATATTTATGTAATAATCTATACTAATATTATAAAGCTGCAGAGTTTGTTTGTTTGTTTGTTTGTTTGTTTGTTTGAACGCGCTAATCTCAGGAACTACTGATCCGATTTGAAAAATTCTTTCACTGTTAGATAGCCCATTTATCGAGGAAGGCTTTAGGCTATATTTTATTTCCAAAAAAATTAGGGATCCGTAAGAAAATTGATATTTTGCAACCCAAGGTGTGAAATCGAAAACCTATTTTTGCGTGCGCTGCAAAAACTATTGACACTAGAACAAAATAATGTTTTACGGGTTTGTAGGTCTCATTAAGATCTACAAAAAAGTCCGCGAGAGCATATGTCTAATTATTATAGTTATGCCGCAATAAGTGATATTTTATTAAAAAAAATTCATTTTTAATGCCGCCTCTAGAAAAGGCTCTTTATTTGTATCTTGGTATTAATCCTTATCATCAAAATAAATAACTTATTATTCAAAACTGCTTCAATGCCTTTATAAAACTTTTTGAATCATTCAATTCGGACATTCCATTCGAAAGATATCACGAGTTTAAAAATGTAAGTAGTAGTAGAAAAATAAACCCGCCGCACCCCAGCGCAGCGGGAAACGCGGCGAGGTGAGGGAGAATCTATGAAATAGGTAGTGCGGTCGCGGACCAGGAAGACCTTTAACAGCACGATTCAAACGCGTGGTTCGAAATAAAATTAACCTAGAATTAAAATAGGATAATGGATACCTACAGCAGGTAACGCGGTGAGGGGGCACCGAAGTGCGGGAATAATTTTGGAGTATACGGAATATATACGCTTTCGCGCCTAAACTACTGAACCGATTTAAATGAAATTTGGTATAGAGATAATTTGAGCCCCGGGGAAGGACATAGGATACTTTTTATCGCGATAAACTGTAGCCCACGCGGGTGAAACCGCAGGGAACAGCTAGTATATACTAATGTTAAACATAAGTTATGAGTGGCATTATAATGGACATTTTTAGTATGTATTTATCTAAACATCTACGTCTGATATCTAGATGTGAATTTTATGTACATTTAAATTTTATTTTAATTACTTACCTATATTTATGGATTGGCAACAGTCCAGCAATGGGTTAAAATGAAAAAAAGAACTAAGAAAAATCCAAAGAGTCTTATGATAATTTTTGCACTTGGAATACAGACCTGATTCTAATACTTAATTGTTACCTCATTAATGTGATATACGACTAAGACGAGAGATAAAAGATATAAAATCTAATCGTTCTTTAAGGTAATCAAATAAATTGTTTTAATCGTTAGTTTACCATTATTAAGAATTCAGGCAATTAAATTTTATAAGTCTCATATGTTTTAGATCTGTTTTTTCAAAGTTTGCAGATTCCAAGATAAAAATAAATTATTCCAAATCGAAATCTGTTTCAATATGTACTAATATAATATAGAGATAGAGTTTGTTTGTAACTCTGTGGGATTTAGAGTCACGTAATCTCTAGAACTTCTGAAGAAGCTGCTTTTTTTGAGTGGTCATGACTTATTGTGATAAAAATTCTGTGGAAATCTTCTTGCGGATGAAACCGCGGGCACAGCTATAGTAAATTTATAATTATTTTTGTACTATCCATTAGGCCCGATAACGTAAGTAATCTTCTTATATATAAAAATCAATTGCTGTTCGTTAGTCTCGCTAAAACTCGAGAATGGCTGGACCGATTTGGATAATTTTGATCTTGAAATATTTGTGGAAGTTCAGGGAAGATTTAAAAAGTGACTTTTATTGGCGATACGAAGTTTGCCGGGTCAGCTAGTTATACATAATATTAAAAACATACTGTGTTTCTAAGCCACAGATAGAAGAATATAACGTGGATTTATCAGTTTGTTGCTACATTTATTATCTACGTAATGAATTTTGAAATTGTAATAGCTTATAAGCTGGATTAGCACATGGGCTACTTTCTGTCTTTGAAAACGGTCCCCGCGGGTGGAAAACTGTGGGTGTGTAATGTAATAATAATATATAGTTTAAAAAACTAAAAAAAGCACTTTTAAAAACGCACTGAAAAATATAAAATAATAAAAATTGACTTGTATTAGTTACGATATAATGGTTAATTCAAAAAGTGTGGAGCGCTTTTTGGTTGTGTGTACTTTTATTTACCCATTCTACTCACCTTCCGGCTGCATCATCAGATCAGGTCGATGATACCAATTTATTGCATTGTCACCGAGATTACATACATACACCACGTTTCAAGTCGATACGACAATTAGAAGTAGGTGAAAATTGACTTCTAAGATTTGATTACATTGTTAGTTAGTTAGTTATTTACAAGTCAAGCTAATAAAAGTGTTTTAAAAGGGAAACATCGTAATGAAACCATAGCATGATGGTAGGGCATTTTTAGTGTTCGCCTGGCTAGCTACAATCCTAGCAACAAGCACCGCTATCGGTGTGTTCGGATAATAATTAATAACCTCACTTGTGATTCAGTTTCAAGTTCAGGTGTAGGTGTGTTCATGGCACCTTCGACCATATTGTCACATCATCAGGGACTTGTGTTCTAACGGTACCCTATAAAAATAACAAGTATATCGTTTTGCAAAAAAAATCGACTTATCTTTCCTTCTTTATTAAATCGCACCGACTTCGTTGGCTTGGCCACGTAGTCCGCATGGGGGAGGATCGGGCGGCAAAGCGTTCTTATTTGGGACGACCGAATGGCCGTAGGCCGGTCGGACGCCCTAGATACCGCTGGAAGGACGCGGTGGATGCAGACCTGCGCGAGCTCCACACTCTCAACTGGGCTGAAATCGCTCAAGATAGAGAAGAGTGGCGCTCTCTCGTTTCGGAGACCAAGACACACTTTGGGTCGCTGAGCCATCGGAGGTAGTTAATCTTTCCTTCGATTTTTCTGAGATGCCATCATCAGGTCCTGGTTTCCTTAATAGTTTCTCAGTAATGTCACTAAATGACACCATAATCCTAATCAACATTAATTAAAGACCAGCTTAGAAATGTTCGCTTAACGGTAAAATATTCATAATTCCCTGAAGTCATATATTACAGTTTGTAATTAATTACTTTTAGTGGAACTCTTGATACTAGGAGTTATTTCAATATTAGATTTATAGTAATTAAAGCTAATCTGCGACTGTATATTATTTCATCTCAGCCGTTTCAAGTAGAGCTTTCAGCAATTCATTCAGGGTACCTAGTTGATTCTGTTTTGGATATCTCCTTATACTGGTTTTAATTGGTTTTTAGGCTATAGGTATCAATTAAAATTTAATAAGCATATTATCATTGAGCCAAAATGTAACCAAAAATGTATAAATTTGAAATTTTTGTTGGTTTGCTTTGAAGGTAGCTTTGCATAATATTTCCATTCACTCACTCATTTACGTACCAACTTTCCCATGTATATAACATTAGAGTAATATTTTCATAACATTTGGCAAAATCAAGATTATTAATTTTTTTTATTACAAGTGTGTAGTTGTGTACCTATTTAGAAGGAGAAAGGATGAGAAAAGTAAAAAAAGATTTGATCATTAGATGGTTCTAATTAAGTATTTTTAGTTAGACAATTAAAAAAATCAACCGTAAATAATTCCGAAATATAGACTATGCTAATGCCAGTCATTATCATTAACATTCGTGATAATCAGTTATACAAAACAAAGCCTTGAAATGGATCATTAAATTTTATTTTATTTTTATAATACTGCAACCCAAACTCTTCATATACCTATTAAGAGAGATAATATTATAATTCAAACTCGTATAATTTTAACATTTTCTTTTACGATTAAATTATGCAACTAAAATGAATTTACATCGCAGTGCCAAAATTAGAAACAAAGGAATTACGGTTGCAATTAGAGCAACGTTAAAAAAGTCCCGACGCGTCGTGCCTTCATAAATGCAACGATAAAACCACTGCTCGGAGGCGAAGTTGAAAACAAAGGAATCGTAATTACAATTAACGAACCATCAAAAGAATTATACTGGCGTGATGTTATTAATGCAAGTAACATTAAATATGACGGCGTGGAGGCGTCAACAAATGGTGAGACTACCCCAAACATTGGTCATAATATTTCAACGGCAGTAAATGCAGCGAGCTACGTGATGTATGGCGACAGACGGACAGATAAATTGCTTATAATTTATTGTAGTGGAAGCCGCAATAGTCCTAATTACGGGCGACGCAGCATGCTTGACTCACGCTGAGTTATGATCGGTGAGAAAAATAAACGTTGCTTTATAAAGGTTATTATTTTCGAAAAGGTTCTTGCTGTAATAGTTAGTAATTGGGGTAGCGACGACGGCGATACGACGGGTTTGTGTAATTGGGCGTGATTCAATTAACTGTTATTATATTAATCTGTAGATGCCTAAGTAATCATAAGATTGTTGTGGTGTGTGGTCGAAATTGGAGAAAAACCAGTTCTTAATCAGAGATAACATATTTCTGTTATTAGCTTGAAGGTTCATTTTGACTTGATGCAATTAATAGTGAATCGTCCACGCAGCGGAAAATGAAAGACATGAGTGAAATTAAATATTTACGTATATTTTTTTCGCTTTATGCCTTTTTAACATTATTTTTATTTCAACAGATCAATTGCAGATAGTACAGTGTTTAATATTAAGAATGTTATACATGCAGAAATTATTTTTTAATTCTATCTTTGTGTTATTCATTTTTACACAGTGATCTATATTAATATTAATTTGTCGTTACCCAAAAATGAAAGTGCCTGTTTGCAAGCGCTAAATGTAAAGTTTACAAAATAATGTGAGATTCTTCAGATTTAAAACAAGAGGAAATTGCACAAGACAGTGTAAACAGTGAGTAGTCACGGTAACATTCTCTCTCTGTACAGACCTACGAGCCTACAACCAAACATGGAATCATTAAGTCCACACGCTCCCTAAATATAAAATACAAAGATATGTGATCGATCAATGTGTCATCAAAATATTAAATTAATACAAAAACACAAATAACAATCATCATTAATTATATGCAACAACTTAAACCACGAAATTATATTACGAACTATTATAGATTTGGTACATAAAATTTTGTTAGACTAACTAGAAAAATCATTATCCACGTTCGCGGATCCACGAAGCGTTCAGTGCACTAATTTACGAATATTACGATAGAGATCACAGCTGTCACGGCCCTCGCGATCGAGAGCAACACGTCCGTCGATGATATGACCCGACTAGAAACCCGAGAAGCACTAGCTTATATGAACACTGCACTCGGTTCCGAATGTCCTTTTGGCATGGGCGTTAGCGATCGGCGCCCCCCTTCTTGTGTGCGTGGAGCGCCGACGGTCCTCAAGGGTGCAGGGGCCGCGGCCCGAAGAGCGGGTACGACGGGAAGTAAGCTGCGAGCGACGGGTGCGGCGGCAGTGGGAACGGCAGCGGCGGCGATGACACCATGTGCGATGGCTTGCTGTACGGATGGAACCGAGGCGTCAGCGGCGATAGCGGCGGCGTCGGGTACGTCCGCTGCAGCAACGGGTGCGTCGCACTGAGCATCGACAGACTCGGGCTCGACTCGCCACTGGCCGTATGCGATCTTAGATGTTGAAGCAACTCTTCCGATGTTCCAAACCGTTTCCCGCAATAAGCAGAATCTCCAGCTATCCAGTTGCACACGTATGGCATCTGTGACGCTGCAGCTAGAGCAGCCAACTGCGCGTGGGCATACGCTGCGGCTGCAGGGTGTCCAGCCGGCAGCGAGAATGGTGTCTTAGCGTGATCGCATTGACTGCACCCAGCAGGGCACACAGCGGACTTGAGCAAATGTGAACTGAGAGAGCAGCCGGTGCAGTAAGGGTCTCTGCAGATTCCTAAATCACTTCCGGGCGCTTTCATTCTGGCGTAGGCCAAATAAGGGTTCAACCCGTTCTTTAAAGCATGGTGCTGCGCTGCCATTAAACTACTTGTCATCAAGTCCATGGGTAGTGGGAATCCAGTTGGAGGCAGACCACTGAGGAAGGCCGATGATGAAACAGGTATACTTGGTTTGAAGCTTGATGGTTCTTTGGTATCTGCGCTTGACGTCATAGAGTTAGGCGCATAGGGTAACTTTGATGCAGATGAGCTAATAATCGAGTCGGAATTTGATTTTGTCGGTGCTGGTGAGTGAAGAGGGCTTGACCTTTCATCCGATTTTTCCGAGGGAGTTTTACGATGATGAGCTGGTGGCGGTGTCCTCTGTGAAGATGAGCTTTGGTTGCTGCCACATCGCGCTTGTACAGGAGTATTCGATGCGCTGCTTTTAGACGACAGTGGTGTCTTAGCGTTTACTGAGGCTCTATCTTCCGGTGTTCTAGTCTTTTCTCTCGCAGTTAGGCACGATTCGTAAGGCTTGAAACTGGGCTTGTTGTCCAAATGGATGATCTTATCGTCATACTTCTTGCTGGCTTTCTCAGCGGCGGAAATCAGCTTGGGATTCGGGGAGTCAGCGCCGATGGCGCTGCAGGTCTGCGCGAGAAGCGCCAGCGGGCTCTTTTTCGCGTCGAGCTGCAACAAAAAGATTTATGAAATGAAACGTCGGGTCGAGGTTGTAAGTGACGGGTGTACAAAGGGACCGCGGGAGTGTGACGGGCGGTGGTGGCGAGGGAGGCGGGGGTCCAATCACGCGGCCGACGCGCCATTATCCGCGCGTCTGGCACCCGTCGGCTCCGCTTGACATTTCACTCGGCTCCCGCATGATGTAATCTCGCAGTGAAAAGGGCAATTTGTGCCGCTGAATTTGCGGCATGTCTGAACTTGCGGCGCGTTGTCACGACTATCACCGCGGGAATGACGCGTCGCAGTGGTTGTTTAGGGGACAGTTTTTGTTCAGTTTACGCTGCCGCTGTGAAGGGGGAACTAACTACGTTTACTTACTGACTAAAAACTAAATACCCATTAGATTCTAGTTTGATGTCGACAGTTGCTCGCGTGATGTTATAGAAATACAGGTTTTAAAATTACAGCTCTTGGCTACGTAATTGACGAGACAAAATATTGAGAATGTTTAAGTCGAGACTGGTATTTAATATTTGAAAATAATAATGATATATCATTTTTATTCAAATGTATTATAATTAATGTTGAAAGATGTGGCAGTTAATTTCATTTATTACCCAAATGCCAAGAAATATTAAATTAGTGATATTGCGTTTTGACTTCCTCATCTGACTGTTTTGAATCTTTGCCAAGAACAAGTAGTAAAGGTATGTATGTAATTATGATCGAAACGAAATCTTACATTTTGTGGCAAATTATATTATAGCTGTTTTTTGCTACTGTTTTAATAATTGTTAAACTTAGAGGAAAGTAATTTTATATGCTTAAATTTAATATTATTACCTTTAGCAACTTTTTGCCTTTCGTTTGAGTCAAGGCTTTCTGTACCGGCTAATCAATCAAGTTGTCTGACATTTTTAATAAGTTCTCTTTAATTTACTTTTGATAAGTCTTTCTTTGACTATTCTATTGTAATATTGCATTTCCATTGTACATTCATTTGTATCCATACAAAGCCATGTTTTTTCTTCAATGGGTTAACTAAATTTGTTTTTTAGCATGGAATTCATTATTATTAATGTTTTATTTACTATTACCATCTTAGCTTACCATACAAAAGGCTTTTCAAAAACTTTCGTAAGAAAATAGAATCAATCATTTTTGTCCTCAAATACTTCTATAATTAGGTATGACTGTACTCGTTGGTGGTTAGTATTTTAAAACTTGGAAGATTTACTGAATACATAGTTATTGTAATAGCTAGTAAGCTTCGTTAGTTTTAGTTTCAAAAGCGGTCAATTCTTAAATAGGTATTTATGCTAGCGCCAGATTAATTACAGTTGATGACCGAACTAATTGAACAATAATACCATCAAAATACCATAGCCTAGCTTCGTACTTTGTCGACTGTCAGTGCCTTTTTAGTGCAAAACGGTGAAGGAAAACATTGTGAGGAAATCAGCATGTCTAAGAACCACAAGATTCAAGGGCGTGCGACATCCACCAACCCGCACTGGGCCCGCGTAGTAGATTACGGCCCATACTCTCTCTCGGAGAGAACTCCAGCGCCCCAGCAGTGGGACCATGATAGGCTTATAATCATCAGTGCTTTTTGAACCAGGTATCCAGGCTTTACTTTGCAGGTGATTAAGAGGGACCTCATGCCCCAGATAGAAGGAACTAAAACTGTCTTTACAGTATTGTAGTATTGTTAGCTATACTTTTATAGCTAACAATTTTTAAGGTAAAGAGAAAATTGCTCGAAAGCTCTCGGAGTGTTGTATTATTTAATTTGCTAGTCGTGTTAACGAGTCCTTGTTCCATTTTACTTTCGTGTTTCGGAGCCAGGTCGCGACTCCCCAATTGAGGAACCCTGATTTATAGAATAGGAAAAATACAGACGAGATTACTGCAATGAGAGCATTTTGCATTTTTTTAATCATTGATATAAATTTAAATAGAAAGACCTTGCTTTTGATTACACGTGGAAAGGCACTTAGTTACATATTAATATATTTTATTTATTATATTTCTGCTACAGATAAAAATTGATTGTTATATTCAACCTTAATTATCATCACGTAATCTCAGCTTGAATTGAAAATTATCGGTAATATCCAAGCCTTATGATATAGTTTTAAGTTGTTTATTGTTTGATGGGGCTTAGTAAATAGCCATAGTTAAATAGTATCCTGATAAATATCTTAGGTCACTATGTTAATTTTATTTTGTCGTCAAAGAGGTAATGTCGCCAGTCTCTTGGGAACTACCAGCAGGCAGCGACCTAAATCATGTTTTTTGTTTGTAGATGTTTAGTTTTATATTTATGTAATTTAGTTCTTAGTATTTAGTTTAATTTTCTATCCAATTGTATATATTTTGTTGCTATATATAAGCTATCCACTGATAATGCCACGTTTTAGAAATATGTAAACATTTCACTTTTTTTGCTCGGCAGGCAAGTCAAGTTTGCATCTATTAAGTTTAGATAAAAACTTTGGATTATCTTTTAAAATAAAATTATTAAGTAATGCCAGCACGGCAATTATTAAACCAGTCTTTCTAACTTGTTTAACTTCATTGTCTCTTTTAATAAACTTTTGTTAGATGCTGATTCTTTGATATTTAGCAACCTGTTTTTAGAACGATTAATAAAATCGGAAGTTATTAATCTTCACAAGTTTGTCCTTTGAAGTTTCAATACATTATCGAAACAGTAAACTCTGTACGAAAAATTTACGCGTTAGCTCACCGGGAAATACTAAACACAATTATGTATTTAAAATTAGGTTAAAGTAAGCAGGTATTTAATATTTAAACATATTGCTGAAGTCTTTGACAAACACTTACCGTCGTCGGTAACGGCGTCAGGTAATCCGGTCTCAAATACTGATTGCTTGACGTGAGCATGTTGCCCCACAACAATCCTCGATCCTTTTCCAGTTTAAAAATAATATTCACACACAGAAAAATAGTAAACACTACACAAGATCCGGTGTCAGCACATCATTCCACACAAGTCACTGCGTACGGTCGCGGAGCATTCACAAATAGACGTGCGACTCGAGCGACGGACGGCGCTAGACTGAGCCGTGACGAGCCCCCCTCCCTTGACACCTTGTCACTCGTCGCCGCGCCATTTTTGCATTCTGTGTACTTTGCGGGAGCTTTGCCGTCTTATCCCCACCGCTGTTTGACACCCCGTTTGTCGTTTCCCTCTCGCTCGCGCACGGGAAAAATAAAGCGCTTTCCGCGAACGAAACGTTTTGATGAAAGGATTATATAAAATATGCAGCGTGCAGTCAAAGGCGCCTCGAGATGCAATGACAGAGATGCATGGCTTGGGAAATTGAATAGCGAGCGTTACCTCGGCATTAATAATTTAGTTTTAGCGTCGCGTGTGACGCTTCCCAGTCTAAAATCGCGGAACGCGGACTGATGTGGGTCATATCTTCTCTGCAATTTGTTGAGGTTAATTTACTTCTTGACAAGTTAACGAGCACTTTTAAGTTGCAGATTAGCGTCGGGTTACGTAACTTTCCAGGTAGAAGACTAGCTGTAGCTCGTACTTTTGCTATTTACTTTGACGGTAATAAAAGCGACAAGTTCTTGCGTTTAATCGCAGACCACCGACTGTGTTTATGGCAGCAAAAACACTTTCATTCGGTACTTACTCGTCATAAACAAATAGCTTAGTCAGCAATTCCTATAATCCTTCTAAAAACCTTTTGTGGTACGAAGTGAAATATTACAATGATGGTTTAACTTTTACTTTTTATTCCAACAATGGCATAATAAGTTGAGCTTATCTTAGCACTTTGTTATCTTGCTTTTGTACCTTTATCATGCAAATGTTTTTTTTTTAATCTCCTTTGTGCATTATCACTAGAGATAAAGTAAAAAATTGTGTTGTGCTTTTGTGAAGGATTGTTTCTGTTCTTGTTATTAGGCTTGGAGAAGTTTGGAGAAGTTTGGGGTAGTCAAATTAAATCTTTTATTCTGTTTAAATATAGTACAACAAAGATTCTTAAATGTGTCTTATTTTTTATCTGTTTAATTTTGATGCAATACAATACGAAACTGCCAATGATCATCATTATTCCCACAGCTGGGGCACAGTTCTTCTCCAAAGAGAGTATGGGCTTTAATCTAGAAAGTACTAAAATTTACATCTTCAATGTAATATGACATGTATTACTTACAAAAAAAAAAATAATTAAAATACAGTTGTTAAATTAAATTAAATAATAATAATTGATTTGATTTAAATCAAAATTACTAATTATTAAAATACCTACTAACTATTTTCTAATACATATTTGTATGATACATGAGTAGCTGTTCCCCGCGGTTTCACCCGCGTGGGCTACAATTTATCGCGACAAAAAGTATCCTATGTCCTTCCTCAGGGTCAAACTATCTTTGTAGGTACCAAATTTCATATCGGTTCAGTAGTTTAGGCGTGAAAGCGAGACAGACCGACATACAGGCAGAGTTAATTTCGCATATATAATATTAGTAGGGATAAGGGTAATGACTAATGAGACGGCATTTTTCAAGGTCTTCCAAGACGAAACTAAGGGTAAATCCAGCCCTGATAGGATTATTTCAATTTAACACAATTATTTGAGCCTTATTTTACAAATATAGTAATGAGTCAACCCTACTAGGATCAAAGCTCGCCGACCGACTACCGGACTGTCGTTTCTAGATAGATCATAGATTACGACGACTGCGGCATGTCATGTCATGAATCATGATTGATCGATCTTTTGTGTGATGATCGCGATAATTTATACTTTATATTTGTGCCGCAGACTTTTGGAAGTCCTGTTCTCAACAGGGTAGCGTTGGATGACCAGTTTCCTGATGCTAAATGACGGTGTGGTCGAAGGTGGCGTCACGCTACACCTGGATTTAGAATTGACTTTTAAGTGAGATTGCAAAAACATACCGATAGGTGCTTGGCGATAGGTTCTTAACTTGAGGATGGTAGCTATAATAATAATAATAATAATGCCCGCACAATCACATACATAGGCTCTGACCCCTAACTAGGTTTCCCTGTATCTAGGGTATCAGAAACTACGAGGATCGGGGATCCACAACACCCAGACACAGAACAAATACATGCGCTTTTTTTTTTCAATGCACAAATATTTGTCCTGTAGCGGGAATCGAACCCGCGACCTCACGCTTCACAGTCGGCTATCCGCCCATTGCGCCACATCGGTCGTCAAAAGCTAGCCAGGTGAGTAGGTACGGTCAACGACAAAAGTCGCTGAACAATAACAAATTTCCGATTTACTTTATCATCTAAAAACACCAATCTTCGATCGAATCATCACTGAACATCAGGTGTTTTATGTTGTGGGCAAATACTTCTTAGTAAATTGTAAAAAAAATACAAACATCACTGATCTAAAACGCATTTGGAAAATGGAGTATGATCAGCTACTTTTGTCGCTGACTGTACTACAAAACACTCTACCACCAAGCAAATGTTATATCTTAGCTACAGAGAATAAGTAACAAATTTCCGCAACTCATTAATATTCATGTTCCCATATCCCAATGTGCACAACCAAACAAGAGAAATCTTGTTTGTAAAGCTAATTAAAAAATATCGGACCATTAGATGACAAAAAAAGCTTGGGATTTTAGTGAACTTGCTCCAATTCAATCAATTAGTAATAAGAATAAAATTGTCAATGTGATCGCGCCAAAAAAATTACCTGCCGGGCGTTTCTTGCCTGTTCTTTTGCCGGCGTAAGGAGGTTGGAACAGGCGTAGCTAGTTTTAAGTTTGACGTTTTAAAGTGATCACAATGTATCCTATTGAATAAATAAATAAATAAATTGAAATAAATAAATAAATAAGTATAATTTTTCACAAAAAAACCCGACTTCCCCGCGATTTCATGCCATCATCAGATCATGTTTTCCTTATCATACTACCCTTGGGATATCTCCTTTCCAACAAATCATCAAAATCGGTTCATAAACGACGAAGTTATCCGCGAACACACATAACTAAAGTAAATTATACGGTCGTATTGAGAAACCACCTTTTTTGAAGTATATTAAAAGTAGTCGTAATTATTTTATAGCGATGATGGCTCAGTGGTAGTGAGGTCGGCTTGCGATCCGTAGGACGTGGGTTCGAATCCTACAATGAGCTTGAGCTTTCGGTGAAGGAAAACATCGTGATGAAACCATAGCTTGGTGGTAGGGTATTTTCTAGTACTCGCCTGGCTGGCTACCACCCTCTTGTTAAGAATCTGTCGCCAAGCACCTATCGGTGTGTTCCGGCAGCCTCACTTGAGAGCCAGTTCCCAGTCCAGGTGTAGCGTGGCGCCATCTTCGACCACATCGTCACTTAACATCAGGTGACTTGTGGTCAAACGCTACCCTGTAAATAGTAAAAAAAAAAAAAAAAAAAATTAACGCCAGTTTTCAGTTTGAACTTGTAATCTCCGCCGTCCCAAAATTGAAGAGACAACGACAACGCCCCTTCGTTATAGCAGCGAGTTGGAAACAATCGCCCGGGGCTCGGAAATTGCCAGTTCCCGATGCGCCCCTGCACACCAGCCCTACTTGAGACTCGAATGCAGTAGAATCAGTAGAGAAACTTGTATTTTTTAATTTATTTTTGGAAACTAGCTGCGTCCGCGGTTTTACCCGCGTGTTCTGCAGTTTATTGCACAAAAAAATATCCTTTAAAAAGGCCATAGAAAAAAGCACTCTCCGTTTTTTCCTAATTTTAATACAATCCTGGCATCTTTTGAAAATATATTAGTTTTTTCTCTTCATAAGAATCTTTCTTAGACTTAAACCAACACAACAACGAAAATAATTAGCCAAATTGTTCTATCCGTTTTTTACAGAACTTTGAATTCTTTAGCTTTTCTGCCTAATATGTTTGTATTTATAATACCCTCTCCCGATGCCGTGTCCGGAGATCTCTCCTTTAATGTTGTTCTATTTTTCTGTTGTTGTGGTGAAACAATAAAGCGTTATCTATCTATATATTATACCTTTTTCTTGAACCACTCTATCTATTGCTGAAAACTGCATTAAAATCCGTTAGATCGTTCAAAAGATCTAAGCGAACAGACAGCGGAAGCGACTTCATTTTATATGTAGGTACCTATGTAATAATATATGTAATGAAGATAATATTATAAATGCGAATGTGACTGTGTGTCCGTCTGTCCATTTGTTACCCGTTCACGCCTAAAACTGTAGCATGTTAAAGCTTTTTTTTTTTGATGGGACTAATGCTGTTGGTCAAGTAACCTTGACAACTCCACCGGGCTGCACATGTTAAAGCTTCCTTTAAAATACTTTGGCAGCTTCGTGCTGTGATAAAATTGATAAAATTTGCAGCCAGAACCGTATACAAATTGTATAGCAAACATAATTAGGCCGTAATATATAACTAACTAGCTGTTACCCGCGGTTTCGCCCGCGTGGGCTACAGTTTATCACGATAAAAAGTATCCTATGTCCTTCCTCAGGACTCAAACTATCTCCGTAAGGACATTGACCACTTTTCATACAGCCCTGGATCTGAACGCAATATATTTTGTTTACAAGTTTCGTTTCTGTCAATGTCACTTGACAGTGACAATCAATTTGCTAGTACATAGATTAAATAGATTAGTTATTGTTAATACTTGGTAAATAATGTTGATTTTAATGACTTAATTTAAGTAGGGCCAACTTCCAAAGCGTGAAACGGAATGAAAAAGAAAATGCGGAGTGCGTTCAAAACAACCAAACATAGTGTAAGTTAAAAATGCCCTAAGAAAATCCGACATTAAAAAATCAATATTTTTTTCAACACTTTCTCTATAATATCGTTTGTATATCTCGTTTGTATAAATATCACGATATATATAACGAGGTATCGTTTGTATATAAAAAAATTGTATCGTATATATAATAAATCGTTTTCATACGATCTTGGGTCCGTTTTGGCCATTGTTCTTTCATGTAAATCGGTTTAGTAGTTTATAAGTGCGTGAAAGCGATACAGACAGACAGAGTTAGGTACTTTCCATTTATACTTAATATT
Source organism: Opisthograptis luteolata (assembly GCA_931315375.2). NCBI lineage: Eukaryota > Metazoa > Arthropoda > Insecta > Lepidoptera > Geometridae > Opisthograptis > Opisthograptis luteolata. The sequence continues at coordinate 12,517,061 of OV928043.1, forward strand.
AGTAGGGAAGTAGAGATTAACGTAAACCAAGTCCCTAGGGTTCATAATACGGAAAATACTTAGTTTAATTTTATAATAACGTTAATGAAATTGATCCATTTAACGCGCACGGTTCGTTTAATTACGCTTCTGACAACGTACTGAGTGGACGTCCCAACAAATCGACCATGGAGTCAGAGTAAGTACTTTACATTGTTTTTTTATTAAGTGGTGAAGTGGCAGTGGGCTGGTCATGTAAGCCGCAGAACCTATAACCGTTGGGGTAGACGTGTTCCTGAGTGGAGACCGCGGCTTGGCAAACGTAGTGTAAGACGCCCTGCGACTAGGTGGAGCGACGACTCGCGCCGAGTGGCTGCCAAGTAGTTGGGTGAGAAGAGCCGACGACCAAGCTCTCCTTGGAAGCTTTAAAGAGAGAAGTAATTATGTATCCACTACTCGGCTCTATAAAGCCAGCAACTCCTTCAAAGGTAAACGTGTTCATTTTTTCAACAAAATCCCAAGTGAAATTCAAGACCTGTCGATAGCAAAATTTCAAGTCCATAATAAAGAGAAAAAATGTTATTAGTAAAGCTTATTATGAAATATCGGACTATTTAGATGAGAAAAAAAGCTACTGGGGATTGCTCCAATTCAATCAATTAGTATTAATAAAATACAATAGTAAAAGTGATCGCGCCCAAAAAAATCACCTGCCGGGCGTTTCTTGCCTGTTCTTTTGCCGGCATCAGAACTAAGGAAGTTGGAACAGGTGTAGCTAGTTTTAAATTTGCCGTTTTAACACATGAATCCTACGACATAGAAATATTTGAATTTTTGTTTCAGGCTAGAGAAAATTGCGTATGTTTACGGAGACGTATGCGTCAGAAAAAAGAAGCTGAGAAGGAAACGACAGAAACTTCTAGTTATCGAATTGCTGTTTGAATATGCTGAAAACTCTACGTTGCATGGCCTGCGGTATATGGTTCAACGAGGACTTAGCTTGATAGAGAAGTAAGTTCTTATATTTTGTACCTACCAGTGACGGATTTATCAGCAGGCTGTCAGCTTGTTTACCTGCTTGTTTTGGTTGAGGGGAGCGATGGCTGGCACATGCGTCAACTCGTGAACGAGTGCTGCTTGTGGGGTCTGGTCTGCTTTGGTTGTAATCCCGTAACTCGTTAATATTCATGTTTCCATATCCCAATGTGCACAACCAACCAAGATAAACCCTAGTAGCGTATAGCTTATTATAAAATATGGGACTGTTTATATTATGACAAAAAAACTTAGGATTGTGGTGAACTTGCTACAATTCAATCAATTAGTAATAAGAATAAAATTGTCAATGTGATCGCGCCAAAAAAAAATACCTGCCGGGCATTTCTTTCCTGTTCTTTTGCTGGCGTAAGGAGGTTGGAACAGGCGTAGCTAGTTTTAAGTTTGACGTTTTAAAGTGATCACAATGAATCCTATTGAATAAAGGACTTTTAGCCGTCCGTAGTACTCATAGCGTAGCTAGTTTTAAGTTTGACGTTTTAAAGTGATCACAAACTTGCTCTTGCTAAATAAATATTTTGAAGATTGAAGTTTATAGGATGACTTTGTTCGCAAGAGCGCGTTGAGGTATCAAATTGAAGTGTATGTCAAATACTTGGTTCTAAAGTTTCTTTCAACTATGAAAAAATCATACTTCTGAATCAACGCGATCAAACGGTGTATCCTATCGGTGTGTTCCGGCAGCCTCACTTGAGAGCCAGTTCCCAGTCCAGGTGTAACGTGGCGCCATCTTAGACCACATCGTCACTTAACATCAGGTGACTTGTGGTCAAACGCTACCCTGTAAAAAAAAGTAAGTAGTGTAGTAATAAACGATATGACCGTTTATGTCGCATATTTTCCCATAATTTGCGATTTTACAAGGGAATCATGCATAATCAATAGGGTAGGTACTTCCCGTTGACCTAGGATCATAAAATTTGGCATAAAGCATGGTGAACCGTAAATGTAAAGAAAAAAATCTGAAAACCGTTAATATGTTCAATAACAAACGGCCAGACGCCATCGGTATATGGTGGACATTCCACCGATTCGCACGAAGCGTTTTGCTTCTACCTTCATCATGCGTACCGCTAAGGCGTGGAACTCCTTGCCAGAGTCTGTTTTTCCCGATCGCTATAATTTGGGGATCTTCAAGGCAAGAGTGAACAGGTACCTTCTGGGTGTGCGTGCTACACCGTCGACCGCATCATCGCTTGGCAACAGGCGGGATGGCGGTCAAACGCACACCTATTAGCAATAAAAAAAAAAAAAAAAAATTAAGCATATTTACTATTACAAACATAATTATTATTTGCTGTTGGTGCAATAATTGTTTAGTTTGATAGGTAGTTTTATTTTATATGCTAAGGTTTAGTTAATTGTTTTTATTTTATATACCATTATTCATTAATAAAATTAAATGACTAAAATACCCTTATAGTTACAATTTTGTACGGAACTTTCGGTGCGCGAGACCAACTCGCACTTGGACGGATTTTTTTAAATTTATGTTTTGTTTCAGGGTGTTTTGGTTCGTTACCTTTTTCGCAAGCATATTTATGTGCTCGATCTGCGTCTATAACGTATACCAGAAATGGATCACAAGCCCCATTATCGTGACCGTCAACGAACGACTATCCTCAGTGGGAATGGTAATTACATTACTTCATACCTCGACCTTGCCAGTAATGTTTAAAGAGCATGTATAGAACCTGTTATGGGCAATAAACGTAATAAATAAATAATTATAACAGTAATTAACAAATAACATAATAATATGTATGTGCAAACTAACTTTCAGGTACCATTTCCTGCTGTAACTATTTGCCCTCAAATAAAGATAAATGCAAAGGTCTATAATTATACAGAAGCTAAAGGAAAATACTATATGAATGAGTAAGTATTATAGTACATTACGATATACGTGTGTAATGATCAAAGCACACGCGTTTCATACGACGTTTTTCAACACACTTGCGAGGAAAAGAGACTCGTTAATTTTTCACTTCTCAAACTTGCAAAATAAGCTTGATCTACCGCTGACCAGTGTGAAAAGTCAAAATATTTAAAAATGTAATAAATAGATACATTTATACAAAAAACTGTTTAAAATACGCAAATTAAAGTTAATCGTGTAGCAAAATATATTTAAATAATTTGTTGAAATGATGATCATTTTGGTGATTGATTATTTATTTATTCACAGAAATATTAATTGTTTTAGACATAAAAACTCTTTGCGGAAAGAGACTCTTTGGAAATTAAATGTAAAATATGATATTAGTATTATATCTAACTAAGACGTACCAATGATAATCTATGGTAGGACTTTTTTGGCGGCAATCGAATTGTCAACGTGAAAATTTTGTTTTTATTTCCAAAACTTGTGTTTCTTCGAGTGATAATGTGTAATATTGGTGGATTATTAACCATTATGTGTTCGTTAATGTGTACGAGTGTGGGAAATTGAAATAAAGTTGTGAAAGTGACTTTTCAAGTTGCTCCAAAAAAGTCCGTGTAAAGTTTAAGTAAAGCACCACTACTTTACTTAAACACTATCCTCATCCCATCATCTCATCATCATCATCACCATCATCATTTAAACTTGATTCAACTCTCTGAGTTTGAAATCTTTTATACTTGACACTGGCAAATACACTAATCGTGTGACGCCATAACAAAACAAAAAAAAAAAAAAAAAAAGACGTACCAAGGTATATAAAACACTAGTGTGGTAATTATAATGAAAAAGCGCGCATGGCATTAAAAACGAAATTATGAACTTAAATGCTTTAAAGCCATAAAGGTCTACTTTACGAGGAAGTTTGTAGAAAAAAAAGTTCTTCTTTATTACAAAATATACGGGCATTTGCCCGTAAATAGTTAGTTACCTTGAGTGATCACATCAGTATCAGAGTAATAAAAGTAAGAGTAGCCTATGTGTTAATCCAGGGTACCTAACTATAAGGCTTAAAGCTATCTCCATTTCTAATTTTACACAAATCCGATGAACTTTTTCAGCGTTAAGAAACAACAAACACATACTCACAAACATTCGTACTTATAATATTAGAGTGATGTGTGGTGTATTACTGCATTACTATATAGCTTAGCTTAGCTACACTTGTAACCAACTAATTAATCAATGAATCATGAGTGTAATAAAATCTTAGGTATTTATTTATTTATTTATATTGATCACCAGCATAATGTACACCGTTGCAATTATAATATATAGACAGTTCACACAAGTAAGGCTAAGTGTCATTACATTTAATGGTGAAGACTACATGCGAAAAGTAAGAGCGAGCAAATTTGGAAAAATAAAGTTTACATTGATATTAATGAATAAGTGATAAAATTAAGACATTGAACAATTCTTCAATTGAAATAATAATAAAATGAAATATGAATTAAAGGTTAATAACAATTAAAAATAAATAAAATAATATAATATAAAATCTCATAAATATAGGACACACACACACGTCACAGATTTTTAATTGTAAATTTAAATTGCTTATGTTTGTTGTAAATAAGTCAATGGAATTGTTTTTCGAGATGCCGTTAAATTCACGAATAAACCTATTGATGGGTGCATTTTGACCAAGGTTGGTTTTACTGAAGTTAGCTTTCAATAAGTTAAACGTGGATGCTCTGGGTAAATCATTTTTAACCTACTTTCTAATTGTCGTATCGAAATTAAACTTTGTACGTTTATATAATTTGGTATCATCGACCTGATCTGATGGTGGAGCCAACACTGAGAAAAAAATTCTGACTTTCCTTCTGAGTCTTTTCCTTCCAAGACCGATTCCTTCCTTATTTTACCTTAGTTTTTCTTCTGAATCACAATTCCTTCCCTTTTGACTCAGAGGGATAACGGTATTTCGGAAGGTCTTTTTTCTCCGTAAAGAGGTGGATAGGGGAACTCTTCGGTGTCTGCTAGTACAACCCTCAAATTTTGGCTTATACGATTCGTTTTGACGAGTCCAATAGATTGAACTTGGCAACGAAGGTCTATTGATCAAGCCAGGACCAGGAGGTGGATAGTGGAACTCTTCAATAGCTACACGAAGAAAAAAGACCTTCCGCAATACCGTTTTCCTTCCGAGTCAAAAGGGAAGGATTTGTTATTCAGAAGGAAATCTAAGGTAAAAAGGGAAGGAATCGGTCTTGGAAGGTAAGACTCAGAAGGAAAGTCCGAATTTTTTTCTCAGTGTATTATGGAGCCCCTTTGAGTTTGAGCTCATATGACAGTTGACACTAATAAAAAATACATACTCCGCGCTTTTTGAATTAACCATTATTTCGTAACTAATACAAAGTCAATTTAGTTATTTTAGTTCGTAATAAAACTGCGTTTTTCAGCTTTTTAAACCACATCTTTTTTCAGGTTAAATTACGATGACCATAATAAATTTCTACATGCAACTCACTTGTGTGAAGATAAATATGTTTTTTGGTCGAATTTATCAGACACGTCTGATAACATAGCTGATGCATCGCTAGTTAAAGATATTACTGAGGTAAGGTGTGCAAAGTGATTATTTTTTGAATAATTGTACATTTAACCTGGAAATGGGCACCAGCCTCATCCCAGCAGGCGACCGAGGCCTCATGCCGATCTGAAGAGAGATAGAGTCAATAGTCCAAAAAGGGCTTGGCTCAGCATATGCTCAGTAACGGAAATGCCTGTCATAAAACTGAATGGCTCTCCTCTACTAAAGGTAGATGTTTTTAAATATCTTGGTCATTTAGTTACACCTGCCCTGAGAGATGACGCAGACATTGAACGGGAGCGAAGGGCGCTGTCCGTCAGAGCGAACATGGTGATCCGCAGGTTTGCACGGTGCTCAATTGACGTTAAAATAACCCTTTTTAGAGCCTACTGCACCTCATTTTACACGTGCAGCCTTTGGACTGACTACACGCAAAAATCATATGGCGCCCTTCGTGTTCAGTTTAACAACGCGTTCAGGATGATGGTGGGGCTCCCTCGTTATTGCAGCGCATCGACAATGTTCGCGGAAGCGCGCGTCGAATGCTTCTATAGCATCCTGCGTAAGCGAGGCGCGTCGCTGGTGCGGCGAGTGCGGGGGAGCCCCAACATCATGCTGGCTACGCTCGCGGATCGGCTGGATTGCCCTTACATCAATCACTGTTGTCAACTGCACATTGTACACAGAGAATGAGACAATCTGGGCCGGTTTGGACTTAATTATAATATTTAGCAATTTGTATGTGTGTTGTTGTATCGATATTTTTTTTTTATTATTTTAATGTGACTATTTAATGATGAAATGAGTCTTTGTAACTTGAAATAAATGATTAATAAATAATATGCTATGAACGAATCAACAGCGCTGATTTTTGATTTGAAGCGAAGACATCGATAAAAAAAACGCTGAAAATAGTAAGGATAGTATGTATTTATAAAAAAAAAGGTATAATTTATAAGGTTCCTCTAGGTATTGGATTTTTAGGGTTCCGTACAAAATGAAAAACGGAACCCTTATAGGATCACTTTATTGACTCTCTGTATGTCTGCTACAAGTCTTTCTGAAGTGCTACAAACTGCTGTCCTTTAACATTGGTGCAAAAAGCAACGCATCGGCAACGTTGTTGCAAATGTCCATAGGTGACTGTGAACGCTTACCTGATGAACGCTAACGGTAGGTCATCTGCTTGTTTTCCGCATTGCATTTATTGAAGTGATGATGATTCAGTAGTAGGTCGTCGTAAGTACAATGAGCTTGAGCATTCGATGAAGGAAAACAACATGATGAAACCACACACATTTGCAAGTGCCTGGCTAGCTACCACATCAAGTTAAGGCGCTGGTTCCCAAACTAAGCTGAAAAACGGGGTTAATTAAAACCATCTCTCTGTGTAATTTTGGTCTAAAAAAATCTAATAAAAATATATGTTAATCTAATTGATATATAGCAGAACACCATCAGGCCGAAAAATGCAAAAAATGTATTTATATATTGAAAAAAAATGTGCAAAATGCCCCATTTTCCTAAACTACCCCCACTCCTAAACTATATATGCAACAAAGACTTGTTAATACCAACAGCGTATTAAGAAATATAATACCCAAAACACCTTCAGGCCATTTTTTGACAATACTACTTTAAATTTTTTTGGCGAATTTTTTACGTATTTCATACTCGCAAATCGTCACGTCAGTCTCTCATAAAGTCAGTGCGGAATGCTTTCACCTGATCAATCAAGGTCAACGGCGTATGGCAGGGCCTTAAGAATCTGTCGCCAAGCACCTATCAATGTGTTTCAGCAGCCCAACGTAAGAGCCGGTTCCCAATCCAGGAGTAGCGTGGCGTCACCTTCAACCATATTATTATCATCACTTAACATCAAGTGACTTGTGGTAAAATGCAACCAAATTCAAATTCAAATGTTTTTTTATTTAATAGGATACATTGAGATCACTTTAAAACGTCAAACTTAAAACTAGCTACGCCTGTTCCAACCTCCTTACGCCGGCAAAAGAACAGGCAAGAAACGCCCGGCAGGTAATTTTTTTGGCGGGATCACATTGTCATTTTTATTCTCATTACTTATTTATTGAATTGAAGCAGGTTCACTAAATCCCAAGCTTTTTTGTCATCAAATAGTCCCATATTTTTTAACTAGCTTTACTAATAAGATTTCTCTTGGTTGGTTGTGCACATTGGGATATGGAAACATGAATATTAACGAATTACCGTGTAGAAAGTAAAAAAAAAACATATTTTTTAAAATCTCAGGTAACTCCAAAGTTGGAAGAAATTTTTCTCGCATGTCGTTGGTACAATAACAGTAACATCAAGTGCTCCGAGTTATTCACAAGAGTATATACTGGAGAGGGAGTATGCTACACCGCAAATAGTTTGTCCTCGGATGACATCTTTGAGAACACGTGAGTACCTACTTAGGACTCTCACACAAAACTGCAAATTCGCATCGCTTCACAAATATTTGCGAGCTCGCACGAATGTACCACAAGAACTTCCGATCTGATTCGCGTCGCGCCGCATCGCATCACAGTTTTGTGTGAGCTATTGTGTGGGGGGGGTCCAGATAATCTCTAAATAGCCTTATGGGCTTCTTACGTAAGTTTTTGATTCTCAAACTTAGGAAATCTAGTTCCATTTCGGATGCCAAATTGTTTTCCTCATTCCCTTCGATTTATAATATTATTTTACAATATGTTATTGTTTATGCTTCCCACGTAATAATCTTATTTTAATTATATGGAATAAAAAAAATAATTCGTTTTTTTTTTCAGCATCCAGTCGAATTATTCATACTTGGGTACAACCAGCCGCAAAAACGGGTGGTCATCGGAAACAGGCTACAACTATTCTGCAGCCGATCCTTACCCTAGGAGAGGTCGCGTAAGTGAAAAAGGCCTTGGTTAGGTAAACTAATAATATCATATTTAATATCAGTTTTCGTACAGTGTATCGGCCGTCCTAGATATCGCTGGAAAGACGAAGTCACGAAGGGCGCGGGACAGAGCGATGTGACGTCTTTTGTTATCGAGGCCAAGACTCACTTTGGGTCGTTGCGCCATCAAAATGAACTCTTACGATGTCGTCGGTCCACCTAGTGGGCAGCCTGCAGAACGTTTTCCATACCAAAAACTTTTTATCATGATAAATAATATATAATTATATAATATCTTCCCTTTTAAGGTCCACGGTTCCATGCCGGATCTAACAGTTATCTTGATACATGATCCAGCACGACAAGACAAAGAATGTAATGAAGTTTACACCGGGTACAAGGTGAATATTAATTAATTATAATATATCTTAGTAACCTATACCTAAATGATGATAAATACCTTGACGTCTCTACATTGATGACTCAGCACACCAATGAATAGAATAGAATAGAATAGAATTTCGTTTATTTGCAACAATAACACTCAAGGTACATGAAAAAACATAAAAATAGAAAAAAAAATAAAACAATATTACAGTTATTGGTACACAAGCATGTCAGTGTCGCAAATCGGCTCCAACTCAGCAAAATGCTGGTTAGACAACCAGCGCTGGTCTTCCATTGGAACCGTTTGGTGACGCGACGTCGCGAAGAGGCACCAACAGTACCAAACATTCAACAATGAAAGAAAAAAACAAAACATAAACAGCAAAAAAAAAATGCATGGTAAATGTCTCAAAAGTGGACCATTTTATGGGTTCTCAAGAACGCGTTGAGGTATCTAATTGAAATTTATATCAAACTAGCTGTTTCCCGCGGTTTCACCCACGTGGGCTACAGCTTTATGGATGCAAAGTCTCAGCCCGATCAATTTAAAATTGACAAAGTTTCATACAAAGTTTCATCTCCTATTTTATCCCTTTGGGGGTAGAATTAATCAAAATCTTTTCTTAGCGGATACCTACGTCATAACATCGACCTGCATGCCAAATTTCAGCCCGATCCATCCAGTGGTTTGAGCTGTGCATTGATAGATCACTATGTCAGTCAGTCACCTTTGAGTTATATATAATACTAGCTGTTCCCTGCGGTTTCACCCGCGTGGGCTACAGTTTATCGCGATAAAAAGTATCCTATGTCCTTCCGCAGGGCTCAAACTATCTCTATACCAAATTTCATTTAAATCGGTTCAGTAGTTTAGGCGCGAAAGCGTATATATTCCGTATACTCCAAAATTATTCCCGCACTTCGGTGCCCCTCACCGCGTTACCTGCTGTATCCATTTTTTTTTGACCGCGCGTTTGAACCGCGCAGCTAAAGGTCTTCCTGGTTTCTATTCTTTTACGTCTTCTTTACTCGCATGACAGTATTAAAAATCTTGCTTTCAGATATATTTGCAACATCCCGCGGATTTTCCCCAGTCTTCGTTGTACTACTACGCAGCGCTTCCCAATCAAATATCATCGTTAGCTATCAGCTACCATCAGTTGAACGCGGATAAAAGTTTGTCAAGTTATTCGCCCGATATGTAAGACTATTTTTTTATTTTTATTATTCGTCATCATCAGCCGGAAGAAGATGGGCCTCCTTAGCATCCATCGGCTCCTTGCGACTCTTGCAATTTCGTCGGTCCACCTCGTGGGGCCTACCCAGAACGTCTTCGTCGTAACGGTTCGTGGTCGCCACTCGATATTTTTATTCCGTCAAGCGATGTGGATGTGGTGTATTTTTGTTTTTACTAAGCTGAAATGGCAGTGGGCTTCTCATATAAGCTGCAGAAACGACAACTGGGGTAGCCGAGTTCTTCAGTGGAGATCATCATCATCATCATCATCAGCCCGTATCAGTCCACTGCTGGACATAGGCCTCTCCCAAGGTACGCCACTGAGCCCGGTCTTCGGCTCTTCTCATCCAACTACTGCCAGCCACTCGGCGCAACTCGTCGCTCCACCTTGTCGCAGGGCGTCCTACACTACGTTTGCCAAGTCGCGGTCTCCACTCAAGAACACGTCTACCCCATTGGTTGTCGGTTCTGCGGCTTATATGACCAGCCCACTGCCACTTCAGCTTGCTAATTCTGTGGGCTATGTCGGTGACTTTAGTTCTCAGTGGAGATCGCGACTTGGCAAACGTAGTGTAGGACGTCCTGCGACTAGGTGGAGCGACGACTTGCGCCGAGTGGCTGCCAGTAGTTGTATAAGAAGAGTCGAATGCCGGACGCAGTGGCATACCTTGGGAGAGGCCTAAGTCCAGCAGAGGACAGAGGAAAAATATATCAATTTCTACGCGGGAGAAGGCAGCTTTCAATACCCTATCCAGGCGTAACGTCACGCCAGCGCAGGACAGACTGGAGTAGCGTTTTTTATTATCGGAGACCAAGCTCACTTTGGGTCGTTGCGCCGTCTCAGTTTATTAGATGCCATTTTATTTATTACAGTTTGTAAAATAAGTTCAATTGCATTTGCAGACGCCAATGTTATTTTCCAAACGAGAAAAAACTACGTTACTTCAAAATATACACCATGAAAAATTGTCAAGCGGAGTGCTTGTCAAACTATACATTCAAGCGATGTGGTTGTGTTGGATTTTATATGCCGCGTAAGTTTTTTGATTATTAAGATCGAAGAAAGAAAATCATGCGTTTATTTCTCCTCACTTTTATTATGACACGTTTTTACCATTCTACGGTTCAACCTCGACTGCCGAGTACATATAGTGGCACGTGTTACTACTAGGGTTCCACTAGGGTTGTAACGGAACCTCGCCTTCGCCTAGTGCGGAACTGTTGCAAGAAATCGTACAGTCAACGACAAAAGTCGCTGAACAAAAACACATTTTCCAATTACCGTCATCAACTTAAAGACCAACCTTTGACCACATCATTACTTAAAATTAGATGTTGTTATATTGTGGTCAAAACGATACCGTGAAAAATGACAAGAACCCCAATCAATACTGATTTAAGACACATTTGGAAATTTTTGTATGATCAGCTACTTTTGTCGTTGTCTGTACAGTACGATTCACGAAAGATGACTACAAATGGCGGCCGTCTGCGCACGTACACTCATGAAGAAAAGACTTAAGACAAAATTTTGAAAAGCGAAATTGCAAAATGCGTCAAGACACTCCGGTCTTGACGCATTCCGCCCGCGCCTCACCTCGCACCTCCAAAGGGACCTAAAATATGCCTTCTGCGCCGTGGTCATCTTTCGTGAATCGAAGAGTACCTCCGCATTCACATCCGCCTTCGTATTTTTTTTTGCGGTGTGGTAACGAAGGTTTATATAAGTGTGTTATGTACCCAACTTATTTTAAATAAAATCCTTTACATTACATACATATTAATATTTAATAAAAAAAAAATCACGTATTAATATTTTTTTCCACCTCCTCAAAACCCCCTCCGCCTCCGCATTCGCTACCAATAACAGCATTATCTCAGAGTCATCCTCTTAAACCTTTTCTTATATTGTTTGCAGATGAAAATAGTATCCAATTATGTACAAATACTAATGAGTTTTGCATGGAGGATGCAAAAGGTAAGCTATATCATTTTTTCATCCCACTTGCTCGTAATGTGATCTCTATGGCCATGCATTTAGGTTCACAATTCAGCCTTTTACGCACCCGTGTTTTTACTTCATATAATTATGCTATTAATTTCTCATACTTGGAAAGTAAGCTTGACGGGGCCACCTATTTTTCAATTATTTTGACGTTTTACTCTGATCGGTAACTAACAACAACAACGATGCAACTTGTAAACAGGCAGAGTGTTATAGGAACACGTCGCAGGTATGTATAATGACCTTGGAGCTATTTGCTATATCGGCGGCGTTGTCCTATGCCGAGTGTAATAATGTACACAGAAATATTGTAATATTGAGCGATTGTAAAAGTGCCTTACAGCATATCTCGCGATGTACGACGGGTAGTCGGGGCTATCCTATTGCTTATAATATTATCCGTAAGTTAGAAAACCTTCAAAAGAATCAGGTCAGTGTACAATTGCAGTGGATACCATCTCATATTGGCTTGTATGGCAACGAGGAGGTTGACCGCCTCGCTAAATCAGCTGCTATTAATGGTTCAGAAATTTTCATTCTACCCTCACATTCGGAAATATTACCTAAATATAAAATGTCATGTTATGAGCACTGGCGAGAGTATTTCGACGAACGTTCCAAAAGTAAAGGAATTTGGTATAAAATTATGCAGGGTCAACCTTATCGGTCGCCGTGGTTTGTTGGTGACATTAGTCGCAAGCTTGTTGTTATCGCTCTGAGACTGCGCTCTGGACACATTCCACTTAGAGTTTTCGCGCATATGATGGGTAAAGTACTGTCACCTAACTGCGAAGTGTGTGACAAACCTGAAGACGTGCATCACATTCTGATGGAGTGTGTCCGGAATCAGACTGAGAGACGGAAAGTTTTGTTTTTGTTTTTGGTTAGTTTTTGATTTATGTCTTCTCTAGTCTATAAGGTTTTGTTAAGTTACGATGGGGCTGGCATAAACGCCATGTTTAAAAGTCCCTAAAAAATATATGAATAAAAAAAAAAAAAAAAAAAAACTAACTTCAAGAGTACATTCCGAGTTCCGAGTATGAGAAATGAAAATGTTAATGAGCCCGTTGTTTTCTCACAAGTGTGTTAAAAACGTCGTATGAAACGCGTGTGCATTGATAACTACACACTCAGCTCCCAAATCGCACTCGCCTTACGCGCGAAATTAATAATCGATCCTGATCCGTTATCCGCGGTTTTGGATCGATATGTCATGTCATAATATGTCAAGCCCTAGTACTAAAATGACATATTATGACACACATGACATATAGATCCAAAACCGCGGATAACGAATCAGGATCGATTATTAATTTGGGGCGTTAGGCACGCGCGAATAATACCGCCTCTATATAGTGAAATGACCAATTTTTCACATTTTATAAGTATCATAAATTCTTGCATGGTGATTTTTTGTTTATTATTATTGATTGAATATATACATAGTAATTATTATTTGTAGATATTATGGCGGAGGATGAAATAAATGCCAATATAGGAATCAAACAAGATGAATGCCATTGTCTTCCCGAATGCAACGCTATTGAATATGACGCCGAAATACTTAAGACGGAATTTAATATTGCGAACAAAGTTAACAAAATTTGGGCAGAAGTTTATAATCCTAACAATTCGTAAGTATATCATGACGTATGATTTATTGTTATTGAAGTATCTACTAAAGGTACGGTCGGGGTCAGAATTCCAGTAGTAGACTCAAAAAGTAATAGCATAAAAGAAAATCGCGTATATGACCTTCTAGAAACCATTTCGTATGTACGAGTGTATGTAGTGTATGTATTAATGTTCCCATATCCCAATGTGCACAACCAAACAAGAGAAATTTTATTAGTAAAGCTAATTAAAAAATATTGGACTGTTAGATGACAAAAAAAGCTTGGGATTTTAGTGAACTTGCTCCAATTCAATCAATTAGTAATAAGAATAAAATTGACAATGTATATGCGCCAAAAAAATTACCTGCCGGGCGTTTCTTGCCTGTTCTTTTGCCGGCGTAAGGAGGTTGGAACAGGCGTAGCTAGTTTTAAGTTTGACGTTTTAAAGTGATCACAATGTATCCTATTGAATAAAACAAATTTTGAATTTTGTACATGAACCAATCCAGAAAGAGACGCATCACACACAGAGAAACAACGGCAAAGGTCACTGAACTATCACCTTCATCATCTTAAACACAAACCTTTGAACGCGAATCACGTAGCACTACCTAAGGGAGACTGCTGATGTATTTCGCGTCATAACTTAATATAGTCGTGTTGTGGTCAAATGCAAATGCTACCTTGTAACTTGAAAAAAATATCCAAACATTACTTACTGATCTAAAACACATAAACACACCAAATTTGGTTTATATATGACACCCCATATATAAACTAATACTCTAAGTTTCATAAACTCTACTCAAACTATTTTTATGACACACTGACATAATATACATAGAAAATCTAACCCACTTCCAGATGACCTTAAAAGTATAAATTTTACATCCAGCTAGATAATTGTATGCTAAGGAAAAAATATTATTGCTATTCAAAAATATGAAACAAAAACAAACATTGCTATAGCAATAAAAAACCAAGAATTTTTTTCTAATATTTACAATGTTTTACGTTCTTGTAGATAAATTGTAGAATTGTGTAAAGAACTTATCACCCATTTAGAACTCAATTGTTTTGTCGGTGAAGTTGACAGCCATACATCATCACAATATTAAATGGCTCACATTTTTACATAATATAAATAAATAAATAATTGATTTGATTTGATTTAATATATGTTTTTGGTGTGATTTCAGTTATTCAAGACTAGAAATGTACTTCAAGAAGCCCCAGTTTGTGACGATGCAGCGCCGGGAGCTGTTCGGCGTGACCGACCTGCTGGCCAACATCGGCGGCCTGCTGGGCCTGTTCCTCGGCTTCTCATTCCTGAGCCTCGTAGAAGTGGTCTACTTCCTTACTCTCAGGTATATTTTATTTATTCAATACTAACTATTCCTCGCGGTTTTACCCGCTTGGGCTACAGTTGATCGCGATAAAAGTAGCCTATGACCTTTTTCAGACATTAGACTATCTCTGTACCAAATTTCATTTAAATCGGTTCCGTCGTTTAGGCGTGAAAGCGAGACAGACAGACAGAGTTACTCTCGCATTGATAATATTAGTAGGGATTATACTATCGGGTCAGCATTACTGTATCCCAATTCACCTGAGGTTCAGAGTCGTAATTACAAAACCGATTCTGATGAAATTTGGAATGGACATAGCTTAAACCCTGGATTAACACATAGGCTACTTTTTAAAACGGAAAAAGATTCCTGCGGGATAACGGGTAGACGCGGGTGAAACCGTGGGGTGCAACTAGTATGATATGTTTTTTGAGACTGCTATTGGAATTCTGACCCCGACTGTACGGTCAACGACAAAAGTCACTGAACAATACTAAATTTTCAGATTTTCTTTGTGATCTTAAACACCAACCATCGACCGAAACATCACTTAACATCACGTGTGTTGTGTTGTGGTCAAACGCTACCTTGTACGTTGTTAGAAAAAAACAAACATTACAGATGTTATACGCATTTGGAAAATTAAGTTCAGCTACTTATGTCGCTGATTTTTTTTTTTACTAATTACAGGGTAGCGTTTGACCACAAGTCACCTGATGTTAAGTGACGATGTGGTCGAAGATGGCGCCACGCTACACCTGGACTAGGAACTGGCTCTCAAGTGAGGCTGCCGGAACACACCGATCGGTGCTTGGCGACAGATTCTTAACAAGAGGGTGGTAGCTAGCCAGGCGAGTACTAGAAAATACCCTACCACCAAGCTATGGTTTCATCACGATGTTTTCCTTCACCGAAAGCTCAAGCTCATTGTAGGATTCGAACCCACTTCCTACGGATCGCAAGCCGACCTCACTACCACTGAGCCATCATCGCTATGTACCATAAGTCCGTCATAAAACGTCTTATTTACAGAGTCGGTGTCATTCTCAAACAAGATTTGGAAGAGGAAAGAGAAAAGAAGAAGGCTCAGATTAACTGCATCGCGACGAATTAGTTTACGATAAGAAGTTTCCTCAGAATTTTTACTTACTAGCTGCGCTCCAAAGCTTCGCCTGCATTTATTTCGGGGATATATGTTGCCTATTTTTATCAACCCTATGTCATCAAGTATCAACTCTATAGCAGGGGTGGCCAACCGGTCAATCGCGATCGACTAGTCGATCTTGGCTATAAGTTCAGTCGATCGTGGCAAGGCAAAAAACATGTCCAGCAGTAGACTCAAACAGGTTGATTACGATGATGATAATGATGTATACATTGAACATTTCATGAAATCTGAAGTTGTTAGATCGCATGGGGTTTCTTTAGTAAATAGTAGATAAAATTAAGTTGGCCACCCCTGCTCTATTGAGTGATTAGAGTTAGCTGTTAAATAGGTTTCGATTCATCAACCCCAAATATTTTGTAGTATATGAATCGAATCGAATCGCTGTTAATGTTATAGATATGACCACAAAATCCCGAAATTTCGAAATTAATTACGTAACTTATAATCTATATGAATTGATTAATCGATCTTTTCTTTCATTTGATAGCTCAGTAAGGTACTCTTTCCTAAAATAAAAATAATACTATGTATATTATAAGTCTACCAGAATCTGATGGCAAAAAGGGAAAATAGAAATTGACGCTAGCAATACTGGGGGATATTGGAGTAAAACGTTTCGATACTTTTTTTCCCTATAGTGGCTGATTCTGTGTGTGATTCATGCAAATATAAAAATTTATCCAATGATCAGGGATAATTTTTGAAAATCTTACTGTGGCTAATGTGGGATTCGAAATTTTGATAAAAACTCCAATTACTCTGTCCATGAGTTTATTAATTTATCAAAGGCTATCAGAACTTGAAAATGGTTCCAAATACTGCACATCCATAAAAAAGTCTTCAACGGAAGAGGAAGACGCAGTATTTATGATAAACCTTTCCTCCTGCATCTCAATCGATCTTGTTCTATGAACTCATATTCAATTTTTATTACATGTTCACAAGATTTTCGCCATTCATCGATCCCTATTCGAGAGAAAGGTTCTTCAGTTCACACGAAAGATGCAATAAACCAAAGTATCAAGACTTGTCATTCATACTAATTTGAAGCCAAACCATAAACAATTCCTCGAAATTTCAGCTGACAGATGACATTTTTTTCGTTGCTATATAAAAATCGCTATTTATTTATTTATTTTTTTGCCATTAGATCCTGGTAGACCTATAAATCTGTTAATTTTAAGAAATACTTATATAAATTCACTTAATCAAACCAAGATGTTATTGAAATTATTGTATTCCCTCGATTATTGCTATTGATGTTTGTCATACTTCTGATCATAATATAGTTCTCCATGTTGTAATGTTCCAATAAAAAGTTCACCTATCTACTTATTTATCTAGTTGTTTTAGAATCCATTTAACCTTAGCTTAATTTTGAGGAATTATTTTATCTTATGTTAGCGGTCGAAAACTACCGTTTGCTGGTTTGATTAAAGCAGAAATTAAACATTAATTGAACGTTATGATTATTATGTATGTATATTTTTTTTCTTTTACTGCTTACAGGGTAGCGTTGGATCACAAGTCATCTCATGTTATGTTTTCCTTCACTGAAAGCTCCAGCTCATTGTTGGATTCAAACCCACGTCCTACGGTTCTTCTCAGTCTCTAGGTCCTAATTAGTATTGATAGACAATATAGACAATAGACAATATTTTTATTTGTGGCAAAAATCAGCATACACTTCACAAAATAAAATATGATAGTAAGCATAAACAAAACAAATAAACATAAAGAATAATACAAAGACAATCAATTACAGGTTTTTTGCCACAAACCGGCACCAACTCAGCATGATGCTGGGTTCTTGCGAACCAGCGCTGGTCTTCCGTTGGTACCGGTAGGTGACGTCACGCACGGGAAAAAAGGATTGATAAGGATTGATTAATTTATTCCATTCTGGATTTCCACAGCAAAGTTCTTATTACGAGCTTTTTCAGTCGTCACTTAACATAAGGTGTCTTGTTTATTTATTGTTTAAAAAAACGGCCTCAGCCAATTATCTAAACAAGAGAAATTATAGTCCATTTCTCTAAAACATAATAATTATGCAGTTATAATGTCAAACTATCTTGAGATTTTAACCAGTTTATTTATTTTTTACTGTTACAATTACAAAGGAAAATTGTTGTAATTATCAGCTTAGTCAAATGTGTCATATTAATTAGTAAACACTTTTCATAATCACATACAAACATTCACAAACTGTTCGATTGACAAGAAAAAAGTTACTTATGATGACTAACTACTATTAAAATTCAAAATGCATCTATTCATCACAAAGTACATACGCATTTAAAGAAGAAGAAAGATTTTAAGATTTTTTCTTTTTTAGGTTTTTAGATTTTTTAAAGATTTTTTTTTATTATTTATAAGAGATATGTAAGTATAATATAGAATGGTCAGGATCAGAATTCCAGTAGTAGCAGTCTCAAGTAGAAAATCGCGCAATATGACCTTCTATAATAAGCCGCACACAGTGATACACGGAATGCCTGGCGTGCGAGCAACTATACAAATTGAGGCGCTACTGCAATTTTGTCCTTGTACTGTACCTGCTCATAAATCAGAGTAGCTAATACGAAGATACAGGCAGAATGCATACAGAATATTAGCAATAAGTAAATCTGATACAAGGTTCATAATTATAAGAAGGACTTAGTAATTAGGCGCTTTTAATAGATTTTTCCGTCTCCGAATCTCGCTTGAGGCTGAACCCGACTCTGTAACCAAGATTTTAGATATTAGATTTTAGATTTATACAGTTTTAAGCGTTATAGGTATTATTTACAGCTACGCTCGTATCACCAGCCAGGCGCGTGGAATAAACAAAACCAGTGCGCAATTTTCCCTGGCCTCTTAGTTTCTAAATATTTTGACTAATTTTTTTTTTTGTATTATAATGTACTTTTTTCCTATATTTATCTTACAGGGCAGCGTAAAAATATTACCTCAGTGTAAAGAAGTAGACAATTTCCACGAAGCTCAGGAATGAGAAGCCCAGGCCGAGGCCCAGCAGGCCGCCGATGTTGGCCAGCAGGTCGGTCACGCCGAACAGCTCCTGACGCTGCATCGTCACAAACTGGGGCTTCTTGAAGTACAAGTTTATTTGGGAGTATCTGAAAATAATAACAACGCACTACTTCAAAGATGACATCAAAATATCAATTGACTAGTGCAAAACATTTAAGAAATTCACGACTTTTTTTTTGTTGGAAGATATAGATTTTCTCAAAAAAAAAAAAACAGATATATAATTAGAATTAGGTTTTATAACGGGATAATTACCATGTATTTGTTTGAGTTCTCGATATTTCGGCACTGTTGCAAGCGCCATGATCACGAGAATACTAAAAGTTTTTGCGGGTAGGATTGTTGATGTTATAACGGGCAGACGTATCTATCTACCCGCTTCCTCACACGTTTTTTGCTTACGATGACATTACCATTTTCACACAAGTCACTCGCAACTCGATTCAAATCTCGACACACAAAACTCACGGTATCCCCTCGCGAGCTATGACAGGTGCTTTTTCTGCTGTCACACAACCGCACCACTGGATTCCAGGCACTCGACAGTTGAAACCCGTCCTCTCGATTAAAGTTCTTATACTTGGTTATTTCTAACTACTTGGTTTTTCTTGGTTTTTTTTTTCTTGGTTTTTCTACTTGGTAATTATCCCGTTATAAAACCTAATTCTAATGATTTTGACCATGGTAGTTTAAAACAGATATATAATATACACTAATTGCGCTCAGCGGTTTCACCCGCGTCTTCCCGTTATCCGCCAGGAACCTTTTTCCGGGATAAAAAGTAGCCTATGTGATAATCCAGTTTATAAGCTATCTCCATTCCAAATTTCATTCAGATCCGTTCAATAGTTTTTGCGTGAAAAAGTAACAAACATCCATCCATCCATACACACAAACTTTCACGTTTATAATATTGGTAGGATAATTATATACAAGAATTGGTCATTTAAATGTATTAGATTAGATAATAATACATATAAATCTGTTGTCAAGCACTTATTGGTGTGTTCCAGTCCAGCAGCTCCACTTTAGAGCCAGTCCCATTTCAGGCGTAGCGTGGACACATCGTCAGCAATCGTCACTTAACATCAGGTGACTTGTGGTGAAAAAAAAAACACAGAAAAGGAAACGTGAAACTTATAATAAGTAAGTCCCTTTTGTTTGCTTCGGGGATTGAAAAATCAAAAAATGAACAAGCTCTACTTACGAATTTCTGGCATACTCTCCAGAGAATTGACTTTCGAAATTAAATTTTGTCGTATGCATTTCTGCATCGTATTCAATCTTGTTGCATTCAGGAAGGCAGTGGCATTCGTCTGGTTTGATTTTTGCATCTTTGGCGCTCAGTGCACCCGGCGGCGCTGTCATTACATCTACAAGCAGACAAATCACATATGTGCGGAAAAAATGTCCCTCACATAATATTACTATGTATAATAGCTTTAAGACGAAGTGTTCTCAGCAATTACAAAACATACGGTACTTGACGTCGTCTACAAAACTTTTAAAATCTTACCTATCGCTTCCCTGCTATAATATATTTCACTAAAACATCTGTTTATTTGTTTATATTTATGAAATATCATTTGTATAGTCTTATTAGGACTAAAATTATTAACGTAAATGCGAATAGGCGATTGTTAACACAAGTAAAAACACTTATGTGTTTATTTTACGCCAAAACGTCTGATATCTACTTCAAAATTAGTACATACCTACATTGAAAATTAAATAAAAGATGGTAAAAAAAATTTATTATTGTTAAATTTGATATTCGCAGCCAGAAAAAAAGGAAATTGAAGGTGTGTAACATAAACATTTCTTACGTTTTGCGCGATTCAAGCAGTCTCCGTGAATGGTTAGACATAGTTGGCTACTGTTGTCATCTGTAAACAAGACAAGAAATTCTAATTTTGAGATCTTCTTATAAGGTAAAAAGTTAAAAATTGATGTTTTATTAAGGAACGTCTCTTTCAACTACACGGAGAAAAAACACCTTCCGAAATATAGAAGGAATTTCAGAAGGAATTTTCATAAGATTAAGATGGAAAATTCAGGTAAACTGAAGGAGGAAAAAGTTACATGTATTAGATAATACCACAGTATAGTAAGAACAGTAGGTTAGCTAAGGCCGCTCGACTAGTTAATTGCCTACTCTTGGGTGATGCATACGCGGCGCGTTCCGTACTGAGTGTGTGGCCAGGCCCCGTCCGCGCCCCGTTCGTTTGTGATTGTGTGCGTGAAAAGTGCGTGCGTACACGGCGCCGCTACTCTCGCACACATTCAAACCGGCGGTGGCCGATTTGTATGAAGCTGAACTACTACTCTTTACTATGATAATACTGTGTATGACTTATTTTCAAAGCCAGCTTCCACAAAATTATCATAGATGGCACTGGATAGCGAAGGTAAGTGAAATATTCACGCTATGCACATACACAAATCTGAAAAAGGAATGAACTGTCATGTCACCTGTCAAAGTCATCTGTCTACTCCATTTTGATTACATTGTGCAATTTATTTCGTCTTTTTTGGCGGCAATCGAATTGTCAAAGTGAAAATTTTGTTTTTATTTCCAAAGCTTGTGTTTCTTCGAGTGATAATGTGTAATATTGGTGGATAATTAACCATTATGTGTTCGTTAATATGTACGAGTGTGGGAAATTGAAATAAAGTTGTGAAAGTGACTTTTCGAGTTGCTCCAAAAAAGTCCGTGTAAAGTTTAAGTAAAGCGCCACTACTTTACTTAAACACTATCCTCATCCCATCATCTCATCATCATCATCATCATCATTTAAACTTGATTAAACTCCCTGAGTTTGAAATATTTTGTACATGACACTGGCAAATACACTAATCGTGGGACGCCATAACAAAACAAAAAAAAAATTGGATTGTTTGGAATAGTTTAGGTTTATCATATTAGTTATTTAGCGCCAGTTCGTAGAACTTGGCTCTGAAAGTAGCTCTTACAGATACTGTGAACTTGACCCTCAAACTTACGTGGCATGAAGAATCCAACACAATGGCAAAGCTTATATGTGTAGTTCGATAAGCACTCCGCTTGGCAATTTTTCAACGTATATATTTTGAAATAACGTAGTTTTCTATCGTTTGGAAAGTAACATTGTCGTCTGAAAAAGAATATATATAATTAACTATTAACTTTAGCTCATTGCAGGATTCGAAACCAACCCGGTGTCACTACCACTGAACTTTAATCGCCTAAACAATAAACGTCAGACATTTTTTTTTCTACTTACAGGGTAGCGTTTGAGCACAAGTCACTTGATGTTAAGTGATGCGATAAGTCCGCCCATTGTAACACTATTGCTCTAAGATTTTTCCTTTCATGTTGTTCTATTTTTCGGTGAAACAATAAAGCATTATCTTTTTATATCATACAGGGTTACGTTAGACCATAAGTCACCTAAAGTTAAGTGATGATGTGGCCAAAAGTGGTTCCACGCTACACCTGGACTGAGAACTGGCTCTCAAGTGGGGCTGCCGGAACACACCGATAGGTGCTAGGCGACAGATTCTTAACTTGAGGGTAGGATCGCAAGCCAACGTCACTATCATCGTTTCAGATCATCTATCTATGTAACAATCATTCTTACATATCAGGCGAGTAATTTGACAAACTGCTATCCGTCGTGAACTGCTGATAACTTATAGCCAACGATATCATTTGTCCCGGAAGAGCTGCGTAGTAGTAGAGCGAAGACTGTGCTAAATCCGCGGGATGATGTAAAAATATCTGAAAAATGTACATATATATGAATAAATTAGCTGTGCCCTGCGGTTTTGCCCATATATACGACAACTAGCTGTTCCCTGCGGTTTCACCCGCGTGGGCTACAGTTTATCGCGATAAAAAGTATCCTATGTCCTTCCCTGGGGTTCAAATTATCTCTATACCAAATTTCATTTAAATCGGTATTTTGTTCTAGTGTCAATAGTTTTTGCAGCGCACGCAAAAATAGGTTTTCGATTTCACACCTTGGGTTACAAAATAGCAATTTTCTTACGGATCCCTAATTTTTTTTGGAAATAAAATATAGCCTATAGCCTTCCTCGATAAATGGACTATCTAACACTGAAAGAATTTTTCAAATCGGACCAGTAGTTCCTGAGATTAGCGCGTTCAAACAAACAAACAAACAAACAAACAAACAAACAAACAAACAAACTCTGCAGCTTTATAATATTATATAAGTATAGATTTATCGCAATAAAAAAGTATTTCCTATCCATTTCCTGGGTTCAAACTTTGTCCATTTAAAATTTCATCAAGATGTGCTCGGTGGTTTAGGCGTAAAATGGAAGCAAGTAGACAAAGGCGAAGAGCTACACGATGGCGAGAACGATTATGGGTAATGCTTATTGCTTACCTAAAAGATACCTACTTGCTCTCTACTTTAAGACCCCCAAATCATATACTTATCCGAAATAAAAAACGAAGGAACAGCTTTTTTACTAAGGTGCAGGGTTGCGTTTGACCACAAGTCACCCAATGTGTGACGATGTGGTCGAAGGTAACGCCACGCTACACCTGGTCATTGGCTCTCAAGTGGGGCTACTGAAACATACCGATAGGTGTGCTTAGCGATGCATTTTTATATTGAAGGTAGTTGCTATCTAGGCGAGCACTTGGCCTACCACCAAGCTAAGGGCATCTATTATATATATCTATTATATATATAAGGGCATCTATATCTATTCCTTTACCGTTCTAACTACGAGTAAGTATAAATCGTCCATCTTGTTGACCAATAGGGGAAATGGGATGGTAGATCAAGGCTATCATGTTCCTTCGCTTACTCCAAATAGTATTGTATCTATAACCTTCAGTGAATTCCTTTAAAAACAGATTGGACATGTGGTTGCGAACGAACAATCCTTCCTTGCTACAGAATTGACTTTTCTCTGCATTTTTGGACATACATGATATAGGTACATCAGCTTCAGGCTGCTCGCCTATTACCAAATAAATAATTAAATACGATACCTTGAAACCAGAATATACTTCGTTACATGATTTATCTTTTTGGTTTGGATCGTGTATAAACATAAATTGTAAATCTGGAACAGCACCATGGACCTGGAAGGTAACATATATATTATTAAAGTACATACATTGCCACATAAACATACTTATATAGATAGATTTTATTGAGGATGGTAAATTGTCATTCTAAGGGCAATGGATCATAAATTGGCATGGGTGGTAAATTGGCGTTCTAAGTTGCCGGAATAGCTTCAAGAACTATTTGCGAAATCATCATTAAAACTATTTTGCGATTCTGAGTCTTACCTTCCGAGACCGATTCCTTTCCTTTTTACCTTAGATTTCCTTCTGAATAACAAATCCCTCCCTTTTGACTCAGAAGGAAAACGGTATTTCGGAAGGTCTTTTTTCTCCGTGTAATTATATTCTGAATTCTATTCTACTAGACGGTGCTCTCGAACTTGAATTGAGATCCAAGGATATATTTTATGCACAAGCTTTTACTTTTTATGTGAGAAATAATATAACTTACATGACCACGTCTGGGGTAAGGATCGGCTACTGAATAGTCGTAGCCTGTCTCCTGTGACCAGCCGACTGTGGGTTTGTTACTATACAAGTATGGGTAGCTCGACTGTGTGCTGCAAAAATGAAACTTAGGCTGGCATTCTAGTATGACACTCAAGTGTTGATCAATACATTTGTAGCGATTAAGTGACAAAATTTATGGAATTACAGACTCAAATCTATGCTTGAGTAGTTATTAAAAATTGAGCGTTATTTTAGAATACCAGTCTTGGAATAATAGTGTCGATGACAGTTAACTGTTTTCACAAAAACCGAAGCTGATATATGGCAAATTACAGCCACATACAAGCTAAAATAAAATGAAAATGTATGTTAATCTATATTTTACATAGCTTTTAGAAGAAAAAATGTGCAAAGTGACCCCTTTTTTAATATTAAAAAAATACAATACCCAGTGTAAGACCACCAACAAAATAGGTCATTTGGGCTCTTCAAAAATATTGCCTTGATTATTTTACATCGATTTTTTTACGTTTTTGTTACCCCCAGACTCCCAGATCGGAATGAAGTACCCCCTCTGTGGCCTACGGGGTAAGGCTATTGTTAGCCAGCGCTCTCTGACCCAATCCGGCACAGGCGGAGGGGCGGTAGAAGGAGGCGTTTTGCCCGCCTCCTCCCGCCCCACTAGTTAAATAGTAGGGTGTAGTGGCGGTAGAAGGGGGCGTTTTGAACGCCTCCTCCCGCCCCACCGAAAAGGTGTGGTTGTTGTATCGGGGGGGCGTCGCATCAAGCTGGACGCCCCCCTCCCAGGTGCTTAGGGTTGCGGGGCCCGGAATGTTTGAGTTCCGGGCCTCTCCGTCGGGGCGGGTGGGTAGACTGATACAATGACCCTCACCCGCCCTCCAAAAAGGCGGAGGGAGAAGAAGAAAAAAAAAAAAAAAGGCCTTAGAACTACATAGACTGCATAGACATATTAATACAAGTATGTACTCACGTGTTATCAAAAATTTCATTCGCCGCTAAACTATTCGCAGTAAAACATAAACCTTCTTCGGTGTATACCCTGCTGAATAAGTCGTTACAGTTGTAGCTTGTGTTACCGTACCAATGACATGACCACATCATGTCGTAGAGTTTTGGGGCTACCTGCGGTTTAAACAAACGTTAATTCCATTTAATCCAATTCCAAGTATTTTTTGACAGTAAAAATCCACTAGTTACACACTAGTGTTAGCACAATAAAACTTATAATAGTTAGTTTACAATTTAGAAGAATCAGAACAAAAAAATTAAAACAATGAATATGATTAGATATATTTAACTTAGATTAAGGATTGTCGTCACAACAATGTGTATCTTGGTCCCTATGAAAGCCAAAAGTTTGATATTTGGACACATACAACTTAAAAAAATACAGTAAAAAAACATTGTTTTCAACTAGATTCCTGTTAGATGTTTGAAGTAAGTTCGAAAGGTACGTAACTGGTACTGGTAAGACTTACGAGAGCAGTGCAATGTTGTGCCATAAACATTGTTTCAATTCAAAGTTCCAGCTTGCGTTTCAGTTGTTTAGAGAAACATCCCTGCTTTCATCAGGCAAACGTTTTCAGCAGATTTGTTTTAAATTTTTTATAGTCACATTTTTAACCTCACCTCAGTAATATCACTAACAAGAGATGAGTTGGTGATGTCTTCTACCGCAGATTCATTGTTTGAAACACCGAATGAAAATTCTTCACACATTGTAGTGATGTGTTGGTATTTAACAACACCCGCATCGTAAATTCTAAAAATAATTATACCATCAAAATTTAAATGTAGGTAAGAAGAGCAATGATTGACGTTGAACGATGGTCCCAAAATGTTTTGTTTAGCGTCACATATTACGCTATTTACAATTTTATATAATATGTGGGCAATCATCAGGTTATTAACCAACAAAGGCGAACATTTTCTCGCTTGTTCCGCTTGCGCCCGTGTTTGTGTAAATCACGGCGTCCATTACAAGGACGCGAAGGGAGCGAGCGAGAATATTTTCGCCTTTTTTGGTTAGCATAACGAAGGGCGACGAATAATAAAATCAAGATGGTATCTATCGGTGATTTCAATATCATACCTCTAGCGACCTGCATTCTGGCTTCGCTTAGGTGGAGGTTGGTATTTTTCTCCCATTTGAATTCCTTAGGGGTAAATGAAAACTCTTTTTCTTATTACTCCCCTACATTACCAAAGAAAGCTATTTTGGTAACTACATATCTCTAGGACCAGCTGTTGAGGATGTGCGTTGATATGTCACTGAATGAGTCATGACTTTGAATAGTATAATTTTGACGACAGATCACAAATCGAGCGAAGCGAGCGCCTAAATTTTGAGCAAAATTTTTACTATCGTCTATTATTTGAATTATTTTATTACTTACTCATAATCGGCGTACTTTTCTACTGCTGCTGTATAATTATAGACTCGTGCATCAACCTTTATTTGAGGGCAAACTGTGACGGCAGGAAATGGTACCTATAAAATATATTTGTTAATTGACCTTTGTCTTAGGTGCCATTGTTTTTACCCAATTAATTTGATTTATCGATGTACAACGTACATAGAATAAAATGAGGTATTGCTTAAGTTCACAAAATTAGTAAAGTATAAATATATACAGGGTAACTTTTGTCATAACATTGTCAAAACAAAAAATTTTTGGTTAATGATAAAAGCGAAAACCAAAATACTTACCAAATAACGAGATACGACGGGTGGCGAGAAAGTAAGTAATAAACTGACAGTAATATAATTAACAGTGCAAAGTATTTAAAATTTATTAAAGTTGTTTAATTAATGGTGACTTTGAATGCTAAATGTAGTAGGAAATAGATAGTTACCGATTCCACAGAGGATAGCCGTTCATTGAATGACACGATGATTGGATTTGTTACCCACTTGTGGTACACGTTGTATATGTAGAACGAACATATCACTACACTCGCCACGAACGTTGTTAACCAAAATAGCCTGAAATAGAAAGTACACATTCCAACTTGTCTTTGTTGTTCTTAACTTGTCCTTTCGTTTTTTCTTTGATATTTATGTTAAACCATCGAAAAAAAAAACATGAATAAAATAAATAAAATTCCTCAAATTTACAAGCAGTAAGTATGATAATTTAAATTTGATTGTCTATAATCACAAGGAATATACTTCACATCACTTCAAAGTAAACAAAATGTGACAAAACGAAATGACAGAGACAGAAAGACTTTATCTCAGAAAACTACACACATTAACAAATGTAAAGACGCACAAACAACAGTAACAATACATTCAAAACATTAATAATATGTAAAGGTGGGAACACTGCTGCGGTGTGCAGTAGGTACTCCAAAATGGTCTTGGCTCAGCATTTAAGCTATGGACAAATCCACCATCCATGCGCTGATTTTCAACTAAGAGATGAGGCGACTAATGTACTTCATCATCATCATCATCATCGTCAGCCTGTATCAGTCCACTGCTGAACATAGGCCTCTCCCAAAGTACGCCACTGAGTCTGGTCTTCGGCTCTTCCCATCCAATACTGCCAGCCACTCGGCGCAAGTCGTCGCTCCACCTTGTCATAAGGCGTCTTACACTACGTTTGCCAAGTCGCGGTCTCCACTCAAGAACACGTCTACCCAACGGTTATCGGTTCTGCGGCTTATATGACCAGCCCACTACCACTTCAGCTTGCTGTGAGCTATGTCGGTGACCTTAGTTCTCTAACTAATGTACTTACTTCTCCACAACGCTAAGCCTTCGTTCTACCATGTACCGCAGACCATGCAACGTAGAGTTGTTAGCATAATCTAGAAACAAGTCGGTAACTACAATCTTCTGTTTCCTTTTCTTCTCATATTTTGGTTCGACGCACACGTCTGCACGTTCTATTTTCTCCAACCTGAAATATTAAACATTTTTTTTTAGATATCTTGCTCTTGCAAACTCGTCATAATCATGCACTGTCAGCGTAAGGATGTTGGGTGACGACGAGGTCGAAGGTGGCGTCACGCTACGACTGAACTGGGAACTGGCTCTCAAGTGAAGCTGATGGAAAGCACTGAAAAGTGCTTGGTCACAGATTCTTAAGCGTAGTAACTAGCCAAAAGGGCACTAAATAATGCCTTATCACTTTAAGCACTAAGCTATGTTAAGCTATGGTTTCATCACGATATTTTGCTTCATCGAAAGCTCAAGCTCATTGAAGGGTTCTAACCGAAGATCACTACAACTGAACTATATTGCTTCAATCGACTATATTGAATCGACTTAAAGAAAACTAGACTGGGATTTGAATACATTTAAATTTGAACCTTTTAATAAAATTAGCAGAATAAGTATCATTTTTCGGTTCACACAGATATCTTTTTTTATGTTATAAAAATAATAGTCAGTAGGTAGGTACTTACTCCAAGTCCATGATAATATTAGTGTTAGCACGTCCAGTCGTTATGTTACCGGATATATGACTAATATGCATTGCTCGTAAATGAATAGACTAAATTATTGCATTATTTCACCGTAGTTGTACAAAAGAGACCAAGCAAAAAACCACTTTGGAGTTTGAATGGTAGTAAAAAATATTGGTAAAATTATAATATACTCAGTGCTCATGAAGTCAATAATCCGGTTCGTTATAGTTTTTCTCCAGTCGTTTTGATTCTTTGAGTTACTTTCTGTTAACATCAAAAAACGCGCGTATTCTAGTCGTCAATTTTGAGTTAGTATTAAAATTTAAGCGCTCGCTCCGCTCGCGTTTTTGTAACTGTAGCATGACAATTGAATTGGAGGTCTATTGTTCTTCCTTTGATAATTTAGAATGTAAAATATATAAGAACAATTTCGCACGCGTTCCGGTTCGTGTATGAATTTATTTCGACCACTGAATGTAGGTAGTCCGATAGGTGGTAGGTGTAGGAAGTGTAGGTGGTCAATTGTTATTAAAGCCTACAATAAATACACACATTTGTAGGGTTTCCACTAATTTACACATTTCACACTTAATAAAACAAATTTGAGCAACATTTGGCTGCTTGCTACATTCTGCATAACTTCGGCCAATTAAACTAAGTATTGCCATAACCGAACCCTTCTGGTCGACAATGAACCCTAGGGAGTTGCCAATATGCTAGTTATTCACGGCATTCGTTTTTCGCATTTTTAATTCGGGTAATTAAAGGTGTGACGTTTACTGGACAGATCCAGAACGTGTCTAGGGATGTGGTGTCGAAACAAAAGCATATGACTAGTAAAAGCACATAAATCACTGATACCTGTATCGATATAAGTTACTCAGACGGCAACAAGTACTTTTTAACTGACTCTATAGTCCATTGATATGTAATTTTTGTTTAAGCGAAATCTCGCAAAATCTGTTATTAATGTAATTTTCTGTTATGATGATACTTTTTTGCTTTCATCGTTTTAAATCACTTTTCCTGATGAAAACGATCAATTTTACTAGAAATTTCTCCGAAATTAAATAAAGACAGAAATGTAGCAATCGTTCATTGTTCTTGATGCGACTGGTCTGGCCTTAGAGCTTACATTGACAGTATATATCTACAAGTAATGTAATTCGCTTTGGTAGAAAAGTATCCAGTAAGACTTAGTATCGAAAAAAGTATCTGGTACAAATATACGCGTCATTGTTTCAAAAGTATCGAGTACGCTCAGACACTCGAGTATTTTGTAGATCGAACCATCAAACAAAAAGTAATTTAAAAGTGCTTGTCAAAAGTAATAATAATATTAAACAACCAGTAGCCTACTCAGGGTGTATTATGACTACAATTTGTTGTTACAATTTTAGTGACCCAACAAATTGTTTGAACACTTATAGCGTACAAGTTGATAGCCAACAAAATGCAATGAAGGTAGGCGTGCTGTGAGTGTAGTGATTCAACTTACGTTGCAATCCATTGTATGGATGTATCATCATCATCATTATCAGCCTTCCACGTTCCCACTGCTGGGACTCTGGCCTTCTCTCAGAGAGAGAGAGTATGGGCTATAATCTACCACGCTGGCCCAGTGCGGGTTGGTAGATGTCACATGCCCTTGAAAATGTTTCAGTTCTTGGGCATGCCGGTTTCCTCACGATGTTTTCCTTCACCGTTTTGAGCGATGGCAAATCCGCACATAACTTATAAGTCATAGGTGCGGGGCCGAGAGGATTCGAACTCGGTGTCGGCGTCTTGTAAGTCGCACGCCAAACCGTTCGGCCACCATCGCTGTATGGATGTATGGAAATTTGTTACTCTTTCACTCAAAAACTACTGAACTGATTTATGAAATTATGAGGAACTGAGATAGCTTTTATAAATTGAATTAACACGCTACTTTTATAAAACACTTTTATTAGCTTGACTCGTAACTAACTAACAATGTAATCAAATCTTAGAAGTCAATTTTTTTTTAAATTTTTGCAGCGTCTTTAAAGTGTGATTTTTAGTTTTTGATCCCGGAAAAAGGTTCCTGCGGGATAACTCGAAGACACGGGTGAAACCGCAGGGTGCAGTTAGTATTGTTACAATTGCGAGAGTTTGAGAGTGACAGAATGTTTATGTTTATAACTTCTTCACGCTAAAAATGACACAACGGATTCGAGTGAAATTTGGAATGGAGATAGATACCTACTTTTTAACCCGTAAAAAGGTTTCTGCGGGAAAACTGCAGGCGCGGCTATTACGTTAACAATTATCATGAAAACCTATGCCCATGTCACGTAGCAGTTTGATCACCATCGCCGTCCACCATTTCGTGACAATTCGACATCGTGCCAATTTCACGACTCCCTGGTCAGTATTTAAGCAGAGGTCGCTTGACGTGCCAATTTCCGAGTCTTTCTAAAGACGACCTGTGTGGCGCAAAAGGCGTAACTCCGCGTAAACCGTAGCTCACGTGGGTAAAACCTAAGGGCTCGGCAGGTTATTAATAAAATTCGTTGCTTAGAGTAAATATTCGTTGATCGTATGAAAGCTTCCGTTTCCAAACCAATCCCCGCAGCTCTGGTTTGATCACGTACAGCAGTGAATGGATGTTGTGCCGTATTTTTCTTTATTTATTTTATTCTGTATGGACAATGTGTAATTAATAAAGTTTATGTTCTAGATCATCATATGGCATGAAAATTAATCTAAACATATATAACTCAAAGGTGACTGACTGACTGACATAGTGATCTATCAACGCACAGCCACTGGACGGATCGGGCTGAAATTTGGCATGCAGGTAGATGTTATGACGTAAGCATCCGCTAAGAAAGGATTTTAATTAATTCTATCCCCAAGAGGATAAAATAGGGGATAAAAGCTTGTATGAAACTTTTTCAATTTTAAACCGATCGGGCTGAGACTTTGCATGCATAAAGCTGTAGGGGTGAAACCGCGGGGATATTTATTCAAGAGTCAACTTGCAGGTAGTAGGTATCCCTACTTCCCTACATGGGAAATTAACTATGACTTTCTGTCTGTTACGCTTTCACTAGTGAACCGATTTAAATTAAATTTGGTATAGAGATAGTCTAGAGCCTGAAAAAGGGCATAGGCTACTTTTTATCGCGATAAACTGTAGTCCATGCGCGTGAGACCGCGGGGAATATGTATATATTTCTCTTCATACTTATTACAGGGTAGCGTTTAACCACAAGTCACCTGAAAGTAGCGCTACACTTGGACTGGGGTGGCTTTCAATTCCCTGCTGGAAGAGACCGATAATAGGTGCTTGGCGACAGATTCTTAACCTGAGGTTAGCAGCTAGCCAGAAGAGGTTTCACCACGATGTTTTCCTTCACCGAAAGTTTAGGCAAATTGTATCAAACCTATCATGGATCTATCAGTCGTTTCTTCCTTCACGAACTAGGCTAGTATTCGGCAGGCCTACCGTCACAGCCTACCGCGTTAAATCTCTATGATGGATTGTCTTTTCGGCTAATGAGCTTCGAGTTTGCTCTGCTACAAGGCGCAAGTTACACGATCATAGCGAGAAGAGTAAATTACGTATTACGCCCGAAATTCATAATCGATCCGAACCGTTATCCGCGGTTTTGGATCGATATGTCATTTAATAATATGTCATTTTAGTACTAGGGCTTGACAGATTACTACTAAAATGACATATTATGACGTGACAGTGAGTAACTGCGCCCCGCGGCTGCACCCGCATCTTCCCGTTATCCCGTAGGAACATTCTTAGCCTATGTTTTAATCCAGGATACAAGCTATATCAATTCCAAATTTCACTCAAATCCGTTCATTAGTTTTTGCGTGAAACAGTAACAAACATCCATACATCCGTAATCAGAAACTTTCGCGTTTAAAATATTATAGGATGTTACATGTGCGCTTGCGATTTGTTTGGTAAACTATTAAGCGAAGGGCAGGAACTGGTTGTTTGACGCTATTCAGTTTTTTTTTTTATTATTATTTGTTTATAATTATTTTTTTTATTTTGGTATTCCCAGGATTACATAAACATGTTTATGTTAAGATTTTAAAGTTCATTAGACATCAATTGGTGCTTAAAAACTCAACCTGTCTATACCGACCCCGATGATATTAAACAGTCCACCATCATTTTACTTTCCCATCCACCAACCAGTCTCGTCAAAACATTACATAAAGTTTAAAGCCCGCGGTCGCCTGTCGCTTACAGTCCTTCCTTACATTATGAATTATGATCGGTATCCACAATAAGTGCATAAACAGGGGTCGAGTGATGACCGGGTGGTAAATCACGTCATCCATCACCCGGGTTGGGAAGCACCAATATCAATACCGTTATGTCATTACAAGTTAAAGCGCTCGTAGCGGAGCTTATCTAGTCGTTCTTAAATGATCAACTAGGTTAAGCAACGTGCTCCGCTGTCACTACTTGGATGGGTGACCGCTAGTGGTTTTTACAACTGAGCGTTTCTGCGCTTCGGAGGATACGTTTAGCTGTTTGGTCTAGGTTGTTGTCTTACGGCCAGTTTCAATAACCTATCTATCTAGAGATATAAATTTGACATTACTTACCAGTCGTTAGGATAGCAGACTATCCTGGTGGCCTTGAATTTCTCAACGACGACTTCTCTGTGTCTCAGCAGTGGGAATGTAAAATAGGCTAATGTTTATAATTATAATGATGATGATGTATACTTGAGAGCCAGTTCCCAGTTCAGATGTAGCGTGGTGCCATCTTCGACCACATCGTCACTTGAAATCAGGTGACTTGTGGTCAAACGCTACCCTGTCATCATAAGCCTATTATGATTCCAATGCTGGGCAGAGAGAATAATCCCAGCTTTAGAGAATAGGAGTTTTCAGACCGCCCTCCAACATGATAATATGATAACGACTGTTATCCTAACTGGGACCGCGACGGCGCGCTTAGTTGAAAATACAAAACTAGTTTTAACCTAGTTGACCAGAACGACTTATAAAAGTGATGTAATTCTCCCACAACTAGCATCATATTGTTCTCGAAACCAATCTCGCAGCGTGTACCGTCATGTACCAAACAATCTCAAAGAGCGAAGGCTAGTTGCCGCAGTTCCCCCGACTCGTTAATATCCGCTACCCCCGGGCTACGAGCCCCTCCATACTGCAGCTAAAGTGTTGCCTTTGTGAGTCTTTCCACCGTTTTATTTGGGTAGAGAAAAGCAATTAGAGGTTTTAAACGCTATGTGGTGCCTTGGGCACTTTTGAATTTTTGAACCTGACTGTATGGCAGCAAACTTCTTCAGTTTATAAAGTTGCATCCTCCATGCAACATTATAAACAGTATGGTTAAATTGTCGTGCTTTAGTCTGCATAAAATTCGAAATGGCTCGATAAATTTTATGAAGGAAATTGTTGTGTGCATCGTCATCGTCAGGTCAAAGTTTGAATGAATAATTTTTTTTGGAAATACACCTGAATGTTGAAAAATTCGGGAAAAACTCACAGTGAATTTATTCAATGAGACTTTGGGCACTAGATTTATGTAACAAGCTCTTCCCAGCGGTTTCACCTGCGTGAGCTACAGTTTATCGCGATAATAAGTATTCCATGTCCTTCCCCAGGGTTCATACTATCTCCGTACCAAATTTCATTTAAGTCGGTTCGGTAGTTAAGGCATAACAGACAGACAAACAGGTAGAGATACTTTTGCATTTATAATAATAGTAGAGATAATAATAATAAATGCGTAAAGGTGCTTGAAAACGAAAAAAAAAGACCTTAATTTACTTAGTAAGTTTTTTGATGTGTATTAAAGTTTAGATAAAAGTCGTCAAACAAAAGTTGATTATTGTGGCGTACAGAATTTGTCCTTGTGAGTTAATTAGCATTTTTTCAATAACCCTGTAGGTGTAAAATATCTTTGCAAAGAAAATCTCTAATCAATAGTTGCCAGTCTAGTGAACCAACAAAGCGGTACCCGAACGATCGCTTCCACAAAGCTTTGATCACGCATCCGACCTCTCCCGACAATATCTAATTAAACCCGGCTCAAAACGCACTCGCGATTTATTATATTAATGAGGCTTTATGAATGCTTAACCGCCCGGAAATAATCACTGAACATGTCTGCTAGGTCTATGGGAACCTTCCTGTATATGTTAGGGTCAAATAATGAATATGTTCATTGCGCGAAAGGATTGAGGACGAGTTCGCGTCGTGGCTTTCCTTCATTGCTACAACGCGTAGTGGGCGAAAATCATGACACGAGACACGATGACTATATGACAGTATAATATGTTAGGGTCAAAGAATGAATATGTTCATTGCGCGAAAGGATTGAGAACGAGTTCGCGTCGTGGCTTTTCTTCATTGCCACAACGCATAATGGCCGAAAATCATGAGACACGATGACTATATTATGACAGACAAAAAAAAAGAGTTCATAAAACTCCGATAGATGGCGTTAGCTACTTGGAGCAAGCAAGGTCTATAGAATTTTTTTTTTTTTATTTATTCAATATGCTTTGCTTGTTTTGTTGTTATGTTTATATTAAACTAGCCGTTCCCCGCGGTTTCACCTGCGTTGGCTACAGTTTTCCATTTGTACCCATTTGTAGGTTGATATTCAAAAAATCCTTTCTTAGTACACCCCTATGCATCAAGACAAACATACTCTCAAAATGTCAAGTTTCTACGACCAGCGGTCAGACAGACTTTGACTCTTAAATATATAGAAGAGAAGATGGATTATTTTACTTCATTTCACACCGCAGTGTTTGCCATAACGCGTAATTGGCGTTTTGGCAATACGCATTTCGCGTTGTAGACTATTAATTAGCGCTTTCGTTCTTTTAAATATACTTTATATTAAAAACGAAACTAAAATACAAATAACATATAATAAACAAATACTACATAGCAAAAGTTATGTTTTTTAATCCATAATACAAATTTAAAGAAGACATTTGTTATTCAACGATTGTATTAACACTAAAATATCGTTTTTAAAATGTGACGTTGCGCCGTGCGGGTCCGACAGACCACCTTGTCAGCCTAAGCGTAAATTAACATGAAAATGTCCCACAAAGAGGTAACCCTTCGCCGCTGTATAATAAAGTACTCCGAGATCTGTCCCGCTGCGCTCGCAGGGCCGCCCATTCAAACCGCCGGACATCATCGTAAATATTGTGGTATTTATTCAGATTTGAGGCACAAACAATTCAATTCACGCAACTGCTGCTAATTGGGCATAAATTGTGGTAAAAATATTCAATAAGTTTCTCGCATCGGTTCATATATTAAACAGAATGCCTTCATTTGAATTCAAACTAAGCGACGCGAACATAATTCGATATGTCGATTTGTCGTTCAATATTGAAAGGGAATTTGTTTTTTCTATTTAATTGAACAAAAGAATGTTTTGTCAACGCGACTAGTTCACGGCGTGATCCGAATTAATACTATAATCGTTTGACATCGCGTGATTAATTCGCTTTGAGCGTCTTAAGAATTC
This sequence comes from Opisthograptis luteolata, assembly GCA_931315375.2. Lineage (NCBI taxonomy): Eukaryota > Metazoa > Arthropoda > Insecta > Lepidoptera > Geometridae > Opisthograptis > Opisthograptis luteolata. The sequence goes on from OV928043.1 coordinate 12,553,778, forward strand.
AACGAATACGATTATAATCGAGTGGAATTAATTATACGAGTTTTACTAACAATAAGCATGAATTTCATGCAAATCACTGATCATAACTCACGGGTCGAGATAGCAAAACTGGACTATAATGGCGGGCCGTTAACGTAACGTAAGCTACAAAAAAAGGTAACACGCCAGACGGTAACACGAAAAACGTCGAGTCGAACACTTTATAATAGAAATAATAACGCAACAGCCGCTATGAGTTATTGGCCACATTTCTTGTTAAATTGTATGTAAATGCGAGGCCACGGCGACACGGGTTCCACAATAACATAATAATGGTGAATTTGTGAGTCACGTCAGGTTGTTAGTGTGTACTTAACCCTTTATCGGGCCACGCACGCGGGACGTGAGATCGTTACGGGGGTCGCCCGGTCTGCCAGGCCGGTCCCGGGCACAATGGGACCGTACCGGCCCATCGGCTTTTGAGGGTTAACGTGCTTCTTACGATTTCGTGAGTGAACAGTTTAAACGTTTAACATTATACTTAGTTTATTTATTTTCACGATTGTTGGATACCGGTTCTCGACAGGGGCATGAATAATAATTATACCCTAGTAGAAAATGTATTATAACAATCCAAAATATTCCGTTGGGGTTGACGTGTTCTTGAGTGGAGACCGCGACGTGGCAAACGTAGTGTGGGACGCCCTGCGACTAGGTGGAGCGACGACTTGCGCCGAGTGGCTGCCAGTAGTTGGATGAGAAGAGCCGAAGACCGGGTTCAGTGGCGTACCTTGGGACAGGCCTATGTCCAGCAGTGGACTGATCAGGAAAACAGTGGAGAGAGTTACGCCAACAGTTACAGTTATAAATAAATAATGAATAAATAAGAAGAGAGTTTTTGTAAGAGTCGCAGGGAGCCGATGGATGCAAATGGCTAATAGCCGTTCATGGTGGCGTTCTAAGGGGGAGGTCTATGTTCAGCAGTGGACTTCTTCCGGCTGATGATGATGAATGAATAGATATTGGGGCACCATTGCACACAAATTGACCTAGCCCCAAATTAAGCTTGAAACTTGTTTTATGGGTACTAGACAACGATATATGTATAAGTATATATACCTAAATAGTTTGAAATATCCAAGTATCTATAAATATCAATATCAGGAACAAATATTCGTGCTCATCACACATGCCCATTACCGGGATTCGAACCCGGGACCGCTAGCTTTGAAGGCAGGGTCACTTGATAGTGCTGAGTTGGTACTCAGCTACCGAGTCGTCGACTAAAGCGCATATTTTGGCTTAAAGTCAGTTAAGTAACGTCTATACAACTCGAAATGGCTTAGAGAGAAGTCTTCCTTACACAAAGTCGTGATTATAAAGTACCTTGTTAAGCTGAAATGTTTCCAAAAAGATGTAGAATTGGAGAATGCAGCGATTTTAGCCCAGTTTAGAGTTTGGAGTTCGCGTAGGTCCGCATCCACCGCGTCCTTCCAGCGGTGTTCAACTGGCAAATTGAGTGAAAATTATTTAATGAAACTCAATTGTTTTTTCTCACGGGAATTAGATTCCGAAGGTACGCATGTATCTAACATAATCAGTATTAGATTTGACGGGGTTTTTCTAATTTAGATAAAACTTTGCTTTGCCAATATCTTTGCCTTCCCATGCTAACCCGGAGCGGGTCGCTCTACTCGCTCGCCATAGTAAGTGTCAAAAAAGTAACTTCCGACTTATTTCCGTTCCCAGTAACCGATCTATCCACGGTTTCCCCTACTAGGGATAGAAATTTGACAACCTTGTCCGCGATGTCATGAAATGGGAACAAACGTCAAAGAGAGTCATTGATGTTAAAACTAAATCTGAGTGTGGGGCCAGGGAACATTTTTGCATATTTTAGCAGAACCTACATCGGAGCCTGCTCTGCTAGTACTTGAGTTGTTTAAGCATCAATGATTCTCCACTCCAACTTGTGTCATATTAATATTATGTTATTATGTAATCCTGGTTAGGGTATGATGGGACTGGCTTGCCTAATTGGAAAAAAGTCCCTAAATTAAATTTAGAAATAAAAAAAAAAATAATGAAATGGGTTCCGGCTGAAAATTAGTAACTGAGGCTGATGTGCAGCCTCAGTTGTATGCTGAGCCGGGACCTAATTGTGACATCGCGCAATGTCGCACTTGTTTATGTGTGATTGTTACTGTTTGTCTTTGTTCTTGTATTGTGCGATATTGTGTATGTCAGAAATAAATACATTTTCATATCATTTCATTTCATTTCATTGCTTCTACAGAGCTTATGTCCCATTTCTATCTCCAGCATGGCAAATTGTACATAGATCGGTTATTGGGAACGCCCGTTATAGACTAAAGATTTTATAACAATGTCTCGCGTCCAAACAAAAAAGTAAACCGTTCCAGCATTGAAACCCGTATTCATACCAGCCTTATCTAGTCAACGCCTTAGCCGAGATTACACTCATCTCGCTCGAGTCTCGGGTAATCCCACGTTGTAGGAACAGATTAGCACTGATTGTGAAATGCATTCTAAGAGGCTTGCCGGCTTAAGGCTTTGCGGATCTCGGATCTTGCCTTTTTAGCTGTTTGAAAAATGACTTGGTAAGATTAAGACTTAATTATTTAATTACTAGTTGCACCCCGCGGTTTCACTTGCGTCTTCCTGTTGTCCCGCAGGAACCACTTTCTAGGATAAAAAGCCATGGTATAAGCTATCTCCACAAATTTCATCAAAATCGGTTTAGTAGTTACGGCGATACGTGGTAACAAACATTCACACGCACAAGCTTTCGCATTTACAATATTAGTAGGACTGCTATACTAGACGATACGACCAAATCGATCGATGATGGTAAACGTCATGCTTGGCCAAGACGACGAAATGCAAATATCAACCAGAATTTTGATATCCAACAGTTCAAAATCCTGCGCTCGTCGCTCTGAGAACTTAGACCTCTTTACGCCCTGTAAATGCACTGGAAACATTGCCTTTTAAACCAGGACACATTAGGTAATGTTTGCAAACCACTGCTTGCTGGAATAACTTCACTTTTTGAGTTGAATACGAAACAATCTAATCATAAAATCCGTATTGTAATTTTGAAGTTTTTAGGTAAAAAACAAAGAGACGCAAATACGAAAGATATTGATTTTTGTTTTAACTTACAGCTAAATTTAAGTGTCGATGTGGTACCTACAGTGCAACAAACATATCTGGTCAGTTGACAGTGGCGCTGTTATCGAGTTTATTCCTCTATCTTATCGCTATTTGCTAAGGTACAATGATCGTTAGTTCCAATTTTGCCCACCTGAACGGCTTAGTTGGTTGCACTAGTCGTGATTTTTCATATTGCTTGAATATTTTCAAACAAGTCGTGATTTTTCATATTGCTTGAATATTTTCAAACATGGCAACATCGGCTGGTAGCGGATTGGGTGAGCTCTGAGCCTATCGATGAAAGCCAATGAAATGGTTTCCCTCGCAATCCACTGAGAAACGGTAATAAAGCAGTCAGTTCGAGTTCAACCATCGACGAGTCGCCGTAATATAGAAAGATAAGAGGTGATAATTTGTATCATAGTTCAATTACTTTGCTCAAGAATATAATATTATAATGTATAGTTGGAATATAGTTGGAATAATTTGAATAATCAGTGTTGGAATAAAAGTATTTAAAGTCTATCTATGAGGGGTTTACTTCACACTGTACTTATTTGATGGCACAGGGGGACTGTTCCTCAAGTGGGGTTGCCAGAACCTACCGACAGATGCTTGTCGACATATTCCTAACTTAAATGCGTTAGCTAGCCAGGTGAGCATAGAAAAACACTACCACCAAGCTACGGTTCATCACAATGTTTTCCTTCGCCGAAAGCTCAAGCTCATTGTAAGATATTTGTAGTCACAGTAAAAAGCAGGTCGTAAATAACTTGGTCCTGACCAGCGATAGCAACCGTTTTAGAACCCCGTGCAGTAAACAGTTGTTAATATTTCCAACCGCTCGCCTCTGTTTTACTAAAATAGCTTTAATATTGATGTAAGTGTTAGCGTCAGATTTATCACGAACTTATGTTTGGCTTGTTCACTGTTCAGGCGCGGATACAGGAACTCACTTAGGGCGTTAGTTTGTATATGTGTATATTATGGTTAGATTGTCATTAAATCATTTTTTTTTTGTTTTGTAATGGCGTCACACGATTGGTGTATTTGCCAGTGTCAAGTATAAAAGATTTCAAACTCAGAAAGTTGAATCAAGTTTAAATGATCATGGTGATGATGATGATGAGATGATGGGATGAGGATAGTGTTTAAGTAAAGTAGTGGCGCTTTACTTAAACTTTACACGGACTTTTTTGGAGCAACTTGAAAAGTCACTTTCACAACTTTATTTCAATTTCCCACACTCGTACACATTAACGAACACATAATGGTTAATAATCCACCAATATTACACATTATCACTCGAAGAAACACAAGTTTTGGAAATAAAAACAAAATTTTCACGTTGACAATTCGATTGCCGCCAAAAAAGTCCTATTAAATCATTTAAAGTCAAAATAGATAAAATTGACGGTAGATGGTATAAAATACGATTTTGACGTTGACATTTGTAAATTGATTATGTTATTGTGTCAATGGTCCGGCCGTACTTCCTCTTTTTCGTTAGTCTGTAGTTTTTAAAAGGCAGTCTGTGGGCTGGCGGGCAGTCTATGGGTTAGATTTTATCTTGACTGTGGCAAGAAAAAGAAAAAAAGAGGGTACGAATCCAGATCAGAAACCGTTGAGCTCTGTTACATATTCTTGGCGTTGTCTTGACAATAGTCCAACAATATGTGTTGTAAATGGCTTTTTATGACTATCATAAGTCTATATATTATATAGCACCTTTAAGTTAGGAATCTGTCACCATGCACCTATCGGTATATTTCGGCAGTTCAACTTGAGAACCAGTTCTCAATCCAGGTGTAGCGTGGGGCCATCATTGACCACGACTTCACTGGAACAGGCTCGTAAGTGACGCTGCCGGAACATACCGATAGGTGCTTGTTGACAGACCAGCTCTAGAAAATGTCGTACAACCAAGCTAAGGTTTCATAACTACTTTAGCCTTCACTGAAAACTCAAGCGGTTTTCAAACATACGGTGTACGGGTTTAAAGTCGAAGTAACCTCTTAAAGTATAGCCAATGTACAATTCCTAAGAAACATAAATCTTGGCAAATTAACCTAAAACCAACACTATACTTTGAAGTAATACGTTAATGCTTCAACTCTATGATATATTATTATGATATGTCGGTACAGTCGAAGAGATAAGTGCATAAATAAAAGCGATAATTTTATTTGTATTGAAAATTTACATGGCTCGATAATAAAAAATATTATAAATTAAATTTATGTAGATAGATAGCATTATTTAATAGTTTTTATTTATTAAACACATTGATTAAGATACATTTGTACCTTCTGAAATTTTGTAAAACATTTTTGGTTTCTCAAGAATCTAATCGAATCGATATGTTCTGCCAACTCTACTTGGGAGCCAATTTCCTGTCCAGGCGTAGCGTGATGCCACCTTTCAGCACCCCTAAAATTATGGGCCCTAGACTACCTATCCTTACGTTAAGCATTTTACTATTATTTAGAACATCTTTGAATGCAGTTTTGTTTCTTTTTAAAATAAAAGAATGTTGCCTCTATGTAAAACGATCTAACTTAAGGATTTAAGGCAGTTCCCTTGTAGGGTCCATAATTTTTTCCACCCTATATAGATTAGAGAATCCACAACCAGTGACGGATTAAATTAAGCAAGCGTGGGGCCCGTAGCAAATTCTTTCAAGGAGCCCTTGTGCTTGTGCGTTTACCAGATGAAATTTGATGTTTTATTAACGCCAAGGAAATAGTTGGTTACCAAATGACGTGGATAGTCTTAGTAGGAAAAGTTGTAACGTTTCACGTTTTTGTGATACCAAGTAAATTTCAATATACCAGATACCTACCACATCTTAATAAGTTTCACTCAAATTATTACGTTCAGGCAGAGATGAGAGGGTTTAAATATGCGGGGCCCCATTTCGCGCGGGGCCCCTAGCAATTGCTACTCCTGCTACGTGGTTAATCCGGCACTGTCCACAACATCCAGTCTTGGAAAAAACACTTGCGCTAAAGGTAAAGGTAAAGACGCACTAAAGACCATTCCAGTCCCACAGTACATTCACGCGTGCCTATAGGCCATAAATCATAAACTAATGGATAGTCTGATATGAATCTATTTATGCGCAGTTTTCAATGCATATTTTGCATGTTAGCAGACTATTTGCGTCATCAGTTAACATTCAATATCGCGAGGTACATTATTTTGTAATACCTATTGAATGCAAGACTTTAATTTACGGAAGTTGATGCAGATATTTTGCTTCAAGGGAATTCAGTTTTTATATGAAATAAACGTTGTTTCTTTACAATTTACAACTGACGTAGGTTTTTTAAATGAATTATTTCTATTAGTGATGAATACTGCGTTTCATCACAAGTCATCATGACGATGTAGTCAAAGGTGTCCCTGAATTGACGCTACACCTGAATTGGGAACTGGCTCTCAAGTATAGGATTGCCGGAAGACATTATTAGGAGCTTGGTGACAGATTCCTGAAGGTGGTAGCCGGGCGAGCACTAGAAAATACCCTACTATAGGCAATTAAATTAAGGTGAGGTGCGGGAGGCGGCGGTGAAGTCGCGTAGTTGCCGAGAAGTGCCGAGCGCGCCCGAAGCCGCGCTCCGCCATTTTATTTTTGAGTTTTTAGTTGTTGCCGGGACGCGAAGTGTGAACTAGCGAACTGCGCCCCCGCCTGCGCTCTCTTTCGAAATAAGTCGTGTTTTACTGTTTTCCTTTTCACCTATCAACCCTGCGCCGAAATATATACAGTTTGTCCTTCGATTAGCCGGATAGTTGTGAATATGGATAACAGGCTCGGATGCATTACGAGGAGCAAAGCTCATGCTTCAGCTGGAGAACGATCTGACTCTGAAAAAACGTGTGTCACTACAGTACCGCCACCGAGTGAAGGAGTATCCACGTTGAGGTCGAGATCAAACCGCTCAAGCCGCGAAGCTTCGCGCCTACGTGCCGAGTACCAAGCTGCGAAGGAGTTAGCGAAAGTGCAAGAACAACTCATTAAGAAAAAGTTAGCGTTGGATATCGCGGAAATCGATGATGAAGAGTGTGAACAACGGAGTGTGTGTGGTGGTCGTAACGTCGAAGAGTGGCTCAAGGACGCCGGCGCCGCCGCCGGCGCGACATGTTCGAACACGCCACGGAATATTCCGCTCGAACCCCCCGCTCCCCCCGCAACCGCCGCCGCCGCCACGGACGCGCCGGCCGGCGTTGCCCCGTCGTCCGATATAATGCATCTAGCAGATGTAATTATGTCCTTGCAAAAGAAGTCGCTACAATGTAACAACGACCTCCCTGTCTTTGACGGCATGTACGTCATGTGACCTCTGTAGTACGAAACTGCGTGTTCATTTTGAAAAATATAAAAGCGGATGGTTACCTAAATAACCCGCAAATAACGCACGAAATATTGAGTAAATTAACACCTGTACAACGATCGCAGTACGGCGAATACGTAATGAAATTGGATACGAACAGTGAAAAAGATCTTCGAATATCACCGAACTTAAGTGTAGTGCTTGAGTTCCTCAGTCACTTGTCGAGAGCGTCAGCGTATTATCTACCCTTGAAAACCGAGAATACGAACAACCGAAACCGAAACTTTTCCGATTACGGCTACAATGTAAACGCAGCCGGCCGCCGAGTAACGCATCGCGTGCATACGAGTGTGGAGCTGCCTACGTCGCCGAGTATGTCCCGCCCGAATAGAGAAACATAGAAAAACTGTGCGTTGTGTTTTAGTGAAAACCACTTTTTGCCTGAGTGTGATATTTTTGCGGAAAAAAGTGAGAAAGAAAAGTGGGACTTCGTCAGAATAAATAAATTATGTTTTAAGTGTTTAGTGAAACAACATTCGCGATATGATTGTCACGCTAAACGGTGCGCGAAGTGTCGTTCACCTCACCATACGCTTCTACACTTCGTGAAGCCGAGCGCCGCGCCGTCGCACGGCCACGGCGCAGCTGCGAGAGCTCGCGCCGCCGGCGTCGTGCCGACGGCACATACAGGGGCGGACTCCGTCCGCGGTGTGCCCGCGCCTGCCGCGGCGGGTCATTGTACTCCCGCCGCGGCGGCGCATATGTCGACCGAGTCAGTAACGAGTATGGGTGAGCGACTCACCAAAACATTACTAAAAGTTATACCAATTAGTGTTTATGTTAATAATCTTGAAAGTGAGTGTTATGCGCGCAGCGTGGTAGAGATTAAGGCACATTCTATCTCTATCTGAGGTTAGGCCTGAGTCCCAGCAGCATAATTATGCTTGCAACAACTTAACAGCTTCTGCAGCTCCGACTAACCATACACACGAGACCAAGCAAAGGCATGTTGCCCTCATTTTTATATATAGACCTCCTTTCGCCAGGACACTTAAGAGCGAAAACCTGATGTCCAAGTCTTGGTACACCAATGATATTGATGGGTAATGACCCCCTAGGCCTATACTTTGGAAGTAGTTACGAGAACTTGACACATGTCACTGTAGATGTTAATTTGTCAGTCATACCATAAGTGTATATTGTGTGTAACAGGCAATTTTTATTATACTTACCATCGCGTGTTCCGGCTGCACTAAAGAGCTATTATTACCGAGTAGCGGCTGTCAAAGTGACAGTCGGGAATGTTGACAACGTGTCATAATTGAAAATGCATGGCTAATAATGTGGTTATGGTAGAATGTATGTACTACAACTACTATAACCGCTGGATTTGGTTGTTACACTTTGAAAGGGTACTTTTATATATATTGTGTTTTTGTCTAAGGGATTTTTGTACGAACACACCAACTTTTTATATTTGACTGCTTATGCAAAGCCGGGGCTACTCGCTAGTACCTTTAGAAACTCGAAGCTCCACATCCATCCCCGCAGATGCTCTCCGCAGCAATATTAATTGAATCCCGTGGTACAGTTAGCTCAACACACGCCCCGACCACATCTCTGCGATCCTACAGAACGGAGACAAAGCTCGTCAAGCGATCACTTGAAAGGCGAACCAAAACCAAACATCCACATATCAATGCTCCAGACAAGTTTCAATCATCCTTTGCCTCACAGAGGCCCGCCGCAGACGTCTCTCAATTCAATCGAAACTGCAACTGCATTGCCAGTTACCATCCCTTTGATACGTCCATCGGTTGTCTGTCCAAACGATTGTAACAGCCGCCCAAACAAACCGGACCCCCCAGGGCCCCAATCAGCAAAGTAGCACAACCGCTACCGGAGCTCCACAACAATTGGACGGTGGAAATACAACTATACGCCAGTCTCCATCATTACAATTGTCAAGCCGAAACTCGTAAACAGAGGAAGGTGATAAATTAATGCACCAGTACATTAGACGCCCCGTGATAATAAAACACGCATTAAAATGTAATTGCTGACAACAGTATCTTTCCCTCCTACCAAAATTCTCAATTCCTCACCCATTACCTTTCTAAGTAGCGCGTTTGATCACAACTTCCTTAATAAAGCAGCAATGTAACTGCGACAGAAGGGAGTAGTCGTCTCGTCAGTAGGACAAGCGTTTTCGTTGCGGGGCGCCTAACAGCAGAACTCACTCTGGAGGGTAATCGCGCACGAAAGCGTCTAGTAATAAAAGTGGTCGTAACATTGTAATGTTACGAGCTGCGAGCGGGAGTGCACGGGACGGCACGCTGATACGTTTTTCGGGTGTTTGTGGCACTTTATACACTACACGCTGGGTGCTGATTTACGTGTAGTTTTATTGACAGGCTTTGTGGAGTGTGATATAGTTTCGTATTTGTTTATTAAAAATAGAGCAATATAATTTTCTACTTACTAAAACTCTTAACGCTGTCTGAAGCGCTTAGCAGAGCTTGCCTAGTCGTTCTTAACTGATCAACTAGGTTAAACAACGATTTCTGCTGTCACTACTTGGATGAGTGACTAGAAGGTGACTACTTGTGATATTTACAATAGAATGCTTCCGTTCTTTGAAAAATTGCTAGTTTTCAATAGAATTGATGTAAGTAAATGGCAATTTTCAAAGTCTATGACATGCTCTCGGATCCCTGTTTTGTAGAATTATGTGTATATGACGTGTGTAATAGTGGACGCATACAGAACAGTGAGGGCAAGGCAAAATATATAAAACAAAAATGTTTTATTCTACAGAGATGTGAGGTTTCATTTGTAAAAATACAACAAATTGAAAGTTAATCGACAACAAATTCACCTTTCCTTCTTAAAAGTAAACGTTACGTCCAAAACTTACAGAACAAATGACTGCACTAAAAACCCCTATAAAAATTTGTAGTCTCACCAAAAACATAAACTCCGAGGCTCCGTGAACCTCCATATCTTTGCCAGGAGCGGGGCCACGTTTCAAAGGCTTTATCTACCGTAATTGGTCGTAAGACGGGGGTTTTATAAGTCGTCGGCGTATTTTAGTAGAAGGGAGTCTTCACAGTGGTGTCTGCTGCACGCAGGACTGAGCGTTTGTTGTATAATGCTATTCTAGCTATTTATAATACTAGTTCTGCCATGCCTAGCTGTAGTCATAGTAGCTGTAGTACAGTTTATATTTTATGTTCCTTTCCATTATTCAAACAATCCGTGTGCTAAATTTATTTAGATCAGTTCAGAGGTTTAAGCATGAGAGTTCACTGACAAACAAACAGACATACAAAGAGTATTGCGCCATTTTCAACCATAATTAGACACTTATCATCTGGATGTAAAGTAAAATGATAAATCTATTTTACTCTAAATGTATAAATATTTTATTAAACACCACCCATATACTTAAGTAAACAACCTATGACGCTATTTAAGTATAGTATCTTAAGGTATAGTTAATACCTATGTATATTATTGTACATATTTATTTATTTATTTATTTATTTATTTTACTTAATCTACAGCCCTTATTTATAAACAATAAGTCCTTAATTATTCAACTTAAGGCCAATAAAAGATTAACATTATATAAGTTTGTTTTTTGTTTGAAGACAGTTTTTTTTAAAGTTAGTTAAAATAAAGATAATAAAAGTGTAAAAAGCACACCTGAACAAAATTAATAAATTAATAAACATATTTATTTTCAATCAAAGAACACAAGTAGAAAACAATAATTGTTACTAGACGCGTTATTAACAATAATTGTCTTTGCAATCTAAGCGTAGCGAGCACGTACAACAGACGCAAGTGTGAAAGCCCCGCAAACGTTTTGTGAGCGACGGTACGTACCTAGGCGTGATTGTCAGTGAAATGATTATTGAAAGCCGTGATAAGGTCGCCTCCGCAAACGGTCGTCGTTAATTTCACGTCCTAGGACCTTAAATTCTTATTAGGCCTGTTCTGTAGTTTATTCTGTTGGTGCGGCTGTTTATTGAGTACAATACTGCCTTTGAAATATTGTAGCTTTTCCGGAATTAATGTTAATGGAGACGTTAGGTTTTATTACATATTACACAGTAGCGTTTGAACGTGTGAAGCTGTGGTCGAAGGTGGCGCCTCGTTACGCTTAGATTGGGAACTCACAAATTCTTAATTTTAGGGTGAGAGCCATTGGTGTCGATTCGGTTTTGCATTCTCTAAAACTAAACTAAGTTTGACAGGTCTAATAGTATTGCTGTCATTTTCTAACTGCGGAAGTAAAAAAAGGACAGCATTACTGTTAGACCTATCAAACTTATTTTAGTTTTAGAGAATGCAAAACCGAATCGACACCATTTTCGACCACTATATCATTTAATATCAAGTGACTTGTGGTCAATGTTTGAAAAAATCTTTGGTACGCCTACCAGAAAGCTTCATTTTTTTTAATTATTATTATCATCCTTTAACAGCTCTCAAACATAAAATAGTCTTGATGTATGAAAAAAAATGTAGGCTTCTAGCTTATAGGTCAGTTAAGAAACACGTTTTCAGAAATACATATCTAGCTTTTATATATAAACGGTTTTAAGAAAATTTCCAGTGGTCGAAATCTTTGCTGACCCGTGCAAAACCAGAATGGGTCGCTAGGAAGGATATTTTTGACGAAAAGTTTGATTCAGTCGTTCAATTCATCAGTACAAAAAAAAAATGTGTCTCCTTTATTCCGTGTCTCTGTCTACCCTAGAGGACGGTATTCATTCAAACTCGCGGGAGAGGTAATGACGCGAGAGAGATTGATGGCACCAACCTTGAATCTGAGTTATTTAATGGCACATTATTTTTCTTTCATTCTGTAGCTTCTTCTAAGCAGTAAAGAATGTAAGGTAACTTTTGCTATATAAAGCCAAAACGTGATAAATATTTCCTGAAATATGCTTGGAAGCAAAACATTGTAGAATCTTCAAGATATCTTGATAACATTCATAGAAAAAGCTTGGGGTTAGTCAACTTGATCCAATTCAATCAGTTTGAAACGATGGTAAATGTAACGTGTGTGTGTCGCCAAAAAATGACCTGCCGGCCGTTGTGTATTCTTTTGCCGGTGCAAGGATATTGAATCAGGCGTAGCTAGTTTTAAGTTTCACGATGTTTTGTTTTACTATAAATCAAAATCAATAGAGAATATGATGGCGATTTTTCTGTATTATCATTATCAGAAAACGTAAACACGCCATTTTAGCGTCATAGTGACACATTATTTAAAAACATTCAGCTATATTATCTTAGTAGGATTAGACATAACTAGATCTATAGCTAATTTCGAGGTAGGTACGTATGCTTTGCAGCTTCAAGCGACCTTCAAAATCTATTTCGATACTTAGCAATAAATTCATAATAAAATACTTTTCTAACATTATTTTAACATTTATGGTTCGTAAATCCATCGGCAAAATCTATTTGCCAATAATTATAATTGGACACCGGTTGACAGACTAACGGTAACTATACTAATAATCATTAGTCAAGCTGTCATATTAAAAGAACAATAACAATATGTCATACGGGATTTATGTCAGACCTGTCGTATATAATCGTGACAGTTGGCGCTGTGACATTTGAATGTCATCGGTACAATATTAATCTGAATTAGTAGGCCTACATCTATCTACATAGATTTTTACTATTTTAGAAAGTTTCTATTGATGTAGAAGACAGTATTCCCTTTGTCGAAAACACCTTGAGGCAAATGCTTCATCATCAGCTGAAAGAAGTCCACTGCTGAACATAGTCCTCCCCCCTAAACGCCACCATGAACGGCTATTTGCTTGAGGCAATTGCTTATTGCCTCATTATCTTCAAATCGGAAACTACTAAGTAGTGAAAATAGCTCTTTCACAAGGAATCTGACAGCATCCAGCTTGTTTTAGTCCACTGCTGGACATAGGCCTCTCCCAAACCACGTCACCAAGTTATCTTGTCACTTCATTCAATCGCTTCCAGCAGCGTATATTGTCTTCATAGCCGTGGAGCATTCAATGATACATATGCTGATACACAATCTCCTTTCAATAATCTTCTTCCAAATCTGGTTTGTGGTCTTCCTACTAATCTTTTGGATTCTCTACAATATAGAATTAGACGTTTTGAGACGCTTGATACATTGTTAAGTGGAACTCTCGTTACAGGACGTTTTAGAACTCTTAGGCTGGCTTCTAAAACTTTGCAATATGTTTTCTTGCAAAGTTTTTCAGGTTGTCGGTTGTAGCATGTCCATCACGGATTGTTTACGAGTCATCCATCCCGGCTGCGTCAGTGTTTTAAATTGAATAAGAAATAAATCTTGTCAGTTTTTAAGGGCTTATTGATGGCGTCTCAGATTCGCTTGTCAACGTCGCCGGATGGTGTGTTGGTCCTTTTATATCGCCTATGAAGGAAGCGTATGCGCATATTTTTGTATCTTTAATGTATCGACGGCTTTTCTTGAGTCTGTCTACTGCATCTTGAGAATTGTTGAGTAACGGTTAATGTTTTGTTCAAATTTATATTTCATTGAAGTATTTTGAATCGGGCAGCTTGGATTTGTGAAGGCAATCTGATTTTTTTCAGTACATTATTAAATCCTTTTCTACATAATATTACACAAACGTAAAACGTTAATACATTTACTTCTCCAAGAGGGTCAAAATTAACAAAATAATTAATAAGAAGTACCAAAACCTTACTTGCAAATACGCACTTACTTAAGTCAACTGTAAATAGCCTTTATCTGGATTAAACTCCGCTACTTATAAGGTGACCTGCCTAACTACTACACTATGTACTTTATCTAATGATTTTGTTACATTGATACAAACACAATCAGTAATGTACACTACAAGTGTTTCATTGAACGTTATCTCAATCGCCTTCCTGCCTTCGATTTGTCCCATGATTGATCAATTCACGTTTCCATGTTCTACACGATCACAAATTAATCATTACATTATCAAACCTAACATATGATTTCAGTAGCCTCTATTACAACGGGATAGGGTTGGAAATTATGACAAACACGGTTTAACAAATGTAAGTGCACGGTTAGTATTCTAGTTAAGTAGGGCACAGCTGCTTTTAATTTGACAGTTTCGTTCATATGTTAGTTAAGTCATATTGTACTAGTTGTCAACAGAAGTAGCATTATTGTTTGTGTAGGTGTTAAAATAAACAAATAATTTACGAGCAAAGTCATATCATTTTGTATCTCTATTATTTACTTCAGGAAATCATTAACAATTACTACTATTTATACTACATCATCATTATTTAGGATAATCAGCTTGTATCACTGCTGAACCTAGTTCTTCCAAACTATGCCACTGAGAAATAATATGTAATTTAGGCTAACTCTGATATCTCAGGGACCCAAAGTGTATCTTGGCCTCTGAAACGAAAAAGCGTTACTCCTTTCTATCTTGAGCGATTTCAACCCAGTTCTGCGCCTGAAGTTCGCGTAGGTCTGCCTTTACCACGTCCCGAGTTCGCCTCGTGTCAGAAAAATATATGGTTACCTAAAAATGTGATGGTGCAAGAAATAACAAACCGAAATGGTTGAAGTGGAAAGAAGATATCTCAAAGCAGCTATAAAGATGGTAGATATGCAATATAACATTTCCAAGCAGAACATTGTTGCTAACTTGCTGATCAGATTAGAATGTAACCACAAGAGAAAAGATATCTACTTACTGGGTTTTTACTTCTTTAACTACTTACAGGGTAGCTTTTGACCACAAGTCACCTGATGTTAAGTGACAATGTGATAGTAGGTGGCATCACGCTACACCTGGATTGGGGACTAACTTTCAAGCAAGGCTGCCGGAACACCGATAGGTGCATGACAACAGATTCCTATCTTGACGTTTCCTAGAAAACAATCAATGTAGATTAGTGTACCGGCATAGAATAGATAAAGTACCGGTTTGAACTTAGATATACCTATTATGACGTAAATAGGAACTTTGCTACCTTTTAGGACTTTACTTTGCAAGCACCGGTGAATGCTCCAAGTTTAACAGAGACGAAGGCGGTAAGAAATCTTCTCCAGCCTTGACTGCGCATGGATATCCGCATTGCAAGAGACCAGCTACCTTTCAGTAACCAAAGGCCTCAAGCTACTGTTACTCAAACTAAGTTGTCAAACTATGATAAAAGCTTTCTATCTCAGTTCGAATGCCACTTTCATTACCAGCGATAATGCAGCGATGCTATCGTCCATTGTGGCGGCTGTCAAGTTTATCTTGACTGATATATCTGGCCTGTCACACGTATATCATTCGTGAGTGCAACTGGTTGCGGGCCCGATCACTTTATACTGGCCACCTGAGTACGGTCGGGAAACAAATGAAGGAAACTATTTTAGTAAATTAACAAAACACCTGGTGTACCATGTATCGCTTGCAAGACTAAGTTACGAGGTACTTGCGCTCACTCCAGGTGGAGGACTGGCAGGAGGTGGCGCAGGACAGACCGAAGTGGCGTTTTTTATTATCGGAGGTTAAGACTTTGGGGTGTTGCACCATCACAGTTTTAGTTTATTTAGGTAACAAAGAACGTATGTAATAGAAAAAAAAACCAATTATAATGCCCACTTAATCGTAAAAGTACATAAGTCGGAGTTCTATTTAGGATTCCCCCTCTAAGAACCAGAAACGATATGGCTCGGGATTTACAACAGCTTTTTCAATGCACTTCTGTATGTGTTGTAGTGGGAATTGAACCCGATCTCAAGCTTCGCAGTCGGTCAGTCATATGTCAGCCAAGTTTAGAACTTAGAAATTCTTTGATTTGTTACTGGAACAATGTTTTCTATAAGGCAATTTGTCATCATCAGCCTATTGATTCCTCTTGCATATGCCGCTCCTCACGAAGCTATTATAGCCCAAGAATGTGAAGACGTTTTTAACTTCACAGAATTACTTTTAACCCCCGGCGCAAAAAAGGAGTGTCATAAGTTTGACCTCAACGTCTGTCTGTCTGTGTGTGTGTTTGTTTGTGGCATCGTAGGTCTCGAACGGATGAACCGATTTTGATTTTGTCTGACACAGGATAGTACCTGTGCTTCGAGGCGGAAACAGATTGGCCATTTATTCCACGACCCACATAAATTTCGTGTTGCATACCGATTGTTCTGCTGCGGTACAATAAAATACCACATATTTTTCCTAAGTGGACTTTTTATTTTCTGACCGCAGTAGGTTATCTAGGACCCTACCTAGGTAGGCGCGATATAGTCGGGAGTGTTCTTAGTTTTGTTTGATTAAAATCGGTCCAATATATCGGGGTTTTTTAAATTTTAAATTTATTTTGTCAACGGTACCAACTGCTGTCCACAATCGGCTACTGGATAAAATTTAACGAATCACCCGCCATAATTCGAGCGCTATCGTAATGAACGTAATAAACGGTCGGGTTTATATCTCGAGAATAAGACGCTTTATCAATTACTTTGTAATAGAGGTGGCCAATTTGATTAAGTTTTTTTTTTCCATTTGTAATTTTTCAAGCGGGCTTCGTTATAGCGGTCGTGCTTTTTTTAATTTTTTAATAGATCAGCGTTTGGCTGCTAGTTATCTACCTACTTGATATAACTTGATTCATCTGATTTAACTTAGATCATGTAATAATGTGATAGGTAAGAAAAGTATGATATATTTATATTAATTCTTACTAGATAGATGGTATACGGTTTTAAACTACCATGGTCAATATTTTATTTATTTTATTTTATTTATTTAGGTAATTCAACAGCGTTCCAATTATAAAATAGACAAACATTTGTTATACAATAAGGTCAAAATAAGATTACACAAATTACAATAAAATCTATATTAAGGGTAGGTAAGTAATAAAAAAACTATGATTAATACAAAATTACAAGACGTGATGAGCGTTGTGTGTGTGTGTGAAAAATAAAATAAAATAAATAATATCGTTCTCGTGATCATGGCGCTTGCAACGGTGCCGTAATATCGAGACCTTAAACAAAAACTAATGCATGATAATTATCCCGTTTCAAAACCTACTAGATAGTGCAGTTTGCGTAGGTACTCAGGTCATAAGAAAAGTAGCTAACAAGCAAAACAAAAACACCAAACTGCGGCTAAACTAACTTATCAACAGAGCAAAAACGTACAGCTTTCCGCACTTACAACAGACACTTAGAGACACTACAATCACACACACACTAACAAAATAAAATATCCATTACAACAATGCAAAAAGAAAAGTCGGAAGGTAATGCAGCTGACACACCGGCGATTTATGTTCAGTGCTGCCAGCGCAGGTATTATTTACGGGAACTGCGGCCGGCAATTACACCGGCTCTAATGTGGCAACACTGCGATATACGGGCACGGCCACCTGGAAAAATTACAGAAACCAGGAAATAAAATGGCGGGAAATTGTGGCTGGTGTAAAATACTGTGTTTGCTGTGAGATCTGTTTTATTTCAATTTCGTAGGCATTTGGCGAAAAGAAAGAAATTTTCCTTAACTACTAAAGATTCTCTTATCATTCTCCTGACTCTTCGTAACGAACGATCTGTTTGGATGGGTTATTTACAAATTTACTCCATTATTTTTCTTCTTAAACTTAAAAACATTAATTGAAGAACATGGTAGGATAGAACTTTTAAAAGTTGAACTTAAAACTTACTACGCCTTTTTCAACCTCCTTACACCGATAAAATAACTTAAAAGATAAGAACCTCATACATCGATTCTCAAAAAGCTCCAAAAATTAAATTATCTATATATCCTTACATAGATATTACTATTTTCAAATGATGTGATCATTGTTCCACTACCATTTTCGGTGTACAAATATTATGCCTAATTGTTTCAAATAACTAACCCAATCCCAATAATAATATTATGTTTATCAAACATCCAAAGCTGCTGCTGCACGAACTCAATAACAACATTAAAAACAACAATATCCAAAGAAAATCACGTAAGTAATTCTTATTTCAACACAGACAGCAAAGACACGGAATAAAACGGTAATAGAATTGAATAACGAGGCGACCGTTAAAACGGGAAATAAAAAACCAACCGACATAAAGCATGTTTTATTGGCGCAATCAATAATGTTTTATGGCAACATTCAATAACATGTAGGACGCGGTTGCTCACGCGAATAAAGTAATAATTACGGAAAATAAATAAGATTTACGCCTAAACAGTGAGCCAAGTTCCCCCTCACTATAAAATTTGCTCAAGCTTCTCGATAAACAATGCTGAGTAGAACAAAACAGACAGAAGGCAATCTCTCGTCTGGAGTTGTGCTGACGTCCCTTACGTTTGACATGCATTGTTGATTTCCCCGCTTGAGATTTTAGAAGTCGCTTTGATGAACACCTGCACACCTGCTCGTGAGACACACCAAAGACGGATAGCAATGTATATCAGGACATAAGAAGGAATGGCGATTCTTCCTAAAAAATATCTATTTTTGAATCGATTCGAATCGAAGTCAAGAAAAAATACAATTCTAGAAAAAATCGCATCTTTATTTTGAGCGTCTGAGATTGATTTACGGGATTGATTTGGAAGCTTGATTTTCTCGACTAAGAAAATCGATTCTTCGATTAATCGATCTGAAATCGCTTAGACTAGATGGATTTTGAAGTGATAATAGCTTATTGGTATAATGAATTTGACTCATCGGTATGGTGAGTTAGACTCGTGACTTTCCGCCAATTCAGACAAAGCGCTTCGCTTTACATTTTTTATGAATGGAATGCCTTGCCAGCGTATTTATTTTCCATTAATTTGGGAGCTTTTGAAACGAGAGTGAATATGTATCTTATAGGCAAGCATGCTCCATCATTGACCTCGTTATAGCAGGTGAGACTGTAGTCAAACCTATTGCTAACAAAAAATATAAAAACGTGGGTTGAAATTCTGTAATGAGCTTGAGCTTTCGGTAAAGGAAAACATTGCATTTTTTGCAATTGTCTAGGTGTAGACGTGACATTTCTCCACGATCACACCCGAAGGAAAGCAATGATGTGGCTAAAAGTGTAGCATGCTTGAAACCATAGTTTATTGGTAGAGAATTTTCTACCACCTACGGTTTCATCGTTGACATAATTGTTCAAGCAAATAAATGATTTGATATAGCCCACTAAACACTTCTCTTACACTACACCGCCATCGGATAAAGCCAAAAGCCCGCATATATTTCGGCCGGCAATAAAATAAATCCTACTTCCTTCCATAATAACATTCGGAGAGCTGAATTATTTTCTAATCCGACCTCGGCAAGCTAATAGTTCGCACGTGTCTGCGTTTACCGTGAGTTATGGACGAAAACAGCCCAAGAAAAACATGAATTTCATCCGGATGGTTCAGTAATGCGCCCTTAATGCGGACACCTTAATAATTGTCAAATAAATTCGGCGGTAAAGCCGGGGGGCTGCAGTTTGGGAGCGTCGGCCTTAAATGACGTGATAAAATTGGTGGCTGGTGCCTGATCCGACGCTTCTAGACAGCTTCTGCGATCTTTGGCGTGGATTGAAGATGATCCGGCGGAAAAAAGCTTATTATTAGTTTGGGAAGTTCTAGTTTCATTTTGTTTTGATGGTATTTTGATATAGCTGTAACTATAACCAACAATAATTCCTATTAGGTACTTATCTTAACGCCACCTTCGACCGCATGGCCACTTAACAATCTTAACATCAGGTAGTATATGGTGAACGCTACCCTGTGAGAGACTATACTGACTTGATCTTTGTCTTCTTGGTATAGAAAAAAAAAACTTCAGATTTCAAAAAAAGGGATCTAGTAGGGTCTCTTAAAAACGTCAAACTTAAAGGTATCGAACTTAACTGTTTCAACCTCCTTAAACTGGGAAAAGAACAGGTAAGAAACACCTGAAAGGTAACTTTTTAGGCCGATCAGGCTTACATATTTTTCTTTTTACTTTCTAACAATCAATAAAGTCTAAAGTCAAACCACAACAACTAGACCAACATTTCTCTCCAAATCAGACCATCCATCCAAACCCATTGTACAGAAGACATCTCTATTGCGCAAAACAAAGGGCCTCGCCAAAGTTTCATCTCCAAACTGACGCGGGACATAAATAACGAGTCATATTTTCACGCCATTTCAACTTGGCTCCGCAAAGAACGCGCGTCTCTTTGGATTAATGTACCTTCATACATTTATACCCTGTGCTCTTGAGCTCAACAAGCCCGGCTCATGTCGGCTGTCACCTTTAAAACCTTCGCAACACAACCCAAATTGTACCCAAATTCCTCGCTTCCAAAGCTGAAGTTGGAATGGAGTTGGAGAGGAATTTATGTCGTTTCGGAACGTGATGAATTTTCCACAACTTCTTTCCGTGTCTATCCGAGCACTTTGTAAGATAATAAAAACTGGCCAAGTGGGAGTTGTGCAGGTGTAAAATAGTGCCGTGATGTTATTATTTTTGTTTGTAACGGAAATTTGTGTACTTGTAGTGGTCTCTTTTGCAAAGTCCGTCTGACTTTCACCAGTTATTCAATCGCCATCATCATCATCATCATCATCTGCCTGAAGACGTACACTGCTGAATATAGGCTTTTTCCTACGAAAGAAGCAATTTGCATCCATCGGCACCCTAATCTTATGATATCGTCGGTCCATCTATGCCCGGAATTAATAACAATCGATCGATCGATCGATATGTCATGTCATTTTAGTAGTAATATGTCAAAACCAAGTACTAAAATGACATATTAGGGTGCTAGAAAATGACCTACAAAGCTAAGGTTTGAAGATGGAATGGATTGAAAAAAACGCCAGTAGTCCTTTTCTATGAACGTAAATGGCGTGGATTTCCTACAGTAGCACGATTTATTTTCGTAAGGATCCCTAACTTTAGACAGTAGAGCATAGATCAAGAGTGTCTACCACAGTCGACAGGCGACAAAAAGTTGCCGGCAACCCGAAGACAGGTGCTCTTTGGCATTGTGGTGTTTAGTTGAATTTACCGTTGGTAATGCGATTTTGAAGGCATTCTTTATCATGAAACTAGTCTTGTTTAAATTACATCACAGAACGGTCTAGCTAGAACATTATGAAAAAATTTCAAAGAATTTTTGTTTTCTGCTTTCTGGGTAGCGTTTGAACTCAAGTCATAGCGATGATGGCTCAGTGGTAGTGACGTCGGCTTGCGATCCGTAGGACGTGGGTTCGAATCCTACAATGAGCTTGAGCTTTCGGTGAAGGAAAACATCGCGATGAAACCATAGCTTGGTGGTAGTGTATTTTCTAGTACTCGCCTGGCTAGCTACCACCCTCTTGTTAAGAATCTGTCGCCAAGCACCTATCGGTGTGTTCCAGCAGCCTCACTTGAGAGCCAGTTCCCAGTCCAGGTGTAGCGTGGCGCCATCTTGGACCACATCGTCACTTAACATCAGGTGACTTGTAGTCAAACGCTACCCTGTAAATATTAAAAAAAAAGTCACCTGATAAGTAAAGATGTGGTTAAAGGTGCACCTTCACGTTGCACCTGGATGGGGAACTAGCTCTCAAGTGGGGCTGCCAAAAACACTGTTTTATGTTGACTATAGATTGCATGCCTTACCACCGATCTATGGTTTCTATACAGTATTTTTCTTCACGTAGGTAAAGCTAATTAAAGCTCATAATACAAAATAAAAAATAAATAAAAAATTCCCGATGTCTTGGACCGATTATCTTCAAGCAGAGCTAAGAAAAATCCCGACTAATTCACCTTTCAATAAAAGAAAAACACAATCAAAATCCATCCGTTCGGTAGCTACGATGCTACGACACACACAGATACGTTGGAATTATTCTTCACACTGTCAGTTTTTACTTTATTTCAGTGTTGTTTTTTTCATTCATTTACGAACATTATGTTCTTCGCTAATGTTCTATCATTCGCCGTAATCCTACGCAAACACTAAATCCTGTGAAGATAGCGCTTCAATTAATCCTCATTACACGCGTACGAAACAGCAAGACTGTCACAGTGTCTGCTAACAGTAGGCCGAATCGGTGAAAGAGATAGTAAGAAAGAGAGAGAGAGAGAGAGATAGAAGACAGTATAATTATTATCTCTTTAGTGCATCAGTATTGATAAACACCTACCTACTTAGTTTGTTATACTCCTATGATCCCTACTTCCCTACTAATATTATAAATGCGAAAGTAACTCTATCTGTCTCGCTTTCACGCCTAACCTACTGAACCGATTTAAAAGAAATTTGGTACAGAGATAGTCTAGAGCCTCAGAAAGGACAAAGACTACTTTTTAAAACACTTTTATTAGCTTGACTTGTAACTAACTAACTAACTAATTATCGTAATAAACTGGGTGGGTGAAACCGCACGAAACAGCCAGTTATGATGTAGCAGCTTGTTTACTTACTACGTTTTTTTGTATTCACATGCATTTGAATAATGCATCAATTCACAATGGCGAAATTAAAACTACATATTACCATATGCATTTCGTTAATAAATCTTGAATTAATATTTTTTTAAGGTAAAGGGCCTCCACGGCCACCTCCGCCTCTGCGTCCATAAAGAACGCCTTCATTATAATTCTATTCTATGGTAAACGTCTTTCAGTGAATGTCCAAAAGATGTCTTACTGAAACAAACTGCACCGTGGCACCGCATCGTCTCAACAAATATGCGCTGCAAGCGATACGTTGTAGCGATAAGCGCTAAGTGGTGTGCGGTGCAAATATTTCTCGCCGCGTCTTCCTAGCATTAGTTAGCGCTTACTTACACCACGCTTACGCTACTTCTAAATGATATATTATGGAGACTTGTTAGGTTTAAGTCATAAGCGTCCAGTAAATACATATAACTAATATTTTAAATGCGAAAGTTTGTGCGTGTGTATGAATCTTTGTTACCACGTATCACCGAAACAACTGAATCGATTTTGATGAAATTTGAAATGGACATAGCTTATACCCTGGTTTAACGCATATTTTATCCCGGAAAATGTTTCCTGCGAGATAACGGGAATACGCGGCTGTGACCGCGGGGCGCAACTAGTAGCTAAAAAACCCAATTTTTAAAAAGCGTGTCCTATTATTATTAGCGATATTTGATAAAATTCAAAATTCAAAACTTTTATTTAGTAGGATACAATGTGATCACTTTAAAACGACAACTTAAAACTAGCTACGCCTGTTCCAACCTCCTTACGCCGGCAAAAGAACAGGCAAGAAGATATTCAAGATGCTCAGGAAAATTGTAGTATTCAACTTCTTATTTATCATTTTCAGTCTTTTTCCTTTACATTATGCTGTGAGGCTTTGCTTCATGCCAAATTTCATGACTCTAGGTCAACGGGAAGTACCTTATAAGTTTCGATTCCCTTCTGAAATCGCAAAATTTGCAAATAAAAAACGGTCACATCTTTTGATCGTGTTGACTTACAAGTTTTTAATTTTTTTCATAGTTATAAGAGACCATAGAGCCGAGTATTTGATATTAATATCAACTTGATACCTCAACGCGTTTTTAAAAGGTCTTGTCAGACAGACAGACGGGCAACAAAGTCTGTAAGGGTTCCGTTTTTTCTTTTGAATTATGGAACCCTAAAATTTAATAATATATTTCACTAGTAGCGCTCCGCGGTTTCATCCGCGACTTCCCGTTATGCAGCAGGAACCTTTTTCCGGGATAAAAAGCTTATGTTTTATTCCAGGGTATAAGCTATCTCCATTCCAAATATTATCAACATCGGTGTAGTAAATACGGTGATACGTGGTAACAAACTTTCACAGACACCAACTTTCGCATCTAAATAATTAGTCGAATTTAATTTAACGCTTCCACTTTTAAATTGCGCCCGTGAATTAGTGCCTCCTTCAGTCCTTAGCAGTAACTAGCTTGCCTAAATTTACGTTTAACCGGTGACTATCTAAGGTACCTATTTACATCTAATTCAGCTACTAACGACCTCTGATGAGCTGATTTTCGATTTAAAGCGAAAATTCATTATATCAAGGTAAAAATTGGAGCTAATTACCAACAAACTATCATTATGTTTTATGGTATCTTCTAGGCAAGCATGCTTCTTATGCAACCTCGTCATCACTTACCATTAAGTTGGACTGGGGTCGAATGCTTGCAAATGCTCTAAAAAAAACCTTACCTTAATTTATTGATAAATTTAACAGCGTTACAAAAGAACTGCTTATAAAATCAATCAATCAATCAAAGGCATTTATTGATACATATTATACAAAGTAATTATGAAGCCTCTGGTTCCCGAACTAGTGGAAACTGTGTTTCAGGAACCAGATTGTTCTCCCATTTTGTGTGCAATTTACATGTCAATAAGTTAAACTTAATATTTTCTAATAGCATAATAAGAAAATAAAATGAGACATCATAGTGTACAAATTATAACAATAATTTTAAAATTTAGAATTCTAAGTAGCATGCAGATTCCAAATAGAAATGCAAAGGTATGAATGTGAAATTTTGTTAATGTGTGTATGTGTGAGTGAGTGTGAGGGTGCATGTGTGTAAGTGTAAAATGTATAATACAAATAAGGCCTTACACAGAATTTGACATAATTCTATATAAATGAAACATGGCACAAAAAAAATTACATAAGTTGTAAGTTTGTGGTAGTGTGTGTATTTCGAGGTGCTAAGTGATGTTCTACGAAAGGTAATCAGTATTACACAAAACATGTATACCTACTTTCTAATTGCATTGTTCCAATGTTGTTTTACCTAATTATTCAGAATACAACTAATACTAGTCCGTGTGAAATTTGATCTAGTGTAAATCTTATTATAAAATATCTGACTATTGCGACGGCAAAAAACGCTTAAGATTGCAGTGAACTTGCTCCAATTATTCAATCAGTAAAAAATTACCCGTCGGGGTTTTTTGCCGGTTCTTTTGCTTGTATAAGGAGGTTGGAACAGGCATACCTACTTCATGTAGTATCTTACTAAATAAGTATATATATGTATTTTGATGTTTGAAAATAACCACGATTAAATTAGATTTTTGCTAACTTCCAAAAGCTCTATGGTGAGCGGGACGTATTTTTAATTGGGAAGATTTGTTAATCATTATTATTGTTTTTGCTATTTTTATATTGACTAAGATTTATTTTTATTGTATTGATATAATTCGTATTTAGTTTGGTTTAACTGATGAATTAATGATGAATTAATATAATTGGCTTAGCCGTATTAATTGAATTGAATAAATAAATAAAATAAATAAATAGAATGGTGTAAACATAAATCCGTAAAGCTTAGTTGTAAACAAGCTAAAGTTGACAAATAACCGTAAACTAAACAAAATAGTTTTATAAGATAACATTAACTGAGACTGGAGTTGCCAAACTATCAGATAAACAGCAAATCTGCTCTGAATTTCTGTAGCTAGTTACATTCATTAGGGTTGCTACACTAAAAAAATAGGACACTTTTTGGATTAGACTGAAAATGGCTTGGGTTATTTTTCGAAGTAATTTAGGCCCACTTGCACCACCGATTTAAATCTCAATTTAACGAAATTCTTTTGTCAAATCATATGGAAAATTTAGTTAAATCCAGATTTAAAAAAGGTTTAACGTGTTATGCAAGCCAGCCTAAGTGCTTTCAAATACATTTTCTGCCTTTTGCTGCTTTTTAAACGTCTTATAATCGATTTTGATCACAAATCTTCCGATGTTAGGAAACGATGTGGTCGAAGGTGCGCCCATGCTTTGCTTGGATTGCAAACTGGCTCTCAACGGATACTGCCATAACGCTTGGTACAGATTCTTATTTCAAAGGTAGTAGCTATATTCACTTGAGAATGTTCTATTACCAAGCAGGGTTAATTTCCGAAAGGTCAAGCTCCTTACAGAATTTGAACCCACGACTTACGGTCACAAATCGAGCATAAATTAAATGTAACTTAGTACATATAACTTTAGGTCCATATTTCAAAACAAATACCTCAAATTTTACAGCTTAACCCAACCAATAACTCTTCATACAAACCACAAACCTCCAAACTCTGTCCACCAATCATAATAACCGGTAATCTAAGCGCAAATTAAGTTCTAACTGCGACAACCCTAATCCAGTTAAAAGCAGATACACGCTCGTTTTGAGCGGGAAAAGCGGATTAAGCGAACGCCCCAATAACATTTACATAGAAATGGTGGTTTATACGGAGACATTTTTAGTGACCCCATTTGTAGTACATTTTTCACTGGTATTTAAGCTAGTCGCTTTTGTGGTGGATTTTTAATTTAGAGCTGTTTAAATCTAGTTTTACAATGGGGTTGTTTTATCCTGCTCTTAGATGACGAGTGAACAAATTACATAAATACATACAAATTTTCAAGTCGATACGAAAATTAGAGCGATTTACAGCGATGATGGCTCAGTGGTAGTGACGTCGGCTTGCGATCCGTAGGACGTGGGTTCTAATCCTACAATGAGCTTGAGCTTTCGGTGAAGGAAAACATCGTGATGAAACCATAGCTTGGTGGTAGGGTATTTTCTAGTACTCGCCTGGCTAGCTACCACCCTCTTGTTAAGAATCTGTCGCCAAGCACCTATCGGTGTGTTCCGGCAGCCTCACTTGAGAGCCAGTTCCCAGACCAGGTGTAGCGTGGCGCCACCTTCGACCACGTCGTCACTTTAGATCAGGTGACTTGTGGTCAAACGCTACCCTGTAAATAGTAAAAAAAATAATAATTACATAAATACATACAAATTTTCAAGTCGATACGAAAATTAGAAGTATCATAAAATTGACTTCTAAGATTTTATTACATTGTTAGTTAGTTACAAGTGAAACTAATAAAAGTGTTTTAATAATAATGACGTCACGTTCATAGCTTCGACTTCTAACTAGGTCCTTGTAGCTAAGATTTTAAGAGTAAAAATCATTTATTTTCAATAAATTAGACAAAAATACTGAAAACAATTATTGCTATGTAGTAATTATACAAAAAAATACTGGCATTGACTCAGCGTTGTGCTGGTTGTCAGACCAGCGCTGGTCTTTCATTGGAACCGTTTTCAATTTCAATCTTAGCCAAGAGTTGCTATTTATTGAAATGTCCAGCAAATACATTAAAGTAATCCTTCAATACCTGTACTATAAAGTATCCTGTGATCCTACTAAGCCATCAAAATAATATGCAAGCTATTAATTCCGGACACCCCTCCAAACCCAATGTAAACCTTGTACGAGACCCTATATTGGTCAAATATAAAACTAGACAGGCAAAAGGGCGTAAGGTCCCTTTAATATAGTTCTCTGTCCTCCCAACCCTGATATATAGCCCGTTGACCGCAATATTGGCCAACTATTAAAACTATAAATCTTACTTGGGCCAGTAAGGGCCGAATTGGGAATTAGGGAATTGTTTTATTCATTGCTGAAAGTTAAGGTTGTTTAAATTGCTGGTCCTTAAAAGCGTGGTAATAAATTAGAGTAAATCCAATTTGAGTATGTTATGTTGATATTGAGAGCGATGGTGGCCGAATGGTTAGACGTGCGACTTACAAGACGCCGACACCGAGTTCTAATCCTCTCGGCCCCGCACCTATGACTTAATAAGTTATGTGCGGATTTGCCATCGCTCAAAACGGTGAAGGGAAACATCGTGAGGAAGCCGGCATGCCCAAGAACTGCAACATTCAAGGGCATGCGACATCTACCAACCTGCACTGGGCCCTCGTGGTAGATTACAGCCCATACTCTCTCTCTCTGAGAGAAGGCCAGAGTCCCAGCAGTGGGAACATGAAAGGCTGATAATGATATTGGTTTGGTGTCGCCCAGCCCTGTTTTTATTTTGACGTAGATACGCCTAGACAATGTCGTTGGTCCACCTAGTGGAGGCCTATGTACAGAGCGTCTTCCGGTTCGTGGTTCTTCCCCATCGGTTATCTGTTCGTCGAGCGATGTGGCCTGCCCATTGCCACTTCAACCGCTTCGCAGGGAGCTGTTGGATGCAAATGGCTAACAACCATTCATGGTGGCGTTCAAAGGGGGAGGCCTATGTTCAGCAGTGTACTTCTTCCAGCTGATAATTAACGTTTTTAGGTTTCACAGTGGGAAGCAATTTAGAAAACAGATGATAACAAAATCGGGGGATACAATTTGATGCTGCAGCTACATATCTATCTTGTACACCCAAATTTTAATTACACCATTCAATAGCTAAAGGATCAAAGAATTGGTAAGTATCAAAAATATCGAAACTAAATTTAGAAATAGGTAAACAGTGAAATCATCACAAACTTTTGAATGGAACAGATGTTATAACATTAAACCTTATGATTAAGATAGAAAATACCTTCAACTAAAAGCCGTTTCCACACAACTTCACAGCACCAAACACGCTTGAAATCCTCAAAGCCGAAACTAAAGGCTTCTCTAAACCACACGACAAACGTACTAACCCCCACAAGTTTATCCTGTGGCCGGCGGAATTCCCAAAACAATGGCCAACGTGTTAACTACCTCGGGACACCGCAAGACGGGCCAGATTACTGCTGGAGAGAGAGGGGGGTATTGGACGCTGTGGGTGTGAAAGAGAAGGGTGAATGTAAATTGAATTAAATGGAGGTTAGGTTAATAGCAGGCGACGACGCTTGTCTCTGTTGTTTAGTGTTAATTTGTTTTGCTTGTTACGCTGGGTTTAAGGTGATCTTTGATTGCATGGATACCTACAAGGAGTGATTAGTAAGAGTAAGTGAAGCATATTGAAAAGACAAAGAGTTAACGACGTCGTGGTGCAATTACGACCGCCTGTGAAACTTATGTCCTAGGTTTGAATCTTGGCAAACATAATTTTTAAAATAAACACAATTATTTTATTTGTTTTGGATGTTAATGTATAATCAATGTAGATATCGTTATGATTACGCCAAAATACACATTGGTACTTTTAATTTGATGATGGAAAGTGCGAGTAACATAGCACGTTTAGGAATCACAACATTATCTGCCAAAATAGATGACTTATTCTCTCTCTCTCTCTTTCTCTGAGGGAAGGCATGAATCCCAACAGTGGGAACATAATAGTCTGATAATATGTAGTAACTAAGTACCTGCCGGGCGTTCCTTGTCTGTTCTTTTGCCGGCGTAAGAAGGTTGGAACAGGCGTAGCTAGTTCTAAGTTCTAATGGCTGGCACATGCGTCAACTCGTGAACGGGTGCTGCTTGTGGGGTCTGGTCTACTTTGGTTGTGATCCCGCAACTCGTTAATATTCATGTTCCTATATCCCAATGTGTACAACCAAACAAGAGAAATCTTATTAGTAAACCTAATTAAAAAATATCGGACTATTAGATGACAAAAAAAAGCTTGGGATTTTAGTGAACTTGCTCCAATTCAATCAGTAATAAGAATGAAATTGTCAATGTGATCGCGCCAAAAAAATTACCTGCCGGGCGTTTCTTGCCTGTTCTTTTGCCGGCGTAAGGAGGTTGGAACAGGCGTAGCTATTTTTAAGTTGACGTTTTAAAGTGATCACAATGTATCCTATTGAATAAACATTATTGAATTTTGGATTTTGAATGTTTAAGTTTGACCTTTCAAAGTGATCAGATCATCATCATCATCAGCCGAAAGAAGTCAACTGCTGAACATAGGCCTCTCCCTTTGAACGCCACAACGCCACCCTGAACGGCTATTAGACATTTGCATCCATTGGCTCCCTGCGACTTACAATGTCTCATCGGTCCACCTAGCAGGGGGTCAACCTACAAAAGGAAGTTGATTTGAATTGATTTGAAAACTGTATTAAGATTTGAATATTTACATCGCAACAAAAACCAAAATTGATCGACATTTTTCTCGACCATTATTCACTTTTCCTTCGTCCCGGGCACTATAAATACGTAAGCATTGCCTTCACCCTCGGCGTATGAATTAATCACCCCGCTGTCAACAAAGTGAAGTGTCATCGAGCAAGAGAGGGACGGTTCCAAGTTGGGTAGACTTGGTTTAGATCCGCATTTCGCGTAGCGTATTCTTATAGCGAAAAAAGGGGAAAGTTTGGATGTTTCTTGCGCTTTTGTTTGTTGAGATGTTTGTTATACAATCATGTCTGGGAACTGGCTCTCAAGTGAGGCTGCCAGAACACACCGATAAGTACTTGGCAACAGATTATTAACAAGAGGGCGGTAGCTAACCAGGGAGTACTAGAAAATACCCTACCACCAAGCTATGGTTTCCTCACGATGTTTTCTTTCACCGAAAGCTCAAGCTCATTGCAGGATTCGAACCCACGTCCTACGGATCGCAAGCCGACGTCACTACCACTGATACATCATCGCTATAAAGTTGCTTGTTTTAAAACAAATTTTGATCCATTTGGAAGTCTTCTAGTCCGAACAGGGACCAAGAAGGGAGGGACAGCGGGTAATTACTGCCAGTGGCATAATACATAATGTATGCGATGACTACAATTTTAAGCCAATTTATAAGTCGAGGAATACACACGAAAATGTGATGAAATGGTCACGCATTTATTATAAGAAATAGATAGCTGTTAGCATTTTGTGCAGAATTATCTTGTAATGATCGGCACTGAAGCGAAGCACTTGATGATGTTAAAGGTTATGCATGCACATACCTACAACAGAAAGAATAATATAACTGCTTGACAAATGCCTTCTTTTAGGAAGCAAAATGGACTATACCTTGATAACGGTTGACAAACACCAACTACCTACATCATCATTATCATCATTAACATTTGCCTATTACATTCCCACTACTGGGACACAGGCCTTTTGTCACAGAGAATATGGACCATAATATATCGGCCCACACTGAGAAAAAAAATCTGAATTTCTTTCTGAGTCTTACCTTTCAAGACCGATTCCATCCTTATTTTACCTTAGTTTTCCTTCTGAATCACAAGTCCAGCCAGCCAGTGTCGGTGTCTTCAGACCGCCTGAAGGTCATCT
Source organism: Opisthograptis luteolata (assembly GCA_931315375.2). NCBI lineage: Eukaryota > Metazoa > Arthropoda > Insecta > Lepidoptera > Geometridae > Opisthograptis > Opisthograptis luteolata. The sequence continues at coordinate 12,585,265 of OV928043.1, forward strand.
ACTTGTACATCATCATCATCAGCTAGAAGAAGTCCACTGCTGAACATAGGCCTCTCCCTAGAACGCTACCATGAACGGCTAAGAGTCATTCGAATCCATCGGCTCCCTGCGACTCTGACAATGTCGTCGGTCCACCTAGTGGGGAGCCTACCTACAGAACGTCTTCCGGTTTGTTGTCACACTCGAGAACCTTTCTTCCTCATCGGTTACTCGTACATGAAAATAACAAACTGTCACATCAAATGGAAATCAAATTAAAGGATGTGTCACCACCACCCTAAGAGATGACACAAAATAGACCGCTCATTTCCTAAGACATTATCGCCCCAAGCAGAAGTTGTTTGTGAAATAATGGAATCATTCCACATTCATTTACATCTTTAATGACACCCTGACAGCGTCACCGAATTAGCTTGTCAAATGTAATAACGTCACCCCCGGCTATGACACCCTGTATAAATCCACGTGTTAGAAAGAGATGTCTAGATGCGCTCGTTACATCTTCAAATGACATCATCTAATTTGAATTTTCGCCTTTCAGATTTCGTTATGTCAAACTCTTGTTAGAAATTAGCTTTTCACTGATGTGTACGTGAAGTGGGCACGGAATGGTGTGTCGTTAAAAAGGGTGGTAGTGGTGATGGTATATTTTGTTAATAATGAAATAAGATTGTATGAACCAGTAGTTCCCAAAGTATGAATAGAATAGATTAGAAAAAAAATATCATGAAAATGACTTAGCTTGCAGCAGCATCGTTTGTCGGGTCGCCATCTTCCCTCTATGGTTGAAGAGAGCGATGGCTGGCACATACGTCAACTCGGGTGCTGATTGGTGTGCTTTAGTTTTAATCCCGTAACTTTTTTTTGTGTTTTCATTAGTAACTAGTTGCATCCAGCGGTTTCACTCGAATCTTCCAGCTATCCCGCAGGAACTTTTTTCCGGGTAGCCTACTATGTGTTAATTCAGGGTATAAGCTATCTTCATTCCAAATTTCATCAAAGTCGGTATAACTAGGTAATGATAGTTACGGTAATACGTGGTAACAATTATTCACAAACACAAACTTTCGCATATTTTATAATATTAGTAGGACGGTGTATTAAAGGTTCATCATAGTCAGAAGCCACGTCAGTGCATCTCAATAGGGCCCCGACAGAGCGTGTGTGGACCGCCATCCATCTTTCCTCCCATCAATCAGTGTCACGCAGTCTCGCAGTGTCAGCCACTTCCTCACCTCGCGAGATTATGGTCTAGACACTTTGACAATTCTTACCTTATTAGATCGGCTACCTTACGGGGTAAATATGAATGTCAATGTAGCATTTTTCTTCCATACTGATTTTGATTCTGTTGCCTATTTACTAAAACAAAAGTAAAGACAGATCCGAATTATCGATAACCCCTAGCTCTCGGACCGCCTTGAGCCACTTAGCCTTCGCAGGGATATTGGCTCGCTGTGTATATTCAGCCGAATATTCAATCTCATCCCGCCATCACGGTTCTACCACCGATCATCTCGTCATCGGAACAAAGCTCATCCATACACTATCGAGTCCTGGAAATCTCACACCTCACGATTTATACGCTCCTTTCTCCCGCATACTTGCCAAATGCAATCCTTCAAGATGGTTCTTAAAGGTTTGTAACACATCGGCAACTCCCCTGGTTTTGCAAATATCCATAGGCGACGGTGTCAGCTTTCCATCATACGGGCCGCCTGCTTGTTTGCTAATCTATTTAATACATAAAAAAACTAAAAGTAATGCTGTCCTTTTCGTACTTCTTTATTCAGAAAATGACGTTTTACCATTTTTTTTAGATTCAACTCTCAAGCGATCGAAAATCAAGGCTTGTTATGCAGGTGCTTAGACGCGTCCTTGTACAGGAATCCATCCTGCAACTTTCATGTTTTTATCGACCTGAATAACAGTTTTACCACACATGCTGTCAAATGTAATAAAAATAAGTCTATCTCCTCTTTAGATCAAATGAAACATGTACCATTAATTTTGCTATCACTCCCTCTTTTCATTCGATATATATGTCATGAGAGAAACGCGACAGATGTGCTTTCACATCAATTTTAAAATCTATTGTAAAGTTATGGTATCGATAAAATTAATCGATAAACATCATCACACTGAACCAAAAATATAGATTAGATTATATTGAAGGGTTGTTGACATGTTGATTAAAATCAATGAAGTGAGAAGTGAAGAGTTATATATTATAGATGACAGTAACTGAGGTAGTTGTTCGGCAAAAAACTAACAATACAAGGAAGTTGAATAAAATTATTATGTTACATAAGCTAGAGCCCTTTTTATTCTCTGCTAAAGGGTGCGACTTAAATTCCCGCTACAATTCGTATTTAGGTAAAAAGGAACCGATACGTAACGTTTTTCTGTGAAAGACTTTTACGTGAATTTCACTTTCCAAGTAGATTTGTTATATTTTTTACTTACGTGATAGCGTTAGACTACAACATGTGGTCGAAGGTGGGGGCCACACGACATTTGAATTTAGACCTGCTCTGAACTATCTAAACTGATTGACACTCGCTACCGCTTAAGCTTCCGCTGCCACTGCCGCTTATGAATTACGCCTAAAACTTCAATTGCTTACACCAGCGGCACGCTAGGTGGAAATTGCGGTGGAACGTAAAAATATGAGGTCGTTACGAAGGGCGGTTTGTCATCCGCAAGCATTTTTATGGTCTCAGTGGTCATCCAGCCGCCATTTTGTCCGTTTGCCGTTGCTACAAGAGCTTGCAATGCAAATGAATTGGTTCAAATTTTGGCGCGTTTGGTTTTGTGTCAAAAGCATACGTTTGGGGTGTGGAGTTGGTCTGTTTTTTGAGCTGGATATGTGCCATAAAAGCGTCTAGGTATTCTGTACATAGTTTGTTGACAGAACAAGCTAATTGCAAATTGAGACTATTTTTTTTATACCGTACTATTCTTCTGATTTTGGGTTGTGTGAAGAATACTTTGAGCGATAAGACACTCTCTCTGACACTTATTAATAAAGAGCCAATAGCAATAGTTTATCAATAGTTTTATTGTTGTTCTAGTTTTAAAATTATCTGTATTATTATGTATGTACCAATAAAAAGTTTATTTATCTATCTATTTAGTAGCATTTGTTCAAAAGTCACGTGAAGTCGAAAGTGGCGCCACTGGGTTTCAAGCAAAGTTGCCGGAATACACCGGTAAGTGCTTTGCAAAACTTGGTTGTTTGCACAAACTACTTTATTTTGAGCGTATTAGAAACCATAATGCTTTACAAACATGACCCAAATCCACTACAAATATTCTTAAACATTTTCAACTTTACATGCTAGACAATAAGAGTAGAGTTATTTGAATTTCGTAGCAATAATTTTTCATTAACCACCATACATACGAGGGCAGCCAATTATGTCCGCGTCATCAATCACGTCACCCTATCTTTTGATGTTAAGTGATGCAATTGTGCGAACGCTGTCTGTAGTACCGTTGCTAAATAAACTAGATTATCACCAACTGCCAACACAAGCTTAAACTTATGGGTTTACTAGCCTCGCGATTACACCCGCGTGGAAAACACTTTATCCTGTCCTCACGTAGGTTTCAACCTATGTCAAATTTAATCAAAATCTATTCAGCGTCCAAAATGTAGCAAACAAACAGACAGACAGTGAGTTTCGCATTTTTGATATTATTTAATTTTATATTTTAAGAAACTAGAAGCAGAGTGAGTTTTCGATCTGCAAAATCTAGTACGAAGTACATACACACAAATCATTGATTAGTAAGGATTAGCTGTGGCCACGGTTACGCCCTAGGTTTTCGATCCCGCGGTAATCTTTTTCTGGGATAAAAAGTTACTTAAATGCTAATCCAGGTTATAAACAAATTTCATTCAAATTCGTTGAACCATTTCAACGTGAAGAAGTAACAAGGATAACAAAAAAACTTTCGCATTTATAAAATAGTGCGATAAAACTACATGTTTGCTACATAAATAAAAAGTACTGTCAACAGAGGACATTAAGATAGAAAACACAGTCGGCTCTTTTTCCCCGATTTCTATTGAATTACGATTAGCGTTGTTCACTAGCGTAAACCACTTTATCATTTCAGTCGTAACTCAGGAAAAAATCGAGGGTGAAATGCAATAAAAAGGACAAATAAATAAAATGGAGAAAAAAACGCGTTACGGAGCATTACATGCGAATTGAGAGAGTGGGTACATTAGTTATTATAACACGACAAAATATGTGTAATAAAATGTAATTTATCGCACAAATAAAATATAACAGTGGTTAGGGGAGGCAGATGGGGCGAGAGATGCGGGGGAGTGGGCCGAGTGCGAGCGAGATGAGCTGGAGGTAAAATTTTTAGGGCATAGGGCAAAAAAATCGTCTATTCTAGCCTCTAACGCAAATTAATTTATGCAAACATGTAGCACTGCTGTCTAGCATTTGATAACAAACAAACAAAACAGTTGATCTTAACACATGTAAAACTAATTCTATACTAATCAAATATAGATACCTAATAGTACCTACCCTTAACATATTATGCAAAAACTAAAATGAAACACAGCAGAAGATTACTTTTACTACATCATAAGTAGCAATCCGGCCCATGGCATAGCATTCGCGGTTTTCCCATTTTCGTTACTGCGAAATTTCATCAAAATCGTTCTAGTCGTAGGCGTGATGAAAGCCAAACAAACAAACCAAGAAATTTAATAGAGAACATTGCAATTTTATTAATTACAGTAGTGAGGGGATTAATATAGTCATAGAGTGCCAATTACTAGCGTTTGGACACAAGTGACATAGTTTTTAGAAAAAGCCAATAGGTGGCGCCACCTTCTATGAAATCATCACTTAACATCAGGTGACGTTTGATCAAACGCTACTCCTTAAACAATAGATGGTAAAGTAACATTTCTGTATTAAAAATTAATTCAAAAATGTATTTTATAATTTTTAATTCTCGCTTCGCTTATCGCTCCGACCACGCTACCACTGCACCCGCACCCGACACGGATATATTGACAGAGTCCTCCGTTACGGCTCCCGGAGAGAAATGGTGGTCATTTGTTGGCGTCACCATTTTGTTATGTTGCTTCGAGAGGCGAGATAATGGCTGATTTATGTAAGCGATTATGTCCGCCGCTGAATGAGGCGCGGTCTGTAGGCTTCCTTACAGCAAGCATGTCAGTGAGTTTTGATGCGTAACTTTGGTGTTTGATGACGAGGTCATAAAGGTAACCGCTTCAAAGGCAAACAGACTTGAAGTCAAATCAAATCAAGATAGAATCTGATCTTGATGATGATGATGGTGATGTTTAATCCTTATGTTTCTTCCTTTGATTTGATTTGAAGTGTGTAGTGTATGCGCTATAGCATACATACGCTGTCTCGTGTGCTCCTGTATGGATTAGCAAAACGTCACTGTCACTGTCACGAGAGCCGCGGGCGAGTGTGGCGGGTGAACGGTGAGGCGGATAACTAATTACAAATAATTGGAATACATGGGCATTGCCGAGCCAGTGAAGTGTAGTGTACGAGGTATACAAAGCATACCCTACAAAGTGCAACCTTGCAATCAGTAGGACATGGTTTCGAATCCTGTGGTAAATTCGAGCTCGTAACCTAATTACGGAAAACATCGTGATGAAACCATAGTAGGACTTTTTTGATTTTATAGTGTTCATTAATTCACATATTTATTCACTCATATTCGTTTATTGCTTCAATAATTTATAAGATGATTTTTCACCTGGTAAGCTATCATCCTCAATAAAGGTTTTTTCCGGCAGCTTGATTCATTGATTTATTTGAGCAACAATTGCAGCAGAAGTTATTGGCCTTCTACTCTACAAGTCATTGGCTTTAAATACCATTAGAATTATGACATCATGTCTAAAAATTCGCTAAAACCTTTTCCAATCAACCGTCCACATTACAAACGCTTCATTGTTGATACATTTATACCAAACAGCTGTTAAGTACGACTATTATTTAAGCTGTGATCAAGGCGTAGTAACTATAGCTTAATCTGTGACCCAGGGTTCAGACCGGATGAATGCTCGCGTATAAATAACACACACAAAGAGATGCTCGTAATGGCGATACTTCAGAACCATTAGCCGTGAAATTGTAGCGGGCATGAAAGATTGCATACTAAGTCAGCGATTACGTATGCATTTTTTGCCATCGTAAGAACGGTGGTAGCCCTATAATATGAAAGTAAGCGCCCTGAGAGATTCATGTATAGTATAAAATAATATAACTCGTAATAGTATTAAAAAAGCAACTTTATTTTATCGGCTCTATTTTACCACCACATTAATGTTTAAACCACGAATGGAATTATGAATTACTGAATGGCTTAAAATACATATCTTGTTGAGCCACACATATCATCCCAGCTTCAAAAGATCAAAGCCCAGGATGCGAGTCGGTCGGTGCGATATGCCGATACCACAAGTCGGTTGGAGCGCACTTGAGCGAAGCGAGCGAAATTGCGAAATGGTGAACGTCCACTTGAGGATTTGGCATGGATTTTAGCGGCTGCGACAGAAAGTGCTTATGGATGTTGCCTGACTAGCAGAACACTTCACAAGGAGCTAAAAACTTACACTGAAACGTCTGATAAGTACCTAATAGTTCTTATCATTGATGTACTGAGACAGACTTCGGGTGCTTCGCTGAAAAGCGTCCAAACCAAAAAAGGTCTAAAACGCAAAAAGAGGGCTAATCCATCATGCTGATTTATTTATTTATTTATTCAATTCAATTAATACGGCTAAGCCAATTACATTAATTCATTACTATTCATCATTAATAAACCAAACTAAATACGAATCATATCAATACAATAAAAATAAAATCTTAGTTAATATAAAAATAGTAATAACAATAATAATAATAACAAATCTTCCCAATCATAAATACACCCTTTCATACGTCCCACTCACAAAACTTCAGGCACACCGACAGTAATTCCACCCATCCGTCCACAAACAAATCAGTCTCGGGATAGTTGACAAAATGTCGCTGTCTGATAAATTGTCGCAAGCAAAATTACGCTGTATTGCACGTATTATTATTAGTAAAAAACTTTAATATGGGCTTGATTTTGTTAAATTTATCTAAAAAAACATAACCGGCTGAATTCTTTTTAGTTTTACTTCATCTAACGCGGTTTTGATGCAATTTTATTCAGCCTCTTGCGGAAAAAGAACTTGCGTGATATTTGCCCCTTTCACGTGACACCTTCCCGACGCCGCGCCGCCCAAAGTTGCCAAGCTACTGGTGCATTCCGGTAGATGCTAGTAGATGCCTGGGCATCCCAACGCCTACCGTGGCATCCATCAGCGTGATCTTTTAGTTAAACCGCGAAGTACAGTTATATTTACCCGTCTGCGAAATAAAGAGGGCTATGTTTTTCAAGTGTATGTAAATGGCTGGACGGATTTTAACATATGGGGTGACATTACGTTCCTCTTTATTGTGGGAGTGACATAGGGTACTTTATTTTGGCGCAGTCCAGTTTGTTGTTCCTTTTTGTAAAGTATAAAACCTTTCCGATGTATTTTTTTGCATCGCTAGTTATACCCGTAGTACCTAACCATTACCTTTCAAATCTACTTCTCCGCCATTATTTGCCCATCCAACCAAGTGAAGTAGTCACGTTTTTTGCTCAATCCATACGTTATTATTACCCTGATTGTGATCTTGACTGCCGAGGTGATTGATGGACAGTCTTACCCATATTGAGATATACATAATTTGAGCTCGATTTATGGCTTCGTAATTGCTGTTCGGTTTTTAACCCTCTATCCTTGTTATTTATTTTAGGTATGTAGCTTTAATAAGTCGGCAACTCGAGACCTTAGAGTGCGCCTTGTATTCTTTAGATTTTTTGTTACCCTTTTTGATTTTTATGTATCAAATCATCATCAGATGATTACGGTCGGTTTCAGTTAGAATCTTAAAGAAATAAAGGTCAAAATATATTTATTTACGGCCGGTTTCAATAACCGATCTATCCACGGTTTGACGTACTAAGACAGATTTCTCGTGTTTCGCTGAATAAGCGTCCAAACCAAAAGAGGTCTAAAACGCAAACAGAGGGCTAATCACACGCCAGTGGAGTGGTGTCGATTGGTTTTTACATTCTCCTAAACTAAACTAAATTTGACAGGTCTAATAGTATTGCTGTCTTTTTCTAACCACTGAAGTAAAAAAAGGACGGCATTACTATTAGACCTGTCAAACTTAGTTTAGTTTTAGAGAATGCAAAAGAAAATCAAACAGGACTTTTTTGGCGGCAATCGCATTGTCAACGTGAAAATTTTGTTTTTATTTCCAAAACTTGTGTTTCTTCGAGTGATAATGTGTAATATTGGTGGATTATTAACCATTACGTGTTTGTTAATGTGTACGAGTGTGGGAAATTGAAATAAAGTTGTGAAAGTGACTTTTCTAGTTGCTCCAAAAAAGTCCGTGTAAAGTTTAAGTAAAGCGCCACTACTTTACTTAAACACTATCCTCATCCCATCATCTCATGATCATCAACACCATCATCATTTAAACTTGATTCAACTCTCTGAGTTTGAAACATTTTATACTTGACACTGGCAAATACACTAATCGTGTGACGCCATAACAAAACAAAAAAAAAAAAAAAAAAAAAAAAAAAAAAAAAAAAAATGCAAAAATTTGACATAAGCTCCATAAAAGTAATGTCAAATTTATGTCAAACCGTGGATAGATCGGCGATAAATCAAAAAATTCATAAAACCTAAAAACAATTACCGTAAGAGTAGTACTTAAATACTTCTATGGAGATATTCTAATAACAAGTCTATTGGGGTGCTTAGCATTTGACCAGAAGTCACCTAATGTTATGTGAAGATGTGGTCGAAGGTGGCATCTCATGTGAGGCTGCCGGAAGACACAGATAGCGGTACTTAGAAACCAAACATAGCATATTACGAAGCCTACACGGGTAAACCCTGGGGCAGAACTACTTTTGGATAAGAAACTTATTAATTATAAATTATTAAATCGAGACCCCCCCCTTAAATGATAATTTGACAAATGTTCAAAACTGTCAAACACTCGAGCCGTGTTTACACTGCTGGCGAGTACTTGAGCGAGTGACTCGACTACTGCGGTAGCCGGTGCGGCAGAAGTGTTTTGTTTGCGCCGCTGAACAAATAAAATTTGAGAGCAAGTGAATAATTGTGAGGTATTATTTGAATAGAATAAAATGGGTAGAGTGAGGGTTGTATGTCGATAATACAATCGATATACAATAATTAAAAACTTATATATTTTTTACACAAATTATATATTTTTGGGTAACGTAAATAATTAACACAGGTATCCAACATCTGCAATATATTTAAAAATTCATGATTTCTCCATTTTTGATAACATAATGAATAATGTATACAAAGCTTTCGTCGAATGCAGCATAAACCCAGCATGCCACACTCATTAGAGTCTAATGTGTCTAAAATTAGACCATACTTTCAATTATTTATGAAAATACAGTTTTGTAAGTCTATTTTAAAAATATTTCATGTGAGGTCTCAATGTGTCATCATTACTCCTTACAGTAAGTAATATTTTTATGAGTAATAAAAAAAGACAATTTTGTTAAATGTTCGTTGGAAATCAAAATGGTATGACTTACATTGATAGAATCAAAGTATTTTTTTCGATTTATCGATAACATTTATCGATAACATTGTTTCTTCGACCCCATCACTAACAAACCACTAACGAACACAAACACTCGATATCTCAAGTTCTGTACGATGATCAGAACGCGCCTGGTACTATCTAGTTAATCGTGTTGACTCAGTTAACACTCAATGTCGACATTTTAAAAATCGGTAGGTGGCCGGCTGGCGAGCTACTGTTTGCTTTTTACCTACGATTCAAACATGCAAGACAGTAGATGGAAGGTTCGAATAAGGCTTTTAAAGCAATTTTGGTATGGTTGAGTTTTCCTTAACATGTGGGTTTATGGTTCCGTAATGTTTCTTAATTTTATTTATGTATAAAATTAAAAAAAGAAATGGTGTTCGTTGGTGAGCGCAACATTTAAGAACAGATTGAGTAATTTCTTAATCTGAATATGGTTTTAATGAGAAAAAAATACTAAAGTAGTCATGAAAATTTCAAATTGTATTTTGTTGAACACATCATCTATTGCACAGCCATCAGGGAGGGTCGCTGGTAATTAATAATATTATGATGATGACACTGCAATTGTTATAAAGAATATAGAAGACAATTCCTATGTCTATGTACAGCTCAGTGGTAATTCAGCAGCACAAAATATCCCGCTTAATTTTATAATTTTGCAGGAACCCTAAAACATTAATTCACCGCTTGCTTCACCAAAATCACCAAACTCTGTAGTAATAATAAAAAGGTTTTACGCCAGGATGTGTGGGCTAGTATTTGACGAAACAATACCCAAAGCAAACACAAAGAAAAAACAATATAACGTGTGACTTGCGAGCACTTCTTGTATGACTAAGCATAATTAAGAGAGCGCAAAAAGGTTTTTAGTGTAAACGCACACAAGACAAGTTTGTCTTTTAACCGTATACTTGGATGCAGTTAATAATTTAGGCTTATATACCACGGAGAATAGCGATGCAGATTTGAAAAGAGGTCGCGTTTTTAAAACAAATTAAAGTGTAACCCTATTTTTCTTTTCTTTTTTCTATTGTTTGACATATTAAACAGCCCTTTTTTTTTGTTTTGTTATGGCATCACACGATTAGTGCATTTGCCAGCGTCAAGTATAAATATTTCAAACTCAGAGAGTTGAATCAAGTTTAAATGATGATGATGATGATGAGATGAAGGGATGAGGATAGTGTTTAAGTAAAGTAGTGGCGCTTTACTTAAACTTTACATGGACTTTTTTGGAGCAACTTGAAAAGTCAAACAGCCTTTTTTATGTAATAGAGTGGCCATCAAGCAGATGGTCCGCCTGATGGTAAACGGTCACCGTCGCCTCTAGACATTCATATAATAATTTATACCCTCAGTTTCGCTAAAATTTTCACTATCATCATCAACCTGCATCAGTCCACTGCTGGACATAGGCCTCTTCCAAGGTATGCCACTGATCCCGGTCGTCGGCTCTTCTCATCCAACTACTGCCAGCCACTCGGCGCAAGTCGCTAAAACTTAAAGAATTGTAATTTCTAAATACAGTAAGTACTACTCAAATAAAATAAATAAACTTATGAAATTGACAGCTCTGTCACAAAATCTGAAAAATGAAACATGGAGTAAACACTGTACAATTTATTCGTAAGCTCAGTGGCTTTCGAACCTTGTTCAAGACGGTAGTAGGTAGATTCTCAAACACGTCGTAAATTAAGTTAATTTACGACGATTTAACCAGTGTTTTTAACATAAAACGACTTAATTACCTGCTCAGGGAATAATCCTTAAACATCCGTTTGGCATTAAAACTTACTTTGATGTAGGGTGACTAATTTGTGAAGGAATGGTGGAATTAGTTTTTTAAAAGTGGCAACATTTCACTTTACTTGGGCAGTTTAGAGTAGGTACCTACTGGCAACTTTGATCTCCTAGTTTTGTAACTGGCAACTAGCTTTTTAGGTGTTTTTCATATTAACTCGAGAAATAATAAAAAATCATTTATTTAGTAACATAAAACATGCCTGTGATCACTTTAAAACGTCAAACTTAAAACTGTCAACGCTTCAACCATTAATAAAATTAAAGAGAGGCACAGTGAAATATGTTTTTAGAGTTAAATACTGACTCTCTAGTGATGGGAACTCACCAATAGTTGCTTAGTAATTATGCCAGCTAGACAGGCGATCACTAGAAAATGCTCTATCCCCAAGCATAAAGAAAACTGAAAGTATGCATATCAATATTGTGTGGTCACCCTACATTCAATTCAGTTATCATAATAATATGGTTATTTCCGAAATCAGTTAAGCCTTGCTCTTAAAAAGTTAATCCAGGTCGATCGAGCTTGTTATAAAAACTCTTCTGTGGTACCGCCTTATCTTATTTTTTAATTTAATTTTAAGTTTTATCGATACGTTGACACCGTAGGCGATGGCGGCACCTTATCTCTAAATTACAGAAGTAGTTTTTTTTTAATTTTATTGCAACGGTATTTTTTAAGGTTCGCCATTTCTTTTTACGGTGATAGTTTTGAAGTGTTTTTGACAATATAACTGTTTATTTGCCATGTGTGAGACTTTTCTTTTATACAGCTTAAGAGTGATGTAACGGAATGAAATTAGACCTTGTTTGTCTTGTCAATAGGACTTAAATCGCGCAGCAATCGAATAGCTTTTTTCTACTACTCACTTCTCTATTAATTTGAAGTCTCGTTACAATGCAATGTAAGTTTAGTACAATAAACACACGCTTACAATCTGCACCCGGCTTTACCCGACGTCGTCCATCATCGTCACGTATGATTGATACCACTTTTTCAGTCGCCACCGTGCTGTCGTGCCGACATGTGGATTGAGCACTTCGCCTTAACAAACTCAATCCTAATCATTTCATTTCCAACTTTATTTCTGAATTACTAAAGTTGAAATTAGATTTTAGAGATTTGAGAATTCGATTCATCATTCTCAAACCATGCTCATTTGAATTTGAGTTCTGTTTCGAAGCGACTAAAGTTGAGTTTCAGTTTGACGTTGTGCGGCAGTCTATTCAAAGACATGTCAAACAAAAATCAACTTTATTTAGAGGGACTTTTGGTTGGATTTCTTTTGGGGAGTTGGTTTTTAAGGGGTCGTTTGCCGTTCACTTTGCACACAATGAGACGTCAGGAGTTGTCGTTTTTGTGGCTCGTTTGATGGATATCAGCGCGGTGTTAATGCCATATTGATGACTCCGTATCAGAGATCTACGCGGTAGATTGTAATTGGAAGGATGTACAGAAGTGCAGTGTTATTTTGGTTTTGAGAAGCGATAAGATGTGGTGTTGAATTTTAATGTCGCTTCGTTGGAAGATGCTCATAAATATGGTGTAGAGAGAAATAGCAGGAGAATCTACCTTCCTAGATCTTAGGAATTATTGTTTTCAAACTGCACCCTACAGTTTCATTCACGTAAACTGCAAATCCCTAACAGGCGTACATATAGTGGCATTCAAAGGGGAGGCCTGTGTTCAGCAATGAACTTCTTTAAGTCCATTTAAATGTACTCCAGGATTGAAACTATCTCCATACTCATCAAAATTAGTTCGGCGGTTGCAGCGTGAAAAAGAACAACCATACAGAGGGAAGAAAGTTGCTTTCGCATAAATGTAGAATGCAATATTAAAGGTTTTCTCATACCATAAGTCAATTACAATTTATTTTAACTACTATTAAACAAAACTCGCAAAGCTCCTATAGTTGTGTTTCGGAAACCTTACTTGAGAGCCAGTTCCCATTGCTAGCATGCAGTGGCGCTAACGCGACCAAATGGCCAAATTGCTTGTCGCTACGCTGAAAGACGAAAAAAAAAGGTTTTAAATCATAGAGTAGTGGTAACTTTAGCTGTTCTCTAGTGCTCGCTTAAGTCACGCAGTTTTTATATATAGCCTAACAATAATAATGCATGCGCATTTAAATAAAGAAAAATGAAATTCTACCTCCGAAAAATGATTCAAAACTTCCCAAAGCAGCGAGCAATTTCAAATGCTAATCCCTCAAACCAACCCTACTAAGGCAAGAAAAAACAATGCCATTCTTTCCCGCAACATAAATCTCGGCTCCGCGACATCGAATGATTAAGATTGACAAAAGAAACCGTTTGTGGCCGACATTCCCTTTCTATGCCAGATTCTTCAGGAGTTCGGAATTGATTTGGCGTATCAAGCAGTGCCGACAGACATGCCGGAATGGGTAATAGGGCAAAACACGTCGGGAATATGCGCAGATTTCAGCGACAAGCGCGCCGCCACGTCCAAAAATGTCAAGTTCGACTTAAACTCCTCACGGGTGGGGATTCGCAAGAAGCGGAATGCTGGCTTTGAAAGGTTAAGTCTAACACAGCGACAGGGAAGGCAGTAAGGGCAGTCACAATGACATGTCAAATCAAATCAAATCAAATATTTATTTATTTTTACATAAAAGTGGGATACAATTATAAATGGGTCCATGGACTCCTGAACTAGTTAAAACTGTATTTCAGGAGCCAAGGCTTCTTCCATCAAATGACAAATAATTATGTCAAACCTAACAATTACATGTACAAGGTAGTTTTATACATAATATATCAAATTTTACAAAATATATATCAAATTTTACAAAAAATATATCAAATTTTACAAAACGAATATTAATAATAAAAATAAAATAAAATACAAATGAAAGTTAAATCTACAGATGTACATAAATGAGAATGTGAAAAGTTAAATAAAGTAGTATATAATATTAGAAACCCTACCCGCAGAAACTTTTAGCATCGTCGTGACCATGGTGTGTGCAACAGTGTCAATTCATCGGGAACTCAAACCAAGGCATAGGTTTAAAAACCAACTTGTAATGTTAATGACATTGCAGTAAAAAAAGGTAAATCAGTAGAGCAATTTATCCAAATTCCTATGTTATACAAAGTAGATTTTATTTCCGAGCCAGCCAGTCTGAAGTGCTGGTGCTAGTTTTAAGTTTGATGTTTTTAAATGTTGTAAAGCTTAAAATATGCATACGATAGCATTTTTTAAGCTTTACAGTCAACCTTCAGGGTATTATTGCGTTTGGATAAAAACATAATTATTATGAGCGGCATTTAACTTTACGACATTAGTGTCAATTCTATTGCGCATTTTCTAAAACTAAACTAATTTTGACAGGATGACATTTGATGTGTAGCTATCCTTTTCTGGCCATGGATATAAAAAAGGACAGCATTACACTGACACCATCGCCTAGCTAAGCAGGCGTTGAACGATCTTTTTTAATTATTTCTTTGGTATGACAGTTAGTGTTTTTTTCGAACAAGCGTCCATACTGTCATACATTACACGGTAACTGTCTAATACAGAGTGCTGGAAGCGCTGGCATGTTGAGTCATCTATTATTATTTCAATCAGCTGTAATTGGACACTTGTCGCCGTAAAAGCGAATGAATAGCTGATCGGTGGTCGCGAGTCACGAATGGCGGCCCTTTTGAGTTTAATAACGGTTTTTGAAATTCAAATTGCTCGGAGACGTTCGGGCGACGTCGGGCGTGATCGTGCACCTGAATGCTAACACTTTTGCTAGAACCAAAACAAAGCTTATTGCTCTAGATTTAGGATTGATTTAGTTCTGTATTTTCAGTCTGTATAAAGTTAATTAGCCGTTGTTCTTTTTGTTGTGTTGTTAAGACAAGAAGAAAGGTTGTGTAAGACCCATAATTATGGTGCAATAGACGAATAGCTTACTGCGAAGCATGAGGATTTGATTTCCGGAACGGGAAAAAAATTTCAAGTATTCAAAAAAAAATAGGTATTTGTTCCGTGTTTGAGTGTTGTGGATCCCTTATCCATAGAGTTGCTTATAACCTAGATACAGGGGGTTATCATTTATTATTATAATCACTGGCTCTAAAATGAGGTAGCTCGAACACGCCCTATATTGGTGTTTGGCGACAGATTCTTAACTCAGGGTGGTAGATAGCTAAGCGAGCACTTGAAAATGTCGCGCCACCAAGCTATGGTAAGTATGATAAGGATATTTAAATGGAAATGATGGTTAACAATGCGATTACCTTAAAATACTGCTGCAATACAAACTCTCTCTTCAAAGAAACGACTAAACAAAACCACGTTGCATTATTTCGCTTAAAAACCCCACAACATCGTAAAAACTAAATATAATGTTTAAACTTTCATTCATAACAACCACCCAGGAAGTTGTTAAATTGCCATTATTTACACACAAAAGGTTTTAGAGGATAATTAGAAGGTAAACGTTTGCTGGCGCCAGTCGGCTTGTAGCGCCATTGATGTTTTTTTTTGGGCCTAATATTTTAGGAGCGAAACGAGGAAAGTTGTGCAGTAACTAATAACTATTATGTAGCAAAGCTTTTGTGGTACTTTATAGACATTTTTACAACAAAAATCTATCTCTCTTTCACGGATACACTCGCGGCTATCCCGTAGAAACCTTTTTTTCATATAAAAAGTAGCCTATGTAATATACCTAGAGTATAAACTGCCTCAATTCTTAATTTCACTCAAAACGGTTGAAGTGTTTCAGTATGAAGAAGTAACAAACATACACACACATTTACAATATTAGTGTGATGTATGTAATAACGTGCATGTGTGTATAAAATATTCCATGAAATAGAATAGAACGGTAGTCATGGAACATTCAGTTTACGTGTAGTATCTAAATGTAGCGTAAACACATTTTTAACACAGAAATCGTCTAGAAAAAAAAAAACAAATTATGGTAATTGCAGTAAATTGTTGGGATAACTTTATCACGTGTTTTGCGCAGCTATGAAAATTTGCGTTAATATATATTTTTACGTTAAAGTTGCTAAACTCATCCATTAAGCAACTATGCACAATATGCTCTTTTCCATACATCCTCTATTATGAACTTATAACCATCTATCATCTTTTGAAAACTACCCTCAGTTTCAGCAAATAAAAACAGACGGGTAGAGACGGATGGCACGGATTAAATAAGTCGAATGGTCGGTCATCTGTAATTTGTAGGCTTTGGTAATTGCCGACGCTGATTCGATTGTAGCGGCTTCTAGTTGAGGAGTAGGTGCGCAATGTAGTTACGAATCCAGGCTTAATAACGTGTAAATTGATGATAGTTATTTTGTTTATCTATGTTTCAATTCACTTATGATATTAGGTTTCCCATTACCTTTCGACCAGTTAATTAAATTTCCGTACATAATGAAGTAAACAACAAGATGGCTCAGTACAGACTGCTTTATTAATTTTTTAGAAGCTACCCACATTACATATTAATTATAAATATACTACATCTTTCCCTTCATCAAAATGAGAAGTAGACGGTTATTAATTAAATAAACATGCAACTTTAAATAACTATAGGCATGCGACATGCCTCAAAATAGTTTTGACATCAAAATTATTAGAAACTTATCGAACAAAATTGTACATAATATATTAGACAACATGATTATAATTTATTAATGTGTATAACTAACAACTTAGTTATGAACTTAACATATGCTATTCTAAAGCAATCCAGCTATATAATCATCAGGTAATAGATCAAATTTTATGGTAAGTTAATAGAACGAAATATAAATAGGTTGTATTATGATTAGTGTAACGAGCAATTTGCCTACAATAAACAAGTATAATTATAATGCTACTTTTTAAATTGATGCAAAATTCTTTCTTTTGCTTCCCGTGCAGCTGTGCGTTCAAGGCGATTTGCAACGACAGGTGCCTGTGATTTTATTTTAGCTGTAGGTACCCTGCTAGGAGTATCAGACTCATCATTTATTCCTTCCATGACTTCAGTAGGATCATCATACACACTACTATCACTATCATCCTTATCTCCATCGACATGATTCACACTTTTATAAGGCGACGAAGTAGATGAGTCTAGTTTTACTAAATGCCTACGGTTGCGTCTATAATGCTTACCTAGCTCGTCAGCCACGAAATAGGAACGCGGCTGAGCGGCGCGCCCTGTTACCCTCGCCGCACGTCTTTTGGTACCGTCGATCGCTATCACTTCGTCACCCATTTGTAGATTGGGCAGATCGCGAGATCTACTGTCGTACTGACATTTGGCATTGTATTGCTTACGAAGCATATTGTTGTAGTCTGCCGTATTATCTCTGGCAGGACGTAATTTATCAGTGTGCACGGGTAAACGGGTGTTGAGTTTCCGACTCATTAGTAGCTCCGCCGGGCTAGCGATACCGTCCCTTGGAGCGGCTCTGTAATTTAATAAGCTCAAGTAAAAATCTGAACCATCGTTTATCGATTTAATTAGTAAACTCTTAACTGTCCGAACGGCTCGCTCTGACCGACCGTTGGATTGAGGATAATTGGGAGATGATGTGATGTGCGAAAATCCCCATGTTTTTGCGAAATCCCGAAACTCTTTCGAAGCATAAGCGGGTCCGTTATCAGATATAAATTCTTTTACTATGCCATGGCGGGCAAATTGATCTTTCAGTGCTTTTATAATGCTTTTCGACGTAATCGAAGTTAGTGCAGACACTTCTACATAGTTTGAAAAATAATCGACTAATAGCAAAAAATATTTCTTGTTATACTCAAAGATATCAGAGCCGACTTTTGTCCAGGGAAGACCGGGTATTTTATGAGGTATTAGAGTTTCCCGCTGTGGCATGGCGGCGTGGCTCGTGCACACACGACAGCGGCGCACGGTGCTCTCCACTTGGCCCGACATGCCTGGCCAATACATGACCTCGCGAGCTCGCCTTTTACACCTATCAATGCCTAAATGACCCTCATGCACTCTGGCTAACATTTCCGTTCGAAGACTTTCCGGAATGTATACTAGATTGTCCTTAAAAAGTACCCCTTCACAGTATTCTAGTGAATGCCTATGTTCCCACAAGTGTCGTATTCTCTCATCAGTCTGATATTTATTTAATGGCCAGCCTTTTAACATACATTCGATCAACAACTGACATAACACATCATCTTTCGTATGCTCTCGAACTAAATTTAGTTTCTCATCACTAAAAGCAACACTACTTATCAGAAAGCATGACTGACTGTGCACTTCATCAGATATATTATCCGGCATTAATTCTGGTAGGGGAGCCCGTGACAACGTATCTGCAATGTACATATATTTACCGGGTTTATACACAACAGTGAAATCGTATCTCTGAGTTCGAAGCATCATTCGCTGCAATCTGGCAGGTACCGAATTCAGGGATTTCTTAAAAAGCGCTTCGAGAGGCTTGTGGTCACTCTCCACCAGCACATCGCTCTTACCAAAAATATAGTGGTGAAATCGTTCCAGTGCGAATACAATAGCGAGCATCTCTTTCTCAATTTGCGCGTACCGCTGCTGCGTATCCGTGAGAGTGAGCGAGGCGAACTCGACCGGCCGCCCGCCCTGCAGCAGCACGGCGCCCAGCGCGTGCGAGCTGGCGTCCACCGACACCACCGCCGGCTCCCGCGTGGAGAACAGCGTCAGCACCGGTGCGCTGCACAACTCACGTTTCAGCCTTTCCACTACTTCTTCTTCACATGCGCCCCACACCCATTCACTGTCTTTCTTTAGTAAGTTACGCAGTGGGGTTACTTTTTCGGAATAGTTGGGAATAAATTTACATAAATAATTGACCATGCCCAGGAACCTTTCCAGTTCCTGCCTGTTTTGAGGAATTTGCATTTCAGTCACCGCCTTCAATTTACTACTATCTATTTCCATTCCTTTCGAGCTAAATTTGTGACCCAAATATGTCACCTCAGATACTTTAAACTCACACTTATCACGGTTAAACTTTATACCGACCTGCCTTGCCCGTTCCAGTAGTTTTTTGAGTCTTTCGTCGTGTTCTCTTTCGTCCGCAGCCCACAAAATGACATCATCAATAAAGGAATCTACTCCTTCCAGCCCTTCCAACAGTTGTTTAACGCGAGAATGAAATATTTCTGATGCTGAGTTAATTCCATAAGGCAGGCGTAAAAATTGATAACGACCGAAAGGTGTACCGAATGTACAAAGGTCTGCGCTCTCATTATCCAGTTGTACCATCCAAAAACCAGATCTAGCGTCTAGCTTACTGTAGTATTTAGCACCTTTTAATTTCGTAGCAATGTCTGTTAACGTTGGCAGTGGAAAATGTTGACGGCGAATGACCTTATTCAAAGGCCGCGGGTCTAGGCATACACGTATACTACCATCCTTTTTTGCCGCTACCACAATCGCATTTACCCAGGAAGTGGGATGAGTCACCTTTCTTATCACTCCCATCTTCTCCATACGCTCCAGTTCAACTTGCAGGCTACCTCTTACACTCAATGGAATTTTCCTTACGGGACATATGCAGGGAGTGGCATCCTTCTCAATAGGTATTGTATAAAACCCAGGCAACCTACCAAGACCCTCAAATAATTCATCATATTTAGAAATATCTAAAGAATACACTCGTTTCACCAATCCAATTTGATCAACCGTATATTTACCTAAAATGCTCTCACAGTCATGATCGGTAATTACAAAATGTATATTGAATACTTTATTTCTGTACATCCATTTCATTACAGCTGATCCTATAATTGGCAAAAAACTACCACAAAACGACATCGCTTTCGGTTTGACGGGACTTATATTGTTAATGTTACAACCCAACATGACATAATTGTTTCTCGATATTACATTTAGGTCTGCACCCGTATCTTATTTAAACACATGTTTCTCCATACTTTTAATAAGAACTAAAGTCTCATACCATTTTGACTCCTCTGGTCGCGTATCATCCGGTACGTCTACCGACGAGATATAAAATAAATCGTCCTCTGGTTCTTCCTGCAGCACATACACTTTGCTAGATCTACGCAACTGGCACGTTTTTCTATAATGACCTTTCTCACCGCACAAAAAACATTTCACATTACGCGCCGGACACCGAACACCACCATCGCAATAAGTACTGGAACATGCCGCGCAGGAAGTATCCTGCACCGGCGCCCCCGACGGGCCGCTCGCGCCGCGACCGTAGCCGCCGCGCCCGTAGCCGCGCGCTCCGCCGCCGCCGGCGCCGAACCCGCGGCCGGCCGCGCCCGTGCCGGCGCCGCCGCCGCGCCAGCGCTGCGTTGTGTCGCCCCGCGCACCGCGCCACGAACCTCGCGAACTCCACACTGCATCCACTGAGGCACCCTTTGATTTCTCAATTTTAACCCCATCAATTTCTCTGCTTTCCTCGTTTGAGATTTCGTTAGACTGGCATATCATTACAGCTTTATCTAGCGTGAGCTGATCCGTTCGAAGTAACCTGTCTCGGACGGAACTGTCTCGTACGCCGCAAACAATGCGATCGCGGATCAGGCCATCTTCTAGCTGCTCGAATTCGCATTGTTGACTTAGAAGCTTCAAAGCCGTGACGTACTCGTCGATATTTTCCCCGCACTCTTGGTTTCTGGTAAAAAACTTGAACCTGACCATCGTGGTGTTTGTTTTAGTTCCAAAATGGTTGTTAAACTTTTCAATTAACCTCTGAATGTCATCGCGATCTTCGTTCTCTTCGAACTTGAATGTCGAAAACACATCATATCCATCGGGACCGATAAGATTTATCAATAAACTAGCCTGCACGTCACTCGGTTCTTTATAAACCCCCGATGCTTTCAAAAACACTTGAAATTGTTTGAGCCACTTTCGCCACGCGTCAGCGCGATTTGCCGGACCTCCATCCAACGATAATTCGGCAGGGGGGCGTGCGTGTTCCATCGGTTACTTATTTCTCAACCTCGATATTACGTTTTTAACTACTTTTTGCACGGAATTAAGCACTTTAAACTGTTAAATAGATTATTTTTTTACGCCCCGCTGTCACCATGAAGTAAACAACAAGATGGCTCAGTACAGACTGCTTTATTAATTTTTTAGAAGCTACCCACATTACATATTAATTATAAATATACTACACATAAAAACACACAGACAGGTCCAGGTAGAAACGGTTTCAGAACTATCTGTTGACTGTGATTTACAATTGTCAAAGTACCTACGCAATTTTGGAATATGGTTGAAGTTTTAGACCAAAAAATTTGGTAGTCCTTTTCCGATGAATTTACAATTATTCCTTGGCTGCTTTATTTAATCCAGCATAAATGCTCACAAAATAAGAATATATTAATATTTTTAGTCATACTCATCACTAATTTCCTTACGTGAGAAACCCCACCGGTAGCTCCCACACTAACCATTGGCGCAGAGACGGATGTAAACGGCGGAGCAATTGTCTGGTCCGGCCAAATGATATGTAATTTGGCCGGAGCCGAAAGCCGAAGTTGGCGCCTTGTTGCGGCACTGTCATTACGTTATTGACGGGTGTCTGAATAGTGAGTCCACCAGAGGTGGATTAAGGGATTTTTATGGAACGTGATTTTTTGTCTAAAGCTAGATACAAAAATAATTTATCTAAGTTACATCAACTAATCATTGACAGTTTGAAAGTCTTCAAACCGAGAGTGAATACATACCTTCCCTGGCATGGCCCATCATAATAGACCTAGTCATCGCTTACCATCAGATGAGTCTATGATCAAATACTTACCTATGATTGGTAATAATAAAAATAAAAAACAAAGTCGTATCCACCATTGAAATTCATAGACACAGAAAAAATACTCGTAATTTTTTTAATTACACAAAGTTTTGCGGAAATCGATCCAGCAATCATACGCTTCAGTTGGTACCTAGTTTGTCCATTGCGCCACAGCGGTTTTCAAATAATGCTGTATCATTATTATTGACAACAAACATAAATTAATGATCAACTTTCACAAATACGTAACTCAACACTCACATAAATATTCTGATTAGTAATTACATAAATGAACTCAGCTCATAAGTTACGCATAAATTTATGAGATCCAGATAGAGATAATCACTATTATTCAACTGTTTATGTTAGTTGATTGTCTGAATAGATATGATCCCATTAACGCGTTAACTTCTGTTTATTATGGCCCGTTTACACGAAGCCAACGATTGAGACAATTTACTAAAACGATCCATTGGCTTCGGGGATTAGCATTGTGAATAGAGACAATCTATAACATTGGAAGTCTTTTAAATTGACCCAGCCGCTTTATTGAGGTGTTTTCTTATAGTTAATTGAAATTAGTTTCTTTTCACCGATATAGATGGCGTTGTAATCTATATGAAGTATCTGTGAAACTTGCCTGCATACGGCCACGGACTACAGAACTTTTTTATTTCTTCTTACAGGGCAGTGTGTGGAACACCAGTCACCTGATGTTAAGTGACGATGTGGTGGAAGGTGTTCGCTACAGCTGGACTGGAAACTGGCTCTCAAGTGTGGATGCCGGAATACACAGGTGCTCGGCGACAGATTCTTCACTTTAAGTGGTAGCTAGTCAAGCGAGCACTTCAGTTTCGGTGCCACTAGCTGCCTCTATTGCAGAGGATCGGCTGGTAAAATAACTTTTTGTGAACGTGCTTTACTGGCCAGTAATTAACCCGCTAATTTAATTAATATACTAATGATTGAAGACTCTGATATATTGGTAAACGTGGGAAGGTGAAATGAAAAATATATATTTTATCAGACTTGCATCATGTCCTGGATTAATTGACTGTCTCACTCACTGGCCTTGCGTAAACAAACCATAATCTTATAGGAGTCAAGCGAGATGGTGTGAGACAACTATTAAATTAAATTGGGTGTTTTATGTAGTTTCTTGGAAGATGGTTTATGAATAAATTGAAGATTTTTATTGTATTGATTGACTCTTTTCAAATATGTTATATTTACAATGATTTTTTTAAATTATTATTATTATGTAAATAATACCATAATGAGGCAAAATTTAACTACTGATGTAATTTTTTTTTTTTTAATATTCACATTGTAACGTTTGACCACAAGTGCCACGCTACACCTGGACTGGGAACTGGCTCTCAAGTGAGGCTGCCGGAACACACCGATAGGTGCTTGGCGACAGATTCCAAAAGATCTTTCACAAATAGGAAACAATATTATCCCTGAGTGTCAAAGGTTATGTCTTATTCTAATAAAGAGGAGTTTCAGTAAAAAAATCATGACATTTGCAAAACAAGTCGGATAAAATATATAAGAGAACTGGCTGCTTTAAGAGCTTACGCTGGCTAAACGGTTTGATTAAAGTCATATTAACTTTAATCAAACCCTACTATAGTAATATTATAAATGCAAAAGTAACTCTGTATGTCTGTAAGCCGCCATAAGCCGCCGAACCGATAACCGTTGGGGTAGACGTGTTCTTGAGTGGAGACCGCAACTTGGCAGACGTAGTGTAGGACGCCCTGCGACAAGGTGGAGCGACGACTTGCGCCGAGTGGCTGGCAGTAGTTGGATGAGAAGAGCCGAAGACCGGGCTCAGTGGCGTACCTTGGGAGAGGCCTATGTCCAGCAGTGGACTGATACAGGCTGATGATGATGATGATGATGATGATGATGAGAGATAGTCTAAAGCCTGAGAAAGGATAGGCTACTTTTCATCACGCTAAACTGTAGCCCACGCGGTTGAAACCGTGGGAAACAGATAGTCTGTTACAGAAATGTAGGTTTTTAGCAGGTCTACTTAATTCCAACATTAATTGTGTAGCTTTTATATTAAACGGTTTTTGAAAAAAACTTCCGGTTGTCAAAAGCTTTGCGTACTTGCCAGGGCTATGTAGGTAATATAAATTTAAATATCAGCCTTTCACGTTCCCACTGCTGGGACTCTGGCCTTCTCTCAGAGAGAGAGTATCTACCACGCTGGCTTAGTGCAGGTTGGTAGATGTCGCATTCCCTTGAATGTTGCAGTTCTTGGGCATGCCGGTTTACTCACGATGTTTTCCTTCACTGTTTTGAGCGATGGCAAATCCGCACATAACTTATTAAGTCATAGGTGCGGGGCCGAGAGCATTCGAACTCGGTGTCGGCGTCTTGTCGCATGCCTAACCGTACCTTTTCTTTACGGCTCATAATTAGTACCTTTAGTCCGTACCTGTATTCAATCGAAATTCATAATAATGACTAGAATTACGTTATTAGACCCCACCGTTAGTGTTTTTACTTAAGACCTCAGAGCAGTCGTAATGACCGTTACTTACGTACGAAATTGGTTTTAAGTATAGCTTGGGCTAACTTAACCACAGCTTAGACTCGCTTAAGTATAACTTGGACAGGCTTAAGTGGACTTGCCATCAGTTTGTCTGTTACTTAGATTGGTTCACGATTTGTGTTGGTTATAACTTATAACTTAGTGTAATTTTGAGTTAAGTAGGTATGTGATAAGTGTAACTCGTCTTGTTGTTTTAAGTAGACAGGAAATTTTTTTAGTTGAATTTTTATATTCTTAAATAATAAGTCAAGTTGAAAATCTGTCGCTAAGTATCAAGTTGCGTCACTTGAGAGCCAGTTCCCAGTGCAGGATTAACGTGGCACCACCTTCGACCGCATCGCCACTTAACATCAGGTGGTGGTCAACCAAGTGAAAAATACTTTTGAAAATGTGAACTAAGTTTTATTTTATTTTGAAATATTATTTGCATTTTTATGCGACTTGAAATGCAATAACAATGTTATGTCGCAGTGCAATGCGATAACTAAGCTACCGAACTCCGATTTTTTTTTTTACTATTTACAGGTTAGCGTTTGAGCACAAGTCATCTGATGTTAAGTGACGATGTGGTCGAAGATGGCGCCACGCTACACCTGGACTGGGAACTGGCTCTCAAGTGAGGCTGCCGGAACACACCGATAGGTGCTTGGCGACAGATTTTTAACAAGAGGGTGGTAGCTAGCCAGGCGAGTACTAGAAAATACCCTACCACCAAGCTATGGTTTCATCACGATGTTTTCCTTCACCGAAAGCTCAAGCTCATTGTAGGATTCGAACCCACGTCTTACGGATCGCAAGCCGACGTCACTACCACTGAGCCATCATCGCTATTATATATATTTATTTATTAATTTACGATACACAAAATAATTTACAGTCGATTTCTTTACATAAATATAATTTACTATGAACTGGACTCATCCAAATTTTATGTAGAAAAATTAAACAATTAAAATATCGTGACGAAAGCGAAAATCACATCAAAACACGTTCAGTAGGTATTTTCTGAAATTACTTGAAATAATGATATCCTGAATAGCATAATATCAAGATGCTCCACAAAGCTCCATCCACAAATTAATCAACGCTACAGGTTAAAAGCTTATAAGCTTAAGCTAGACCTTCCTAACCCCAAAACTTTCAACCATTCCGGTTTTTCTCAACTTTCAATCTTTCCTGTTTCCCTCAACTTTCAAGCTTTCCGGTTTGCCTCCAACATGAGCTTTACAAATTTCCGTTCAACGCCAAGGCCGCAGAGTACAAACAAGATAGAGCGGCGCTAACTGCAGTTGCAGTGGCGGCCATGTTGCCGAGTGACGTCATAAGGCGGGGGGCGTAGCGTAGGCTACGCCCCCTCGGCCGCCCAGTGAGAAACTTTATGCAAGTTGTTTGCAAGTTTGTTGATGATTGTTTGATTTGATTT
Organism: Opisthograptis luteolata; assembly: GCA_931315375.2. Classification (NCBI taxonomy): domain Eukaryota; kingdom Metazoa; phylum Arthropoda; class Insecta; order Lepidoptera; family Geometridae; genus Opisthograptis; species Opisthograptis luteolata. Next base: position 12,611,540 of record OV928043.1, read on the forward strand.
TAGTATTGTTTTTGTAATTTGTATCTTGTACTGTTTAGATAAGTTTGGTTTAGGTTTCTTTTGTTTATTAAAGAAGAGTTTAAAATAATGCATTGAATAATATTACCATACACTGAGAAAAATATCCTGACTCATTTTCTGAGTCTTACCTTCCAAGACCGATTCCTGCCAAAATGTAATCGTTTCCTTCCTTATTTTACATTAGCTTTCCTTCTTAGTCAAAAGGGAAGGTAATTCCTTCTATATTTCGGAAGGTCTTTCTCCGTGTAGGGCTAAATTTACAATTACTAATTTAAATAATGAGAAAATCATAGAATGTTTTTAATATTAAATTAAAAAAAAATGTATAATAGTTATTTATTATTTTTATTTTATATTATATAAATTAGTTTGAACAAAGTATATGCTCTTTGTTAGATTAGAATTAGAACCCACCATCTACGCAACTAAGCCATCATCGCTTAAAAAAAAGAAACTCCGTTATATAAAAACAGACAAGTCATTGCAAAGGCGCCTTCGACTCAAAACCGGTAGCATACATACCATACATCAATATCATAAAATCAAAAACCTTATAATCATGAAAAATAAAATGCTTATGTCATGATGACAGGTACAAATATAACAGACTCACTATAAGTAAGTAGTTGATTGAGTTTGGCGCCCTAACACAGTAGCACAGAATACAAAGCAGTGTCTATGGGAGCCTTGATTCGTTCCAAGCAGCTAATTGTTCGTAGTTTTATTGGTTTAAATTTCATTTGATATCAAATGATGACAAATGGGTTCTAAAGTTTCAAATGATATACAATATTTTCAAATGATTTCTAATATGACTACAAATTATTTGAAATTACTATTTTCGGGATTTATTTTGATTAGGTATTTTCAGGAACGTGAGTGAAATTTGGCGTAACGCGCAGTCTCGAGTCTGCAATCGACAGTCGCGCCTCGTCACTGCAGACTTGCCGGTAATAAGTCAACGTTGACACAGTGTAGCGATGGATGTCAGTACACCAACCAGAAGGCTTACTAACATCAACTGAAAATTTATATCAAATGGAATATTTATTTGAAGGAATAAAAAAATCTGCCGCCAAGCACCTATCGGTGTGTTCCGGCAGCCCCACTTGAGGGCTAGTTCGAAATCCAGGTGTAGCGTGGCGTTACCTTCGACCACATCGTCACTCAACATCAGGTGACTTGTGGTCGATCGTACGAAGTAACAGAAACAAACATTGCCTACTGAATCTACAATCTTATAAACATTTTATACATTGTAAAAACATCTTAACACTTGAAAGAAAAAGTGTTTATTGCAATGTGGTTTTAAACCATGTTAATTTTTTTCTTAAAACCCGAGCAATACCACACCTTAAATTTTGGCTCCTCTAATTCTCTAGGTGTTATTTTTGTGTAAATGACGAGCCTGCTGTTCTTGTATTGGTCTGTTTATCTAGAGCTACCAATTAAATACTGAATGTGTTTTTTTTACTTCAGTGCAACATTTTGCCACAAGGCCACCTGACGACGTTGTCGAAGTTGGCATCACAATTCACGCTACACCTGGAATGAAAACTGGCTCTTCGAAACACACAGATAGATGCTTGGCGACAGATTCTTAACTTGTGGTAGCAGCACTAGACAGGCGAGCAGAGCACTATACATAATACGCTACCACTGAGCTACAGTTTTAGTAGTATTGTAGTGGCAGCCCTCATTTAGTTCTACTTAGGGGCTCCCACACAAAACTACAAATTCGCATCGCATCGCAAATATCTGCGAGTTCACACGAATGCACCACAAGAACTTCCGATCAGTAGTGCTATTCTAATTCGTTCGGAAAGTTTCCGTGTCGGATTCGACGTTACTTTTGCTTCACGGAGACGTTTTCGAGAGCAAATAGGTGGCGGAAACTTTTCCGTGATTGAACAGCTGGTTTGGCAAATTAAATGTCAGTTCCCGAATTCAAATTAATGAAAGCCTCTAAAAAATTCTCGCGGAAACTTTTCCGAATCTGTGGTCGGAAGAGTTTCCGATTGAATTAGAATCGCACTGCTGATTTGCATCGTGCCGACTCGCAGTTTTGTATGGGAGCCCTTAATCTATTTCTGTGACGTCACCAGTGGATCTTCAGGGTCAAAGCACAAGAATTAAGTCTGCCAGAGGCATCTCATCATTATGACTCCACATCTCTCGACTGTGACCAGGCGTCGGCTATAACTCAACATGGCGGTAAAAAGCGTGCGCGGCGAGATCAAAAACGGCGGCGCGATCAAACGCCGCCGCTGAAATGACTTGTTTCTCAGTTAGCTTAGTGTAAACACGGTGGAACATCAAACACGCCGCCGAATAGGGATTTTCGATAGCACACGGTGGTGGTTTGGAGCTGAGCACGGTGGCGGGTGGCGGTGGTGGAAGGATATAAACATTTGGGAACTTGCAAATTGGAAGTCGGTTTTGACAAGTAGGTAGGTGACATATTATGTCACAATGTTTCTTTTTACATCTGTAAAATAAGTTTTATCTATTTCCGTAACTTGTGTTTTTTCAAGTGTAGGTATTGTTATTTCATTGAGTTTGTGTTTGTTACCTGGTTATATGAGATGTGACAAATCGAAATAAAGGTTGTTAAAAGTGACTTTTCTAGCAGTCGCAAAATATCCTTATTAAAAAGCCACTATTTTAACACAAAAAGCAGGGTTGCCTACCGGCTTGTAGCTGGGTCACATAATCATTAACAATTTAATAGGTACCTACTTGACTCCGCCTAACAACACAACTTCATAAATTGCAATAAAAACATTACAAAAATATTAATTCTATAATTTTTATATAATATTTAAGCGGATAGGTAGATTCTCAAAATAGCTAAATACATTTTCTATTTGACACTCATACCTAATTTGCAAACCGGTAAATCCGACCACTTTTCTAAACGATAATAACACACCGAAATCAATTCCTAAACCGATCACAATTTCTACACCACATATTTAAAGCAATCAAGTTTACAACCCAAAATTGCTTTAGCAATTACCGCCTGCAAAATCAAAAACGTCCATCTCCGAACCAACCATGTCATTACCAATTAACTTCGAAAAACACTACGGAAAATCACACAGCAATCCATCATCGAAACCGATTATTTTTCACCACAAATCGTCACAAAAAACCGACCGGAAATCGTATGACCACCAGAAACGGCGACCATGAAATGGGTACTGTATAATCAAAATCAGTCCACCTCGTTCCTTGTACTGTTGTCTATTCTGTGTCTAAGCTTAGGTGTGCTTGTAAAAACATTTATCATCACATTAGAGGAGCCTTTTAGAGCAGAGGTAAAGCTTCAGTCAAAGGCGCCGAAGACAGGCGCCACTTAATTGATAGCTGGTATCTCATTAAAGCGATCAGGCGGCGGCTGACTTTGGATAAATATTGTATTTCTGACAAATTAACGGAAGTAGACGCTGAAAAAAACTTCCCAAGTGCGAGTTGGTCCTGCGCACCGAGGTTTCCGTACAATTGTTTTTTTTGTTAAATAATAATAATATAATATGCCCGCACAATCACATACATAGTTTTGACCCCTAACTAGGATTCCCTATCTAGGGTATCAGAAACTACGAGGATCGGGATCCACAACACCCAGACACAGAACAAATACTTGCGCTTTTTTTTTTCAACGCACAAATATTTGTTCTGTTGCGGGAATCGAACCCGCGGCCTCACGCTTCGCAGTCGGCTATTCGCCTATTGCGCCACATCAGTCGTCAAATATCTGCAGTTTTCAGACATTTTCCTTTACATTTGCTCTAAAACCTGGCTTCAAGCCAAATTTAATGATCCTAAACCAATTGGAAGTGAAAAACCCTATAGGTATTCATTCCGAAATCGCAAAATATACGACATAAACGGACATATCTTTTGATCGCGTTGACTTACAAGGCTGATTTTTTTATAGCTTAAGGAAACCATAGTGGTGATTGATATAAATTTCCACTTGATACCTCAACGGGTCCTTGAGAACAATGGCCTTGACAGACAGACAGGAAACAAAGTGATCCTATGGAGTTCCGTTTTTTTTCAGTTACGGAACCCTAAAAAGTGGAGCCAACACGTTTCAGATGGAAATAGAATGGGTGGGGCCGGCGGTTTGTTAATGAATGACGCGGCAAACTACGATAAATGTAGCCCTAGGCGCTAAGGATCGAAGACCTTTTCCTAATCAGAACCCTTATTAAGAATTTTATTTTTATTTACAAAATTGAGAATTGAAATAACCGTCACTAATTTTAATATTGATAAACACCCAGATATAGAGATTTTTTTTTTAAAATGTGTATTACTAGCTTTTCCCCGCGGTGTCACCCGCGTGGGCTACAGTTAATCGCGAAGAATATCCTTTGTCCTTCCTCAGGGTTCAAATTATCTCTGTACCAAATTTCATTTAAATTGGTTCAGTAGTTTAGGCGTGAAAGCGAGACAGACTGACAGACAGATAGATAGAGTTACTTTCACATTTATAATATTAGTAAGGAGTAAGGATTTACTCAAAAAGTTGGCATAAAATCGATTTAACCAAAGATCTAAGAATGAATATTTTACGATTTTTCATTTTATTTTGAGTTAGTGTTCACAGCCGTCCTTTTTTGAAAAGTCTCATTTGTACTACATTTTACTGCAATCAATTTGTCTTTGCATTCACCATCACTAAATCAATCCTTCCCCATCACCTCTTCATCATTATCGCGTGCCAACCTCCTATAAACCGGCACGCGTGCCGCGTCTGTCAGTCCTCGGTAAATGATTAACGGAACAGCAACAGTTGGAATGATGGAGCAGGTGTATATGCTGGTTTAATTGGGTATTCGAAGGCTATGTTGGGGACAGTAATTCTTAAGCCCTTGAGTAGGGTAGGACGATAAATTTATAGAAACTTCTTGGTAAATCAGTGTAAAATTGCTATTAGTGTTGATTATATCTGTGACTAAATAAGTTATGTGTGGATTTTTCATCGCTCAAAACCGTCGTGAGGGAACCAGCATGTCTAAGAACCACAGCACTCAAGGGCATGTAACATCTTAGAACCCGCACTGGGCCAGCATTGTAGATTATGGCTCATACGCTCTCTCTGAGAGAAGACCAGAGTCCCAGCAGTGGGAACGTAATAGGCTCATAATGATTGACTGAAGTAGGTAAAACTTACTAGTGTAAATAGTTGATCCTTAAAATCACTCTAAATATTATCCGTACTAATATTATAAATCGGAAAGTAACTCAGTTTGTTTGTTACCTTTTTATGACTAAACCACTAAACCGATCTTGATGAAATTTGGTCTTGAGATAGTTTGAACCCTGTAAAAGTTTGTTAAATACTTTTTATTACGATAAAGTGTAGTCAACGCGAGAGAAACCGCGAAGCGCAGCTTGTTCACTCATAAGATCACTCACATACCTATCATTCTACTCCCCCACACTCTCTACCTTCCATGATCCACATGTCGCAACACATTAGCCATGACAGCACCATTACTGCACCATTGGATAATAAAAACAATCCGAAAATACGCCGATGAGATCAAAGCGAGCAATTAGGTCGATACGCGATACGCCTTCAAACGACCACCGCTGGTGTGCATTCCGTGATGGGGCATGTGGTGTCAAATCCTTTGGGTTTGGTATGTCAGTGACATGTCAAATTATACTAGCTGATCTCTGGAATTTTTAATGAAGAAAAATATCATGTTGCAACTATAGCATGGTGGAAGGGCACTTTCCAATAACCGTTAGGGTAGACGTGTTCTTGAGTGGAGACCGCAACTTGGCAAACGTAGTGTAGGACGCCCTGCGACTAGGTGGAGCGACGACTTGCGCCGAGTGGCTGCCAGTAGTTGGATGAGTAGAGCCGAAGACCGGGCTCAGTGGCGTACCTTGGGAGAGGCCTATGTCCAGCAGTGGACTGATACAGGCTGATGATGATGATGAGGGCACTTTCTAGCGCTCGCCTGGCTACCATTCTCAAGTAAAAATCTATCGTCAAGCACCAATCGATGTTTACTAAACGTCATGTATTAAATAGTTAAATAAATGATAATGAGATGATATGACTCAGTGAAAAATCGGACTCGATATCTCCAGTTTTTTAACCCCCGACGCAAAAACAGGGGTCCGATTTCATGTGTTTTTTTTTTATTTAAAAGCCAGCTTCTTTGCGGTGGTTCTTAGCTATTTTTGATGAAAGTCGGTCCAAGATGTCGGGGTTTTTTTTAATTTAATGTATAAACGGACTTTTGCAACAACTAGAAAAGTCACTTTCAACAACTTTATTAAGATTTCTAACACTCGTAAACGTTATTAAACACATAATGCTTACACACAGACATGTAATAGTTAGTTACAACAGAAGCTTAGGAGTAAAAAGTAAAACTTTCACGTTGACAGTTGCATTGCTCCCAAAAAGGACAATAAAAACTGCTATCATTATAAACATCGCAGGCGCCTCTAAAACGATGCCTTCAGTTAACGCACTTAGTATTTACAAATGACATAAATGCCACCATGAAAAATATTTCAATGTCAAAGAAATCCAACACGACATCAAAGTAAAGACGTGGCCCCACTAATTTCTTTCGGTAGGTGACGCGGCGTCAAACCCTTTTAGCCCATCATGTTTTTTGACGCTCCGCCACCCGCGGCCGCGGCGCATGGTTGTCACTTTTTGTGACACTCGTTGATTTATTTTGGGATTTGTTTGTGTTTTTAATTAAATGTGTTTAACTAGACTTACCTACTTAAATACTAGAACTCAACTTAGAAAAAAACCCTAAAAAAACCTAACTAACGTAATTATATTATTATGTACATGCATCTAAAATTCAATACAGGATCAAAGGTGGTGGACTGTGCTAAAGTTACAGTAGAACCACACGGAGAAAAAAGACCTTCCGAAATACCGTTTTCCTCTGAGCCATAAGGGAAGGACTTGTGATTCAGAAGGTAAACTAATACAAAATAAGGAAGGAAACGGCCTTGGAAGGTAAAGACTCAGAAGGAAAGTCAGAATGTTTTTCTCAATGCAATAGCCGTTGAATAGTACTTAAGTTAGTTAATAAAATCTGAGCTTCATGTTGCTCTGTCTCCTAAATAATACAACTGTCCTCTCTCTATAAGACTGGATTAAACAGGTATTGACACCTTATTAGGTGCCCATTGATCCATTAGCCACTTCCACTGTACACGGAGAAAAAAGACCTTCCGAAATACCGTTTTCTTTCTGAGTCAAAAGAGAAGGACTTGTGATTCAGAAGGAAAACTAATACAAAATAAGGAAGGAAACGGTCTTGGAAGGTAAAGATTCAGAAGGAAAGTCAGAATTTTTTTCTCAATGTATCGTCGCTATAAAGTAACTTGAAGAACAAACTCAAAGGTCAGTGTCATTTCAAAAGGGCACATGTCTAACCACTGGACTGACTGACTGTCGCGTATTTTCGTCCACTCTTTTTACGTTCAACTGAATTTCTGTTGAGTTGCCAGAAGAATTTAATTTATTTATTCAGTGTTGAGCGTTGGTACGGGCTGTTCGTGTCGTCGAGCACGATGGATCCATTAAAAATATTGTGTATTTACCAAAAGGAGGCCAGAAAAAGAAGCTGGGTAAACCCACTCAATTGTCAGAGGCTGATATGTGGACAGTTTCATACCTTATTTGCCCTTCCCTCACCACGACCGAAATTCGGTCCAGTTTACGCGCATTGAGTCGGCAGACAACTCATTTTGCGTCGTCGTGTGGCTGGCTCTAACTGCCTTTTTGTACGAAACCGAATGCAGCAGAATTTACCGAAATACTGCGACTCACAACTCACAATATTACGCTCGTTTGGTTTCACCCTAAAGCTGGCAATGAGGTAAAGTTATAGTATAACTCTTCAAGAGGTAACCCTGTCGGTGCGCATAAAGTCAGTCGTCCAGTGACTGCGTGCGGCAAGCGTGAAAATGCGCCTAATTGGAAAACGCGCCGCTATCGCCTCCACAAAGAAGCGTTCGAAGCAGTGACGAGAATTTTAAAAACGCTCCTTGTATCCAAACCGACTGCCTCTGTCTCTTAAAAGGTTACTAAGTTCTAAGGTAAGGTAAAAAGGAACGGAAGAATTCAAGCATTTTCGAGTCAGTAGATTTCTCCATCAGTTGAAGTCATTAAAAAAGAAATTGACATTTTCACGTGATAGAAAAAAGACTTTGAACTTAGAACCTTTCTCAGAAACAATGCGATGGCAGCTGTTTTTAACGGACGACAAAAAAGAAGAGGTTCTGAATTCGACACAAATATATAAAACATTTTTTTTTAGTAATTTGTGGTAAGTAGTGGAATTCAAATAACATTCTGAACGGGTGGTCCGTCAGAAAAACAGAAAAAACATCTTCATTTCAATTTTCATCGGAAAGCATTAAATGAAAATTCCAGACAGTCATAACAATACCTTGCCCTCCAATTAAGGCTGTAAAAACTACACGCCAAGAAATTGTTCGAGTTATTCATTTGCAACTTTAATGCATCACAATAAGTGTGGGAGAAATGAAAATAAAACATTTTACGGAATGTTTGGAGCATTATCGAAGCAGTCAAAATGACTGGAGCTGCCGTCTTAATTGGAGCCTTCTTGTTAATTTTGTAAACATGCAGCAGTTGTTACAGTAAGGGATCTCATTCAAGAGATGACAGTTTAGGCACATTACACAGTCGTAAGCAACTGTCAACTACACAAGTTTTTTGTTTTATAGAAATCAACGCTGCTAATATTTAAATGCTATGGGATTTTGTTAATAAGTAATTTTGTTTATGATAAATGCAGGCCAGTTGGTCATGAAGTCATAACTTGTGAAGTCTTCCTAATCAAAGTGATAAATGAAAACATAGTGACTTAATAAGACTTAATTTGACTTAATGAATTATAAATTTTGTCCTTACTGTTTATAAGTTGTAAAATTAAAGCCACCATATTGAGAATTACGCAAGAATCAGGAGGTATTAATTACAAATAATGTAGTGTCATTACGCCATATTTTTGGGTTGCGTGTTTTAATTGTTAATTTATTGTGAGAGCGATTTAATTAAAAAACTGTATTAATGTCCAAGGTGATTTATTTTAAGTTAATTTCTGTCTTGCTGTCAATTGTTTTAATAGAAATAAAGTGATTTTGGCTGTGTATGCAGTGTTTCTACTTGTTTCGGTAAATTCATTTCACTAAATTTCAAATTATGACAAAAATAGCAAATTTCAGTAGGAGAGTTAACTTGTTTTAAGGCTTTTATTATGAACATTGGTTCAGGAGACCATTAAGTTACTATCCATCTGTCTAGTCCAGCGTTTAACCACGATCTCACCAAATGGGAACCGATAATATATCACCATCATTAAATTGTCAGTAAACATAAAAAAATACAATGTTTTTAACTCGGGCTTAACAAAGTAAGCCAGCGCTGAGTACTTTAAGAATGAGCCATAAAACAAAATGTATTTCTAAAATAGACGACAGAAGAACATAAAATTATCTTGTCCTACAATACGCGACAAAAACTGAAGACAAGTTGAACAATAAACTTAAACATCTCCATTTGAAACTATACTGAATTGAAATGTCAATCCCTATATAGTATCGCCAATCCATTTCTGAACACTTCTTCGTTTTTAACATTAATAAAATGTAGCCAAAAGGTCATTGAAGTAAAAAGGGATAACTGTTGCATTATATATGAGATTGATAATTTTACGCAAATTAAAACGCCATCGTGTAGCAACTATTAAACTACAATGTTTCTTCTGGATAACATCGTTATATAAAATAGCTATTGTTTTTGTGAAATAAAATTGAACTGAGAAATTGTTGTAATTGATCGAGAGCATAATCTAAGTTGCTAATGTATTAAAATAGAAAAATACAAGAAAAAAGTTGAATACGTTAAAAATTCATAATTATACCTAGGTAGTTTGCATTTCTATGACGATGGAATTTTTATGCGGTGCAGCATTTGAATGTTTTGATTTGTGGTCTCTAAAAATACAGCTGAAGTGCTTTTTAAACTAACGCAAATGGACTTGAGGTTTCTAAGATCTATTCGCGCACAAATTAGTATAAAAGCTTAAGTTTGACTAACTTCGACGTTTCATTGTGGTCAACCGCTGACAGATACATTGAAACTTATTTGTCCCTAGACGCAAGTTATGTTGCTTTTACTCCATCAACTGTGTCTTTCGTCTGTTTAAGGAAAGGTAGTAAAAAATTAACAACCTGAACTAACTAACCCTAAGAGTTCCCATTAGTATCAACTATCCCCTCATCTACCCATTATGGGATGTCAAAAGAAGCTAATTCTCAATTTGTTTCCCATTACGAACTATTACCATACTAGACGTGGTGTTGCAATTAAAATTACATTATATGGGCAAGCAAGGTGTGTTTTGCACTGTATAACCAACTTAACGTATTCAATATATTGTAATGGGATGTATTCACATGACTGGTATGGCATAGATACTAGCTGTAATGATGTGCTGTTTTTTGTTAGCAATAATTTTTAGTAAGGTCTTGCTCCATAAGAAAATGGAAACGGTACGAAAGCCACCCAGAAATAAGCACAAACAGGAGTTGATATAATAGAAAGCGATGAAGAGCATTTTTTCTTGATTGTTTACAAAGAGATTTGCTTAGTGGTAGGGCGTCCTAGTGCTCACCAGGCTAATTGCCACTATCAAGTTAAGAATCTGTCGCCAAGCACCTATCGGTGCGTTCCGGCAGCCTCACTTGAGAGCCAGTCACCAGTCCAGGTGTAGCGTGGCACTACTGGCGAACACATCATCCCTTCATTTTTCATTTATGAATAGCTTTACATGGATCAAATAAATATGATATGTGGACAAAGACTGACACACACTGTTGTTTCGTGTGCATATATATCTCAATACTAATACACTATTGTCAACATGCCAACTTAATTCATAGTTCAGGCTAGATTTAAGCTCTTCGGCAAGGGTGGGATGATATTGTTTTTTACCTTTATATACTATATCTTTCGCATTATCAAGATTAACATTTACATTCTCTTCCATAGTTCACATACTATCTACTCTGTTTAGTTTTAGCTGATTTTCAGTAGGTATGTACCTATCTTCTCCTATGTTTATTTCTCTTCTATTAATTACTTATTCTCTCAGCACACACTAATCAGATAGTTCTGACAAATCAATTAAAAACGTCTTTAGAGATAAAGAATTGCAGAGAAATTTTCTCAATAGAACTATTTCCCTGCCTCGGTATGTGTGAATAGAGAGCTAATGAGTCATAAATACCAAGACTGATGGTATTTCCTTACTCGTAGAGACTGCTAATTGTGTTAACATTACAGTATCTTGTCGCATCTGTTCCTTTGCTGGTGTAAGGAGGTTAGAACTTTGACGCTCAGTGTCCCACTAAATAAATACACCTTGAATTTATTTTCTAGGATTGACTAAGTGTTTGTCTAGGGTATGAACTATTTCTCTCGCACTTAATTTCACTTAAATCTGTTGAACCGTTTCAACGTTAAGAAGTTACAAACATATACACTGACTCATTCAGGTTCTTTTTACCTTTTACTGGGTTGCGTTTGAAATTTTCCCATTTAACATGTTAGTGTGATTAATCAGCAGCGAATATATTTGCGCCTTTAACAGTATTTCACACTTCACTTATAGTACCTACCTACTTACCTATATTATATTGTATTGATGTGAACGAGAACTTTAGATAAGGTAACATGTCTTTCCATAACACGCTACCTTAATGTAAAAACATTAATGTAATCGACAGTACAAATGGTATTAATTAAGTTTTTAACGTACGCTTTTAAGAGCATCTTAATCGTGTTTATTCTAAGAATACTGTTTTTATTACTGAGAATCACATTTTTTTTATCGTACAGAGTAGTTTTTGACCGCAAGTCACCTGCAGTTGTTCATTGACGATGTGGTTGAAGGTGACGCCACGCTACATCTGGACTGGGAACTGGCTCTTAAGTGGGGCTGCGGGATTGGCAACAGATTCTTCATCATCATCATCATCAGCCCGTATCAGTCCACTGCTGGACATAGGCCTCTCCCAAGGTACACCACTGAGCCCGGTCTTCGGATCTTCTCATCCAACTACTGGCAGCCACTCGGCGCAAGTCGTCGCTCCACCTTGTCTCAGGTCGTCCTACACTACGTCTGCCAAGTCGCGGTCTCCACTCAAGAACACGTCTACCCCAACGGTTATCGGTTCTGCGGCTTATGTGACCAGCCCACTGCCACTTCAGCTTGCTAATTCTGTGAGCTATGTCGGTGACCTTAGTTCTCTTACGGATCACCTCATTCCTGACTCGATCCCTCAGAGAAACCCCAAGCATAGCCCTTTCCATACCATACAACAGATTCTTAACTTGAAGGTATCTAGACAATGGTGTCGATTCGGTTTTACATTCTCGTAAACTAAACTAAATTTGACAGGTCTAATAGTATTGCTGTCTTTTTCTAACCACTGAAGTAAAAAAGGACGGCATTACTATTAGACCTGTCAAACTTAGTTTAGTTTTAGAGAATGCAAAACCAAATCGACACCAATGTCCTACCACCATGTTACGTTATATGTACATACATATAATGGGGTTTTGGATGTAATTAAACAAAGGCGTAATTGCGTTTCTCTATAATTCAAAAAGAAAGAACATTAAAGCCTATAATAATATATCTAACGTAAGCGGGTCTCAAAGGTTTAAAAATCCAATCGAATAATATCACAATTTGTAGCACATTGTTAACCCTCAATAAAACCCGCAATCTTCTATGTCGATTATTGTCAATGTCACCACAACAGAGACAGCTGTCAGTCGTGAGTCGTGACATTATGATTTGCTGGTTACGCGGCAAATAAAAACTTGAAGGAAGGCATGGTTTCCTTTACATACTTATATCATCACAATGATATCCGTCAAAAATATCTATAGGTGATGGTGACCGCTCACCTCACACAGGCAGGTCGCTTGTTTGCCACATAAAAAAATCATATAAACCAAAATATTCCCAACTGAAATTATTCCCCGGCGATCGCTACAAATTGAAATCAGTTATTTTAATTACAATCAGTGTCCATTGATGAAAGCAAAATAATTACTGTATTCCATATGTGCTGTGTTCGGAATTTCACATACAAATGAAGTTTAATTGCGTTACCACTCTCGAGAAAATTATTATCCTCAGTAAAATTGGTTATAATTGGTTTACACTACGTTTATGGCGGACAATTCGTCAAATTGCTTCACGATTTAATAAAATAAGTGACAGTTTAAGTGTTCAATAAATATTAAGGGAAATTATGGAGAGTGGACAAACATGAATAATATAATCCTTATTGGGATAGAAAGAAAAAATATCGTAGTGACTAAGCGAGCACATGTGATCGCGCCGAAAAAAACACCTGCTAGACGTTTCTTGCCTGTTGTTTTGCCGGCGTAAGGAGGTTGGAACGGGCGTAGCTAGTTTTAAGTTTGACGTTTTAAAGTGATCACAATGTATCCTATTGAATAAAAAACTTTTGACTTTGACTTTCATAACTAACTCAATCCGAGTCTCTTTTGATATAAGATGCAATCCATTGCAGGTATAAAATAGTTGAAACAACAGGAATGTACTCTCTCAAGTTTACGACGCAGAAACATTGTATGAACTACGAACATATAGTTATAATAAAAGCATACCCACAGTCCCACACGTATATTATCACATCAAGTAAGACAGTGGGACGACTCTATTGTTTTCTGAATGTCACCCACAGTGCAGATTGTGAAACAGTATGGACAATTCACAAAGTGTTCAGTTGACCTAGTCCTTCAGACGCTACTTTCACGAGACTACTAGATGACAAAAAGTTTGGGATGGTTGTGAACTTGCTCCAATTCAATCAATTAGTAATAAGAATAAAATTCTGAATATGATTGCTTCCAAAAAAAAACCTGCTGGGAATTTTTTGCTTGTTCTCTTGCTGGCTTACGGATGTTGAAATTTTAGTTTGACATATTTAAATGATCACATTTTCATGTTGTATGTGCTACAAAATAAAATCGTTTTGAGTTTTGTTGTACTATTCTAACTAATTTTCTCTCTTATCCAAAGAGTGACAAGTAGCAACAAATATTTTCAACTATGTAGATCAACTATCTATTGGTAAAAAAGACATTATAATATTCTACTGTTTTATTACTGTCCCTTTTTACTGTGGTCTCACTTGTGTCTCTTAGGAGAATCATGGAGGTAGAAAGAGAGTGCCTACTTCGGGGAGGGCCCTCTCGCTTTCTCATATTTTCCTTCTTTTTATTGCGTACATTGCTGCAACAATCGTCGTTGACTAATATAAAATTCAATTGTAACAATTTAATAGTGCCCTTACTGTTTATACAGCGTAAAGTCTTCAACGATAATTTATAGCTATTTACACGCGAAGTTATAGCTGTTTTCACAACGTATCACAAAGTAAATGCTACCTTCCGTCACTCATAAATCTAAGAATTCACGTTGTAAATCCCCGTTGATTGCGCAAAAACGCAAGTCGTCTGGTAGTTTGAGACACAGCGCAGTACAACATATCGAATATAATAATATTGAAATTTATTTGCTTATATGGGTGAAGGCCGATATGAATGAAAGGGGGGTGAATGAAGCGATGACGGCTGAAAGGGAAGAGTGGACGAAATATATTTGATCGACTCCAAATAGGTAGATAAGAACAAGACAAAACAAGAATGTGTTTACTCGTAGGCATGACCAATGACCATGCTAGCAGCTCTTAGTTAAGCAATTCTTCTCATTTTTATAACAAAAGTATCAAATAAAATATTATCGAGAGGAAAAATTCTAGAAAATTCGATCGCCACGCATCGCTACCTATTCATGATGTATTTTGACAGCGTCACTTAGTATCCATTTTCCAGTGCAGGTGTAGCGTGGGTGGCATCACTTTTGACGGCAAGATGACTCGTAGTCAAACGCTACTCTGTAAGAAGTAAAAAAAAGTAACCAACCAATGCTTGCCAAACTCTCCATCCGTACACCCCAATCATAAAAGGAAAAACTTACCCACTAAGGCCTTGCGCTCACGGCATTCGAACTCTCGATTTATTGCGATTCCAGATAAAATTATAATCGTTATTTATCGCTGGCGGTCGGAGCGTGTACTTGCATTATTCATCCGATCGTTGGTACCGATGCTCGACGATTTACTATGCATTGTTGGCTGTACCGACATATTTCAGATGCAATTTTCGCACGACGTTTAGTATGATGCAACGCGCGCGCCGATTCTCCGTACCGTGTGTCAGATAAGGCTGATATTTTTATTGGAAAAGTTTTGTGTAGAAATCAGTAACGTTAAGGTATGAATAGTGTAACTGCAGTTGTGAGTATCCTTAATTATTATTGATATCTTAAAAAGAAAGCAAAATATTATATGTACTTAATTTATGTATATCGTTGTATAATACCTACCCATAACACAAGTTTCGAGCTTGATTTGGGGCTAGGTCAATTTGTGTGCTATTGTCCCCGATATGTATTGTATTTATTTGTATACTTTTAAAATAGGCCATGAGAGTGATTCATGATTACATTAATCACACTAACTAATGTTACAAATGCAAAAATGTGTGTGATGTGTATGTTTAAAACAAAAGTACCTAAAAACTCCAACAAGCAAAAAACCTAGTTTAAATAAAGTAGTGTGCTTAAATTTATTTGTGATGTTTGTCTTTATAATATGCAAGGTCTTTTTTTACAGGCGTTTGACCACATTTCACCTGATGTTATGTGATGAAGCAAGTAGTTTCAATTAAAAATAAAAGATTAAGAATTAAGAGCACAGGAAACATAACTACTTATTATTAACATAGCTTCTAAAAATCCTAAACCATTACTAATAATTACAGTACTTAATCACACAGAAGCTCAACCAATACATTGCACTTTCCCCCTAACGAAACAACTAATCCATTCACCAAACATCCAGTTAACCTCGTCACATCCAGTTAAAATACATCTTTACTTTACTCAGTTAAAATACTAGACGGCTTAACAACAACTACAGGGTAGCAAAGCTAAGTATAGCAATTCCAACGTTTTCACAACAGTGCGAGGAGTTGAAAGAGTCACAAAACTCATGTAGGAAAAAAAAAAGTTTTAACTGTAATATGTACCTAAGTACAATTTGCATGACTCAGCATGATCTCGGCATAGTCTTAGCAAAAATTTGACCTAGTCTTAGCATAGTCTTGCCCCTAGCCTCGGCATAGTCTTGCCAAAGTTTTGACCTATTCTTAGCATAGTCTTGAAGTTTTGACCTAGTCTCGGCATAGTCTTAAAGTTTTGTTTTAGTCTCAGCATAGTCTTGGCGAAGTTTTGACCTAGTCTCAGCATAGTCTCAGAAAAATCTTCGCGTAGTCCAAGCAGTCTTGACGTAGTCTGTAGATCTAAAAACAAATATCCGTACTTCATTACTTTGCTGCTTGCTACCGTCAGCATTTGCATTGACTTTAACTTCTGCTCAATCCTGTACTAAGGCCTCAGTATATATTACAATCGCGTGGCAATTAAGATGTCCAACGTTGGACAAGCGGACACGCCGCGGCTTGTCAAGGAAGCATGCCACGGGGCAATTTGCAGGCGGTTTGTTAACAGCTAACAGACTGTCTAGGACTTAGAACTGGATGAAGTCTAAATAGTTAGGCTTGGACTTTGTACGAGATTACATTTTGCTGGGTAAGACTTATTGTCTTGCTTTTGTAGAAATGTTTGTTGGGCTTGGGATGTCTAACTAATTGATATCATTAATTAGTAAGTAGCCAATAAATACAATGTGTTTTAAATTGTCTTCATTGACTCGTTTTCTTTTCTGTCTGTTCTGTACTAAATTTTTTTTAAGTTACGATGTGAGTAACTAATATTAATTGTAATAGAAGTGTTGTTTGTTTTTTAACCTGTCGTTAAACACCTATCAGTGAAATATGGTAGCCTAACTTAAGAGCCAGTTTCCAGTCCAGGTACGCCGTAGTGCCACCTTCAACTACATCTTCTTTCAATTTCAGATCGCTTGTGGTTAAAAGCTACCCTGTCAGTAATAAAAGAGTATTTAACGTTATAACTAAACATTAATGCTCCGAATTGAAGGGCAATGTTCTCATGTAAGTGGCAAGATTGTCTTTTTTTTTTGAGAATAAATTTCTTTAAACCTAAACCTATGTTTTCAGTTAAATTGCAGGGTAAATAAATATAAAGAGATTTAACAACTCATATCTTAGGGTGACAAAAGCAATGCATTGCCGATTTCACACTGTTGAAGTTAGAAATTCTGAGTGACACTGAGCTGTTAAACAGAAAGCATGACACGCACCTATCAGGCAAGTGACTTGCTCGTCTCGTCACTCAGTGGCATCAAAAAAAAATTGCATAGGAACATTTTATTTTTATGGTTCACATTCTGAAATTAATCTTAACGTCATTAAAACGACATAAAAAGCTATATTTTATTACAAAATATCTGCGAGACCAATTAATCACACCAATTATTTGTAATTAGTTTAATCACTACACCTTTAACGTTACATAAATGAAATACCGTTTCCAGTGTGTGTCCAGTAAAGAAATGGCAAGTACGTACATAATATCCGTTAAGTAATTGGCAAAAGTGTTCGTTTAATAAATGCCAAAATATCTTTGGACCTTTACTGCCTTCGTGAATTCGGAGCTACTTACGTCGACGACAAGTGGCTGAGGTTATTTTATAAGTTATAAAAAATTTAACTCGGAAACAAAAATGTAAATTCGAGAAAGAATAATAACACATACCTACATAACTCTGACCCCTAACTAGGTTTCCCTGTATCTAGGGTATCAGACACTACGCGGATCAGAGATCCCTAAGACCAAAACGTAGAACAAATACTGTTATAAAACACTTGAGAGCCAGTTCCCAATCCAGGTGTAGCGTGGTGCCATCTTCAACCGCATCGTCACTTAAGGTTAGGTGATTTGTGGTCAAATACTACCCTGTAAGTACGTAATAAAAAAAAAAACTTTTATTAATTTCACTCGTAACTAACTAATTAACAAATATATTTTTAGTGTTGTCTATTTTAGTTTTAAAAACTATATACCTATTTGTTTCTATGCACAAACATTATTTTGTCCTCTAGTGGGAATCGAATCCCCAACCGTAACTTAAGCGTTTTTTCTAAAGGATTTTTGATTGACCTCATTTTTGTTTTGTCTATCTAGCCTACTCGAGCGGAGCCGTGACGGAAAGCTAGTTGGTTATGAAAAAAAAGCTTGTAAAGCGATCGAAGGACTTCAAAAATAAAAAGGAAAAAGCCGGCGTCGCTAATTGTCTGATAATTAGCGAACACCTTGAAGTCATCAATCAAATCTGTCAACTGGAAAAAAATGGGGCCGAAAGGCCTTTTAGCTGGCGTCATTAAGGTGACAGGGTTTACGTAAGCAGATATATATTTTAATGATAAGGAACTGGTAAATATATAATATATATATATATTACTCTCAATTTTATTTTAAACTAGGGGGCGTCCATAAATTACGTGAGGTGTTTTTTTTAATTTTCTGTCCTCCCCTCCCCCCCTGGTGAGATGTCGTGAGATTTTATTCAACCCCCTCCCCCATCCCCCAATCTCACGTGAGACTTGTCAAAATGTGGGTTTCTTACGTAAACGCGTTGGATTGTTATTGATAAAAGAAAAAAAAAATGCTTCGTGCTTTTATTTACAACTAGTTAAGACTAGTAATCAATATTGCTGAGAGTTTAATAAGTGTAATAAAAATTTAACAATAGAATACTTAAATCGTAACGACTGTGATTAAAAAAAGAAAATCTACTCTAATTCAGTCCATGGACGCTCGTCTGCAAAAAATTGCGTGATATTTGCCGAGACCCCCCCCTCTCTCCAACGTAAGATTAGATGAGATTTGACTCGACCCCCTCCCACCCTTAAACATCTCACGTAATTTATGGACGCCCCCCTACCTCTCCTTTGTGATTTCACCCCCGTGGGCTACAGTTTAACGCAATAAAAAGATTCTATGTCCTTCCCCAGGGTTCAAACCATCTCTGTACCAAAGAAAACTGCGTGCTTTATTCATCATCATCATCAGCCGGAAAAAGTCCACTGCTGAACATAGACCTCCCCCCTTGAACGCCACCATGAACGGCGATTAGCCATTTGCATCCATCGGCTCCCTGCGACTCTTACAATGTCGTCGGTCCACCTAGTGGGGGGCCTACCTACAGAACGTCTTCCGGTTCGTGGTCGCCACTCGAGAACCTTTCTTCCCCATCGGTTATCGGTCGTGCTTTATTACCTAATATTAATTTTAATGTGGGCTATGTGTGTTTTTGGGGTACAAGAAAGTTATCTAGTTGTGTCAAGGGTTTTGAGAACACTTCCCGTTGTCAAAAATGTTGCCTACTTGTGCGAAACCAGTCGCTAGTTAGTATAGAGAAATTGTTATTCCGGTAGTTGTATTCAATTGCCCGAATATCCAATGATGCAGCTGCATTGACGCAATTCAAAACAATTCTATTTGAAGCAAGGTCAACTAGTATACCAAAAAAATAACTTACCATTCCTAGTTACCATGCAAGAATGACCTAGACATTCAAATTTACCGAATTATACGATAATGGTACCGTATAATTTGGACCAATAATGGCATTGGCTGCAAACTGCAGATAAACATACAGCTATCCATCAAGACACAAGTCCTTCGTTCCTACATCGATTTTGGTGCGATTCATGAAAGTCACATAAGCTTTTTACTGATGTGACTTTGTGTCCATTTGCTGTATAATATTTCCATCAATAAAATGCAAGGTTTTGTTTCAAAGGAGACGAGGAACTAAGTTCTATTTTTGTGGATTTTGAAGGTCTCTGAGAAACGTCGGGATGGAATGAGATCAAGGTTTAATAAATAGGTTTAGGAAACTGTCACAATCAATAGAGTTGAAGTAGTTATCTAACTAAAGGATGAGACATGCACTTCGCGCCGGTTCGTGTGAGCGACTGGCGCTGCGGCCGGCCAGCCGCGCAGGCGCAGCGCAGGCGTGTGAATGTCTACAGCTTCCTCAATGCGAAAAAGTGAAATCTACATATGACAACTTTCAGTGTCGATTTGACTGCCTCACTGTTTCAACTCCTAATTTAGGTGCCAAAAAGCCTTCGATTTTATGATCCATAAACAGTGTGTTAGCCGACGACACGGGTCATCAGCTCGCACATCTGTATCTTCGGAACGAATGAGGCTACGGTGAAGTATTATAGCTCAAAATTTGAGGAAAAAATGATTGCCAAATAAAATAAAAAAATTAAGGTTCTAGCTAGAATACTTTTTGAGCTATGAGCTATAACAACTGTGTAAGCCGGCGACCCGTGTCACCAGCTCGCACATCTGTATCTCTAAAACGCGTGAAGATAGAGTTTCGCTGAATAGCTCAAACAAGGTTGTATAAATAAATACCTTGGCTGGGAAAGTTTCAAGTCTCTACATAGGATACTTATTGAGATATGAGCTAAAACAAGTGTGCGAGCCGGCGACACGGGTCCCCAGCTCGCACACCTGTATCTCTGAAACGCGTAAAGGTAGAGTTTCGTTTAATAGCTCAAAATGTAGGTCATAACTTTTCACTTTGACAACAAAATTTTGAACACCATAGACCCAGTAGTTTCAGTGCAAAAAGCAAAAAACTGATTCGCCGCCAAAAATTTCAAAATTATTTCCAAAACTTGTTCGAGCGTCGTGTTGCCGTTTCGTGCGCTACACCATTACAAGCGAATCTGGCCGTAAGGTATGAAGCAATAAAAAGCAATAAAGGTCATTTTAGCGTGGGCTCTGAAAGTCGCAGAGAGAGTAGGTAATAACCGGTTAGATCCTGTACTGAGAGCCAAGACCAAGGGCTTGCTAACAATTTGCAAAGAACTGTTTTCGTTCGTTCTCCAAATATAATTTTAGAAACAAAAACAACCGGTAGGTACGGTTATGGTAGGTAGCGATAACAAATTCATCTAATTTCAATTAGTAGTTTTACGGGAAGAAACAAAACTATCTTTCTGTTCCTATTTAACCCCATTCAGGGTTATTGTTCATAATTAGATTAGCCCATGTGTTAATCCAATACCTAAATTATCTAGATTTTGAATTTCATCAAAATCGGTGTAGAAGTTATGGTGATACGTGGTATTATAATAACAAACATTCACACACACACACACACAAACTTTCGCATTTATAATACTAGTTGTGCCCCGCGGTTTCACCCGTAGGTATCTTCCCGTCATGCCACAGGAACCTTTTTCCGTCATAAAAAGTAGCCTATGTGTTAATCTAGGGTAGGTATATAATTAGGTATGCTATCTCCATCCCAAAAAATCTGCACTGCAATTTGCAAAAAAATTATTGGCATACCCACCTATTTAATTTGATATGGAATACTTTTCACCATTAACCAGCTCGGTGAAGGTCGCTCTTCAAGGAATCCTGTTCTATTTCGTCGTAGGTAAAAAAGCATTCGGTATCCTTTGTATATGCGTCGACTAGTGGATAATTAGAAGAAAAATAGACCTTATTATAACTGGGTTAGAGTAGATATGTTGTTAAATGCTATCGCCGTTGTATAATATGTTCGGCTTTTCCTTTGAAATAAGCCGCCTTCGCCGCGGTTGGTGTTTTTGGGAATGTAAACAAACAGAATTTTTCAGTAAAGCAGTCTTATTACTAAGGCAATAAAGGTCATTTTAGCGTGGGTTCCGAAAGTCGCAGAGAGTGGGTAGCTCTTTACGGACGCATAGGTAGTTAGGTACACGAGAACGAATTGCCGCGCATCTATTTTAGGTATTGAGTCCTACTACTACATTCGGATTCGCTAGGCGTCGAAATTATGAGTAAACTGACGCAGCTTAACAGTTACGGATAGATAAGTCGATTTTGTCAATTGTTATTAGGTCGATTTTTGTTAATTATTATAAGTAGCAGATTATACTACATAGCCTTTATGTATACCTGTATAAATGTATAGCATCATTAGTAAATTCTAAGTTAGAAAATGTCACGATGTGCTGACCTGTGATTAGAAAGAGACGCACCTCCCGCAAGAGCGGGACAGCGATATAGATCGCGCGCGCGCCATGCGACGCTCTGATTGGACGAGAGGCGCGTCATACCCACTGGTGCCTGGCACTAGTTGCCGACACAAAAATTGTACTTAAGCTAAGAGAAATCCTGTTTTAATGGTATTGCTTCAAAGTGTTGTATCTGAACCTAAATATACAGTCCACAAGTTTATGGAAAGGAGTCACTCAAGAGTTTCATTTCATCGAGCACCCTGACCCCAATATTAATACTTGAGCCTACTTTTATTTAATTTTTCTAGCCATGTATTTTTTTTATGCTTACGTTTGATTTGTTTTCAAAAAGATTGAGAGAAAGTAGATACCATTTATTTAATTAACCGATTTCCAAAAAGGAGGAAGAGCGACCCACTCTCTGCGACTTTCGGAACCCACGCTAAAATGACCTTTATTGCTTTCTATTGCTTCATACTTTACGGCCAAATAAGCTTGCAATGGTGTAGTGAACGTGACGGCAACACGACGCTTGCACACATTCAACCGGCATCGGCAAAGCAGTCTTATTACTCAATGCATAAACTATATTGTTAAATGCAAGAAAAAAATACAAAATTCTTTAAACTATTGGCTACCTACCTATATAACAAAATACTGTCTCCTATGAACTTCTGTTTTCGTGGTACCCAAGTAAGGAAGTAGGTACTTTCCTTCTAATAATTATGTATAATAAATGCAAAAGTAACTCTGTCTGTCTGTTACGCTTTCGCGCTTATACCACTGAACCTATTTATATGAAGCCTCATTTACAAATTGAATGTGATTATTTAGTTAAGTACGAGTGACATCAATCAAAAGCAATAATATATGAAAGTAGGAAATATTTTTATAGCGATGATGGCTCAGTGGTAGTGACGTCGGCTTGCGATCCGTAGGACGTGGGTTCCAATCCTGCAATGAGCTTGAGCTTTCGGTGAAGGAAAACATCGTGATGAAACCATAGCTTGGTGGTAGGGTATTTTCTAGTACTCGCCTGGCTAGCTACCACCCTCTCGTTAAGAATTTGTCGCCAAACACCTATCGGTGTGTTCCGGCAGCCTCACTTGAGAGCCAGTTCCCAGTCCAGGTGTAGCTTGACGCCATCTTCGACCGCATCGTCCTTAAACATCAAGCGACTTGTGGTCAAACGCTACCCTGTAATTAGTAAAAAAATAATATAATATTATGATATGTTGTTAAATTTATCGTCGGGTAAGTTAGCATTTTCTGATTTGAGTTCTATAATTATTTGTATACTGTAGTGTACTTTTATTTATTTTTACATAATTACGATACGATATTTTGAGATCGAATATAATCGATTCACTAGGTTCTGATTTACGATCCAGAAGATCGATTCGACGCAAAAAGCGGGCATCCATAACAATGGTCTATGACTCTATGTCCCGCTCCTGTCAATGTCACTGACAGTGACAATCAATTTGCTAGTTTTTTTTTATATTTGGCAATTGTCTACTTTGGACATTTCTGCCAGTGTCACGTCATTATAATTTTCCAAAAATAGCGGCAACGGTACAAATTTAGAAAAAGGGCTGTCCAAGAAACCAGTAAAGCTGAAATAAAATTAGTATGTATTATTGAATTAGTAACGTAGGCAGAACACAACTACATATTAATCAATTTGCTAGTACATAGAATAAAAAGATTCGTTTTTGTTTATGTTTGGTAAATTAATAACTTATTTAAGTAGGACCGACCTCCAAAGCGTGAAAAGGAATGGCAATGGCATAATGGCAAAGAAAATGCGAAGTGCGTTCAAACCATCCAAGCATCATCTAAGTTAAAAAATTACATTAGACACTACGAACTTAAATAATCAATATCTTTTTTTTCTGCAGTTTTCATAAAAGTTTCTTAAATAACCAGGGCCGGATTTAAATTTGTGCCGCCCTGGGGCACTGAAGAAAATGCCGCCCTATGACTTAAATTTTATTTTAATAGTTTTGATATCGTTTTTAGTTAAATTTCCTATATTATAATATACAAAATTTGAATGTGATACATAATACTTGAATTATATTTCTTGAAAGATAAAATGTTTATTTAAAAGAATTAGTTAATTATATATTGTATAGAAAATTTTATTTCACTTTCCAAATTTTGCCGCCCTAGAAAATTTGCCGCCCTGGGCACTAGCCCCGACTGCCCTAGTATAAATCCATCACTGTAAATAGCTAACAAAGCGAGTCCAAACCAAACTCGCTTAGACTTAGTGCTTGCTACTCGTCGAGGAGTTCCAGTAGCAGTCTCTGAAGTTCACCTTCAGGTCACACCATCATTGAAATGAAATGAAATGAAATGAAATGAAATGAAATGAAATGATTTATTTGCTTTAAGTATTAGTAGTAACATATTATCATGATCTTAAAAAAAAAAGATGACGATCCAAAATACTTAGTCAGAACTAATAATAGTGACATGCAAATATTTAGTAGGGATATATAAAAAAAAACGAACAGTCAATGAAGTCAGTCATTGAAGTCCGAGACGACCAGACGTGAAACCCTTCTTACTTTTAGCGAAATAAAATATGTTATAAAATATGTGAAGTATCAAATTTGGTTTATCGAATCCTGTACTATTCCGTCGTGGTTAAAAAAGCACTCTGTATCCTTTGTAAATGCGTCGGCTAATGGATAAAGAAGAAAAATAGACCTTATTACAACTTCTTTAAAGTATGTTGTTAAATGCTATCGCCGTTGTATAATTGGTTCGGCTTTTCCTTTGACAAAAGCCGCTTCCGCCGCGGTCGGTGTTTTTGGGAACGACTAGGGCCGGCCGGGAACTCAATAGGGCTGCGCCACGCGGTTGATCGCATCCATTCGACATTCGAGAAGGTACTACACTGCTCGCTCTCTCGGATCTGCTGCTCTCATTGACCCTTTATTTGTATAGTTTATAATAAAATATATTTATAATTAATAAAATATGTCTTTTATATTTCAAATGTATTTGTGTATTTAAAACCTATTTATGAATTGGTAAAACATCACTATCACTACTTATTATAAAACAAAGTCCTCCGCGCCGCGTCCGTCTGTCTGTCTGTTCGCGATAAACTCAAAAACTACTGCATTGATTTTAATGCTGTTTTCACCAATAGATAGAGTGGTTCTCGAGGAAGGTTTTAAGATATAATTTGTCAAGTTTTTGTATACATTGGCAAAAAGAACAAAGCCAAAAAAAAAACCAGACGGCTTATTTTTTTGGTAAAAAAAAGCCGTCTGGGAGCTTTCAATGAAAACGCTGCCTAAACCCTTTGAGATATAACAAAATGATGTATGGCGAAATTGTGTATCTTATACAGGTCTACAAAAAAGTCCCCGATGGCATATGTCTATCTCTTAAGGATAACATACTAAAACTACTTTTTTACTTTTTAAAAGTTGATAAAAATGCCGACTAAAATCAGACCGTGTTATCTATACTTTTATATATATATATATATCCTTATCAAAATAAATCATTTCGTATTCAAGATCGTTTCAATACCTGTAGATTACTTTTTGAATTGTTGAAATCGGGCATTTCATTCAAAAGATATTACGAAATTAAAATGTCAATCTAATGGAAAATAAAACCACCGCGCCGCCCGCGCCCCGCACCGCCATCCATGGCCATGCAGTGGCCGCAGCGCAGCGGGTAGGTTACGCGGCGGGCACTGAAGTGCGGGAATAATTTTGGAGTATACAGAATATTTATGCTCTCAAGCCTAAACTACTGAACTGATTGAAATTAAATTTGGTACATAGATAGTTTGAACCCTGGGGAAGGACATATGATACTTTTTATCGCGATAAACTGTAGCCCACGCGGGAGAAACTACGGGGAACAGCTAGTACTTTATATAATAAAATAAAATCGTGTTACAACACTTATAACACGTGAACGGCTGGACCGATTTTTATAATCGTTGATTTGTTGAATTTGTCTGTAGGCTACCTACTACATATCTATAAACTTACACTACTTAGATAAATACACACATAGTACATATACATACATAAATTCATAAACATTATTATAATATATATTTAATACTTATTTCACATATACAGTTATTTTCTAACAGATACCCATACATAATATTATATATTTAAATATAGGAAATATCTAAACGCTTTGTTTACATTGAGTTGTGCATTGGAAACGAATCCCTAGCCGCGCGCTCTATTGTTCGTACCGCGAGCTGCGGCGCGTCACCGCTGCGCGTGTAGTAGTGAGTCCACGTGGACTAGGTACCTGCGCGCGCGCAGCCCGCGACGCGGCGGCCGCCGGCCGGCCGCCTCGCCAGTCTGCTGTACTGCCCGCGACGCGAAGCCCGTGTCGCTCGCTCTTCCACCCGCGCACTCGATCGCTAATTATTATTTATTACTGTTACCTAAACTCACTTACCTTCATTTTAAGTAATTTGGAATAAACGGAATTGGATCCACACACTCGTTTTGCCAAATGTCGTCGTTCGGAATAGGATAATAAGTACATATTAAAATTTGATAATATTTTTTGAATTAAAAAAAATTAGCCGTTCATTTGTATACATGGTAGGTTACCAGAACGCAACTGATATGGTGTTATATAACAAAACCAACAGCTAAACGTATTGTTGTCTCTGGATGAAATTTAAATTGACCGGTTGATGTGTTTGTTTCATGCGAGTTTATGCGATCCTACTAATATTATAAACGTGAAAGTTTGTGAGTATGGATGGATGGATGTTTGTTACTACTGAACGGATCTGAATGAAATTTAGAATGGAGATAGCTTATACTCTGAATTAACACATAGGCTACCCGGCTTTTTATCCCGGAAAAAGGTTCCTGCGGGATAACGGGAAGACGCGGGTGAAACCGCGGGGCGCAACTAATTATTGACATACATTAATTTTATAATCTGCTCATTTATTGCCTCTTACGCGGAACGAAGTTCGCCGGGTCATTCAGCTATTATTTAATTTTACTTTTTTTTACTTTTTACAGGGTAGCGTTTGACCACAAGTTACCTGATGTTAAGTGACGATGTGGTCGAAGATGGCGCCACGCTACACCTGGACTGGGAACTGGCTCTCAAGTGAGGCTGCCGGAACACACCGATAGGTGCTTGGCGACAGATTCTTAACAAGAGGGTGGTAGCTAGCCAGGCGAGTACTAGAAAATACCCTACCACCAAGCTATGGTTTCATCACGATTTTTTCCTTCACCGAAAGCTCAAGCTCATTGCAGGATTCGAACCCACGTCCTACGGATCGCAAGCCGACGTCTCTATCACTGAGCCATCATCGCTATAAACTAAAAACAAAAGTGACAACCCTATGCATCACCGCAAGAGTAGGCAATTAACTCGTCGAGCGGCCATAGCATTAGTTTAGTTTTTACCTCTGCGACTTTTGGAACCCACACTAAAATGACCTTTATTGCTTCCTATTGCTTCATACCTTACGGCCAGATTCGCTTGTAATGGTGTAGCGCACGAAACGGCAACACGACGCTCGAACAAGTTTTGGAAATAATTTTGAAATTTTTGGCGGCGAATCAGTTTTTTGCTTTTTGCACTGAAACTACTGGGTCTATGGTGTTCAAAATTTTGTTGTCAAAGTGAAAAGTTATGACCTACATTTTGAGCTATTAAACGAAACTCTACCTTTACGCGTTTCAGAGATACAGGTGTGCGAGCTGGGGACCCGTGTCGCCGGCTCGCACACTTGTTTTAGCTCATATCTCAATAAGTATCCTATGTAGAGACTTGAAACTTTCCCAGCCAAGGTATTTATTTATACAACCTTGTTTGAGCTATTCAGCGAAACTCTATCTTCACGCGTTTTAGAGATACAGATGTGCGAGCTGGTGACACGGGTCGCCGGCTTACACAGTTGTTATAGCTCATAGCTCAAAAAGTATTCTAGCTAGAACCTTAATTTTTTTATTTTATTTGGCAATCATTTTTTCCTCAAATTTTGAGCTATAATACTTCACCGTAGCCTCATTCGTTCCGAAGATACAGATGTGCGAGCTGATGACCCGTGTCGTCGGCTGACACACTGTTTATGGATCATAAAATCGAAGGCTTTTTGGCACCTAAATTAGGAGTTGAAACAGTGAGGCAGTCAAATCGACACTGAAAGTTGTCATATGTAGATTTCACTTTTTCGCATTGAGGAAGCTGTAGACATTCACACGCGCAGGCGGTCCGCGCGTCTTACTCTTATCTATCGGTCAAGCGTGAGCCGACACGCTCGCTATATATACGCGACCGTTGTGACTGTTTGTCCGTAAAACATAATATATATTTTATTTATTTTACATGGTATCCTATTTTAATACATAGTTATATACTAATCGTACGTATACTAAATTTATACATATTTAAGTTTGTATGTTTGATATAATTATAATATTATATATAATATAGGTATCACACAAAAATGACTGAATGGATTTGGATAAAATTTGGTACGCGGATAGTTTAATATAATGTGGCTCCGCTACACCACCCCCCTCCTGAGACCGGCCCTACGGGCGATAAAAATCAGGAAATTTCACCCTACGCCCCGATCTAGTCGTTCTAACTACGTTACCTTCGGTAATAGGTGTGTCAGGTTTTGTGTGGTGTGAAGATGTATGTGTGGGCGTGAGTGTGGGCGTGAGTGTGGGCGTGTGTGTGTGTGTGTCTGTGTGTATGGATGATGGTTGAGAGGTTGTGTTGTCTGGGTCACGGAATGTATAGGCAGGCTTTATCCTATCTATGGATACCGAGACTGTCTTACCATTTAAAAGTATTTTGAATGTTTTCTCCCCTCTTTGAAGAACCTCATGAGGTCCGGTATATGTGGGTTTTAGTGAGCCAGCCACAGTGTCGTCACGAAGGAAGACATGAGAAGATGTAGCCAGGTCCTTGAAAACAAACGGAGAATGGTGTCCGCTATGGCGTGAGGTAAGTGGAGGTTTTAACTCTTTCACGAACGTGCGTAATCGATCCACGTAGCTTGTCACGTCGAGAGATTCTTCGTCTGGTGCGAGAAAGAAGTCTCCAGGCAGGCGTAACGGCTCTCCGTAGACAAGTTCAGCCGACGACGACTTCATGTCCTCCTTGAACGAAGTTCGGACACCTAGCAACACTAAAGGTAGGGATTCAACCCAACAACTGTTAGCGTGACAGGATATTGCAGCTTTGAGCTGTCTGTGGAACCTCTCGATCATACCGTTGCAGGAAGGGTGATAAGCGGTAGTGCGCTTGTGCGTAAAACCTGCGATTTGCGAAAGGGTTTTGAAAAGTGAAGACTCGAATTGTCGGCCCCTGTCTGTAACAATTTTGATCGGGCAGCCGAAACGCGATATCCAACCACTAAGTAAGGCTTTAGCAACGGTCTCCGCGGTTATATCGGGTATTGGGATAGCCTCAGGCCAACGAGTAAATCGATCGATTGCTGTGAGACAGTATCTATAACCTTGTGATATAGGCAGAGGTCCGATTAAGTCTATGTGTATATCCCTAAACCTACCACGGGGTAAGGGATAAGTGGTGAAAAGACGTGTCTTGTCACTTTTGACCTTTGACACGCTAAACAACTACGTACCCATTCGCGACAGTCCTTCCGAACTCCCAGCCATACATATCTATCAGTGACCAGTTTTATAGTAGCTTTGGCCCCGGGGTGAGATAAACAGTGTAGGCTTTCGAAAACCTGTTGCCGCGTGCCCTTAGGTACGTAAGGTCTTGGAGTAGCGCCATCTACGTCACAGAAAAGTTCTGTGTGCGTACCTGGCAACTTAACTTTGCTGAGTACTAACGAAGTTTTTCCATCGAGAAGCTGCTTCAGTTCTGGGTCAGAAGTTTGAGTGACAGCTAACCTTTCGAGATCAACCGGTCGTGTAATATCCTCAACACGGGACAGCGGGTCAGCTACCACATTGTCCTTGCCTGAAATATGCCTAACGTCGGTGGAAAATTGGGATATAAAATCTAAGTGGCGAAACTGTCTGGGTGAGCAATTTTCTTTTCTGGTGTTGAAAGCGAATGTAAGAGGTTTATGGTCGGTGTAAATTACGAAATTTCGTGCTTCAACCATGTGTCTAAAATGCTTAATAGCTTCATAAATAGCGAGAAGCTCGCGGTCATACGGCGAGTACTTTATTTGAGCTGAGTTTAGTTTTTTGGAGAAGAACGCCAGTGGCTGCCAAGCGTTACCTTTTGCCTGCTGCAAAACCGCACCCATAGCAGTGCTGGAAGCATCAGTCACTAGAGCCAACTCGACATTAACATCAGGGTGTGCCAGCATAGCGGCCTGGCATAGACCTTGCTTGCAAGCTTCGAAGGCTTCTAGCTCTTTTTCAGCAAATGTGACGGGGTGTGAGCCTTTTACCGAACCTGTCAAAAGAGCGTTCAATGGTGCTTGATGTTGAGCTGCGTTTGGAATGAACCGACGATAAAAATTCACCATTCCCAAGAATCGACGCAACTCCTTCACCGTCGCGGGTATGCTGAAATTTTTTATGGCATCCACCTTTTCTGGCAAGGGTTGTGTACCCTCCGCTGAGATGCGGTATCCTAAAAACTCAACCTCAGAAACTCCGAACACACACTTGTTGGCGTTGATGACCATACCATACTGTTTCAACCTGCTGAATACCTGATGTAGGTGTTTTTCGTGGCTTTCTAGGTCTGCTGAAAACAC
Source organism: Opisthograptis luteolata (assembly GCA_931315375.2). Taxonomy (NCBI): domain Eukaryota; kingdom Metazoa; phylum Arthropoda; class Insecta; order Lepidoptera; family Geometridae; genus Opisthograptis; species Opisthograptis luteolata. Next base: position 12,642,457 of record OV928043.1, read on the forward strand.
TAAAATGTCATCAATGTAAGCATACACGCAATCAAGGCCCCTTAGCATTTCATCCACGAAGCGCTGAAATGTTTGTCCCGCGTTACGAAGACCAAACGTCATAAACGGGAATTCATATAAGCCAAATGGTGTCGTAATAGCGGTTTTGGCAATATCAGTGGGATTTACAGGTACTTGATTGTAGGCCTTTGTCAAATCAATTTTACTATATAGAGTACAGTTAGCAAGGCTATGAGAAAAGTCCTGAATATTTCGGATTGGGTACTTATCTGGGACCGTACGTGCATTTAGCCTACGGTAGTCACCGCAAGGCCGCCATCCATTTTTCTTCGGTGCGAGATGCAATGGAGACGCCCAAGGTGACTCTGAAGGTCGACAGGTACCTATCTGTAACATAGCTTCAAATTCTGCCTTAGCTATTTTAAGCCTATCCGGTGCTAAACGGCGTGGTGCGCAAGATTCGGGTGGCCCAGGTGTTGTGCGGATATAATGTAGCGTGTTGTGTTTCGGTGTGTTATGTATACCAGGCGGGCGGGTGATGTCAGGGTATTGTGCTAGTATAGCATGAAAGCGTGAATCACCAGACATAACTTTTACCGAAGAAACATCGTCAGAATTTTTTGCAAGCAAAGCCGTGGTAGTGACGGTAGTATTGCTATCGACTAAGCGTTGGTTTCGTACATCTACAACGAGGTTATAATAAGATAAGAAATCTACGCCTATTATCGCCTTTGTTACATCGGCCACAATAAACTGCCAAGGAAAGTCGCGGCGTAAACCTAGATTTAATATTAAGAGCCTCCATAACGTCGTTGACCTTGCTTGATCAAGTGAAACTGCTCCGCGCACTCCGCGCATCCCCTCACCAAAATTACGCGATCTGCGGCCAACGCGCCCGAAGCGACGCTCTCGCCATGCGGCGCGGCGCGGTACCTCTACTAATCGAGCCCGCCGTATCTACATATATACACAGTAGCAACATCCTACTATAATATTATAAATGCGAAAGTTTGTGTGTGTGTGAATGTTTGTTACCACGTAACTACTGAACCGAATTTGACTGATGAAATTTAGAATGTAGACAGTTTAGGTATTGGACTAACACATAAGCTAATCTAATTTTGAAAAGTCAACTCTGAAAGGGGTTAAATAAGGTAGATAAGTTTGTATGAAAAATGTCATTCCTTGGTTCGATTGACTCAAAAATAGGTACAAATAAACCTTAAAGTAAATCATTGAAAACGCATTTTTTATTTTTTGATATGTATTACTTCTACGGGGTGTGCCATAGAGTTTTAAAGTTTGTATGGCTTTTTTTTATTCCTTATGTGGATTTTCTTAAAAGTAGTTACAAATAAACTATAAAGTAAATAATTAAATACGTATTTTTTATATTTAAGAAAACCCCTAGAGGTTGTGCAATGGCGTTCTAAAGTTTGTACAACACATCAATTCCCACGCGGGCGAAGCCGCGGGGCACGGCTAGTAGTCACTGCCGCGCCATTTGAATGTGCGCGTGAGTAAGTAGCAAGCGCCGTGTACGCAGGGACCGGCCTGGGACTCAGTGGGGCTGTGCCACGCGTTTGATCGCGCGCATTTATGTACCACACTGCTCGCTCGCTCGGATTTGCTGCTCTCACGGACTATTTCATTTGTATAGTTTATAATAAATCGTATTTATTAATTTATAATTATTAAAATGTCTTTAATATGCAACCCATTTATGAATTGGTAAAACATTTTAATAAATTACATGATTAAACACCTTGCGCTGTCATAATACACAGATAATATAATCTATAAAAAAAGGCATGTTAGTTACAACACTTAGGTATAAGTCGATAACGGCTGGACCGATTTTTATAATCTTTGATTTTTTTGCATTTGTCTTCGTCCGGAATAAGATAAAATATGATACTCATAAATAATAAAATTAATCATTCATTTGTTGTAAATGGTATACCAAAATGCAACTGACATGGTGTAACAAAACACAACTGACAGCTAAACGTAATGTTGTCTATGGTTGATATTGAAGTTGTGAATTGAAGATGTTTTTGTTTTATGCGAGTTTATTTATTACTAACGTTAATTAATTTTAAAATCCTAAATCTGCTCATTTATTGCCTCTTATGCGGAAAGAAGTTCGCCGGGTCAGCTAGTATTTAACTAAAAATAAAAGTGACAACCCTATGCATCACCGCAAGAGTAGGCAATTAACTCGCCGCGGCACTATGCACCTACCACTCATAGCCTATAGGTAGTTCATCGTACGACTTTCAGCTACAAAAATATGCGGAGAAAAGTGGCACAGGTCCGTTCAGCACGGCGGCTCGTCCCGCACTGACTTTATGGGCGAATGAGGGGTGTACGTGCCGATTTGCGAGTATGAAATACGTAAAAAATTCGCAAAAAATAATTAAAGCAGTATTTTCAAAAAATGGCCTGAAGGTGTCCTGGGTATTATATTTTTTTATAAGCTGATGGTATTAACAAGTCTTTGTTACATATATAGTTTAGGAGTAAAGTAGTATTAAACTTTTAGGAAATGGGGACTTTGCACATTTGTTTTCAATATATAAATACATTTTTTGCATTTTTCGGCCTGAAGGTGTCCTGCTATATATCAAGTAGATTAACATATATTTTTATTAGTTTTTTTTTAGACCAGAATTACACAGAAAAATAGCTTTAAATAGCCCCATTTTTGGAAACCTGCGCCTTAAGTTGGCATACCCGTATGTTGTGATGATTGAACCGTTGGCTGCGCATAACTCGAAATCGGTTTTTTCGCGACGTTCCTTGACAGCGGATCGAGGAAACACACATAAATCGCTACCTGTATCTATTAAAAATTGCATTTTTGACCTTTGATCGGTAACAAATAAGCGACCAGATAAAGGACAGGCGTCGGTCGCCATCACGTCGGGGTCACCAGTGAAGTAGTTATCTAACTAAAGGATGAGACATGCACTTCGCGCCGGTTCGCGTGAGCGACTGGCGCTGCGGCCGGCCAGCCGCGCAGGCGCAGCGCAGGCGGTCCGCGCGTCTTACTCTTATCTATCGGTCAAGCGTGAGCCGACACGCTCGCTATATATACGCGACCGTTGTGACTGTTTGTCCGTAAAACATAATATATATTTTATTTATTTTACATGGTATCCTATTTTAATACATAGTTATATACTAATCGTACGTATACTAAATTTATACATATTTAAGTTTGTATGTTTGATATAATTATAATATTATATATAATATAGGTATCACACAAAAATGACTGAATGGATTTGGATAAAATTTGGTACGCGGATAGTTTAATATAATGTGGCTCCGCTACAGAGTTTTTAATTTATTTTTTACTGTTTACTCGATTTTTGTTAGCATTAGATGAAACAGCGTAAGTTTGATCGGTACGAGTACAAATAGATGATCAGTTACTTACTTAGGTACAAGTCGTTTCTTTCATAATTTCATAAAGTTGTTCATAATTTCAAAAATGACTAGCTTTTCTCCGCGGTTTCACCCACACGGACTACAGTTTATCGTAACTAAATGTATTCCTTAATGTTTTCCTTCGACCACATCGTCGCTTTTCATCAGGTGAGATCGTGGTCAAACGCTAGCCTAGTTAGTTGTAAAAAAAAAAAAAAAAATATTCTAAGTCGTTCCTCATTGTTCACACTATCTCCATACTAAATTTCATCACAATCGGTTTAGTAGTTTAGGCATGAAACAGTTACAAACAAACATAGTAAACCTCTCCGCACATGGCGTCGTAGCGTAAACTTAAAACGCGCGTAGTGCGTAAGCGATGCTGCATACGCTTCTCTGCAACAACGCCTCGTCTGCGAACTGGTTTGAAGATGTACCTGCACGTACTGATCTCGTATTACGCGCGTCTTAAGATACGCTTACGCTTCGACGCCGTGTGTGGAAGGGGTAACTTTCGCATATAACATTATTAGGTATCCTACTTTATATAATTTTATAAACGTGAAAGTTTGTGAGTATGGATGGATGTTTGTTACTCATTGACTTAAAATCTACTGAAAGGGTCCGAATGAAATTTGTAATGGAGATAGCTTATACCCTGGATTAACACATAGGCTACTCTTTATCCCGGAAAAAGGTTCATGCGGGATAACGAGAAGGTCCTCAAGTGGGGACTACGAACCGGAAGACGTTCTGTAGGTAGGCCCCCCCTAGGTGGACTAACGACATTGTAAGAGTCGCAGGGAGCCGATGGATGTAAATGGCTAATAGCTATTCATGGTGGCGTTTAAGCGGGAGGCCTATGTTCAGCAGTGGACTTTTTCCGGCTGATGATGATGATGATGATGAACGGGAAGACGCGGGTGAAACCGCGGGGTGCAAGTAGTGGATACATTTAGTAAACCTACCTCTGTCCAACCATTATAAAACAGTTGCTAACTCCGAAATCATTCAAAGACACCTCACTACGACTGCATTGAATTCAACGCGTGAATCTTTCATGAGATTCAGTGGCCATAAATCTGCTATCGACACCACTTTTGGATCGAGTTTTTTTACTTAAATTATCATATTTATCGACACAGCGAAATAACAGTAGGGACGCTGCCAAAAAACTGTTGAATAACAAATAAATTCAGCAAGTAATAAAATAACCAGCCAAGTAGACTCACGCATTGAGGGTTCCGTACAAAAGTGTTTATTTTTTTTTTATTATTAACGGTTTTAGATTTTTTGCTTTACATGTGCTGTAAGACCTAGCTTCATGCAAAGTTACGTGACTCTAGGTCAACGGGAAGTACCCTAACATGATTTGATTTCCAAAATGAAATCCAAGATGTAATTACAAAATATTTATACGAAAACATGCGGTATAAACGGTCATGCGGTCGTTTGATCAATTGATGCAAGTTCGTTTTAAAACAAACTGTATAGAGTCGACTGTTTGATATAAACTTCAACTTGGTATCTCAACGCGTTCTTGACAAAAAGGTTTATGACATACAGACAGACGGACAACTGTTCAAACGTAAGAGTAAATTTTAGTTCACCTCTTCAAAACTAGATGGCGCTGTTCATTGAGCCATGGTTTTCTAGATCGCGGTGACGAGATTCTCCGGCGATAGTTTGACATAAGTGTGTTTTTATAAATAAAAGAGATATCGCAAGATACTCAACACGCCAAAATATTGGTTTCATTTTGACTCATACGGGGTTTGTTTTGGGGTTCGAATTCGAACAACAACTAAGTGATCCTATAAGGGTTCCGTTTTTCCTTTTGAGGTACAAAACCTTAAAAAGTATGCTACTCTCCGTGTAATGATAATTAATCGATTAATATATATTTTACTAAAGAAAATTATGCAAAGTCAAGGCAGCTAGTTCTACCACAATTTCTTTACTGGTTTTATAACTTTGGGTTTATTGAGTTGCAGATTTTATAAATAAGAGCGTCTGGACTGAAGTGTGTACATTATACGTGACGGAGACAGTAAGGAGTGCAGCGTCTGGCTCATTTGTCAAGTGTTCGCATACATATTTCATGATTTTTACATGTTTTTCAGACTGTTTTTAGGTGTCTAGTCGATAGTTTAGTGCTGTGACGCTTTGCTTCCGTTTTAAGATTTTTAAACGCTGCAGCATATTGGAAAGTTTTTAGTGCGATAATGGCTCAGTGGTCGTTGGCTTGTGATCCGTAGGACGTGGGTTCGAATCTTACAATAAGCTTGAGCTTTCGGTGAAGGATAACATCGAGATAAAACCATAGCTTGGTGGTTGGGAATATACCTTCTAGTACTCGCATAGCTAGCTAGTTCAAGTTAAGAATCTGTCGCTAAGCACCTATCGGTGTGTTCCGGCATCCTCACTTGAGAGCCCAATCCCGATCCATGTGTAGCGTGACCTCACCATTGACTATATTGTCGCTTAGCATCGGATGCCGTGTGCTCAAACGCTCCGCATCAGGACTTAGTAAAAAAACCAAACGCTTCGCATAGTAAATGCGTAATATTAAAAAGACTTCCACCAAACCGTCAGCTGTCCAGACATCATACACTCGCCGCAAAAACTTGGCGTCGCAATAAAATTAACGTCGCAATAAAATGTAAACCCGAAGTGTAACTCCATTTGCAGTCGCGAGATGTCCACGTTTCTTTTATCTCAATCGACAGACGGTATGAGTTTGCGAGTGGCGGTTGCGCCGCCGATCCTGCTGATAACGATTATCATGTGCAAGGTTTTGCGATGTAGGTTTGTTTGTTGAATATGAACATTTTTTTCATCACTAGTTGCACTTCGCGGTTTCACCCGCGTCTTCCCGTTATCCCGTAGGAACCTATGTGTTAATCCAGCGTAGGTACACTGAGAAAAATAATCTGACTTTCCTCCTGAGTCTTACCTTCCAAGACCGATTCCTTCCTTATTTTACCTTAGTTTTCCTTCTAAATCACAAGTCCTTCCCTTTTGACTCAGAAGGAAAACGGTATTTCGGAAGGTCTTTTTTCTTCGTGTATAAGCTTCGTATATCTCCATTCCAAAATTCATCAAAATCGTAGTGACGGTGATACGTGGTAGCAAACATTCACACAAACTTTCGCATTTATAATAATCATCATCAGCAGGAAGAAGTCCACTGCTGAATATAGCCTTCCCCCTCTGAACGCCACCATGAACAGCTATTTATTAACTATTTGCATCCATCTACTCCCTGCTTAGTTGCTTACAATGTCGTCGGTCCACCTAGTGGGGGCCTACCTACAGAGCGTCTTCCGGTTCGTGGTCGCCACTCGAGAACCTTTCTTTCCCATCGGTTATCGGTTCGTCAGAGACTGTTGTAGTTGAAAATTCTCGATGTACTGAATCCATCAGGCTAAAGACATCCTCGTCTCTTCGCTCAGTTGCTGAAAAAATAAAAGCAGGAAAATCAGGCAAAACCGCGAGGCGTGTCTAGCCATAAAGGCTTAAGATAATTTTTTTTCGGTTAGCAAAGTCACTTAGAAGAGCTTATCACCATCCCATTAGAAACCCAGCACATTAAACTTCCAAAAACCTCAGTTCAAACGGGGATCGCGTGAAAAGATTCATGTAACGACCATCATAAAACACCATATCAGATTGGATAATAAAAAAAAATGATATTAAAATACCCCTTACTGCCGCGAATTTTACAGCGATATAAAATAATGTGAAGTGAGGTAATCAGCATTTTAATAGGTGTTTGAAGTGAGGTTCGGCATTCAGCTATAGAAAAAAGACCTTCCAAAATACAGAAGGAATTTCCTTCACTTTTGACTCAGAAGGAAAACTAAGGGGAGATAAGGGAGGAAAAGGTCACGTTTTGGAAGGAATCAGTCTTGGAAGGTAAGACTCGGAAGAATAGTGAGGATTTTTTTCTCAGTGTTGTAGTGACGTTAGCTTGCGATCCACCGTTATGGGTACGGTGGTCACGCCCACAACCCTAATGGGAAGTTTACTGACTGTTTTGATTAAATTAAAAGCAAAGTTCTTAAATTGATACTTACTAATCCTAAAAAATACTAAGTATATTATAATTAATATATTATATAGTATATTATTATAGTCTGCATACCAAATCTAGTCAAGATCGCTTCACACTGAGAAAAAAATCCTGAGTTTCCTTCTGAGTCTTACCTTCCAAGACCGATTCCTTCCAAAATGTAACCTTTTCCTACTTTATTTTACCTTAGTTTCCTTCTGAGTCAAAAGGGAATGAAATGCCTTCTGTATTTCGGAAGGTATTTTTTTTGGAGTGGTTTAGGCGTGAATAGGTAACAAAAAAACAAACAGACAGAGTTACCCTCGGCGTTATTATGTTCAGAATGGATATATCCTAGGGGTGCTTGTCACTTCACGCAAGTAGGAATAAATTCACTGTCTGATTCTTTCCTTCTCTGTCATCCTTATCAATGCCAAGCATCACCGCGGGGCGTAACAAAACTTTTCCACCTCACCTGAATACCACGAGCTCGGCTAGATAACACAAAAACACCACATTTGGTTTTTACAGTCTCGAAACAATTTAACAACATAGAAGTTACCACAGTTCCGTATCTAAGTAATATGACCGTTTAATTCCCTCACATAACGATTCGAAAGATCGTAACTTAATAATTTACGATCATTGCGCGACTTTGAAAAGATTATCGGGGACTTTATGATTATTCAAGTTTAATTCTCGCATTTTATTGCAGTTTCAAGCTTCTTTAATAAATATTTTTATTAATTTGACAGGGCACAGTTCGCGTTTACAAGGTGACATTTGGTCGGTGTGACATTCTCTTTAGCGATGTTAAATTTAATGCGCTGTTTGCATGTGCGGTGTTTTTCAAAGAATAATGTACAAAACAGTCATAAAATGTCTGTTTATCGCTTGGTCCGTTTTTACTGAGTAGCTTTCGATCACACGATGTGGTCAAAGGTGGTGTTCCCAATAACTGATCTATCTACGGTTTGTCCTACTCCATGGAGATATAATTTTGACCTACGCTCCATAAAAGTAATGTCAAATTTCTGTCTTGTTGGGCAAACCGTGGGATAGATCGGTTATTGGGAACAGCCGTAACAGAGCTATAGCACAGTATTTAAAGAACAGTAGGTTAGCTAAGGCCGCTCGACGAGTTAATTGCCTACTCTTGCGGTGACGCATAGGCGGCGCGATCCGTACTGAGTGCATGGCCGCGGCCCCGGCCGCCTCCTTTCGTTTATGTGATTGTGTGCGTGAAAAGTGCGTGCGTTCACGGTGCCGCTACTCACGCACACATTCAAACCGGCGACGGCCGATTTTTAGGAAGCTGAACTACTACTCCTTTCCTATGACTATAGATAGGCTACCTATGGTTTTCATGATTTTTTTATTACTCATACAGGCAATGCGCTTACCGACCGGTGTCGTTTACACTCAATAAAATACTTTATTATCTTTTCATAAAGAATCTAATAAGAATAAAATATTTAATATATGTTTACGACTCGTATAAACCTAATTTCGACACACTAATCTGCTGGATTTTACACTGCTTTTATGTTTAAATACCGAACTGATAATAAAACGATATGATTATTTTATGACCTCGATGAATAATTATTAGGTACTTTGACAATATTGCGCAGAAATTTAGGAGCGTTTCGAGAGGTTTTATTGTTGTCAAATTTGTAGCATTAATATAATGATAATAAAACGGGTAATTTATGCACCACTGTTTAATTATACTGTGCAATGATTGTTTTCACATTGATTTTGTATTAGATTTTTTTTATTTGAGTTAATTGTGAATATTTTTGCTTTTTATTTGAGAAAACAGTTTTTTTTTTCAGTTTCTAATCTGATATATAAAAAAACAGCTAAATGCTCTTAAATAATCTTCTTAATATGTAAAAAAGCAACGTTATCTAAAATTAGAATCGGCTGCACCAATTTTTATGATCTCAAATATTTTTAATTTGCGTCTGCCGTTTTCAGTAATAATCAAGAATATTTACTAAAAAAATTGTCGAAGAAAAATAAGACAACTGGCTGCTTTATCATTATCAGTTACACTAGCTAAACGGTTACACTAAACGGCTAAATGGTCTGTACTCTCTCTCTGTCTGAGAGAAGGATAAAGTCCCAGCAGTGGGAACGTAAGCTGATGATGATAGCAAAACGGTTGAATTTGAGTGAAAGAGTTCCAGAGGCCTACTATTAAGTACGGGATATTAAGCATATAGGTTTTATATTTCACTTTTTTTACGGTTCTGAGTTCTAACAAAGCTTTCGCTTATTTTTGCTTTTTTTTGGTCAAAATCTAGGTACCTACATGATATTTCCACAACAGCTGACTAAAATCAGAGGTCCAAAGGCGCGCAATAAATTCGAACGATCACTTGTGAAAGAAAAATAGTGTTGTGCCACATCGATTATTTATCGGTTATTTATCTAATATGTTAATACAGTAATAGTGCTTTAAGAGCCTGCATAACGTCGTTGACCTTGCTTGATCAAGTGAAACTGCTCCGCGCACTCCGCGCATCCCCTCACCAAAATTACGCGATCTGCGGCCAACGCGCCCGAAGCGACGCTCTCGCCATGCGGCGCGGCGCGGTACCTCTACTAATCGAGCCCGCCGTATCTACATAAATACACAGTAGCAACATCCTACTATAATATTATAAATGCGAAAGTTTGTGTGTGTGTGAATGTTTGTTACCACGTAACTACTGAACCGAATTTGACTGATGAAATTTAGAATGTAGACAGTTTAGGTATTGGACTAACACATAAGCTAATCTAATTTTGAAAAGTCAACTCTGAAAGGGGTTAAATAAGGTAGATAAGTTTGTATGAAAAATGTCATTCCTTGGTTCGATTGACTCAAAAATAGGTACAAATAAACCTTAAAGTAAATCATTGAAAACGCATTTTTTATTTTTTGATATGTATTACTTCTACGGGGTGTGCCATAGAGTTTTAAAGTTTGTATGGCTTTTTTTTATTCCTTATGTGGATTTTCTTAAAAGTAGGTACAAATAAACTATAAAGTAAATAATTAAATACGTATTTTTTATATTTAAGAAAACCCCTAGAGGTTGTGCAATGGCGTTCTAAAGTTTGTACAACACATCAATTCCCACGCGGGCGAAGCCGCGGGGCACGGCTAGTAGTCACTGCCGCACCATTTGAATGTGCGCGTGAGTGAGTAGCGAGCGCCGTGTACGCAGGGACCGGCCTGGGACTCAGTAGGGCTGTGCCACGCGTTTGATCGCGCGCATTTATGTACTACACTGCTCGCTCGCTCGGATTTGCTGCTCTCACTGACTATTTCATTGGTATAGTTTATAATAAATCGTATTTATTAATTTATAATTATTAAAATGTCTTTAATATGCAACCCATTTATGAATTGGTAAAACATTTTAATAAATTACATGATTAAACACCTTGCGCTGTCATAATACACAGATAATATAATCTATAAAAAAAGGCATGTTAGTTACAACACTTAGGTATAAGTCGATAACGGCTGGACCGATTTTTATAATCTTTGATTTTTTGCATTTGTCTTCGTCCGGAATAAGATAAAATATGATACTCATAAATAATAAAATTAATCATTCATTTGTTGTAAATGGTATACCAAAATGCAACTGACATGGTGTAACAAAACACAACTGACAGCTAAACGTAATGTTGTCTATGGTTGATATTGAAGTTGTGAATTGAAGATGTTTTTGTTTTATGCGAGTTTATTTATTACTAACGTTAATTAATTTTAAAATCCTAAATCTGCTCATTTATTGCCTCTTATAAGGAAAGAAGTTCGCCGGGTCAGCTAGTATTTAACTAAAAATAAAAGTGACAACCCTATGCATCACCGCAAGAGTAGGCAATTAACTCGCCGCGGCACTATGCACCTACCACTCATAGCCTATAGGTAGTTCATCGTACGACTTTCAGCTACAAAAATATGCAGAGAAAAGTGGCACAGGTCCGTTCAGCACGGCGGCTCGTCCCGCACTGACTTTATGGGCGAATGAGGGGTGTACGTGCCGATTTGCGAGTATGAAATACGTAAAAAATTCGCAAAAAATAATTAAAGCAGTATTTTCAAAAAATGGCCTGAAGGTGTCCTGGGTATTATATTTTTTTATAAGCTGATGGTATTAACAAGTCTTTGTTACATATATAGTTTAGGAGTAAAGTAGTATTAAACTTTTAGGAAATGGGGACTTTGCACATTTGTTTTCAATACATAAATACATTTTTTGCATTTTTCGGCCTGAAGGTGTCCTGCTATATATCAAGTAGATTAACATATATTTTTATTAGATTTTTTTTAGACCAGAATTACACAGAAAGATAGCTTTAAATAACCCCATTTTTTGAAACCTGCGCCTTAATGGTCAAGCGTCGTTGAGTCAAATATTGATATTAAGTATTTACGACCGTCGCCAATGAGTGTTTACTAGACAGCTGACGGTATGGAGTCGATAGTGTTGTCGCGTGAAATATTTATTAACTTAATAAAAGAAAATTACATATATGTTTACATTGTGCCTCTTTGTTTAATTGCTATTTATTACATACCAGTTAGTACTAATCTAATTTATCTCAAAATAATCGCCGAACTGATAATTAATTAAACAACTAGAAATTAGGTAGTGAGGTAGAATTTGATAGTTTTATTTGACGTTCTTTATGCTTCTATTGTTTAATTTTCTTGAAATGAAATTGTTTTTGTGACTAATTAATTAAATTAAGACAGACTAATTGACTGAAACGAACTTTTTTGTTGCTTAAAGTTTCCGCTAGGGGCGCTGCTGGTATTCATGCTAATATTTTACAATAGTCGATACTCGATACGAGTGCAGTTAATGAAACAGGTTCTGTATTACAATTATTTTGATCTCAGCTGCTCTATGCCTTTCCCTGTGACAGGAGGTATCTTGTAAACGTGTTGCAGTGTAATTCGGTGGTCGATTAAAATTTTGCAACATCTGATTTACGGCGCGACAAGTTCTTCTGTCCGGTTGTAATTTATATATTCAAGTATAATGCGTTCCTTTTTTTTATTGCTATTGCTTGATAGCTGATTTTATCATGAGTTATTGCTGAATGTTTTGACAAAAATTTTGTATTGCTTCAAAATAACTAACATTGGTACATTTATAAAAGAACTGTAAGTTAACGCAATAATACTTTTTAATTTAATATTATATACTTTTGTATGTAATCGATGTAATTCGGAAGTCGTTCCGTAGGTAGGCCCTGCATTAGGTGGACCGACGACATTGTAAGAATCACAGAGAGCCGATGGATGCAAATACATTTAGCAGCCATTCATGGTTGCGTTCAAAGGGGGAGGCCTATGTTCAGCAGTGGACTTCTTCTGGCTGATGATGATGATGATGATGATGTAAATGTAAAAGTAACTTGGTTTGTATGTTTGTTACCTTATTCACCGCTGAACTCAACTTGATGATAAACTGTAGTCCACACAGGTGAAACTGCGGGGCACAGTTAGTAACAAATAAATTAGACAGTAAAAATAACCAAATTTAGTAAAGCTATAAAACTGTATGCAAAAATAAAATAAAAACTTTAAACTGCAGACAAGTTAATCTAGAAATTGCCTATGTTGTAGGATAATGAAAAATATCTATTATAATTAATTATGGTTCTAGATGAGCCGTTGTAAGAAACAATAAATTTTAATGCAATAAAAACTAAGGACTTGTCAATGGTTATTTATCGCTTACGTCTTTGTAATTGCCAGTTAAATTGTAATTAACCTTTCCCTACACTATTATTGATGATGTTAATAGTAAAAACAAGTCACCATGAAATGTGACAATTAATGAAAATGCCTATAATGCTTTTAATTATTTAATAAAAAAATTAAGGATCGTAAAACCAGCAGACTAATTTCATTTTATTAAGTCGTGCTCTTGGCATTCAAGAGGTTAATTTATGGTTTTGAAAAAGCACCATATTATACTTTCATTAATTGAAACAATTGATTAACTTATTACTTGGACTAGCCTAAGATTAAAAAGCAGTTACTTACATCGAAATTTTATTTTATAGCCATGCACAGAGTAGAGGGTTGAATGTCGGACTTAATGCAAACGTGACGATAAATGTGGCTGAGTGTGTACTAAGTTATATCTTAGAAAGGAGGTTTCATGTATAATATTACAAACTAAAATATTTTTATGTATGTCATGTATCGATAAGATACAGCATAATATTGCTTGCAACAATTTATTAGCCTGTACAGCTTTGACTGACCATGTCACACGCAAACAAGCTGAGACTAGCGTGTGATTAACCCTCTTTTGGTTTGGACTCTTTTAAGAGAAGGACTCGATGTCCATATCCTTAGTACGTCCATGAATATAGCTCAGATATTTATGGCATTATAAATAAAATGAAATTCATTATCAAAACGTTATTTTAGCATAAAAGTATTACACATTTTATGAAGTTCCTTCGAATTTGATACATTCTTCACGAATCTTTATTCACATATCAGACGATATACCCGTTCAAAAACGTGCTTACCTCCGCTCGTAATCATCCATATGGAAACATGCATATATTATATGCTAATGAATGGAATTCGTTTGTCGATAATTGTTGTGTCATTATCACAAACGCGGCGTCTATTTGCATTTTACGATGTATTAAGTTTAACGATCTGGTCGTGCGAAGGTGGAATCGATTCTTTGATTGATATTTTACGATGGCCGTCACTAAAGTCTACGGGTGGGTTGTTTGGCTCTAAAGTTAAAAGCTGTGGCGAATTTTATATGAAATTTATTGTTTTGTTTGTTGAGAGAATGTCTAGTACCCACCTTTATCAACTCTGAATTGATAAAGAACTGAAGAAATTCTACAAACGGTATATACTAAGAAGCCTGGAGGAATACTTTGACAGCCCAATTTCCGACACACACCAAATCACACACATCACATCACATCGTCACTTAACATCAGATGACTTGTGGTCAAAAGCTAACCTGTAGGTACTAGGTATGTAGTAAAAAACTGCAATCGAGAAATGTTTTTTTTATATAATTTTTATATATTTATATTACCTCAAAAAGATAGTTTTTTTTTATTAATATTTTTTCAAGCAACTATTGCAGCAATAATTATTTGTATGTAACACTCCTGAAATACTAAGATTCGAAAAGTGATCTAGTCATAATTAATACTTATTATACTTATATACGACATAAACCTGTCTGTTTGTTTGCTTCTTACCTTTTCATGCCTAAACCGCTGAACTAAATTATAATATTTATTACCAATATTATAAATATAATTTAAAATTAATATATTCATCTATATTATAAAAACACATCTCCAATAACATTTTTTGTAATTCCAATTTAATTTTGTTACCCTGTAGCAATTTTCGTAAATGGTTATGCACATAACAAACATGTATTTTCTGTGCCAAGTAGGTCTGTATAACAGATTTTGAAATTTAGCTTTTTTTTCTCAGCTGATGATGATAAGCAAATCAAAAAAATTGAAGTGTCTGTTTGTATTTCAAATTACCAGATTTTCACTGAATGCATATGAAAGTGTAGTACACGGTACTTACATCACAAAATCTTTTTTTCTGTTTTTTTCGTTCCTTTAATCTCAGAAACGACTGGACCGATTTTGTTGGAATTTGCACTCTCAGATAGCTAATGTTATGAGGAGTAACTTGAGCAACTTTAATTTTAGAAATTTGAACCCTGAGGAAGGTCATAGGACACTTTTTAACGCAATTAAGTGTAGTTCACGTGGGTGAAACTGCGGGGAACAGCTAGTATTTAAATAACTTTTAACTAGTTGCTAAACTGCTCATAGGTATATATTACAAAATTTACGTCTATAATAAAATATCTCGATAACTATCTATAACTTTCACTTTCGTAGTTTTCCCAACACTAGCTGTCATCACTCGCGGTGTCGCCGCCATTTTGTGCCGCCATAACAGATTCGCGCGCATCCGTTCCAAGTGCCGAGAGCGATGGCAGCCGAGAGCGCGCGGCGCGATAATTTGTCACTCGCTTGCGGTGTACGGCGGGCTTTAGGTGTTAGGGTTGTCAAATTATTCTGATAGCACACACTGTGATTTTTAACGATTCATTTTGTTACGTCAATTAGATTAGGGCTGCCACGCAATTTTGAACTTTCGGTGAAGGAAAATATCGTGATGAAATGATGGCTTGGTGGTTGGGCATTTTTAGTGTTTGTCTGGCTAGACCACGCTCAACGAAGCACCTGTCGATGTGATCCAGCATCGGCAGTCCCACTTGAGAGCAAGTTCCCAATCCAGGTATAGCGTGGCACCACCTTTGACTACATCGTCACATAACATCATGTGACTTGTGGTCAAATGCTGTGAGAAACATTTGAAATTGTAAACCCATCTTACTAACCGATATTATAAGTAAATAAATAAATAATAATAAATAATTACATTTTAAATATATCACCCGAAAAAAATAATTAAGGTCGTTGACCTTAGCTTTTTATGGACTGTCATAAAGTAAATAAATTATCCAAGAGCAGACTTAATTACGTCATATCGCCCACAAGATTAACTCGCACGGAAAACAAACAAAATTAAATCCGACATGCTCAACATCAAACGAGCCCATTTCTGCGCCATAAATTACCAAAAATCTACATCACCTTTGATGTAACCCCAATTGCTGAGTCGAAAACGATTAAGCTCGTACCACTGATTTGTTTTCACCCCATCGTCGAAGGGCGGAGGGCGGCAACACGCCTGAGGTCGCAAAAACAACAGTCTAAAACATTTTTAATACGGCCCTGTATTTATTGTGAAAGAAATTGGATTGCAGGGGTTCGAAATGAGGTTCTGGATACGATTTTGACATTTTATATTGTGGAATAGAGATGTGCCCTTAATTCCATCTGGCTATGATTATTTTGGAATTCATAGCGATGATGGTATCCGATCCGTAGGACGTGGGTTCGAATCCCACAATGAGCTTGAGCTTTCGGTGAAGGAAAACATAATGATGAAACCATTGCTTGGTGGTAGGTTAATTTCTAGTAGTCGCCTGGCTCCTCAAGTTAAGAATCTGTCGCCAAGCACCTATCGGTGTGTTCCGGCAGGCTTGAGAGCCAGTTCCCAATCCAGGTGTAGGGTGACGCCACCTTTGACTACATTGTCACTTAACATCAGATGACTTGTGGGCAAACACTACCCTGTAAGAAGTAAAATAATAATAATATTAATAATTTGTTAACAATGTATAATTTGAAGAAGTCACAGGGAGCCCTATAAGTGCGCATTGCCGGCCGTTCATGGTATAGTTCAAAAGAGACATCTTACTGCTGTAGCATCTTGCTGAATTAAGGTTAATTTGTGACGTCGTCATTTTTGTGTACTCGTGCATTATACAGTACCTATCTACTATAATACCTGTTACCTACTTACCTACTATTGTTTTTAACTTAGTACTAGAAGCAATAATATGAAAAAAAAATTGTTCTTTCTTACTGCCTTCAAATTGAAAATACAAAAGAAGCAAATTGTGCTAGCAGGAAGCACAATTTGCAATTTGCACATTTTACTAGTAAATTTTTTAAACTTCAGCCTGATATTTCAATTGACCACAACAAACTGATTCTATCCTAACCAGACATTTTTATTTGCACCGTACTCTAAAAGAGCTCGCCAAACCTCCACCGCGATTTCGCCGGCGGCGACACCGTCGTTTCCGGCGGAAGCGCGCAGAGGGCGCTGCAAACACGAGCTCCATTTCCGGCCGGACCGCGCATCCGGCCGGCGACTGATTGGGCCTTTATTAAAAACTGACACCTGAGGCGGTGTAAGTTTTGTTTTCGATTTTACTGGCGTGTGGCAGGTCTTTGTGCCTTCGTTTTTGGTGATTTTTTTATGCGAAAGGGTGATTTTAAATGTGAGAGAGTTGCGGCAGAAGTATTATTGGTACCTCGGAGCAGAGGCGATGACCGTTGGGGTAGACGTGTTCTTGAGTGGAGAACGTGACTTGACAAACGTAGTGTGTAGGACGTTCTGCGACAAGGTGGAGCGACGACTTGCGCCAAGTGGCTGGCAGCAGTTGGATGAGAAGAGCCGAAGAATGGGCTTAGTGGCGTACCTTGGAAGAGGCATATGTTCATCAGTAGACTAAAACGCTTTGGCGTTTGTCCGGATGACCAATGATGGGCTGGGGATGGAAGAATTGAATTGCTCTTCAAAATCCTCGAATAAAAGATTCCAGTCAATAGCAACTTTGCATTGATGGTCAAGGCTCTGACTTGAATCGACTAGCAAATCTACTATAAATCGTTGGTCTATATGTACTTCGTAGGTACCTACTATATTTCGCCATCCAAACACTTACACTGTGTTCCACTGAATTGCATATTAACTTGTGCAACTTTTTTAGTGTAGCTTAGACACTTGGTAGGTGCGGCTGGTGTGGAGCGGAAAACTATTAGTTGTTTAACTATATAAAAACATCATAACAACAGTAGATGAAAGTATACACAATTTGTGCCTTGATGAACGGTTCTAAGTAAAACACAAAGTTCGCAATGAACTCAATAATAGACTTAAAAAACATACAGTCAAGAGCGATTTTTATTACAGCTCTTTTCTACAAAAACCGAGCATAATAACTCTGCAATGCCATTATTTTTTCCACTAGGCATTACATTACACACGACAGCTGTAAGTGGCCATCGGGGACCGCTGACCATTCCGTATAAAATACGTATTTACGACCACAAACTAACTTACTGCCGATTATATTTTATAGGGAACGCCGCTGAAAATATTGTTCGCTCTTTATTGTTTTGGGGCGGGCGGGATTTATAGGCTAGGGCGGGCGGGGTGAGTTGTAAGATGGCACAAGTTGATCTTTTCAGTGTTAGGTCATAGGTGAGATAGCGATGATGGCTCAATGGTAGTGACGTCGGCTTGCGATCCGTAGGACGTCGGTTCGAATCCTACAATGAGCTTGACCATTCGGTGAAGGAAAACATCGTGATGAAACCATAGCTTGGTGGTAGAGTGTTTTCTAGTACTCGCCTGGCTAGCTACAACCTTCATGTTAAGAATCTGTCGCCAAGCACCTTTTGGTGTGTTCCGGCAGCCTCACTTGAGAGCCAGTTCCCAGTCCAGGTGTAGCGAGACGTCACTTGAAACCACATTGTCACTTAACATCAGGTGACTTGTGGTCAAAAACTACCCTGTAAGTAATAAAAAATAGAAAAAAAAATGAAATTTTTGAAATTTCATTTTAATTTTACATTCTACAGCGTCACCTGATGTTAAATGACGATGTGGTCGAAGGTGACGTCACGCTATGCATGGGCAGGGAACTGGCTCTCAAGTGAGGCTGCCAGAACACACCGATAGGTCCTTAACTAGAGGGCAAGTCATGGTTTCTTCAAGATGTGTTCCTTTACCGAAAGCTCAAGCTTTTTGACATAAACAATGATTTTCTCGTGTTTATAGCAATACTTCTATGACTACTAGTTGCGCCCCGCGGTTTCATCCGCGTCTTCCCGTTATCCCGCAGGAACCTTTTCCGGGATAAAAAGTAGCCTATGTGTTAATCCAGGGTATAAGCTATCTCCATTCCAAATTTCATTTAGATCCGTTTAGTCGTTTCTGCGTGAAAGAGTAACAAACATCCATTCATCCATACTCATAAACTATCACGTTCATAATATTAGTGGTAAACTATACTGGTCGTAGACTTACGATCGGTTAGCCATTAAAATGCAGGGTCGGTCATAAGCTAGCTATTTTTAAGTAATTTTTCAATGAAACTCGTTTAATTTACGTCTCTCCTTGGGAGAATGGGCTTAGGATAAAAGTAGACGCAGTATAACAGTTGACAAACAACAAATCAAAAATCTACTCCCCAAAAGGAACTCTCACAAAATCGAGTCCAAAACTGGCGAAGTTAAATCGATTCGGCGCCGAAACACTTTTTTCCACAAAACGTTACGATCGCGCCCCTTCAGGCGTTTCGCGTTTTGTTATTGCTGTGTTCAGGGTTTTTATATTTGTTTTATTTTGTTCGGGCGCTGAGGATTTAATAGGTTTCCAACGGTTTTATATCAATGTGAAAAGTTTGGTCTAGTTAGGTTTTACGATTTATTTGTGCCTGGGGGCTACAAAATTCAATTCAATAATGTTTATTCAATAGGATACATTGTGATCACTTTAAAACGTCAACTTAAAACTAGCTACGCCTGTTCCAACCTCCTTACGCCGGCAAAAGAACAGGCAAGAAACGCCCGGCAGGTAATTTTTTTGGCGCGATCACATTGACTATTTCATTCTTATTACTAATTGATTGAATTGGAGCAAGTTCACTAAAATCCCAAGCTCTTTTTGTCATCTAATAGTCCGATATTTTTTAATTTTTTTTTTTTTTTTTTATATTTCAATCATTTATTGCATTCAAATTAACACATTTTAATAAAAATATCAATGAGTTACTTAACTAAACTAAAATATAAAAAAAAAACCAAGCCTACAATTATTGATTAATATACGTTTATATATATAGGCACATATATTGGATCGTTTGAACTAACTAAAGAAGGTCTATAGATAGTTCAAACGATCCTTGATGTCTGGCAACGTGCCCAGAATGCTGGCGGCATTGCCTCGCTGAATAGCGAGGCTTATTCTTTGTCCAAAATATAGGCCAGCATTCTGGTCACGTGTGGACTCCCTAAGTCTCCCAGCGAGATCTTTGTAAATTTCGAAAGCACCCGGTCCCCATATTTTTTAATTAGCTTTACTAATAAGATTTCTCTTGTTTGATTGTACACATTGGCATATGGGAACATGAATATTAACGAGTTGCGGGATCACAACCAAAGCACCAAACCAAGCTTAAAACCCATGTTGTTACTTACTTATAGCTGCGCTTTTCCCGATATCCCGCAGGAATTTTTTCCGGATAAAAAGTAGCCCATGTCTAGGTTATCACTGAGAAACAAATCCTGGCTTTCCTTCTGAGTCTTACCTTCTAAGACAGATTCCTTCCAAAATATAACCTTTTCCTTCCTTATTTACCTTAGTTTTCCTTCTGACTCAAAAGTTCTGCCTTTTGACTGAGAAGGAAACTGCACCTACTTCAGAAGGTCTTTTTTCTCCGTGCGGTTTTGCCGTTCTGGCGGGATAAACAAACAAACATCCATCCAAACTTTCGCGTCTAAACTAGTGAGATTTTGTAATAAAATATATTCGACTTTAAAAGGTATACCTTTAAAGGGCTGCGCCTCCTGGTTTTCCCGATATTCCATAGTAACTATCAATTTTTTTTGGGATAAAAGTATGTCAAATTCTTAGATCTCAAGTGACTGTATACAATTTTTTTATATGCAGGTATATCCGTTCAGTTGTTACACAGCTGTTTGTTACCAAACATACACACACACATGCTAACTTTCGCGTTTACAATACGAGTGTTAGTTGGTTTTCTAGAAGTGATGACTGGACGTTGTTATCGGAAAGTGCTTACATAAAATGTTTGTAATTTGGATGTTAGTAAATTTATCACTGTACTAGCACACCTGCGCGATCCGAGTCACTACAAAGCTATTTATTTTATTTAGTCTATATAGTTCAGTTTAGATTTATTCATGAAAAAACACACTACTTGTATAGGTACAGTCAGCGACAAAAGTAGCTGATCGTTCTCGATTTTCCAAATGTCTTTCAAATCAGTAATTATTATTGTTTTTTTTACATTTTACATGGTATCATTAATAATTTTGACCACAACATAGCACACCTGATTTTAGGTGATGGTGAGGTCAAAAAATGGTGTATAAGATGATGAGGATGCTAAATAAAAAATATCGATTAGATGACAAAAAAAAAGCTTGGGATTTTAGTGAACTTGCTCCAATTCAATCAATTAGTAATAAGAATAAAATTGTCAATGTGATCGCGCCAAAAAAATTACCTGCCGGGCGTTTCTTGCCTGTTCTTTTGCCGGCGTAAGGAGGTTGGAACAGGCGTAGCTAGTTTTAAGTTGACGTTTTAAAGTGATCACAATGTATCCTATTAAATAAAAAAGTTTAGATTTTGATTTTTGATTTTGATAAAAAAAGTGTGATTGTTCAGCGACTTTTGTCGTTGACTGTACCTAGAAAAAGTAGGTACTTGCTTAATATCAGATGACTTGCGGTCAAATGACCAAGAAAATAATAATTTAATAGATGACTAAATTAAAATTTTAAAACCCCCGTAAAAATATATCATAAATAGATAGCTAAAACCACTCTAAATCAAATCAAATTTTAAACAAAAAAAAACTTAATTACTTTTTATCGGTTCATCCGTTTAGGTATTACGATGCCACAGACACACAGTCACCAACCCTGAAGAACTCTTCACCATTCGTAGGTGTGTTCTTATCATGTCATAAGGTTCTCGAGTGGCGAGTGGCGAACACTAACCAGAAGACATTCTGTATCTATAGGCTTCCCACTAGGTGGACAAAGGACATTGAAAAAGTTGCAGGGAGACGATGGATGCAAATAACTGATAGCATTCAAAGGCCTATGTTCATCAGTGGACTTCTTCCGGCTGATGATGATGTCAGCAAACGATACCGTTGATCGTTTGGCTTCTGTGGTTTCGGATTTATTGCAGTCGCGATGCTTGCGCAGGCTAGACCCTCAGTTAGCATGTTTACCTTCGTGTTTTAGTATGTTTGTGTAAGTATTTTAGTGCGGTCACGCTAATCACTAAAGAAACTCTGTGCTAAGTTGATGGTCAATAATGAAATGGTAGAGTTTGGAGAATTGAAGAAAATAATTGTTTAGTTTTTAGTTCACGGACATTTTGGGTTAGTGTTACTTAGTACTGTTTTATGCATGTGTTATGTATTAATGGGTTAGAAAAAATATATAACTTTGTAGTTACCGAGAACTTTTTTTTCAGTTTGTAAAACAAATTACTGGCAATTTAACCTAAAGTTGACGTACCTAATTATTTCAAAATATTAAAAAACAAGATTTGTTTTTTACTTACCGAGAAAGCAGTATTTTATTTATAATAGTTTTTTTAGAATGAGGTAAAAGTTTATGAATTTGAACATGTAAGAGAAAATTTCCGTAACTACTGATTCGAGTTTGAAAATTCGTGGTAGAAAGTTACTATGTCTGAGCGATAAAGACTCGTGTTAAAAACTGAACCGAGGTCATCATTATAGGCTATGTTTTATCACGACAGCAACCTTGTGGTCATCTCCACACGGGTGACATCACGGGGAACAACTAGTAATGTAAAAAACTCCAAGAAATAAGGTAGTCTACCTAACCCTTGCGATATCCCAATATTGACACAAATAATCTGAAGAAAAAAAAAACAGAAATAGTAGCTCCTTAGACCACCCTTTCCAAAGAATTACAAGAATTATTAGAGCCCCCGTCTAGTAAATATTTAATCTTCTTTACAAAGCCGACGAGCAACCTTTAGCGGGGACACGTCAAAATAGCAGTGCCCTCTGTCGCATCACACTTTCCAGGAAAGAGCAACTGTCAACATGACGTTTGAAATTAAAAAAATCGAACGTCAAATTTGTTGAGCAAAGAGTTCGGTATCGGAACGTCACGAAACGAAAGGCTTCTTTTCGCGTGGACTCGTTAATTCGTAAATGGTGCCGGCTTTATTTGTTTGAAAGTCTGTGGCGTTTTAGTGACATTTTTATTTATTTTAAAAATATTTTCTTGCCGATAATTTTTACTTTTAATGGTAGAAATTTTAAAAAAATGTTTTCTCACATTATTTTTACATGTTACATTGTAGCGTTTGACTACAAGTCACCTGATGAGTAGGTACTACACATTTTCGCGTCATGTCAATGAAACCGCGCCCAAAAAATTACACGCAAGGCGTTTCTTGCCTGTTCTTTTGCTGGTGTAAGGAGGTTGGAAAAGGCGTAGTTACTCTTAAAAGCTTGACATTTGAATTTACCGTTTTAATCCTAGAGCGTATGACTTTTATCGCCTCAAAAATTTCCCTTGCTACCTACTAAAAAAGCTTTTTCAAGCGAGATAAAATAAAAAGGGCTCCTTGAAAAAGGTTTGTAAAATCCGAACTCCTTAAAGCGGACCCCTTAATCCTCGGAGCTACGATCAGCGAAAACAGGTGAGTCGTATAGCGCGTCTGGAGTCGTTACCGAGATGGTAACGTTTACGAGATCCCGATAGATAGCCGGCGATAGAGTTGAGTGTGTGGGCGGCGTTTTGCACAGTGGGCAGATTGTGACTCAAAAGCGGATAAAAGAAAAAACAAAATCTTTTCTATTACTACCTACGTCCTACAGGGTAGCGTTTGACCACAAGTCATCTGATGTTAAGTAACGATGTGGTCGAAGGTGGCGTCACGCTACACCTGGATTGGGAACTGGCTCCACCAAGCTATGGTTTCATTACGATGTTTTCCTTCGCCGAAAACTCAAGCTCATTGTAGGATTTGAGCCCACGTCGTTCGTCCTACAGATCGGAAGGCGACGTTACTACCACTGAGCCATCCATCATCACTAAAAAAAAACATTTTGTTATTTTTCTGTCTATGCCGTAAAAAGCGGATAACAAAAAAATACACTTTTTTCTGTTAATGCGGGAATCTAAGAAGACTTCGGTCTATTTAAAAGTTTGTACTGTTTATTTTACTAGGAATATATTATTGTATCAATCCTATTTTATCTAACTAACTAACTCCCATGGCTCAGCGACCCAAAGTGTGTCTTGGCCTCCGAAACGAGAGAGCGCCACTCTTTTCTATCTTGAGCGTTTTCAGCCCAGTTCAGAGTCTGGAGATCGCGTAGGTCCACCGCGTCCTTTCAGCGGTATCCAGGACATCCGACCAGCCTACGGCCATTCGGTCGTCCCAAATAAGAATGCTTTGCCGCCCGATCCTCCCCCACGAGCACTACGTGTCCAAGGCAACGCAGTCGGTGTGATTTAATTTCACCGACCACGTTAGGCTCGCCCACTAGATCTTCGATCTCTTATTTTCTTTAAGAAAAATACTTTTGTGTACCATTACTTATAATGGCTCAAATTGCACAACAGACCTTTTGACATTTAGCATTTAGATCAAAGCTGCGAATTTTTACAGTTGTGATCAGTTTGTCGCCCTTTTTGATGACTTAAAAAAATCGGTGTATGTCCACACAAAATAAATTGCAATCCCACCGTGCCATAGAGTAAGAGACAATCAGAGGCGGCACTTTAACGGAACACATAACGAGGTCCAGATAATCCCCGGATCGCCAAACACTATCCAATTTACTCGCGGGTCGGGTCGCCGGCGACACGACGTGCCATATACCGTGTTTTACTCTACGGATAGAATTTGTCTTTACGATTTTGCGGGACTTTTTAGACGAGATTGGGATTGTTTTGTGGGATGTATTCTTGTATTGAATTATCTAAGTAAAGCCGCAGAAAAAGTCTGAACTTTGATATTGTAAAAAAACGCCTTTATGGCATTGACCTAGAGTCATGATATTAGGCAGAAAGCAAGGTCCAGTTTTTTTTTATTTCGTTGTATATGTTGCCAGACACTCAAATACTAAACAAACGGAAATTTGAAGGTTGAGATGTCAGGCTAATATTATAAATGCAAAAGTTTTTAATCGCCTACTTTTGTCGCTTTTTTTAACGTTTTAAGATCTCAACGCAGGTGACACTGCAGAGCACAACTAGTAAGAAAACAATGTAAATTTATAGGCACTAAAATTAAGCCTTGAATATTAATATATATTATAATAATATTAATTCATACTTTTAACATTGATTACACGTTAATTTTTCTTCCTAGTACAAAAATAAATTTTAATAGTCAATTACAATCCAATCTTATAATGAGCTTGAGCTTTTGGTTAAGGGGAAACCATATATCGGGGACAATTGCACACAAATTGACCTAGCCCCAAATTAAGCGCGAAACTTGTGTTATGGGTACTAGACAACGATATACATACCTATAAATATAGAGAAATAAATACTTATATAAATAGAAATATCATAGCTTGGTGGTACGACATTTTCTAGAGCTAGCTACCATCCTCAAGTTAAGAATCTGTCACCGAGCGCCTATCGGTGTGTTCCGGCAGCCCCACTTGAGAGCCAGTTCCAAGTCCAGGTGTAGCGTGGCGTCACCTTTAACTACGTCATTACTTAACATCATGTGACTCGTGGTTAAATGCTATCCTGTAAGAAGTACAAAAGATGTGTTAATTTGATGGGCACTAAAACTAAGCCTTGAATATTAAATCACATCTTTAACATTGAATACGCGTTCAATTTACTACCTAGTACAAAATAAAAAATTAATAGCGAAATAAAAAATCAAAAACAAGTGTTGGAAGTCCTAGAAACGTGCTAACAGACAAATCAACAGTCCATCAAAGTTGATAATGAATATTGAATTCTGACGTGAAGTGTTAATCACATTGTAAATGCTAGTTAGAGTTGTTAAAAAGGTAGACGTGTACCGTCGACTTAACAAACATGTGAAACTCGTGGTTTCTTTTAGTTTTCTTCCTATTTTAGTTCGTTAAGTTTATTGAAGATTCGAGTTTAAGATGAGGCTTCATTATATAAAAGTGTTTCTTATTTTTTAAGTCTAACAGGGTAGCGTTTGACTGTAAGTCACATGTTGATGGTGGCGCCACGCTTGGACTGGGAGCTGGCTCTCAAGTGGGGTTGCCGGAACACTCTGATAGAAGCTTGGCGACAGATTCTTAACTTGAGGTCAGTAGCCAGGCAAGCGCTAGAAAATGCCTAAACTATGGTTTTATCACGATGTTTTATTTCACCAAAAGCTCAAGATTATTGTAAGATTCGAACCCACGATTTACAGGTTGTAAGCCGACGTCATTACGCCTGAGCGATGCTATCACTTCAAATACTTGACATTGGCGAAATACATCCATGTGAAGCCACAAATAATACAAATACAAAAAGGTTCCGTTCGGAAACTTGCAAATGCTCCAAAACAGCAGCTGTCGCATTGATTAACTAACAAAACAAAAATGTCAATAAAAACAACTTAGCATGCCGTATCACGCACATAAATCAAGCCGAAGCCCGATAACTCAAACCGATGTGACATCGTAAGCGCGGTAACACGATATCGCGTCGTATCCCCGATATCGCTTCAAAAAACTCGATTTTTAAAGCGTCGTCGGGCGAAACATCGACGATTTATTGATATGTAAATCATTTTAATTGGCGCCCACGGACATTTTTTAGTGTAATTGGCAGTTGGGTCGTTATTCATCTGAGCGGTGAGATATCGCCTTCTGCATGCCGTGCACGCTGAATTTTTCAAGGGACAATAATGCTCATTTGTTTTGCTGATGTATTTCTTTTTTAAAACACTTTTATTAGCTTGACTTGTAACTAACTAACTAACTAACAATGTAATCAAATCTTAGAAGTCAATTTTCACCTACTTCTAATTGTCGTATCGACTTGAAACTTTGTTACTTCTTACAGGGTATATAGCGTTTGACTAGTGGTCACCTGATGTTGATTGACAATCTAGATGAAGATGGTGCCACGCTACACTTGAATTAGGAACTGGTTCTCAAGTGCGGCAACCGGAACGATAGGCGTTTTTGAACCAGAGGTTGGTATTACAAAACGGTATAATGAGTTTCAAATTTATTTGTTTTTTTTTTTAAAGTAGGGGTGAACTCCTAAACTACTTATCCGATTCCATAAAATATTTAATTAATAGAAAGTCTTACTATCTTTGACTTTCATAGGCTGTATTATTCTAAAAAGGTAGAGTTTTCAGTAAGAAATCATTATATTTTAAAGTAAGTCTGGGAAAATAAGACAACTCTGCTTTATTAACGTCAATTGACTTTTACCTACGGCTTGCTCTCCTCAGTTAACAAAATAATTTAAATCGTTAATATTTCCACAAGATTTATTAATTTCTAAACTAATTAGTTACCTATTCACTAGGAAAATAAAAAAAACAACTTGTGTGTATTAGGTACATTTACATGATATACCTACCTATGTTTCTAGGACAAAAGTGAGAATTTATATTTGTTTCTGTGAAAAGTAGAACAAACAATTACCACATCTGATTGTTCAACTGCGAATTAATGTCGTATCGGTCGGTATCTACAATAACAACGTCCGCTCGTTGTCTGGTGTCGTGCGATGGTATGCGATAAAACATCGCGCGTTTTTATCGCACGACCGACACTGCGGTGCGGTATGCAGTTATTGGTGCGCGCCTTTAATTTGTGCGAATTTCTGAGAATTAATCACATGGAGTTGTTGTGTGTTGCGATTTTAAATAATTTAAATTTTTAAACTTAACTGCAGACGTTTGGATGATTTGCGTATTTTCACAGACAAAAGACGCACATAGAAAACAATCAAATTTGACGACATGACATTAATGAAAATAACTTTTTATAGATATTAAACGATGTATAATTTTTGGGCCAAAGTATAAAATTATATAAATCAATATGAGCGATGGTGCCGAACGGTAGGTAACGCGTGCGCCTTACAAGTTGCCAATACAAAGTTCAAATCCAATTTCAGCCCGAATCCATGACTTATGTGCGGATTTGCCATCGCTCAAGTTACCTCACGATGTTTTCCTGGTGAAGGAAAACATCGTGAGGTAACCAGCATGTCCAAGGACCAAGGGTATGCAACATCTACCAATAATACCAAACCGCACGTTCACGTTCGTTCAGTTAAGATATATTTGTAAGTACACAATTCATAAAGCACATACGCCACGACTATTAAATTAAGGGGGACGTCTATCATCCTACTTCGCAACAATGTAGTTCAACTGATTAAAGTCAATTAAAGCGCTCTTATCGCGCCCATCTCGGATGGCTCATTCATTATCCGAAGCGTAAATAAGCAAGAATTCTATTAATATTATAAACGTGAAAGTTTGCGGATGTCTGGATGTTTGTTACTATTTCACGCAAAACTACTAAACGGATTTAGGTGAAATTTAGAATGTTAGCTTACACACTGGATTAAAAACCGAGGCGACTTTTTATCCCCGTTTTTATAAACCGCGAGGCGGGTAAAGTAACTCTGTTTATTTGTTACCTTTTCACGACTAAACCGCTGAACCAATTTTGATGAAATTTGGTGGGGAGCTCGAACTCTGGAGAAGGAAGCGATGATGGCTCAGTGGTAGTGTCGTCGGCTTGCGATCCATAGGACGTGAGTTCGAATACTACAATGAGCTTGGGCTTTCGGTGAAGGAAACCATTGTGATGAAACCATAGCTTAGTGATAGGGTACTTTCTAGTACTCGCCTGACTAGCTACCAACTTTAAGTTAAGAATCTGTCGCCGAACACCTATCGTTGTATTCCGGCAGCCTCACTTGAGAGCCAGTTCCCAATCCATGTGTAGCGTGGTGCCTTCGATCACATCGTCAATTAACATTGGGTGGCTTGTAGTCAAACGCTATACTGCAAGCAGTGAAAGATAAATAAGAGGGTCATAGTTTTTTTTTGCGAATAGGTGTAGTTCGCGTGGGTGAAACCGCGAGGTGTAGCTAGTACAACGTAATGCAGTAATTAGCCGCACACAACGCCCTGGAGGGCATCCATCCTACAAACTAATGGTGTACTGTGTTTTATGGGCGGCGCACACGCGATGCGCTCGTAAAACTGCACCAGAGCATAGATTAAATAATTAATTGCTTGTGTGATCCGACCTTTTTGCTGTGGCCTCTCAAAAATGTATTGCTCTCAGGGGATGCGTCATTTTTCTTGTTAATGCGCGTAATTTTATGGCCATTGCGGTTGGACTTGACGTGCGGAGATAAGCGACTGTCCCTAACTAGAAATTCAACTGAAGTTTCAATTTGAACGTGTATTGTTAGGCGAGATAGTACATATTTGGTACGTAGACGTCGAAACATAAACCCATACCAATAAGTAAAATAAATCATAATAAATATCGGGGACGAACACACACGAATTGACCTAGCCCCAAATTAAGCTCGAAACTTGTGTTATGGGTACTAGACAACGATATACATGCTTATATAGAGAAATAAATACTTATATAGATAGAAATGCTCTAAATGTGAAAGTAAATCTTTCTGTATATCTGTTCATCTTCTTTTAACGCCAAAACCAAGAAAGGAAAGTGATGTAAAAGAAAAATGAAAGAGTTCTTAAGGGTCGACAACGTATGTCCATAGGCGACGGTGGCTGCTTACCATTAGGCCACACAATTACTTAAAAAAAACACTGAATCGACCTTGATTAATTATGGTAGGTATATAACTTAGTCTAAACCCTTAGGAATGATACCTAGTATCGCTATAAACTGTAATTCACGAGGAACAGCTAGTTAGTTGATTAACAAAATCAATCAACCGAGTCTTTCAAACGTTTCCCTTTAGTTTCTGGGAGAGCTATACAAAACAACATAGCTACAACAGGTACTATAGCAAAAACTAACGAAGGAATCCACTGAGGTGACAGTAAAGCCACAAACGGAGCCAACATAGCCCCTAATTTAGCTCCGGCAGAACTTAAGCCATACGCCATGTTCCTCAATGGCGTAGGAAACAATTCAGAGACGTAAACGTATAGAACGGCAAAAGCAGTACTAGATGCTGCTAGTCCAGTAAGTGCAATGATGGTGCACAGCCAATGGCCATGTTCGATGAAGATTATCATTGTCATGGCTACGCTGGTGGTGAGAAAAGATCCAATAACGCCTGGTTTTCTTCCAAATGCTCTGTTGATGATGATAGCGAAGGGGAGGATTGGCATCTGAAAGAAATAACGTCAACAGCTGTTATTCATATTGAAAAGATAGTTTAGATTTTTATTCATAGCGTTGTTGAAAAGTTATGTAAAATATCTAGTATTGTAAGAATTACCTGTATCAATCCTAACAACATCACAGATATAAAGATGTCTGTTCCAAGAAAAGTAATGTACTGGTTTATTCCATAGAAGCAAAATCCTCCTGATGTCCAAATGATTACAGAACTAATCGCCCGTACTGCTAATTTCTTCGTTTTAAACATATCCAAGTATGTCAGTCTTCTGCTTTGTACATCTTCAAATTTAAGTTCTTCTAAAGCATTGTTTACATTTTCACTTATGTTTGCTGTACTTAATCTATTTCTGAAATACAAAAACCAATTATAGTATCTTATCTGATAAGATCTTTTTCAGATGGACAAATCACGAGTAACAAATATACCGTGCATGCACTTTATTGTTCTGTTTATTAATAATGTTGATCAATTGCTTACATTAACAACATACCTTTTAGCAGCTTTAGTTAGTATTTTTATAGCTTTACATGATTTTCCTGTAGAAATTAACCATCTAGGTGTTTCTGGTATGAAAAAAACGAGTGAAGCTATCACCAGAGAAATCAAACTGTACCCTAAGAGGTATATTCTCCAACCTGGTGAATAATAAGCGATTCCTGACAAAGATACTTCAGATAAACCATCAGGAAAAAGTGCTAAAGTTCCAGCAATTTCTCTGTACTGTGGTCCTACAGTTTCTAAAATGTATACGATTCCAATTATCATTACTCCACCAGATGCCAGTCCAACGAAAAATCTGAAGATTGTAAAGATCCAATAGTCGGGACTAAACGGAGCGGCAATCATGAACAAGATATTGGAATACGTTGATAGAAGAAACGCTGTGCGACGGCCAAACCTGAAACAAACAATACAAAGCATGAACATTTAAGGTCATTTATTTGTTATCTATGCTTATAATATTAGCAAAAATCTGTACATTGAAGATGTTTTTTAATTAGCTATAGACATAATAGGCACTTAAACACTGTCTCATCTGATGGTAAAAGTAACTATAAGTAATAACAAAAGTGATATTACAATAAAAAATTGATTATATTCAAGATATTATAGGATAGGTGTTTTAAATAAACAATTAACATAATTGTGTTAGTGACAAGGCGACACGAATTCTAATCCATAAGAATAGCAAATTAACACTACCTGTCAGAAATCCATCCAAATAAAGAGACACCAACCAAAAAGCCGAAAATGAGAACGGTTTGCGTGAACCCTTCCATCCACATTCTTTCACAAATCAGATCAAATTCTGACGTTAACGTTTCTTCAAAAACATGATTGTCATATTCATATTTCACACAGTTATCATAGCACACTGATTTGTCAGCTTTCAAGGTTTCATTACCATTGAATTCAATACAAATAAAGTCTGTACTAGGCGTTAGAAACACTATTGAAAACATGTTTGTCATCGCAGTGTATCTCATCAATGATGCAATGAAACACAGTCCAGCTTGCCATATTCCAAATGCACCAATGGATTTCACTAAATAGTCATCGTCATTATCACCTTCTGTTAAAACTTGTGTACTTCCACTACTTCCAGCATCTTCATCTTGGGTGATATCACATTCCATTTTGTATAAACGTTTTAAATCTTTTCCCATTCATGGAAATTTAACCGTTTTATTTATTTCTTTAAATTATGCATCAATATACATAACACACGCGAACAAAATAATAAGTAATTTCTATAAATAGACAGTGTTAGTTAATGAAATGCCCTACGACAACTGTGTATTTTAATTGTGTCTCAAAATTTATCAATCGAGGTGAGTTGAGGTTATCATATATGTAAATTGCACTACGAAATCACTTTCTCATTGAATTTATGAGTTTATTGACATAACAATATGTTACATTCAAAATGAACGTATTTATCTGTAATAAAAACCAAAATAAGTTTTGGTATCTTTTTATTAGATAAAAGATACGGTGCTCTCAGAGTTAAAAATTTATTGGCCTTAAATTTGGACCAAATTTTTTTGATTGTTCTTGGCTTATAGACTCCTCTACTTCTAGTTAAGTTTAGAAAAATGTGTTGGAAGGAAATCGTTTTAATCACAAATGTTGAATTAATAATAATACATAAGCAGGTATTTTATAAACGCATTCCGGCTTTCATCACTCCGATGTTAAATATCAGAAACTTCTCATCGATCGATCAATTAAATAAAAACAAACTTGTCATTCCCTAAAAGAGCCTCGAATCCATTATACAAGCACATTAACAAACAAATGTTCACACTTAACC
The DNA here is from genome assembly GCA_931315375.2 of Opisthograptis luteolata. NCBI lineage: Eukaryota > Metazoa > Arthropoda > Insecta > Lepidoptera > Geometridae > Opisthograptis > Opisthograptis luteolata. The sequence goes on from OV928043.1 coordinate 12,675,123, forward strand.
TTACTTTCGGACTTGCGATATACATCTTTCGACGAACGCTCATTATTACCTCTCCACAAATTAACATTAACATCTATATTGTCACCTACTTTATGGACTGAAAGTTCAAAATCGTCTGTTTTAGGTGCAGTGCCATCTTGTTGTGGTTTTTAACAGGGGGCATCTCAGGTGTCTTGGTAAACTTAATTTATGTTAAACTCGTCCACACCGCGATTATTTAACAGCGGCCGACGATCGGCACGATAAGAAAGATTAATTTGGTAGAGGGCTCGGGTAAAAAATCCAACGACATTCGACCGGTGTGGTAAAGTCGATTCGACAAAAGAGGGACGCATTTTTGTTTGTTTTAGGAATCGAATTGAAACGAACTAAATTTAAAGTTGTAATTAGAATTTATTGAAACGACGGAAGCCTTCTTTGAATAGCAATTTAGTTTAAACCTAACAACCATTTTAGTACATTGTTCTAAAGTTTAACAGCTAACTTCTTAATTACTTAACAAAAAATTATACGCAGTAGAATTGACTTGACTTTAATCAACTCTCCGTCGAAAAAACTTAATAAAAAAAACAAGAAAGGCACCACTTAGCAGCATCGAATAAAACTCTCAAAGAATACACAAGCCTAGCTTATCTCTTAGGCCAGATTAGCGTTACATTACAAGACGTTATTTGTAGGCAGGGGGCAAGTAAGCGCCCTCGCAATTATCCAGACTGGGGTCAGCGGGAAAGCGCCCTTTGAGTTCATAATCCGAACAAACGTCAAGTTAAAAGCCAAGTAAATCTTTTATAGGGAACTGGGAGAGCTATGGAGATGCGTTCAAATAAAAACAAATGACTAATAACATTTGCAAATCAAACTATGATCAGGTATATGATTTGGAGTCGGGAAATACTTAATACTTGATAAAATTTTCTATGGATTTGATAGTTTCACAACTACACCGTTTAGACTTGAACTCGTGAAGATCATTTTGTAATAGTCGTTCATGATGTGGCAAGACAAGTAATGCGCGCCTGATGCTGGAAAAGGTCACGCTCGCCCATCACAATTCAGCGCCATCATTCATCATCATCATCATCATCAGCCGGTAGAAGTCCACTGCTGAACATAGGCCTCCTTATTTGAACACCACCATGAACGGCTATTAACCATTTGCATCCATCATTAGTAGGGAGCCTACCTACAGAACGTCTTCCGGTTCGTGGTTGCCACTCGAGAACCTTTCTTCCCCATCGGTTATCGGTTCTTCGAGCGATGTGGCCATCATTGAGTGTGCATATTTGTCACTTCACGCTGAAATGCCTCAACGGATTTCAACTATAGATCACGGCTGTAAAGTGGTAAAGTCGGCCTTTGGGCGGCCTGGAATCTCCGGCCAAAGAGTTGGCCACAAGCTCATACAAAGTAAGAAGAATAAGATAGCGTTACAAAGCGACTTATTCAAATAAAATGTAACTGAACACCTCTCTGCCTCCTCTTTCCATATCGCAACTCTCTCGAGTGAGTTACAAGGTACGCCTCGGGCGATGTAAACGCAACAACCGACGGTTTCAATTATATTGTCATGTCCACGATAAATGGCGATAAACACCTTTCAGATGGTGAAACGACTTGTTGTGTTATTATTAATATTAACCAGTCGGATGATGGCGGCAAATAGCCTGCTATTTTGAACAAAAGGTCACCTGTTCTTACCTGATACCCGATTAAAAACTAAAGAACACCACTACCACTTTAATTGTTATGTAAGTCTTTATATTTATGATCTGTGGCGACGAGCATCTATTGACGTTGACATATATATATACATTATTGCTGTCAGTTATACTGAAAGTTGACAGTGACAGATGCTCATTGCAGACAGATAATGGGCAGTTTGATCTTTGGTTTAGAACTTAAAAACCAGCAACACTGAAAAAAAAATGAGACTTTTTTGGCGGCAATTGAGTTGTCAACGTGACAATTTTGTTTTTATTTCCAAAACTTGTGTTTCTTCGAGTGATAATGTGTAATATTGGTGGATTATTAACCATTATGTGTTCGTTAATGTGTACGAGTGTGGGAAATTGAAATAAAGTTGTGAAAGTGACTTTTCATGTTGCTCCAAAAAAGTCCGTGTAAAGTTTAAGTAAAGCGCCACTACTTTACTTAAACACTATCCTCATCCCATCATCTCATCATCATCATCACCAACATCATTTTAGCTTGATTCAACTCTCTGAGTTTGAAATCTTTTACACTTGACACTGGCAAATACACTAATCGTGTGACGCCATAACAAAACAAAAAAAAACACTGAAAAAGGGAATAAAAATTCGAAAATATCGGAGAAAATATTGAAGGTCTTTATTTTAAACTAAGTAAAGGCTTTTTTAATATATCATTGCCACTTCATATTAGCATAAGTTATTGGCGCTGTAACCATCTCACAAAAGCAAATAGTCAAGTGATAAAATAAACACCTCTTGGTCCATAGTTTGACAAACATAAATGCAACGTAGAAGCACCTATTTGTCACCTGTGCTTATGAATTCAAAATATGATTAGCATAATAACATTTTCATCGAGTATTTGTCGATTACAACATTCGTTGTTTACACACTAACTGACGTATTGACTAATACATGTTAATATTAGGGCATGGCCTCACTAGTCAAGCAATTCACGACGACTTACTGTATGACAAAATGAAACTGTACTTACTGCACGAAAAATAGAAAAAATACAACCTTTTAATAAATTACTCTGGGCCACAAATCAATAACTAATTCTTCAATGATAAACGTGGTACAATTTAACTAATATGTAATTGTTTCATAAACTAAGTATGTAATGAAATATCGTACTACCTGCAAGTATGTAGTGTAGTGGCTTAAATCAAGTTTTTTATTTTGATATCGCAAATTAATTTATTATGCAGTTAGTAGTTTTATTTAATTATGTTTAAATTTATGCAATTCAAATGATAATATAGACACAATAACTAGGTGATAAAATAATACATGGCCAGATAATAAAATAATACTAGATAAGCATAGAATTGTTGGTCTCATGAAGGCATTCCCTAAAACATCGAAATGGTCGGCACTTTAGAATACCATTGTGTTTTATCACTTGGTTATTCTAACTTGTCTGATACACACTTCATAACTTAACATTTTCAAGTGTGGTCTGAAGTGAAATTCTTTATCACATTGTAGTTAGTAACTGATAAAGTAACTGTATTAACCACAGAACTGAATCATGTAGAGTGGCTTAATTATTATCAACAGTTTGAAGACAAAACAAGATAAATTTGTAACAAAACAAAAAGTCAAAAACTCACTTCAGATTCCCCTCGATTTCTCTGGTCTGCCATCGTCAAACCATAATTTCCTTATCATGGGACTTCTTTGAAATATTTTCTATCAAACAAAAAAAATATTTTGCAATACCGTCTATATTTGACGACGTTATGCCCGAACAAACATAAATAAAAAAAATATATACAGACATCCAAATTGAGAACCTCCTCCTTTTTTGGAAATCGGTTAATAACACACTAAGGCAATCGTTTGCAAGTGTGTATGTTTGCTACTTGTTCACACTGAAACGGTCTTTCGAGCCATCAATTGATTTCCATGAAGATATTCAAGAACATACAAAGATTGTACCAACCCGCTCTGGGAGAGCGTGGTAACGTAACCCTACGTTACTTTCCGGCTTGTAAACTATTTCTTTGAACAACTAAACACAAAGTCAAAGTCAAATGTTTTTTTGTACAATAGAATAAATTGTGATCACTTTAAAACGTCAAACTTAAAACTAGCTACGCTTGTTCCAACCTCCTTACGCCTTAATAACAGGCAAGAAACGCCGGGCAGGTAATTTTATTGGCGCGATCACATAGACAATTTTATTCTTATTACTAATTGATTGAATTGGAGCAAGTGCACTAAAATCCCAAGCTTTGTTTTGTGTTCTAAATAGAACACACCAAATGCCTGCGACCGTTCTACTTCTCTACTTCTGTGGTAGGGCCGCTAACACAACCAAATTGAAATAACTGCTTCAGGTATGACCTGTCCAAACATTCAAGGCACGAGCGCGGCGTTCTAAATGAACATAATTGATTTGGCCAATTTTTAACGATTGCCTTCGTAAACACTATGAAATGGTGTTAGGCGTATTGACGGGACCATGTCAATGGCGTTGTGTAGGTGTAAATGGAAGTATTTGCTGTTGAAATTTTCTAGTCTTATATTTCTTGGTTTTAATAAGAAAGTAAATTTATCTATGGAGCTTAATTTTAGACCCATGTAGCGATTGACTAACGCCCGGTATTAATAATCGATCCTGATCCGTTATCTGCGGTTTTGGATCGATATGTCATGTCATAATATGTCATTTTAGTATATACTAGGGATTCACGTATTACTGCTAAAATGACATAATATAATATTATGACATGACATATCGATACAAAACCGCAGATAACGGAACAAGATCGATTTTTAATTTCGAGCATAGGTGGACCGACGACATTATAAGAGTCACAGAGATCCCATCGATGCAAATGGCTAATATCCGTTCGTGGTGGCTTTCAATGGGAGGCCTAAGTCCAACAGTGGACTTAATCTGGCTGATGATTATGATGGTTTCGTTTAGTCATCATTATCATTTTAACACTTTGATTCTAAATTTTTACTAACAATGACAGCGATACTTTTTATACGAAATATTAGTTATTTTAATAATCTAGAAATAATGATTATGCAAGTAATTAGCAAGATGTCGTGAAGTTAGCTCTAGATAAATTAGAATTCATATTTATTATATAATTTATAAGTGGTCTGTTTTGTTCAAATCGTAAAACTAAGCTACGTTATTCAGATGAAATACATGTAAATTGTTAGCAATAAAGTATATTCGCATAAAATACATAATTTACGATTACAATCGTATATATATATTTTTTGCATAAATTACTAACAAATTGATGCATAATTAAAATCGAACATGTTTCGCTGTCTTCTAAAAAGTTATTGCGAAATTAATTTATGGCGGGTTAAATTTTTATGTCATTTTTTGAATATTAATGAATGGTTATTTATTAAGGGATTAAGTGCCACACAAGTCATTAAACATATTTAAATATTTTGTAAATGTCGCGATTTGTATTAACGTTTTTATGTTTGGTTGTTTTATAAGTTACCTTCAAAAGTAATAAATTATATTATTGATTGTTCTTAATTTATTCATAATGGGTTTGACTATTGTTACTTTTTATAGTACAGCTGTTCCCCGCGGTTTCACCCGCGTGGACTACAGTTTATCTCTATACAGAATTTGATCAAGATCGGTTCAGCGGTTTAGGCGTGAAAATGTAACAAACAGACATACAGAGTTACTTTTAGAATATCTAGAATATTAGTATGGATATGTTCCATAACCCATAGAGTACTTACTACGCATAACGCATGAGTATTATGACGCATATAGATTCGGAAACAATCAGACTGATTTTGAAGAAGACTTTGCAACAAAACTTTGTTAGATACCAAGTTTTAACACCAAAACCGATAATTTTAAGCTTGAAAACACCTCATTACGTTCAAAGAACAAGCACGCATATATATAAATCACTTGAGCGTCCAAATCTCCCAGAATATCGTCATAATAACTAGGCATCATCGCCACATGAAAAGCCTAACGTCCACCGCCAGCTAAACTAAGTTAGTTCGCATAGTTGAGCAAAAGTCAATAGTATTAATTCAATAGGTTACATTGTGATCACTTTAAAACGTCAAACTTAAAACTAGCCACGCCTGTTCCAACCTCCTTACGCCGGCAAGAGAACAGGCAAGAAACGCCCGGTGGGAATTTTTTTTGGCGCGATCACATTGACAATTTTATTCTTATTACTAATTGATTGAATTGGAGCAAGTTCACCACAATCCTAAGCTTTTTTTGTCATATAAATAGTCCGATGTTTTATAATAAGCTATACTACTAAGATTTTTCTTGGTTGTGCACATTGGGATATGGAAACATGAACAGCTGTTGGTATCTGATCATACTCGATTTTCCAAAAGCGTAAGTATTAGATCAGTAATGTTAGTTCTAATTTTACAACTTACGAGGTAGCTTTTGACCACAACACAAAACACCTGATGTTGAGTGATGATTCGGTCGAAGGTTGGTGTTTAATATATGGAAACATGAATATTAACGAGTTACGGGATTACAACCAAAGCAGACCAGACCCCACAAGCAGCACCCGTTCACGAGTTGAGCAATGCAAACTAACTTAGTTTGGCTGGCGGTGGACAATCGGCCTTATACGCTGCCTGTCCAGATCCGGTATTAAGCTGTCATAACATGCGCCTGCGCAGATTTAGTGCCGGATGCGCATCAAAAGGATTATGATGATGAATCGTGAGTAATGCAGTGGCTGTATTTATAGATGAGATGAGTTTGGCTCGTCTTGTTTTTGTAATTACGGATTTGGTCGGGGATTTAACATTTAATGTTCTGGAAGGGCATGAAGTTTTATTTGTGGTAGAGATTAGGATCAAGTTGAAATTGGGGGCCAATTTTAACCATGTACCTACCTAGTAAAAAACTTATTTGATAAAATACTTTAATATGTAGTATGCAACTATGCACCTATCTTACCTAGGAACAAAAAATTTTACTTACGGGTTAGCGTTTGAAAGAAAGAAAAGATGATGATATTGCAACATAACATTCTTACCTAAACAACATGGGACTTACAATATTTGCTAATACAAAGCAAAAGGTCTTCATCATAATAAATAGCCAAAAAAAAATGTATATCGAAATATAAATTGTGAATAATTATGTAAAAGTTTTTTTTTAAAGTGAGCCTATAGCTTATTTATTTTTATTACACATTGTATATCTTTTTATGTAGGTACTCCATATACACCACCAACCGCATTTTATTTCATACAACTTCTGTCCATCCAAAGGTTGTCTGGTAGAAATCGCTCTAAGCGATAAGACCACCCATTGCAACACTAGCTCTAAGATCTTTCCTATGATGTTGTTCTATTTTTCTGTTGTTGTGGTGAAATAATAAAGCGTTATCTATCTGTCTATCGAAAAAAAAAATTATAAAACCTATTATTTCCCCTGAGCCGGTGCAAAGTCAAAGTCAAATTTTTTTCTTATTACCAATTTATTGAATTGGAGCAAGTTCACTTAAATCCCAAGCTTTTTTTTGTTATCTAATGGTCCGATATTTTTTATTTAGCTTTACTAACAAGATTTCTCTTGTTTGGTTGTACACATTGGGATATGGGAACATGAATATTAACTAGTTGCGGGATCACAACCAAAGCAGACCAGACCCCACAAGCAGCACCCGTTCACGAGTTGACGGATGTGCCAGTCATCGCTCTCCTCGACCATATGAGAGGGAAGACGAAGAAGAAAAAACTATAAAACAGGTGACAGGTAGGATATAATGTTACCTACTTCATCTATTATTTCCCCTGAGCCAGTGCATGTCCGTTCAGCAATAAATCCGTCTGCACAATTAAATAAGTACATAGATCAGCGCGTTAATTGACGTTTACAATCTGCCGGGACACAGCCTGATAAATATTGGCGGTTACGTGTGACGTATCGAGGTAAGCGGAACAACTGTTGCTTGGGTGCAAGTGACGAACGACAAGCTGGTTTAAAATAAATTAGAGATAGGTAAGAATATGATCCCAGTCTTAACTGATGGTAAGTATACAACAAGTGGTTAACAAGGTCGATGATGGAGCATTCTTGTTTAACATATCTATTCACTCTTGACTTGGAGGCTCCCGAATTATAGGTACTTAGCGGGAAATGAAGACGCTGGCAAGGTGTTACGCTTCGTTGCCGTTCGCATTATAAATGAGGAAGCGAAACGTTTTGTGCGGATTGAGTGAATGTCAATCATGTACGGAGTAGGGGTTTCAAACGGGACACAGCAGTGTCGTTTGCACCATTGATGGTGCAAGTCAACGGTGCATATGAAAGTGGGGGGTACGGATGACGTGTTTCCGTACATTTTTTTTGTTTAATGGTGGAATAGAATGGGAATGCTTATCAAATCAAATCAAATCATTTATTGTCACACCATGTAGGGACTATACATATCACAAATATGAAAATTAGTGTATCAACAGTCTCGCTCATAACGAAAATTATCCAATAAGTATATCAGAAAAATATATCCCAGCTTGAAAGCCGGTTCCCAATACATGTGTAGCGTGATGGCACCTTCAACCACATCTTCTTTTACCATCAAGTGACTTTTAGTGACAGGCTACCTTGTAGTCTTACAAGGTAGCCTGTAAAATTGAAAATATTGTTAATTTTTTTTAAATAAGAGCGAGTTATATTTATTTATCCAATTTTTGGTTCTTAATACCCGCTTTTTTATAAAACTTACACCAGCCCTGCGCAAAATGACAGCCACAAATATTCATAATTCATTTGCAATTAAACGCTGTCCGTGGAATTATCGGCGCGCCACTAAACCGTGTGTAAATTAAGTTGTTTAATTACGTTCATCCTGTATTACAAATGTCGGTGGGCATGGACGTACTCAGCTGTCGATCTAGGGGGGTACCCTAAAGTGAATGTGTCGCCAAGCGCCTATCGGTGTGTTCCGGCAGCCCCACTTGAGAGCCAGTTCCCAATCCAGATGCAGCGTGTTGCCACCTTCAGGTGACTTATGGTCGAAAGCTACCCTGTAAGATGAAAAAATATAGGTTTTTAAGATAACCAGATAAATTTAAAGGAGGCAGGATTTAATCTTGATGAAATTTAATATCGTGATAGTTAGTACCCAATAAGTATCCTTCTTAAAGTTATATAATAAACTATTTTATTTATTTATTTCTTTATTGGACACTAGCTGTACCCCGCAGTTTTACCCGCGTCTTCCCGTTATCCTACAGGAACCATTTTCCATGATAAAAATTGCCTATGTGTTAATCCAGGGTATAACGCTATCTTCATTCCAAATTTAACTTAGATCCGTTCAGTAGTTTTTGCGTACATACTCATAAACTTTTGCGTTTATAATTTTAGTAGGATAAAGAACACAAGAGTTTTCAGGGCCAATTAGGGGTAGTTATGCTGCCCCTCCCTGAGTACATGCAGTATACTGGTGTACAGTTTTGGATGAAATTGCGGTGTACCGTTTATGGGAGAGTATGACCATGTAGAGAGCTGGGGAGTTATTCTGTGAATTGGATGAATATTTACTACTTTTTTGGAATATAGTGTTGATTTGAAAATAAAACGTATTAAGGGGCTACTGAGGTGTCGTAACGCATCAGGAATGTTTATTATGAAAGCACAGAGGTAAATAGAGCTCTATCTAAAAAAAACGTCAAGTGCGAGTCGGATTCGCGCACGAAGGGTTCCGTACCATTATCTATAAAAACGGCATAAATCAAGTGTATTTATTGTATTGGAGCCCCCTTAAATATTTATTTTAATATGTTTTTTAGTATTTATTGCTATAGCGGCAGCAAAAATACATCACATGTGAAAATTTCAACTGTCCAACTATCACGGTTCATGAGATACAGCCTCGTGACAGATGGACATACGGACAGCTGAGTCTTAGTAATAGTGTCCCGTTTTACCCTTTGGGTATGGAACCATAACAATCATCATCATCACCACCTCTTCTCATCCAACTACTGGCAGCCACTCGGCGCAAGTCGTCGCTCCACCTTGTCGCAGCGCGTTCTACACTACGTTTGCCGAATCGCGGTCTCCACTCAAGAACACGTCTACCCCAACGGTTGTCGGTTCTGCGGCTTATATGACTAGCCTACTGCTAATTTAGCTGCTTACTTGCTCTGGTGATGTAATATTTACTTACTATTATTTTATCATCTGAATAAAGTTTGTTGATCAGCCTAATTATGTTTGCGAAGTTTTTGGATTAGTATCACGATGTTTGATTAAGCAGTTTTACATATATTCAACTAGCTGTTCCCTGCGAATTTACCCGCGTGGGCTACAGCTTTATGCATGCAAAGTCTCAGCCCGATCGGTTTAAAATTGACAAAGCTTCATACAAAATTCCATTTCCTATTTTATCTCCTTGGGGGTAGAATTAATCAAAATCCTTTCTTAGCGGATGCCTACGTCATAACATCTACCTGCATGCCAAATTTCAGCCCGATCCGTCCAGTGGTTTGGGCTGTGCGTTGATAGATCACTATGTCAGTCAGTCAGTCACCTTTGAGTTATATATATTTAGATTATGAATGCTGTTTGTTTGTGTTGGAGGTACGGTCAACGACGAAAGGTGTTGAATATAAGTACCTACTCAACTTTTCAATTTTCCTAAGCACATCTCTGACACCAAAAATTGCTAAGCTTGTAAACATTTTTAATCAGCCACTTCTGTCGCGGACTGTACCGTGACGCAAAGTTCTCAGTTACATTGTAAACAAGTGAACTCAATGCAAATAAAGTTTTCCTTCCTATTAACCTCTGTGTAATATACAGTAGTGTAAAATGTAAAATCTAGCTGGTAGCATAAGTAGGCATGACCACTTTAAACCTCAACCTTCAGAGCTAATTTAATCAACTTACAAATACGTATAATATATAAACATACAGTATAAATAATTACACGTATATTTACAGCAAAAAAATGTTAATTTATGTTCACACATTCGTCGTAAGCAAAGAAATATGTAATTGCTTTGATAATTCAACTATAATGGAATGATTTACACAGACAGTGTGTGGCAAAAACTTGACAACCACTGATGGGGCAAGTACCTACAAGTCAAGTGGGAGTCACTTATTGAGAAGGGTTCTGACGTTCTTATTTTATTACTAGCTGTTCTACGCGGTTTCACCCGCGTGGGCTACAGTTTATCGCGATAAAAAGTATTATATGCTTCATCGGGGTTCCAACTATCTCCGTACCAAATTTCGTTCAGATGATGAATGTATGAAAGAAATGTAGACCTTCAGTCAGACTTCAAAAAAAAAAACAATCCTTGATAGCAAATTTCTAACTTTTATATATACCGTTTTGGCAAAATATTTGCCTGCCCGTGCGAAGCCGGGTAGATCGCTAGTATCAAATAAAAAAGAGTTTACAAGTTAGCGTACGGAACCTAAGTAACATAACATTGTGCGCAAAAGCGCACATGTTTTATTAAATTGCTTGTGAATTTTAATACGCTCATTGCTGTGTCGGTTAATGTAGCAGTTATGACTTGAATTGGTATCGTATAGTTTTTTCAATATCTTTAGAATGATATGAAAAAGCTATTTCAATGTAATAATAAAATAAGCCAGTTACGATTTATCGGTGTGTTCCGACAGCCTTACTTGAAAACCAGTTCCCAATCCTATTGTAGCATTGTGCCACCATCGACCACATCGTCATTTTACATCAGGTAAATTGTGGTCAAACGTATAAAAAAAACGCCGTATAGAATGTTCATTTAACATGTTTCATTTATTAATTATGATATTTGTTTCAGGGAAGGACTACGTGAAGGAGACATGGTGTACTATTTTCCGTTTCTCTACTGTTGAGTGACTTATTTATACTACTATATTACTGTTATATTAATGTCCATTTTATTACTATCTACCAGTGGAGCCTTCTAATTGACTTTCTATGTATTAACTTAAGACCGATGACCGACCGGTGTGGCACATAGCCGGGCGGATAGCCGACTGTGAAGTGTGAGGTCGCGGGTTCGATTCCCGCTACAGAACAAATATTTGTGCATTGAAAAAAAAAGCGCAAGTATTTGTTCTGTGTCTGGGTGTTGTGGATCCCCGATCCTCGTAGTTTCTGATACCCTAGATACAGGGAAACCTAGTTAGGGGTCAGAACCTATGTATGTGACTGTGCGGGAATAATAATAATAATAGTCTCGACCAACATCTCAAGAGGCTCTCGCTGGACGGTTGGATCAAGGGTCGAATGCAGAAGGCAGTACCTTGACACGGCGCGTGTCGTCAGGAGGTTCCTCACTCTGCAGCCCTAACCACCGGTAGCTTGAGTCCTGCCCCGCTACCGGCGGCACTCTAGGTTTAAGTTTTTTATAGTAATTTTGTTTAATATTATTTTATAAAATTAATGTAAAAAACTTTTACTTAAGAAAAGAAATAAATGAAGAGATAATAATAATAAAGAGTTAAATTGAATTGTAAAAGTCGTTAGTCATTCCAATAAGATAAAAAAATAAAGTTTTTAAGTGAAAAAAGAAAAATAAAATATATAAAATAAGGTACCAATTCTCCTCGTCGTCACTTAAAGCAAGAACCCACATGCCTAACGTATCACAATGTAGCCACAATGTGTATAATAAATAATAATGCTCGTGTATGTGCCCCTATAATTATTATTATACAATTATAGCCTTTTATTATAATAGTCTCACAGCACAGAGGTTGATGATTACCTCCTACCTTTATATGCTGTGAATTAAAAATGAGGTTTTAATACTTAAAAGGTACGAGTAAGTTAGGAATTTGTTACTACCTTTACATTTAAGTAGGTATTTACGTAGTTTTTATTTTTCTTGACGCGAGTCCTAAATATTTTATTTTCAGAAGGAAAATAATAACATGATTTGTTTCGTTTTTGTTTCAAATGTTGCTTATTTGGTCTTGTGTAAAACAAAATATAAAATAAAAACTTACAAATTAATTTCCTTGGCTATTTTATACAACTTTTTATTGTTTTATAAATTTTAGTAGATACTAATATATTTTTTTGTTTACTAAATGTATATCACAATTGACTAAAAGTAATTGGTTAGTTTGTCATGAATTTTTAGTTGTTGTAACATTCTTAATTATTCATTTGTAAAACATTATTGTCATTTTGTTTGCGAGCTGCATCCGATCCAGCTAGAGTAATTTTTTATTATAATTTCAATAAAATAGTCACTTATTCGCAAAATAACTAGAATGACCAGTCAGCTGATTACATATTTATGACCACGGCGATAAAACTACCAAACATAGAAACGCAATAAAACTGTATAGCCATTATATGGCCAGGCACCTTCAATATGAAGTCGCCAGATAATAAAGTACAGCTTTCTTTGAGCTAAAAAGTGGCTAACTATCATGTTGTTGTAGCTAACTGTCAGCCAAGCGTGGAATGTCCAATGTGACATTTCAATAAACTCTGACAGTACAAGCGAAAGTTTGTTTGCTTTTTTTTCTTTTTACGCTGCAATGGCTAAACCGATTTTGATGAAAGGAGAGGTTTTAAAATTTAAGTAGTCTATCTAGGCTACCTTTTCGTACTAGCGCTCAACAATAACAAAATTTCCAATTTTCTTTATCATCTAACCTCAAATTAATAATTGATCCTACACCGTTATCCGCGGTTTTGGAGCGATATGTCATGTCATAATATGCCATTTTAGTACTAGGGCTTGACATATTACTACTAAAAACTGCGGGTAACGGATGGGATCGATATTAACTTGAGGCGTTAAACACCAGTCTTCAACTGAACTATCACTTATTAGGTGAGTTATATCGTGGTCAAACGCTACCTTATAAATTGTAAAACTAACTGTAATTACTGCTTTAATACGCATTTGGAAACTGAAATATGATCAGCTACAAACAGCTGCTAATGTCCATGTTTCCATATCCCAATGTGCACAACCAACCAAGATAAATCTTATTAGTAGAGCTTATTATAAATTATAGACTATTCAGATGACAAAAGAGCTTGGGATTGTAGTGAACTTGCTCCAATTCAATCAATTAGTAATAAGAATAAAATTGTCAATGAGATCGCGCCAAAAAAATTATCTGCCGGGCGTTTTTTGCCTGTTCTTTTGCAAGGAGGTTGGTACAGACGTAGCTAGTGAATAAAAAACAATTGACTTTGACTTTACTTTTGTCACTGACTGTACGCTAGATTAACACATGGGACACTTTTTTTATCCAGGAAAAGTTTTTGTTGGACAGAAACGCAGCAGGTGAAACCCCGGGGCGCAAATAGTTCGCAACAAGAATTCCGCTAAGTAAAATTAAGAATCAAACGAACTTACCTTGTGATGTTTGATTCCAATTATGCGAGGGTCTCAACCGAAGACGATTACATAATTTACTTGCAGCAGTACATGGATTGTGCTGTCTTCCTCACACTTTTAGATATTCAAATAATAAAAACAAAACTTCATTTCCGGTTTCGCACTATTTCCGCTGGAGGGCGCCTGCAACTTGTCATTATTTTCAGAGATTAAACTATACATTTTTGCTTTTTGTTCGTGTTACCTAAAGGGTTTTTAGACTTGGGTGGGTGGGAGTGTAATCGTCTTCGGTTGAGACCCTCGCATAATTGGAATCAAACATCACAAGGTAAGTTCGTTTGATTCTTAATTATACTTCGGGTCTCAACCGAAGACGATTACATAATTTACTTGCAGATGTTTAGAGAACATTCACTGGTTAAGAATGAAAAGCAAAAAGTGTATATTATTACTTTCTGGCTTTTATTTATATTGTTTAAACAAAATGAACATAATGTTTATCTATTCTCATAATCATCATCTATTTTAATCATGTAACATTTATAAACTTAACTTAAAAATTAATCCAATAAATGCATCTGATTGTATAGTTGTTAACATTGAAATATTTATTTATCCAAAGTTATTGAAAATGGCTTCGGCAAATGTATTATCGTCAGAATTAGTAACATCTCTTTTATAATATTTTAAGAATACATTAGAGGAATCACTCCAACCTGCAGCTTTCCGAACCACCTCTAGGTTGACACCCAGTCTGTGAGCTGTCGATGTGGAGGCGTGGCGAGTGCTATGCGCGCCAAATACCGATATGTCAATACCGCTGTCCTGCAGGATCTTTTTGACCCAGTGTCCGAGCGTTTGTGAGCCTACTTTATTATGCGGATTTCTCATGCTGATAAAAAGGTGCTCTTCTCGCTGGTCACGCCTTAGAGGTGATGTTTTTTCAATGTACGCTTGTATAGCAGTCGCGGGACATATAGACGGCTGTTCTTTAATGAAAGGTAAGCCAATAAGAGGCTGGAAAGCTCCAGGTCGCGATGTTTTAATCAAATCAGGAACTTTAATTACAATTTTATCAATTTCTACGGATACATTTTCTAATTTAATTAAACTTAACGTCTGCATTCTCTGGGCGGAGGCAATAGCTAGTAAGGTGATCGTTTTACGAGATAAATCATCTAGGGTGACATCAGTGTATGGATAAAATTTTGATACAAAATGCAAAACCTTATTGGTGTCCCAGGTCGATGAATATTTAGGAGCAGGAGGTTTTAAACGATAGACACCCTTTATAAACCTGTTGACACTATCTTCTAATGTGACTTTTGTCCCCAGTATTGAGGACAGGGCAGATCTATGTGTGTTTAATGAACTGTAACTAGCCCCTTGTTCAAATTTTGTTGTTAAAAATGAGATTAATTGAGTATGAGTCGCATTAAAAACACAACAATTGTTATCTTGACAGAAAGACCACCATGACTTAAGAGACGACTCATATTGTTTTAAAGTTTGTGTTGCAAAAGAGGACATGACAATACTCAATGACTCCACTGGAACTCCACGATTTATCATCGACTGCCTGATAATCTCGCTGCCACCAGGGTAAGGTCTGCGTGTAGCGGGTGGTAAGGTCTGAAAGGGGAACGGAGCAAATGTTTACTGGGACTGAAAATTATTTTATCCGATACTACTAGCTTAGTCCACAACGGGTACCAAGGCTGTGATTGCCAATAGGGTACTACTAAGATACCTTCCGCTTGGTCTCTAATAATTTTTTGTATGACTTTACCTATAACGCTGAATGGGGGAAAGGCATAGAAAGGTAAGTTTTTCCAACTAAAGGTAAAAGCATCGACAATTTCCGAGTAGGGGTCAAGCTTCCAAGACGCGTATCGTTCGCATTTATAATTTTGTGAGCTTGCAAATAGGTCAAAAGCGGGTACACCAAATTTATTTGTTATTTTTGTAAAAGCATATTCTGCAAGTTCCCATTCCGTGTCTACGTTAATTTTACGAGATTCATAATCAGCAACAACGTTATCGGACGACCTAATGTACGACGCAAATACATAAATGTTTCTCGATTCGCACCATTGCCAAATTATACGCGCTAATTCATTTAAATGTGTATGTTGCACACCTCCCATTCGATTTATGTAGCATATAGCTGTCGTGTTGTCAACTCTTAACAGTATATCGCAATTCTGAAGATCAGAAGCAAATATTTTTAGTCCATAAAACGCGGCCCTTAATTCTAATATATTGATATGCATGCTAAGCTCTGACTCGGTCCAATTGCCGTTTGAACTTTGACCGCCACAGTTTACCCCCCAACCTGTACTTGATGCGTCACTGTAGATTTCAAGACAGTAATCATTACTCCTTAAAGGAGAAAACGAGTCATTTACGTTTAGTTTCCACCACCTTAAGTCTTGTTTGAGTGACTCTGCTATAACCATCCTTTTGTTATAGTTTTCAGAGTTACCTAAAGCCAACATCTTTTCTCGTTCGAATAATTTTGTGTACATCCATCCGTACCTAACAGCTGGACACGAGGAGGTCAAAATACCAATAAATTTTGCAAAATATCTGATAGTACATTTATTAATTCGTAAAAGTTCTATGGATTTATCAATTATTCGCTGTTTTTTCTCTTGAGGTAAGTAAATAGTCATATCTTTGCTATTAAAGATGAAACCTAGGAATTTACATTCAGTGTTTGGCGTTAAGCGACTCTTATCGCGATTTATTATGAAGCCTAATGACTGTAAAACATTTATCGTCATATTTATATTGCTAGTGCATTCTGAATAGGACTGTCCAATACAGATAAAATCATCTAAGTAATTAACGGAAATTAGACCGCATGATCGTAGGTATTTCAGTACAGGTTTTAACAGTTTTGTAAAAACGAACGGGGCAGTACAAAGACCACACGGCAGTACGTTAAATTGGTATAATTGCGATTTCCAGATGAAGCGTAACCATTTTCTATCATTTTTATTTATGTTAATGAGAAAATACGCATCTTTTAAGTCTAACGTGGCCATATAGTACTTGTGATTTAAAAGTTTTATTACTGTTCTATAATCCTCCATTTTAAAATGCTCCAAATAAATAAATTTATTAAGTTTTTTGAGGTTCAAAATAAATCGGTAATCTCCGTTAGCTTTCGGTACAGTAAATATAGGTGATAAGAACTGACCAGGACACGACTCGCATGTAGATATGTATTCGGACTTTAGTAAATCTGCGATACAATGGTCGATAATTTTAGTGTCAGATACAGATTTAGCAAAGTTTTGGGGAGGAGTTAATTGTACAGGTTCCTGTTTAAACGGTATACTGTACCCTTGTACCCAAGATAAAACAATAGGGTCACTCGTTATACTGCACCATTGGTCATAAAAGTATTGCAGTCTGCCAGCAATAGGTACCTGTGGTATTGGTGTTATTGTCTCCTCATTCCTCGGCGCGAAGCGTTGTTCCGGCGGTAAGAGTCGGGGCGGCGATCCCGCGGTGCTGGTGCTTGCCTCCGGGGAGCGGGGTTCTGGCGCGGCTCGAAGGCTACTGCTCGCGGCATCCCCCTCGCGTTTAAAGAACCTCTCTGATTATGTGTGGTCGGAGGCGGTTGCTTGAATGGAGCGCGTTGAACAGTGCTCTTCATATCAAAACCTGACCTTGAAATGGCCTTCGACGACTTGAGATGCTCGGCCAGATTTGCACCGAATAAAAACTCGTCAATCTTAGTATTTTTTACAGCTTCTCGAGTCTGTTTATTTAGATTGTTCATTATTGCGTATCTTCTCGACTGAGATTCTCTAAAATGGCAGTCACTTAATAAGCGCCCAGCGTCACTGAGCGGCTTTATGATGTTTTCGGCTTGTGGTAAAACATCCTTAGACGATAAGGCCCAATTAAGAACCTTCCCGATTGCTGCTAAACAGCTAGACAATTGATTCTGTTTATTCATACTAAACAGGTCTTTTTTGGCATTAATGGGTGACAGGGCTGCTTCGATTTCTAAATTGAGTCTTGGTGCTTTCATATTGATACAGTTTTTGGCGGGCAAGTATTGTTTGGTTATATCAGATTTTCTCTCTTTGGGTAAACCGTTACATAATATATGTGACCATCTAGCAGCAATGTCTTTATGCAATTCATCACCGTATTCCTTCTGGGACGTAGGGTCTTCCCCAAGTATCATCAAGATTTCAGGGTCCAGCACTTCCTCATTTTTTTCTGATACTGCTGACGCTGGGGTTTCTTCGGACGCCATAACATTCATTTCTGTTTCTACAGGTGGATCTGTTCGTAAAACCACATCATCTTGAGGGGCCTCTTCGTCTGTAATCGACATATAGGCATGTTATAGGTAGGTTAGGTACTTCAACGCGATATACGCGGAAGAATACATACATACGACACGATATACGTGGTAATATGTGAGATACACGTGATATACGCGTGTCTTCTCAAC
This sequence comes from Opisthograptis luteolata, assembly GCA_931315375.2. Taxonomy (NCBI): domain Eukaryota; kingdom Metazoa; phylum Arthropoda; class Insecta; order Lepidoptera; family Geometridae; genus Opisthograptis; species Opisthograptis luteolata. The sequence continues at coordinate 12,693,651 of OV928043.1, forward strand.
ACGATATACGTGGAGGAATCGTTACCTTAACACGATTTACGTGAAGTTAACGTTTTAAAATCTCAAACATGATTTACATGGAGAAATACCTTTTTTGATACTCAACCATTTAGGCAAGTAGGTATGTGTACAATTTATTGTCTTCTAATATAGTCAACCCAAATAAGACAGTAGGTAGGTAGTTATACAGAAAATAAACTAATTTTTCCACAAAACTTTCTTAAGCGAAAAAATAAAAATAAAAGAAAAATATGAAGGTACGCCTGTTAAATAATATGATAGAATTTTTGTATGTTAAACGATTCGAACGTAGGCATTTCGACATTACTTAGTATATTAAAATAATTGTTATGGCTAAATAGCTTCAAAATGAGGGTAGGAGAAGATAAAAAATTTTGTTAAAAATCTTTCAACAGTAATGAGATTGTTACGTAACTATGTGGGCACTGCACTTATCTTACATACCTGATTTGTATTCGCCATCCATGCCAGGATCATAATAACTGCCATGATACGGCGAATCATCGCGTTGTAAACAAGAACGGTCCGTCGATGACGATGAACTACTTCGCCTATATCTTTGGAGCTTACGCTCGAGTTTTTTCACTTTCCGACAAATGCTTTCATATTCACTATTATTAGATCGCGTACGTTTCCTTTTTCCCATCTTAAAATCAAGAAATAACGATTTTTCACAAAACTAATTAATTCCCGTGTGATTCCGACGGCACAAAAACACGTAATGACAAGTTGCAGGCGCCCTCCAGCGGAAATAGTGCGAAACCGGAAATGAAGTTTTGTTTTTATTATTTGAATATCTAAAAGTGTGAGGAAGACAGCACAATCCATGTACTGCTGCAAGTAAATTATGTAATCGTCTTCGGTTGAGACCCGAAGTATAATCCTTATTAGCAACTTAAGCAATAAGTATGACGGTATGTTGTAATTGTAGCAAAAACATAGTGAGTTTAGCAGGAAACGTGTAACTTTGTAGAATGTTTGTGCGACATATTTCTTTTTTATTTTAGTGACGATGAGAATTGGGTATGTGGCATTTTTATTTCTTGTCAAAAATTTTTATTACTGTTATACGTTGAGGCAATTCAGAAAACTAATATTAACAAAATCAGGGGACACAGTTTGACGCTGCAGCTACAAATCTATCATCTAGGAACAACCAAAATTTAATTACATCAGTCGATTACTAAAAGATCGAAGAATTTCTTACGTTAAGTTAGGACTATACGATGTACCGAGCGATTCTTTAAAGTACATGCAACCAAAAAGCGCTCAACACTTTTTGAATAACTCATTGTATCGTAAATAATACAAGTCAATTTAACTATTTTATATATATTTCAGTGTGTAATAAGTGTGCTTTTTCAATAGGTACATAAGTAAGCAGTTATATATTTTTATTCCTTCATAAAAATGGAGAGGTTAATTCCAAATTTGTTATTTTTTTCTAAGTGAGTCGTGTTTCAGTCAATTTTTAGAACCACTACGCTAGAAATAGGTAATTATAGTGTTTAGTGGATACTATAAATACCACTATTTTACATTAAAAGACATATACCCCAGCCTCATTCACCGGCATCCAGTAACTAATAACAGTAACGCCTTACTAAGCGACGGCAATGTCCGCGAGCATGTCGTTAAATTCCGCGGATGCCGGCCACATGTCCCCAAAGTACTACTGGTCGTACAGTCAGCGACAAAAGTTGCTCAACATGCCCATTGTGTCAACTTGCCTAAGCAACTTGAACAGCAAATATTGCTCCTCTGGTGCACTTTGACAAATTGAGTTTGATTAGGATATTTTGTCGCTGACTATACAAGAGACAAGTTACAGTCAGTACCCACTCAATTATTTATAGCAGTCACTATGTAGTATTATGTACAGTCAACGACAAAAGTCGCTAAACAATCACACTTTTATTTATCATCCTCATCATCTTATACACCAATTTTTGACCTCATCATCACCTAAAATCAGATGTGCTATGTTGTGGTTAAAATGATACCATGTAAAATGTAAAATAAAAAACAGTAATAATTACTGATTTGAAACACATTTGGAAAATCGAGAACGATCAGCTACTTTTGTCGCTGATTGTACATACATGAGATCTTAATGGTTACAATTTTGGAACCTAATATGAACCCATATTAACCGAAGAACCGATAATCATTGGGACAAACGTGTTCTTTAGTGGAGACCGCGACTCGGCAAACGTAGTGTAGGATCCTGCCACTAGGTGGAGCGACGACATACGCAAAATAGCTGGCAGCAGCGGTTGGATGAGAGAAGCCGAAGATCGGGCTCGATGGCGTACTTTGGGAGAGGCCTATGTCCAGCAGTGGACTGAAACGGGCTGATTATGATGATGATGATGAACCCAAATAGGGTCAGTATAGCCATGTTGGAGCCGACCGATCCATTCTAATCATTTCGTGAAGTTAAACACATCACAAATTACTAGCGAAGACGAATCTGAGATTAAGTTGGTAATCAGGGCTAATCACAACATTTTTTCTTTACAATTAACATGCCTTTTAGTAGGTTATTTTACAAATTTAATAGGTGTTGTGTGAACATGCCCTTCCTTCTTTCATAACATAGCTGCGTCGTAAAACTTTAATTTAATGCCCACGGGTCGTGCGCGGCGATTTTATGCCCACGATCGCGATAACGATGCCTAAGTATTTTAAAATCTTACACCACTTACCGGTTACCACATAAAAAAAACACTAAAATTAAGCACTCTCGACAGTTCGCGCAAACCATTCCGCAATTATTAACTCGTAAACCCCTAAAAATAAAAAGGCACTTTGATCTATGCAAAATAAACGAAAACGTGCGCATATAAAAATCTTTGCGAAAATCACTAAAAAACCCGAAATAAAATTGTTAAATACTTCATTCCGACGCTTATAAATAAATTACGATATTATAAAACGTAATAAAACAAATTCAATCAAAGAATAACAAATCCGTAGAGAGGGACGTAAACAAAGTAATTGATTCTCATTTGGTAGATTGCTATCTGAGATTTTTATTGCCCATGTCGGCTCATAAATTACTAGTTTATAGCTTTATTCGCCACTCATTAAGGTTTTATATAAGAATTATGCGATATTAATTTTAGAAAACGGTTGTTAAATTTATGCGGTAAGTCGTGTGTTTGTTAGTTTACGACCCGATTTCACGCATAGAGTAGATAATGTTTGTATAGATGTGTCGTAAAGAAACTTGTTGTTATATGGTTTAACTTTTATTGGTAAACATGACGCATTCATTTACAATATGTGCCAACGATCGGTGTGGCGTGATAGACATTTGACGTGACAACGTCTTATAATTCGATAGAGCCGGCTGCACGCACGTAAAAAACATGACTCATGCGGCGTTACCTCGCTCTGCGGCGTTACCTCGCTCTGCGGCGTTACCTCGCTCTGAGGCGTTCCATGTAAGGCTTGAAGTGCAAGCGAGAGCGCGGAACGAGCGACAAAGAAGCACAATCGGCCAATCGACGTTGTCACGTTCAACTATTGTCAGTAAACCGACTTTACAGACAACCAATTTTTTTCTTGGTGGTGGTCATTTTCTTGTAGGTTGTAGGTGAGATCCGGCAGCCACACTTGAGAGCCAGTTCCCTATCCAGGTGTAGGTAGCGTGGTGGCTATCTCCGATCACATGGTCACTTAATATCAGGTGACTTTTGGTTTTATGGAATATCTAGGTTTATTCATTTTCAAATATCCCAATGGGGCTGGTGTGGTGCAATGGTAAATCAATCGTGTGCAAAGCGTGGGGACACGGGTTCGATTCTTGCTAAGCGATAAATATTTATTTATTGAAAAGTAGTTGCGGCCCGCGGTTTCACCCGCGTCTTCTCGTTTACAATAACATAAAAATATAACCTATGTCTAGGAATATAATCCAGGATGTAAGCTATCTCCATTCCAAATTTCATCATAATCCGTTTAGTAGTTACGGTGATACGTGGTAACAAACATTCACTCACACACAAACTTTCGCATTTATAATATTGGTATCCTACCTAGTCTTAGCATTTGCGGTGTCGACTATTACAAGACCATCATCCCTAACTCGGCTAGACCTTTACTGTACCCCTAGTACAGGTTTTGATAGTTTACAAAAACTATAAAAGTTTTCGTTTCCATCCATGCATATTTTTTTCAGCGAATCTTGCCGAGACTTGGAGGAACTGAAATCGTTAACACCGGTTATTTTAAATCGTTATAATCACATTCCAACAATGTTATTGAGTTACTTTTTGAATTTAAGCACATCGAGTTTTGACTTTGACAAGTCAGCGGTGGTAAATGTCGACGTTTACGAAAACTTTTATGGTTTTCAAAACTTGTACTAGGGGTACTGAAGTCTGAAAGTCTTACGCCAAGTTACAGTGTCTTTGTCTGACACTTAATAAATAAAAGAGACTGCAATATATTTATAAGAGAGGGGGGTGTCTAGTAGAATGAAACTCCCAGCATTGTTCATATTAATCATTTATTGTAACTGCAAATATTAACAATATTAGGTATGTCATTTCATTACAGAAATAAATTTAAGTCATAGGTAATTTAAACTCCATTTAAATCTCACAAATCAATTTAAATAATAAATCAGCATTAATTTCATTCGTAATAATTAAAATAGTAATTTCAATCTATTTATTTAATTTAAATAGTAACAATTGATTTTTAATTCATTTGTAATATCAAGCAATGAACATCAAAGTTTTACAATAATAAAATAAAGTAACAAAACGAAACCATTAAAATTGAGATACTTATCCGTCTTAATTGACGAGCAAAATCAGCACTTCAAGTTCCGACAACCTCTCACGCCAAGAGTCCAACGACGAATGACCGCGTTGCAGGTAGCGCGAGCCTTTTTATACACCGAGTGGTGGGGTAGCTGCCCGGTCGGTGAGTCAATAGCTGTTGAAGTGCTATGACAGCGACGCAGAGTTTTTAAAACGACTTTTGACTACTTGCGCACGTCTTGCGCCGATACGGCCATACTGACAGCAGGCGCGTCCCTGCGCCTTCGTTTACTTTGGATCTGAAATATAAAAACAAAAACCCAAAACACTTCAAAGCCTCAACGCTGAGAAGTTCCCATCAAAGCCTCAACGCTAAGATGTTCCTAAAAGACTTCATAGCCTCAACGCTAAGAAGATCCCATCAAAGCCTCAACGCTAAGATGTTCCTAAAAGACCTCATAGCCTAAACGCTAAGAAGATTCCATCAAAGCCTCAACGCTAAGATGTTCCTAGAAGACTTCATAGCCTCAACGCTAAGAAGAACTCATCAAAGCATCAAGACTAAGATGTTCCCAAAAGGCCTCATAGCTTCAGCGCTAATTTTAGTCCATCCTCAAAGTCTCAACGCTCATATTAGCTCTTTCGTTTACTTGTCAAAATTCCATTATATATCACCTTTGTACCTTTATTTAAATCATCAAATCCCTCATGATTTAAGTCTCTATTCATTGCCGATACGGCCACATTATTTCGCAATCCAAATTTTGGGGAATTTCTTAAACGCTCATGGCAAACTTTCTTGGATCGACCACGTTGATTAGCTCGGCGTATTTCATATCTATCGTGATGTAAAACCTTTTTGATTTCATAAGAGCCGTCGTATTTTGGACTAAGCTTTGTACCCAACCTGGGTGGTTCTCTCAACAGAACGCACTCTCCTATCTCGAGTCTTTTCACTTTGGCGTTTCCACTGTCATAGCGTTTTTTTATCTTTTTCAGCTTGCTCGGTCAGCCTGCCCAAAACAGCTTCTCTCATGTTTTCTGAATTCACTCGCTCATTTTCTTCATCTTACGATATTTAGTAACTCTGGAGGTACACATCCATTCTTTCCAGTCAGCGAATCAATTGGAGACTAATCCGTTGCCTTTGAGATGGTACAGTGAACTTCCTGAGTGTTTTAGATGATTGCCAAACCTTTTTTATTTTATTTTTTCGCATAACTCTTCTTACTTGACCGTTTCCTCTACTTGTGTACCCAGCAGATTGATGTATTTCTATACCATATAAATATTAGCCAATGACTCTGCGAACTCCATCTTTCAGCTGTGTTAGTACTGCTCCGAGCCCTACAGCGCTGACGTCAGTATGTAATTCAATTGGGTGACCTTCCTGGAAAATCGTGAGCAACGGTGCAGGTTTTTAGAAATTAATAATCTTAAATCGTACAGTTTCGTGTTCAGCAGTCCAAGTTGTACAGAGGTACCATCATAGTTTAGAAATTGGTTATGAACCTTCGGAAATATCAGTCTAATCCATTGAATGATCTCAGCTGTTTAACATTTGTTGGCAGAAGTGATCTCGACAAAGCTTCCACTTTTGACCATCATTCATAATGAACCCAAGATGTTGATGTCTTTGAGAAAGAACATTTTTTCGCATCATTTGAAAATCCAGCAACTGTGAGAGCTTCCAAAACCCGTTGAAGTCGTTCAAGTTCTTCAGCAACAGTTTTACTAGGTATGAGCACGTTGTTGGCAACATAAAGTGTTTCATTGAATATAATTTTGTTATAGCAACTTTTTGTGCCCTAAATGTGTCACTACCACAAATTGGCTAAACACGGTGTATTGTGTCTCCTTTGCTTCCATTCTTTATTCTCTAATATAAAGTGAAAAAGTACTGTTTGTTTCTCTGCAAGTGTCCCACCACGCTTACCTCAACACACGAAATGCAGTCCACTACTACCGAAGGAGGAAAACAACTTTGTGGTTACACCACACGTCATCCATGTAAACAAGAGCTTCTTTACCTCGTAGTTCTCCAAGGGCTTTGTTGATGGCTTTTTGATAAACGGATGGAGCGTTTGTCAACCCAAATGGCATAGTGAGATATTCATATTCAGCCTGCGGCCACATCTAGGCATGTGAAATATTTAGCATCTGCTAGTTGATCTAGTTGCTCGGAAATCAAAGGTGATGAATGACTGGGTAATGATCTCTTAGAGTATTATTGGCGTTTAAATTCCTGTAGTCTACGCATAATTTGTCTTCTCCATTTTTCTTCTCTACTATAATAATTGGATTTGCAAATAGCGAATCGCTCTCGCGAATGACCTTATCTAAGAGTTCTTTTACTATAGCCTAAACTTTTTCACGTTGAACTGGTGTCAATCTGTATGGTCGACGAGTTACCATCTTATCGGAACTTCTCGGTCGGATCTTAAGTTCACCTGTTGCGATTCTGGACTCTGATGTGCCTTTAGTAAAAGAACCGTTATATTTTTCCAAGATTTTAAAATGGCTGTGGATCCTTCTCTGTTAAGTCCGTGTTGATTGTAGCTGACGATAATTACCAAACATTTGACTGCTTAAGTTTCTGGTCGTTTTTAGTTACTGTTATACCATTATTTGTAAATTAACTTCCTTACCAGGAATGTTTAATATGTCTCTACCAATAAGAATATCAGTGGAAAGTTGATCCAGTACCAGGTGAAGATCTAATTCAAATTGAACATCATCTATTTTTACCACAGGAGAAATTTGACTCAGCGATACAATAGGAACAGGCCTAATTAATACCTTTCATATGTGTTGTCATAGTTTTTCGTGGTCCAGGTGGTTTTAAAGCAACAGATTCTTTTGTCAACGAGCAGTCAGCCCCAATATAAAACATAGCTTGAAACCGTTGGTCTTGAACTGAAAATGGCATAATATTCGACTTCCTTACTATTTAGGCATAAGTTAACGTTCTTCTCCACTTTGAGTCGCTTGAAACAGATCTCATACGAAAAACCTCGAATTGACCAATATGTGTATTCCCTTTTCTTCTCAGCTTCTGCCTTGAATGGTTGATTTGGCTCGGCACGAGTCTATACGGTAGCGTTTCCGGTTATATATTATGTCCTTGTATCCGACAAACAAACCATGTAATGCCATGACCAAAGGGTGTATGCCAGTTTTCACATGCATGCATGTGCATGTTCTCGTGTTGGTGCTTTTCGTTTACTCATAGTTTTTGCTATAGCAATGAGCTCTGGTATTAGATTTGCCGTTCAAAAGTTCCGTGCGAAGCGAGTCAATAGTAATGCTACTGATCACAAACAACAGCATCTTGTTCTATAGGATTCGGTTTCATAATTTTCTTGAACATTCAAGACTGCCTCAAATGTTTGCAGCATATCTGCTCTCATTTCTGCCCACGTAGTTGTCCGGAGTAAGCAATTATCAGCCCCGGACTGTGCTCTTCCTTTAAGCACGCTGGCTGGTTTCAGACGTACTTCAAGATCCTTTAGCTTGTATTCGTCTTAGGTGCACGATATCAGGTTAACCCATTCTTTCACATCCAACGCTGCGAAAATAAAAGTCGGATATAACGCGTGTATCTTCAGGGCGAACTATTTTGATTATGTGTTACACCTATTAGTTCAGGAAATAATAAAATACCTTTGAATAAAACAACTTTACAATAACAACAATCTAAATTATAATTTACCAAATGATTAAGCATAATAAACTCAATGAATATTCACTAATACACATTATAATTCTAGCAACTCGACCTACAACGTTACAACAATCGCAATCATTTAAAATAATGAATAAGTTATATAACTTTAACCAAAAACATAGAATCACTTTAATAAAATATAACCAATAAAATATAATACTTAGCTTTAGATCTGAACCACCATATGACTATACTTTTGCCAATCTGGCTGACACCAAATTCGAGCACCGACTGAATGTTTAAAACAGTTACATATCCCAGGTAGGTAAGTAGATAGTTGCTTATGGCGCCATCTTCTTGGCGGCAAAATGCTGGGCTCTCATTGGCTCGTATCAGATGACGTCACGTCGCAACTCGCGGAAGAAGAAGGAAATTGTCGATCCGTTGTATTTTGACAGCGCCATCTTCTGACTTGTGGATGTACGTCATAAGTTGACTATCTATTTCTGTCATTTATCACACATTTCAGAGAGCATGGCTCAATTTTCTTGTGACATTTACATCATCATTTCACACATTGTGTCCTTTAACACATTAATGCCATGGTCTGATTATCGGATGGGGCCGATCTGATTCTGGCCGGTAGTGGTTGGCGTTGGCTCGTCCCCTCTTCTGATATAAGAGAGGGGGGTGTCTAGTAGAATGAAACTCCCAGCATTGTTCATATTAATCATTTATTGTAACTGCAAATATTAACAATATTAGGTATGTCATTTCATTACAGAAATAAATTTAAGTCATAGGTAATTTAAACTCCATTTAAATCTCACAAATCAATTTAAATAATAAATCAGCATTAATTTCATTCGTAATAATTAAAATAGTAATTTCAATCTATTTATTTAATTTAAATAGTAACAATTGATTTTTAATTCATTTGTAATATCAAGCAATGAACATCAAAGTTTTACAATAATAAAATAAAGTAACAAAACGAAACCATTAAAATTGAGATACTTATCCGTCTTAATTGACGAGCAAAATCAGCACTTCAAGTTCCGACAACCTCTCACGCCAAGAGTCCAACGACGAATGACCGCGTTGCAGGTAGCGCGAGCCTTTTTATACACCGAGTGGTGGGGTAGCTGCCCGGTCGGTGAGTCAATAGCTGTTGAAGTGCTATGACAGCGACGCAGAGTTTTTAAAACGACTTTTGACTACTTGCGCACGTCTTGCGCCGATATATTTATATAATATTAATATTTATTCGGTTATTAATTTTAGCAAATTTTCCAGAAATTTGCATTAAGTGTTGCCCAACGCGACATGCTTCGCTGCTTACAGTAATAAAATAAAACAATAATTTATATTCTACAATAATAAAATGCCGAGATATCTGCGTTTACTATTGGTTCATTGATTTTTGAAACAAAAATTTAAATATTAAAGCAATGATTTAAATATGGTGTCAATTGCCAATGTATTAATTAATGTAATTTGTATGTTAATCCGCTACTTTATAATATTCGTGACTGTAGTTCATTTAACATCATCAACTTTGGTGTACTTATGAGTTTAATTATGTTAATGAATGTTTAATTATGGTATAATTCAGTTTAAATTATGTTTTTAATTTTAAAATTATATTCCTACATACACAGAGGTCATTATTATGAACGTGATTGTTATTGGATTCACATGCTAATTGTACATTGAAAACTGACAAACTTGTTTGTTGTCTATTTTATGACTTCCCGCACGGCTAGGCAAATGTGAACATTCGAATATCTAAGAAAAAAATAACTTGATATAATTTTTTTGCCAAATATGATATGACACATAGTTGCTATAACAAAAAATCTGTAGATCCGATCGGTTAAAAATATCAACGGATCAAAAACAAAAACACTTGCTGGGCTACAGTAACTACTCTGAAGATTGGCTGTAAATCTCATAAAATCTTTTCAGCCATTTTCGAGTAGGAGAGTTACACACACAGTGATTTTTACATACAATTATAATCAAGATAGACATTTTTAAAAAAGTTATGAAACGTGACAAACCTAAACTGCAAACTTGAAATTTGAAGCCAACAAACACAGATAATAAATCACTACGTTTCGCTAAGAAGGTTACGAATTACAAAGCTCATCATTAACACACCTGTCATCACAAAGTCAAAATAATTAAATAGAACAAATTCAATTTTTAAACTCCATAAAAAACTTTTAAAACAAAGCTGGTAAAGTGCGTGATTAACTTTAACAAGGGTTCAGTAGTATGAACGAACCAACGGGTATCGGTATGATATTTTTACTAATTAATTAAGTCTTAAGTCTTACCTATCAACATAAACATAAAACCTTAAAATAGATACAAATTTTCATTAAGAAATAATTAGGCGTCGACTTGATAATGTCTTTCTTTTTTAATCTTTTATAACTGAGTGTAGTTAGAAGTTTGTAATAAACGGATGGACAAATGTATGAATATAATGAAAGCGTAGATGTCACACATTAATTTGGCTACTGAACCCTAAAAAGACTGGGCGATAAAACTCAATGCGTAGGTGTGAAGATGAATCGTATTATTTATTATAACCAAAGACTACTTACTGCCAATAGACATCGTCTCTAATCAAAATGTGAAATAATGTGTCATACTTTTTACAATTTTGCAGCAAGTATCAATTGGTATTTTTTTATACGTCGGATTATTTTTACCGACGTTTCCTATTTTGAAATTCAGATTGTTGCTTAAAAATCACGTCGTTATTTCAATAACTTCAACAATGCCTGTACCAGAAAAAGTTACATTTAACTTACATAACATACGTTATATTTATGTGGCAACCCACTATTGAAAGAAACAACCACATTAACATTAGAAGAGGGACAAAAAAGTGTATCCTTGTGTTTTTAACGTTCTACGTACTGCAATGGAGAAATTGCCCCGGTTCCCTTCACGGGACAAATATTTTATGCTATGTCCAGGGTAGTCTGGGTGTTGTAGATCCTCAATTTATATTGTTTCTGATACCCTAGATACAAGAAATCTTAATTAAAGTTAAGAGCTATGTGAATGTATATGAATTTTTATTATCTCTAAAATGACAGCAGCACGTACATAACCGAAATGGTACATTATGTAAAAAAATGATGGAAGATTTTTATTTCATCTTCTGCTAAGGTGTCTATTGAATGTCGTCCATGGTCGCGATACCTAATGGTTGTTCTAAAAAAGTTTTTATTGTGTGTCATGGATTCATGAATGCTATATTTACAAATTATGTCTTTTTTATGTGTTTTTGTAGGTGAAATCGATTTGTAAGTGTCTCAGGTCGCTGAGCTGGGTTACTACTGTGTGAGTAAGTAGGTGATTTATAATATTTTAGTTTTTGTTTGTTTTCCTGTTACACTAATTTAAATTTTTATTAATATAATAATAATAAAACCTACATAATCACATACCTACATTCTGACCCCTGACTTGTATCTAGGGTACGTTGGGGATCCACAATTCCCAGACAAGCTTGAGCTTTAGGTCAAGGAAAACATCATGAAAACACAGCTTTTTTTTGAGGTGGCCGACGATATCGTGGGAGTCATGGGGAGCCGATGGATGCAAATGGCTAATAGTCCTTCATGGTAGCGTTCAAAGGGGGAGGCCTATGTTCAGTGGTCTTCTTTCGACTCATGCTGATGACGAACCAGTATGTTTTGGCAGCCAAACTTGAAAGCCAGTTCACAATCCGTGTACGTGTAACTAACTCCGATTGCTCAGCGACCCAAAGTGTGTCTTGGCCTCCGAAACGAGAGAGCGCCACTCTTCTCCATCTTGAGCGATTTCAGCCCAGTTGAGAGTCTGGAGCTCGCGCAGGTCTGCATCCACCGCGTCCTTCCAGCGGTATCTAGGGCGTCCGACCGGCCGTGTATCTATGTATGTATATGTGATTAATGGTGTCGATTCGGTGTTGCATTCTTTAAAACTAAACTAAGTTTGACAGGTATAATAGTATTGCTGTCTTTTTCTAACTACTGAAGTAAAAGAAGACAGCATTAATTTTAGAGCTGTCAAACTTAGTATAGTTTTAGAGAATGTAAAACCGAATCGACACCACTATCACTCCCATCTTATTTGAATAATAAAAGGCACAGAGTCGCCAACATTACCTTCGTTATGAAAAAAAAGACTATTCGCAGAAATAATAGCACATACATTAAAATAAATTGAATTCAAATACGTCATTAACGATTGCCATATACATCCGCGTACGATTGCATTCATAAACTATCGATTATGTCTCGATTCTCGATTCGAGCTGATTCGATTTTTATTCATGAGTCGATTTAATTAACGTTAGGGTACAGTGGCTTGCAGTGGTGGTTAACGGATTTGTTAACCGCTTTAAAATGTAAATACTGATACATAAATTTTCAATTGCGGTTTATTTCAGTTTTCATCAGCCTGTTTCAGTCCATTGCTGGACATAGACATCTCCCAAGATACGCTACTGAGCAGTCTTCAGCCCCCTTACATCCAAATACTGCCAGCTATTCGTTGCGACAATATTTTTTCCTTGTCGTGGTTGGTTTCATTTCACCGACCACGTGTAAAGGAGTGGCATTCTCTCATTTCGGAGGCCAAGACACACTTTGGGTCGCTGAGCCGTCGAAGTCAGTAAGTTTTGTTTTGGGGTTTATTTTATGGAGCCATAGAGTCCTTAGACTTTCTGTTAACTGTTCTTCTAACCCATTGACACTAAGTTCCTCTAGAGTTCTTTTTAACCCCGGCACAAAAACGACGGGGTGTTATATGTTTGACGTATTTGTGTGCTGAACTGATTTTGATTTATTTAAAAGGGGAATTAGTCAGGAGTGTTTTTAGATAATGTTTTATGAAAATCGGCACAAGATGACGAGTTTTTTTTTAAATATATGTTTTTTACTGAGTAACGAAAAGAGTGCCTCTCATCTTGAGCTACCTCGTAACGGCACTGTACCGCGTCGCAGTTTTCCTACGGAACCTCACTAATGGTGCCCAGCTCGCACATTCTACTTGTTTCATTTACCTACTCATGCGTACTGCAATAATTTACCAAATGAAAAAACGTGCCGTTTTTATGCGCCGATTTGTTTGCGTTCAATATTGTCTGTAGGAATTATGTTACTGAGCTCAGTTTTTCATGATTTACAACGTTTTTATGCAGCGCACATGGTTTTATGTAAATTGGCTTTAACAAGTGCCATTAATTATCAAATGTAAGGCAAAAAATGATAGTTAATTATTGGTTTGAGACGATGCTCTTAAAAAAATACACGCATGTATTAATTGTTTTAACATCAAGGTGCGTAGTAACTGGCGTTAAGGGGCGTCATGTAACGTGTTACACTACGAGCGTTTGGAAAGTGCGGGAAAACAAGGCGCTCTGTCTTGTTTCCACGTACTGACTGTGCTCACTGTGTAACAAATGCTCGCTATTTGATACGTTACATTACGCCCCTTAACACTGGTAAGAACGCATCCTTAGATTTATGAATACATTAGATACAGACTTTATAAACTTTATGAACCTATCGGTGTGTTCCGGCAGCCTCACTTGAGAGCCAGTTCCCAGTCCAGGTGTAGCGTGGCGCCATCTTCGACCACATCGTCACTTAACATCAGGTGACTTGTGGTCAAACGCTACCCTGTAAATAGTAAAAAAAACCGCTAAATACCGTTTTTTAAGAGATGAAGAGAAAAAATAAAAATAAAATAGAGTTTGACTACGAGTCATCTGATGTTAAGTGACGATGTGGTCGACGGCTGGCTCTCAAGTGAAGTTACCGGAACACACCGACAGATGCTTGGCGACAGATTTACTTAAGAGTTTAACCTGGGTAAGCTAGCGCCAAGCATTTACAAGTGTGTTCCAGTACTCCCACTTGAGAGCCAGTTCCCAATCCAGGCAAAGCGTGGCGCCACCATCATCACTTAGCAAACGCTTACTGTCAGAAGTAAAAAAAACACGCATCAGGGTCAAGTACAGTCATCAATCATTTCTATTCATTAACAAACAAACAAAACCACCAATTATTCAAAACTAAGTACTCAATCACGACTCTAGTGATTCTCTACCTTCTGACGATGACTTCACTCGCCAGCGGTGCTCAACCTTGGGTCTAGTAGTGACGTCACGTCGTCCAGTGGTTCTCAACCTTGGGCGGGGCAATAAGACGCGCGTTTCATTAAACGTCCATAAAACAGTTGTAAAATAGTGGATAATGGTCGCAATATAACCTTGTTATCGGCTATCCAGCTATGAATTGTGAATGGGTATTAAATGGTGTGTTTCACTTGGCTCTTATTACAATTAACGTTTACGACGCGGTAGCTGAGGTGGGTTGGTAGTGACCCTGCCTTCAAAGCTCCCGGGTTCGAATCCCGGTAAAGGCAAATATATGTGTGATGAGCACGAATATTTGTACCTGAGTCTTGGATATGTATATCGTTGTCCTAGTACTCATAACACAAGTTTCGAGCTTAATTTGGGGCTAGGTCAATTTGTGTGCAATGGTCCCCCGATATTTACTTTATTTATTTTTATTTTATTATTTCACGTAGTTGAATCCGGATTTATCGGTCAACTGCAAAACTAGAATAACTATAAAACTTAATGTCATGTGTTACAAATCACGATGTCAAGCAGAAACAGTGACTGGAAGCGTGAGGTCGCGGGTTCGATTCCCGCTACAGTACATTTAGAAAAAGCGCAAGTATTTGTTGGATCTGGGTGTTGTGGATCCCTGATCCGCGTAGTATCTGATACCCTAGATACAGGAAATCCTAGATAGGGGTCAGAGCCTATGGTATGTGGTTGTGTAGTGTTGCTATTATAAACACTCAAAGAGAAAAAAAAATGAATGGTGTCATGTTAAATTATATTATATCTGTTTTCATTTATAACCTTTCTGTTCAGTCCCGTTGTCACATAATTTAATAAAAATAAAAAAATCCTATTAATATTATAAATGCAAAAGTTTGTGTGTGTGTGAGAATGTGAATGTTTGTTACCACGTATCACCGTAACTACTAAACCGATTTTGATGATATTTAAAATGGAGATAGCTTATACCTTGGATTAACACAAAGGTTACTTTTATCCTGAAAAAAGGTTCCTGCGGGATAACGGGGAGACGCGGGTGAAACCGCGGGTAACAGCTTGTAAGTTATATAATGCAAGATAATTTATTGCACAACTAAATAAATAATTATTAATTTTGTTCTAGAAAAATAAAGTAGGTAGCTTTTTGACAGGTGCGATAGATAAAATCGGAAAATAAATCGCAGTGTCGCTATAAATACTACTAAAAATGAAAATATTATAGAAGAAACAAATGAAATGACAAATCACACAGTCACAAGTGGAAGCCGCCATCCCAAATCTGTTATTTATGATCGGCTGTTATACCAATGATGTATGGTATAGCATGCATTTACCATACCAAAATTTTTACAAACTCCGGCGAACAAAAACAAACTCTATTTCAAAGGTGGTAAGGGCTACTGTATGTGTCAGCAATTTTTTTGTTATTCCTTTTCACTATTGTAAGTAAAGATAAATGTTTTTATTAATACGTAGGCGTATAATAGCTGTAATAAATGTATGATGAAATGATCGTAAATGAAATTTGTACGGTTTTTTGTGTCAGTGGAACCGATTTGGGATATAAATTAATTAATAATTTCTAATACATACCTATCTTAGTTTAAATTTATGACGGAAAGTTTGAATAATAGAAATGGAAAAGTGTTACACTGTAACGGATTTCAATTCAAGTATTTTATTGCAGTTTTTTTTATTTTTTTTACTATTTACTGCTTAGCGTTTTTTTTTTTTTTTTTTTTATAAGAGATAGGCAAGCATTTGACCCCAGTCTCACCTGATGGTGAGTGATGACGAGGCCGAAGATGGAGCATGCTTGCCTAGAAGATACTTATTCACTCTTGACTTGAAGGCTCCCAAGTTATACTTATCGGGAAACAAAGACGCTGGCAAGGTGTCACAAGTCACCTAATGTTAAGTGACGATGTGGTCGAAGATGGCGCCACGCTACACCTGGACTGGGAACTGGCTCTCAAGTGAGGCTGCCGGAACATACCGATAGGTGCTTAGCGACAGATTCAACAAGAGGGTGGTAGCTAGCCAGGCGAGTACTTGAAAATACCCTACCACCGGTTTCATCACGATGTTTTCCTTCACCGAAAGCTCAAGCTCATTGTAGGATTCGGACCCACGTCCTACGGATCGCAAGCCGACGTTACTACCACTTAGCCATCATCGCTATAAATTAAATAAAATAAATAACATAAAAAAAATCTGGAAAGGTTGATTCATAAGTTTTTTTTTTAATTTTCATTTTTTATAACTGTTAGGGTAGTATTTGACCACAAGTGACCCGAAGGTGGTGCCACATTACGCGTGGATTGGGAACTAGCACTCAAGTGAGGCTGTCGGAACACACTCAAATAAAATGATTAGGTTTTAAATCATGACAGCCTCGGAACAGACGTCTCAATTATCGGATGCAATGCAACTGACTGCCTCTGTATTTGGGGCAAAGAATAAAAATTGGTTTATAAATACAGAAGTATGAATCAATTTTTATTCTTTGCCGATCAAGTCTGGAACTCCTTACTTAAGTCTGTGTTAATTTGGGAATCTCCATGGCAAGGTTGCTACACCGTTGATCACATCATCGCTTGGCAACAGACAGGATGGTGAAACGAAGGTGTTACGGATAGATAAGTCGATTTTGTCAATTGTTACAAGTAGCAGATTATACTACATAGCCTTTATGTATACCTGTATAAATGTATAGCATTATTAGTAAATTCTAAGTTAGAAAATGTCACGATGTGCTGACCTGTGATCAGAGAGAGACGCACCTCCCGCAAGAGCGGGACAGCGATATAGATCGCGCGCGCGCCATGCGACGCTCTGATTGGACGAGATGCGCGTCATACCCACTGGTGCCTGGCACTAGTTGCCGACACAAAAATTGTACTTAAGCTAAGAGAAATCCTGTTTTAATTGTATTGCCTCAAGGTATTGCTTCAAAGTGTTGTATCTGAACCTAAAATATACAGTCCACAAGTTTATGGAAAGGAGTCACTCAAGAGTTTCATTTCGTCGAGCACCCTGACCCCAATAGTTGTTTGGTCCATCGAGTGCCGGATACTTCAAGAAGCAGTTCCAGTCGTATACAACCTGAACGCTGTTGTATGCGACGTGAAGATCATCGGCTGCAGTCGTATACAACTTGAACGTTGTTGTATGCGAAGTGAAGGTCGCCGAGAAAACCTGCCGCTTACAAATTGAACGCTTTTGTAAGCGGTGCCACCGCTGCAGTCGTATACAACCTGAACGCTGTTGTATGCGACGTGAAGATCATCGGCTGCAGTCGTATACAACCTGAACGTTGTTGTATGCGACGTGAAGATCGCCGAGGAAAACCTGCCGCTTACAAATTGAACGCTTTTGTAAGCGGTATCACCGCTGCAGTCGTATACAACCTGAACGCCGTTGTATGCGACGTGAAAATCGTCGGTTACAGTCGTATACAACTTGAACGTTGTTGTATACGGCGTGTACAAAGAAGCTACCAACGGTGCAACTACGTCGAGTCTGGGAAGATCACCCAACGGTGCAACTACGTCGAGTCTGTGAAGATCACCCAACGGTGCGACCACGACGAGTTCTGGGAAGATCACCCAACGGTGCAACTACGACGAGTGCCGTCTGCACTGCACTTCGAGTCACCGTGGAAAAACGTAATTACGTGGTTTATCCACGGCTCGGTTACCCCGGCCACCTAACGGTGCCAACGGCCAGGGTCTCAGAGTTAACGCCGCAAGGCGGTGTGGTGTTTTGTGCAACACCACCAGTCCATCAAGACCGTTCAACGGGAACGCGGACTGAAATAGCACTTCCTCGCCGGTAAGAGTGGAAATCAGTGCGGGGGCCAGACTGTAGGCACTCGCCAAAGGGGTCGGACATTCCAGCCGACTACCGAGCACCCCGTATCTGACTCCGCTCCTCTGCTGGGTGGAACCCACCTTACCTTTCCCAAAACCATCCATCCCTGAGGAAGCATATCCCGATTAAACCCGGGCCCTTCCGACGGACTGCTAGGGACAGTTAGGGAGGTAGGGACCGCTAGGGAGGTAGGCAGCGTAGGGGCGACAAGAGCCAAGAAGATGCCGACCACCAGAAGCCAAGCGGCCGAAGAAAAGAATCATCGTATATATGATGATTATCCCGCGTCACCGTCCGCACCAACGTCTGTACAACCGCGAAACACAGAGACCGTTGCCGACTTGCCCGCGACCGACCAACCGCCGCGATTAACTTCACGCGATAACGAACGTAGAACGCGAGCCCCGTCGGTTCAGTCACGACGTTCTACTGCTAGCGCGATCGCGAGAATAAGACAGGCCGAGCTCGAAGCTGAGGAGCAACTCGCTGCTATTCGACAGCAAGAACTGCTGTTGCAAGCCACCTTGGTTAGGAAACGGTTAGCCGCGGACGTCGCCACCATTCGCGAAGAGACGGATCGAGAAAGCGTTTGCGCGGAGGAGACAACGGATACCAATCGTAGAGTCAGCGATTGGATTCAAAACACTCAAAAACGAGGGGAGTGTGTCGAATCAAATTTAGAAAGGGGACCGTCACCCCCACCACCACCGGTTCGCGAAAGAAGGACTGAAAGACGTCCTCCTGTAGGGAACCCGAATCAAGTTACGTTCGAAACACCGCATCGACCCAGGTCACCCACGCCTCATAGGTCTAAAGAGCGCGGGCTCGAGCGGCTCGCAGACACGCTAGAACGAATGACGCGAAGTAACGCACCGTCTAGACAAACGTACGACTTGCCTTTGTTTTCCGGCGCCGCGGGAGAATGGTTGCCTTTCAAGGTCGCCTTTGAAGTAACAACGCAGTTACATGGTTTCTCATCCATGGAGAACTTATCGCGTCTTCGAACTTGCCTGAGAGGAAACGCACAAAAGACCGTATCCGCGTTGTTAGGTACGGCTAGGGATCCTAAAATTATCATGCGGACACTAGAACAATGTTATGGCCGGCCGGAAATCATTATCGATCAAGCGTTAGAGGACTTAAAGAAACTACCGCGAGTAGGGAATTCTGCCGTAGAACTAAATTCGTTCGCCATAAATTTACAAAGTATCGTGACGGTAATCGCGGGTATAGACGACCGAGACTACCTACGAAACCAGATGTTGTCGCGTCAAGTAATAGAGAAGCTTAGTCCACACCTTAAATCGAGATGGTGCGACTACGCTGAAGATTACGGTAATAGGACAGAGCCCGAGATAATAACCTTATCTGAATTCCTAATGCGCGAAGCTGATCGCACACTGCGACACGCGTTCTCTAACCCCGGTTCTAACCCCGGTCAGACAGGAACGGCACGAGGCGCGAGTAACTTTAAAAGAGAACCGAAAGCGAACGAACGAAACCGCGGAGCAAATGTTTACGCAACAACCGATGATACACCGTCGAAAAAGGATACGTGTTATTGTTGCGGGGCGGAGCATGCCACTCCCCAATGTAAAAAGCTCGCGGCTATGCCCATATCGAAAAGATGGGAATGGGCAAAGGAAACTCGCATATGTTTTCTCTGCTTGAATAGCAAGCACAGACGTTTTAAGTGTAAGGCGAAGCGATGCGGTGTAGAGGAATGTCGCCAATCGCATCACGCGCTCCTTCACTTAAAGCGTGAGATAGTCGCCAACGAAAAGGAAGAGTCCGTGGTCGCAGCGTCCGCGCACCACGCGGAAAGCAACCAGATACTCTTAAAAGTATGTCCGATTACGATTACGGGACCAAACGGTAAAGAAGTCGATACTTACGCGTTGCTAGATGAAGGATCGACAGTAACATTGGTCGACGAAGAGATAGCCGGGATAGTCGGAGCGAACGGACCGACGCGAACGTTGCATATCCACGGAGTCACGTCGAGCCAAAAAGAACCGGACAGTCAAGCGGTCGAAATCGAGATAAGGGGCAGAGGTCAGTCACGTTACCAACCGATTAGAGCACGCACGGTTAGAAATCTCGTTCTAGGGCATCAGTCTGTGAGACCTGAGACGTTACAATACGAGCATCTACGCGAACTGAATTCAGATGACGTTTGTTACGCGAACGCGAAACCGCGAATTCTTGTAGGCGCTGATAATTGGCATCTTATCGTCACGCGTAGATTACTCACTGGCACGAATAAACAGCCAGCCGCGTCACTCACTCGACTAGGATGGGTACTCCACGGGTCCGTGACAAGACAGATCACCTCGGATAACGCGACCGTACTACACGTGAAAGCTAGGGAAACCCGCTGCGATCAGAACGACGATCTAAACGAACTAGTAAAAGCACACTTTGATATCGATGCTCTAGGTATTTCATCAAAGCACAAACCGATAGCAGCAGATAAAAGAGCGAAAGCGATATTCGACGCCACCGCGAAACGCGTCGGCAATCGTTTCGAAGTAGGCTTACCATGGAATTCGGATGACGTCACTATGCCACCTAGCTACGATATGGCTCTACATCGTCTACGAGGGATCGAGAAAAAGATGGATAGATCGCCGTCCTTTAAGCTCGCGTACACGGAACAGGTAGAGAAATTGCTAGAAAAAGGATACGCGTCCGAAAGTAAATTTGTAGATGACGAGAACCCGCGCGTCTGGTACTTACCACATTTCGCGGTCACGAATCCGAACAAACCCGGGAAAACGAGACTAGTTTTCGATGCCGCCGCGCGAGTCAACAACACGTGCTTAAACGACGCACTGTTAGACGGACCTGATATGTTGCGCGCGCTGTACGGTGTCTTGTTCAGATTCAGAGAACAAGCAGTAGCTGTGACCGCAGATATCCGAGAAATGTTTCTAAGAGTACAAATTAGACCGGAAGATCGCGTAGCTCAGCATTTCTTGTGGCGTGGCGATGATCGCTCTAGCCCGCCGCGGAAATACGTCATGTCATCAATGATATTTGGAGCTCGGAGCTCTCCGTTCTTGGCACACAGCGTACGGAATAGGAACGCGTCAGATTACGAGGACACACATCCGCTCGCGTACCGCGCCATAACGGAAAACCACTATATGGACGACTGGGTCGACAGCTTCGACTCAGTAGAAACGGCAGCACGCACGATAGCCGAGGTACAGGAAGTGCATTCAAAAGCTGGATTCGAGCTAGCGGGATGGAGCTCTAATCAACCGCAGCTTTTAAATCACATTCCCGACGAAAACAAAGCGAGCGCACCGAAAGAGCTAGGCGCGAACGTAAATGCCTGTGGTAAAACGTTAGGCGTATTATGGACACCGACTACGGACGAGTTATCGTTTAACACTGCAATGCATCGCGTACCCGAGGAGGTAAAGTCAAGGCTACGAACGCCTACGAAGCGCGAAGCGTTGAGCGCCGTTATGTCTCTGTTCGATCCGCTAGGCTTACTCAGTCCGTACACTATAACAGCTAAAATCATGCTGCAAGGACTGTGGAAGCAGAAAATAGGCTGGGACGACCCGCTCCCTATCGAAGAAGCGACCATATTCAACGAATGGCAGGCCGACTTAGAGTACGTACGTGACTTACGTTTACCGCGTTGCTACGACACGAGTAGGGACATCACGCATACGCAATTACACATCTTTTGCGATGCTAGCGAGCAAGCGTACGCGACGGTCGCTTACTGGCGTTTCACTCACACGGACGGTAGCGTAAGAGTAGCTCTGGTCGCCGGAAAGGCCAAAGTCGCGCCCATGAGGTCACAGAGCATACCGCGAATGGAATTACAGGCCGGACTGATAGGCGCGCGGCTCGCGGCTGAAATTATCGCCGAGCATAACAAAGCGAAACCGGAAGTTATACTGTGGAGCGACTCCAAGACGGTCCTCCACTGGATAAGGAATGACGCCGTTAAATATACGCCTTATGTAGCACACCGATTGAGCGAAATAGCCGAGCTTACAGAGACAAGTCAATGGCGATGGGTGCCTACCGCGCACAATGTTGCGGACGATGCGACACGCACCGGTAACACGCAATTAACCAGCCACGATCGTTGGTTCAAGGGCCCGGCGTTCCTGTACGATTCAGAGGAACACTGGCCGGTCGAAGACTCGCTACAACCAGATCAGGAAGAGGTGGTGGCGCTGACGACAGTAGAACACGGTTTAATAGACATATCGCGTTTCTCGAACTATACCAGATTAGTGCGTACCACGGCACACGTATTGGCATTCGTAGATAAGTGCCGCCGACGGGCAACGCGAATCGAAGCGCGACACTTGCAAGAAGCCGAGTTAGTCCTACTAAGGGAAGCGCAGAAAGACAGCTTCAAGGACGACCTGGCGCGATTGAAAAACGGTAAAAGCGTCGACAAAACCAGCAAGTTAGGAAAGTTAGATCCGATATACGGCGCGGACAGGATAATACGGTTGAATGGGAGAATAAACGCGGCCGCAGTCCCAGTTTCAATGAAAGAACCGCCTATTCTCCACGGAAACCATCCACTCACTCGACTCATAATACGCAACGAGCACGAGAAGACTCACCACATAGGACGTGAGCAAGTAGTAAACAACCTGAGACAACGATACTGGATATTACGCCTGCGACCCGCGGTTAGGACGATACTGCGTGACTGTACCACATGCAAGATGCGCAGGGCCGCCCCTGCGATTCCCGTAAAGGGTAACTTACCCGAAGCGCGACTTAGTGCATACGTCAGGCCGTTTACGAATTGCGGAATTGACTGTTTCGGACCGGTATGGGTAACTATAGGTAGACGACGGGAGAAGCGTTGGGGAATGCTATTTACTTGCTTGGTGACAAGGGCGATCCACATCGAACTAATAGCGAGCTTGAGCACGGACTCTGCCATTATGGCCTTACGAAGAATGGCAGCTAGGCGTGGTTGGCCCAGTTTATACTGGACTGACAACGGAACTAACTTCCACGGTTCTGATGAGGAACTCAAGAAAGCGTACGCGGAATGGGACCCCACTTTAAGAGAGTACGTTATAAATAAACGCGCGGAATGGCGGTACATCGACCCAGGCGCGCCGAACCAGGGTGGAGCATGGGAACGTATGATACGTACCGTTAAATCGGCCCTCTCCGTCACCCTCCACCAGCGCGCACCGAAGGAGGAGGTACTCGCCACCGTCATAGCAGAGGTAGAAAACACAGTAAACTCCCGCCCACTCACTCATGTATCAGTGAGTCCAGACGACGCCGAAGCGTTAACACCTAACCACTTTCTAATAGGTTCGGCGACCGGTCTCCCATACGTAGGGGAATGCGACCAGGCTGACAGAAAAACTTGGAGAGTGGCACAGGCTCTAGCTAACTCGTTCTGGACTAGATGGGTACGCGAATACTTGCCTACACTAACGCCGCGCGGAGAGGCACGCAAGCCAAACGACAACGTAAAAATAGGCGATATCGTCGTAATAGCGGATGGCCTTCTGCCGCGAAACATATGGCCTCGCGGGCAAGTCGAACGTGTTTTTACGGGTCCGGACGGCGTGGTGCGGAGCGTTGAGGTGCGGACAAGAGGAGGTATTTTTAGGAGACCTGTAAAAAGACTCATCATCCTACCTAGAAAATCATAGGCTACGAAGTTCTTCGCCGAGGGGAGGATTGTTACGGATAGATAAGTCGATTTTGTCAATTGTTACAAGTAGCAGATTATACTACATAGCCTTTATGTATACCTGTATAAATGTATAGCATTATTAGTAAATTCTAAGTTAGAAAATGTCACGATGTGCTGACCTGTGATCAGAGAGAGACGCACCTCCCGCAAGAGCGGGACAGCGATATAGATCGCGCGCGCGCCATGCGACGCTCTGATTGGACGAGATGCGCGTCATACCCACTGGTGCCTGGCACTAGTTGCCGACACAAAAATTGTACTTAAGCTAAGAGAAATCCTGTTTTAATTGTATTGCCTCAAGGTATTGCTTCAAAGTGTTGTATCTGAACCTAAAATATACAGTCCACAAGTTTATGGAAAGGAGTCACTCAAGAGTTTCATTTCGTCGAGCACCCTGACCCCAATAGAAGGCATATTCGCAATAAATGATAATAGTGATAAAATGTTATACACTAGCTGGTCCCTGCGGTTTCACCCGCGTGGGCTACAGTTTATCGCGATAAAAAGTATTCTATGTCCTTCCCCGGGGCTCAAATTATCTCTATACCAAATTTCATTTAAATCGGTTCAATAGTTTAGGCGCGAAAGCGTATATATTCCGTAGACTCCAAAATTATTCCCGCACTTCGGTGAGGGGGTCACCGCGTTACCTGCTATAGGTACCCATTATCCTATTTCAATTCCTCAGTTATTTTTTCTTGGACCGCACGTTTGAACCGCGCAGTTAAAGGTCTTCCTGGGCCGCGCACTTTACCTATTTCATAGATTCTCCCGGTACCCCCCCTCACCTCACCGCGTTTCCCGCTGCGCTGCGGTGTGGCGAGTTTATTTTTCTACTACTACTTACATTTTTAAACTCGTGATATCTTTTGAACGGAATGTCCAAATTGAATGATTCAAAAAGTTGTATAATGGTATTGAAGCAGTTTTGAATAAGAAGTAATTTATTTTGATAAGGATTAACACCAAGATACAAATAAAGAGCCTTTTCTAGCGGCGCATTAAAAATTAAATCTATACTAATATTATAAAGCTGCAGAGTTTGTTTGTTTGTTTGAACGCGCTAATCTCAGGAACTACTGATCCGATTTGAAAAATTCTTTCAGTGTTAGATAGTCCATTTATCGAGGAAGGCTATAGGCTATTTTATTTCCAAAAAAATTAGGGATCTGTAAGAAAATTGCTATTTTTTAACCCAAGGTATGAAATCGAAAACCTATTTTTGCGTGCGCTGCAAAAACTATTGACAATAGAACGAAACAATGTATTACGGGTTTGTAGGTCCCATTAAAATCTACAAAAAAGCGAGAGCATATGTCTAACTATTATAGTTATGGTCAGTGGTCAAATCACTGGTCCAAGCGTCGCCTCGCGAGAAAACGAGCGCGTCACAAATCATTCCAAGTTCAAACTCTCGGTTTCACCTCCTGACTCTATGTGAATATGTTTTATGTGTTGACTTTTCTCTAATAAACGTGTTACAACCAATATACGTCTATTACAAGAGTTATTTTTTTTTTTTAATCTTGCCTGCTTTTACCTGTTTTTTGCTAGCAAACAGGCGCAGCTAGTTTTAAGTTTGACATTTTAAAGTGTCCACAACATCACATATCACATAAATAGGATATAAAGATTATATTTTTCATGTTTGAGCTTAGCAATCTTAAATTTATTTTTGCGCAGATAAAAACTTGCACAAGTGACATTTATATGTATAATATATGCTATTACTAAGCCATTATCATCTTTTTTGTATTAATCAATAGTAAATCTTTGCGGTAATATATCCGGCTGTCACCTCTGTCCTTGTCCCAATTAACAATTCTTTGCCGCAATATTTTAATGCGTCAAGCAAGCACTTAGCTGAATTAGCTTATTAATTAAAGACTCCGCTTACCCCTTATATAATGTTTTATATCATAAAAAAAGAGAGAGAAAAGAAAGAGAATGAATAGAGTTCTTCAGGATCGTCAACGCAATGGCGACGACCTCATTGTTGCAAATATATTTATAGGCAAAATCAGGCGGACCGTCTCTTTAAAATAGAATAGAAAAGAATAGAATTAACGTTTATTTGCAACAACAATACTCATGGTAAATACATGGAAAAAAAACAATGTAACAGTAATTGAAGGTACACAAGAATGTCACCGTCGCAAATCGGCCCCAACTGAGCAAAATGCTGGTTAGTCAACCAGCCACACCACTTAATTACATAAAAAAAAACAATTTAGATAATATGGTGTTAAACTTTATTTTTTTAACTAGCTGTTCCTCGCGGTTTCACCCGCGTGGGCTACAGTTTATCGCGATAAAAAGTATCCTATGTCCCATCCCCGGGGCTCAAATTATCTCTATACCAAATTTCATTTAAATCGGTTCAGTAGTTTAGGCGCGATAGCGTATATATTCCGTATACTCCAAAATTATTCCCGCACTTCGGTGCCCCCTCAACGCGTTATCTGCTGTAGGTACCCATTATCCTATTTTAAGTTAATTTTTCTTGGACCGCACGTTTGAACCGCGCAGTTAAAGGTCTTTCTGGTCCGCGACCGTACTTTACCTATTTCATAGATTCTCCCGGCTCCCCCCTCACCTCATCGCGTTTCCCGCTGCGCTGCGGTGCGGCGGTTTTATTTTTCTACTACTACTTACATTTTTAAACTCGTGATATCTTTCGAATGGAATGTCCGAATTGAATGATTCAAAAAGTTATATAAAGGCATTGAAGCAGTTTTGAATAAGAAGTAATTTATTTTGATAAGGATTAATACCAAGATACAAATAAAGAGCCTTTTCTAGCGGCGGATTTAAAAAAAAAAATTTTAAATAAAAGATCACTTATTGTGGCATAACTATAATAGTTAGACATATGCTCTCGCGGACTTTTTTGTAGATCTAAATGAGACCTACAAACCCGTAATACATTATTTTGTTCTAGTGTCAATAGTTTTTGCAGCGCACGCAAAAATAGGTTTTCGATTTCACACCTTGGGTTGCAAAATAGCAATTTTCTTACGGATCCCTAATTTTTTTGGAAATAAAATATAGCCTATAGCCTTCCTCGATAAATGGACTATCTAACACTGAAAGAATTTTCGGACCAGTAGTTCCTGAGATTAGCGCGTTCAAACAAACAAACAAACAAACAAAATCTGCAGCTTTATAATATTATAAGTATAGATTTTCATGTTTCCTCTGCTAATCATTTTTATAAATCAAACTACATCTGTTTCATTGAAAAAACAAATTTACGAAACATCCAATTTATACTACGGCTACTATTACCCTTTCAAATATGCAAATATAATAGAAAAA
Organism: Opisthograptis luteolata; assembly: GCA_931315375.2. NCBI lineage: Eukaryota > Metazoa > Arthropoda > Insecta > Lepidoptera > Geometridae > Opisthograptis > Opisthograptis luteolata. The sequence continues at coordinate 12,721,166 of OV928043.1, forward strand.
GTGACCATTACTCACATAACTTATTTACATAATAAAATGTTTACCACCTCTCCCAAAGAAATCTACTAAAAACATACCTATTTCAAACCTAAACAGTCGTGATAAGGTTGAAATTTGTTTGAGAAATTTTGTTAGTTGCTGCATCTCCAGAGGTTCATAACTTTAGGTAGCGTGTTCCAAAGGCGTTGTTTATTTAAATTATTAACAGTGTAATGGAATAATTCCACTATGCTAATGGTACGAAGAACGAGCTTTTATCACGATATTAATATAGGTACACGGAGAAAAAAGTCCTTCCAAATACAGAAGGAACTTCCTTCCCTTTTGACTCAGAAAGAAAATTTACCTATTAACTTGGGAGGATTATAATGTTAAGTTTTACCGTGCAAAATTTCCTCCTAAACAATGTCCTTCCAAATTTTGGTCGGAAATTCCATCTGTGTGTGTGTGTGTGTGTGTGTGAATGTTTGCTACCACGTATCACCGTAAATACTAAACCGATTTTGATAAAATTAGGAATGGAGATAACTTATACCCTCGATTAATACATAGGTTTTTTTATCCCGGAAATAGGTTCCTGCGGGATAACGGGAACACGCGGATAAAACTGCGGGGTGTAACTACACGGAGAAAAAAGACCTTCCGAAATACCGTTTTCATCCCGAGTCAAAAGGGAAGGATTTGTTATTCAGAAGGAAAAATTAAGGTAAAAAATGGAAAGAATCGGTCTTGGAAGGTAAGACTCAGAAGGAAAGTCCGTATTTTTTTCTCAGTGAGTAGGTTGGCTAGCCTGCGACCTGACAATGGGCAACTTGATTTCATAGTTTAATTATCTCAGGACGGATACCGCCACATTGTTATGCAGCTGTCAAGGATGCAAGAAACATTACTACCCTCTTTACGACTTCGGCGTATTAGGCCAATAAAACTGGATTTGCAGAAGCCAAACTTTATTCTTTCATTTATTTATTTACAAACCCGAAACCGAACAAAATAGATAATTAAACTTTTTGTGGCTACCGAAACAAACGACCGGACGAACGTTTATTTTACCCATATGAATGATGAATGCTGAATAAACAACTGTTTTTATAACGCTGTGCAGAGTTATTTTTGGACAAAAAACGTATCATAAAATTAAAGCAAGCGGTAGCGGTTTGCGTTGTTGTCGATTCGTATCAATGTCAAGTTTTAAAAAGAGATAGTGCCAAAATCTTTTAAAGGAAACCGCAAATTCAAGCTGAAAGGATTTTGATACTTAAGTGCCAAATCTCCTTAAATGTGTCTTAATATCCTTACATTATATAGTTAATGCAATAGTGTATTTGTTTGTCTGTCAATATTTCACGAAGTAACGAAGGATCGATTCGAGAGGCACTAGAAATAATTAATATACCTAAGTAGACAAAAAGTATATACTTAAGTGTCAAAACAGCATTGGACGTTTCGTAACCAACCTAATAAACGTTAATCGTCTTTAAAAATCTTGATTATTGCAATAAACTTTGTTGAAAGCTATACAACGGTATCATAAGTAATCATGACGCTATTAACTCCAACAAATCTCATGAAATAATTACAGTTTCATCTCATTATGACACTTTACATCACGTCCATAATAATAATGACTAACGCAGGCTACACACGGTCAGACGGACCGACGGGTAGGGTTCGGAGAGATCAACACCGTCGGACCCAATTTTAGCGTGGAAATCCTAGCCAAAAGTGCCGAACGAGGCTTGTCATCAAATTACAAAATAAGTCGCGTCGTTGTATGGATTCATTATTATAATCAGCCTGCGTTAGGTTTCTCCCAAGAAGTAATTTAAATGCCGTAGTAGCATTTCTACAGCAGATGATGACCGCCCACTGTCACTAACTTCCCAATCATATGGGCAATGTCGATCAATTTAGTTCATTGTCACTTCGTTCCGAATCCGATCCTTCAGCGCACTTTGAGGTCAAATTCGGCCAGATATTTATTTTTATCGTTCGTCTAAATGTCACCAGATGTTAAGAAATAGTGTGGTCGAAGGTGGCGCTATGCTATACCTGTATTGTGATTTGTGAACTGGCTCTCAAGTGAGACTGCTGGAAAACACCAATAGGTGTTTCGCGATAGATTCTTGAGGATGGTAACTAGCCAAGCGAGCACTAGAAAATACCCTACCACCAAGAGAGATTTCCTCGATGTAGTATTTGACTGTCTCGTTGTGTATAGTGGCTTTAACTACGACTCGAGAACTTCTATCTTGTTAATGAGAGGAAGTAATTAAAAGAGATATAAATCAAAACGCACTCTTATCGTTTAATCCGATAAGCCAAATTTATGGATGGCAAATGCGCATATAATGCAGATTAAGTTGAGCAAGTGTGAATCACTCTAGGTGTTTGGAATTAGTGGAAAACATAAAATTGGATTAATGTTGCGAGATTGAGGTAACTTTTTAGTTTCAAATGAGTGGCAACTTTCAAAATGTTTACAACCGCGATTACTTACGGCCGGTTTCAAAAACCGATCTATCCACGATTTGCCCTACTGGAGATGGAAACTTGACATAAGCTCCATAGAAGTAACTTCAAATTTATGTCAAACCGTGGATAGATCGGTTATTGAAACTGGCCGTATAACTTTTTTAGATTAAGTAAAGATTAATAGACCATGGAGCTAACTTATAGAAATATGTTTAGGAAATCAATAAGTCTCCATCAAAGCTTGCTCAAAACATAAAACACAAAGAAACTAACACTCTGATCTATTCATTGATCATAAGATTTACTGGGCAATAATGACCTAAACCTTCGTAACTGTAATTACAAAATTATAGCATTAAATTTAACTAGGTATGAAATGTAATGGTCAGAATGAACTAATGTTAATAATACATTCAAATTAAGTACTTATTTTTCCTTTCACGCCCATAAAAGGCATACCAAACAGCAATACGAAGAGTAAGGGTGTTACACGAGAATAATAAAATAATACTCACACACTCTAACGCATTTATATATGGCAGTAAGAGATCTCTAGTGAATTATTATTTTTTAAATTGACCTGTAACAATAATCCACAACATTGCAATGTTGGCTCACAGCAGATTGTAACAACAAACTGTAATCAGATTGCAACGTGGGTAGACTAATTTATGTACATACATAATATGTTTTAGAATTTAGTAATAGACAAATGCTTTTATGAGTTTTCAAGGAGTTCCACCACCTTTCAAGGAATGAGAAAGCGAGCGTTCTCTGTGGATCAGGGGATTTTTACATTATCAAGCTTGGCCAATAACGTGTGACGCCATTACGGCTTTTAGCATTCAACGCAGATGACGTAACGCGCCCGTGTTACGTGCTTAGATGGTCATAGCGAATAAGGGCTCTTCTTTGTCGTCGTGTCGTGTTGCCGTACGTCTTGTTGTCTGGTGATTGAATAAGGCAATGTTCCATCCGATAAAATACTGATAAGCAATGTGAGGTTCACAGTTTTTGACGTGACAACGTCTTATAAGTCTATAGAGCCGGCAGCACGCACGAAAAAACATGACTCATGCGGCGTTACCTCGCTCTGAGGCGTTCCATGTAAGGCTTGAAGTGCAAGCGAGAGCGCGGAACGAGCGACAAAGAAGCACAATCGGCCAATCGACGTTGTCACGTTCAACTATCGTTAGTAAACCGACTTTACAGACAACCAATTTTTTACAAGCAATGTTTATTTTACTTATACTCAGATTATTCAATTATGCATTATTTTATTCGCAAAGATTATCATACTGGCCATAATGAAGCAATGCCCATACTGTTATGTTAATAACCTACCGTAAAGTAGCGAGTTGAGAAAACACGGTACATTGCGATAATTATACCTTTAGTCGGGTTTCCTTAAGTTTATCTTGTTACGATTTGAAATTTTTAAATTTATGATAATTGCAAGTGCTTAATGCAAATACGTAATTTGGTCCGGATAAAAAGTGTTGTTGGTTCTGTGTTCCATTAATTCTTTTTAGGTTCCTTTTTAAATTATTACTTACATAGTGAATGAAAATGAGAGCCAGCATATAGCCTCTAGCATTAACTACATACTTCTAACTACACGGAGAAAAAAGACCTTCCGAAATACCGTTTTCCTTCTGAGTCAAAAGGGAAGGACTTGTGATTCAGAAGGAAAACTAAGGTTAAATAAGGAAGGAATCGGTCTTGGAAGGTAAGATTCAGAAGGAAAGTCAGATTTTTTTTCTCAGTGTACACGTACCTAACTAAGATTTTAAAACAATAACTTTACAAAAACTTGCTGATTGTGAGTAGTTGCAGAGTTTTAGGTTACAGTTTCCATGCAGTCCAGGCGTTGATCTTCAACCACATTGACTTATATTAGTCTGTAAAGAACTTAAAAATTTTTTTATTAAAATTTTTACAGTGTTGCTTTAAATGTTTAATACATTTTTTTAAATAGTTTTATTTTTGACCACATAACACTCGATGTTAAGTGAAGATGTGCTCAAAGGTGGCACGCCACGCTACAAGTGGGCCTACCAGAATACACCGATAGGCGTGTGTGGTAGTTAGCAGGCGAGCACTAGAAAACTAACACAACCATCATCGCTACAAAATTTCAACGTTTTCCACCGTAAGAGTAAACAACAACAAACATACATACATACAAACGATATTTTTTTTTACAATTTACAGAGTAGCGTTTGACTGCAAATCACCTGATGTTAAGTGACAATGTGGTCGAAGATGGCACCACGCTACACCTAGACAGGGAACTGGCTCTCAAGTGAGATTGCCGGAACACACTGATATTATTCTGAAATAGATCCCTACTGTGACCACAGTACGGTAAATAGACACATCTATAATTTTATATATAATTTGTATTTGTATATATTAAATCCCAAACAGGTGCATTCAGTTCCATTAGCTTCACTAATTGAATTATAAATCTTTCATCAGCCGCTTTCACGCTGCGCGGGCGCACTCGCTGACATACAAACGGACACTACGGACAGTTTCAATGTTACTGCTATTATTTATTGGTATGTTTGTGTATAATTTTATATAATTATAACCGTATATGATTTTTTTACAGCTTTTTCTGTGTATTTTGTTAGTGCGATGACAGATTTATGTAATGAATCAAAAGCGATTAATCAAACTTTTGGCCACTAATAATGTGTTAAGAATTATAATTTATGTACTTACTTGGTTCGATGGTAGGGCATTTTCTAGTGCTCGCCTGGCTAGCTACCAACCTAACTTAAGAGCATCTTTATTTAATTTTAGTTTTACAAATTATATGTAGGTTAAATCTTTGTTCAATGTTTAAATGAACAATCCTTAGGATAAACTTGTGCAAAACTTTCGCAATGATTATTTTTCATTTAATTACCTGCTATAATAAACAACGCTATCCTCAGAGATACCTAAACCTTTATTCACCCAAATCCTATAAACGAAACATAATCATCGAAATCATCATTTTCCAATTATTATAAATGAAATTTTACAAGGTAGCTTTTGCCCACAGTCTCTAAACGCTATTCACCGTGGCATGACTCCAATAAAACCTCATTACAGACCGCCCCCTCTATCTTTTATTCTGTGACTAAAACTTTATAGCCCAGAATTCCACCATTAAAATGCAAGTGGCGACTATTTAATAAACTACAATTATGAATCATAAAATCGTTCTCGCTGTTGCGTTTATGAGTACTGGCTTGTTATCGCCGACATCTTGATTTATGCGCCTAGAATATAGGGTTGAGTGAATCATGTTTGAAGTAGCTAGTTGGAGGAGTGGTGACTGCAGATTTTATTTTAAATATTAGAAGTTTTGGTGGCACACCTTCACGTGTTATGGAATATAAACAGGCTAGCTGTTCCCTGCGGTTACACCCACACGGAGAAAAAAGACCTTCCGAAATACCGTTTTCCTTCCGAGTCAAAAGGGAAGGATTTGTGATTCAGAAGGAAAACTAAGGTGAAATAAGGAAGGAATCGGTCTTGGAAGGTAAAGACTCAGAAGGACAGTCAGAATTTTTTCTCAGCGCACGTGGGCTATATATATATACAGCTTTATGCATGCAAAGTCTCAGCCCGATCGGTTTAAAATTGACAAAGTTTCATACAAACTTTCATCCCCTATTTTATCCCCATGGGGGTAGAATTAATCAAAATCCTTTCTTAGCGGATGCCTACGTCATAACATCTACCTGCATGCCAGATTTCAGCCCGATCCGTCCAGTGGTTTGGGCAGTCACCTTTGAGTTATATATATTTAGATAGAGGTTGTTTTCTTGAGGTTGGTCAAAGATTTTAGCAATAGTTTTTGATTGTTTATTTACACAATTTCTTGTATAGAAATGCGCCAATCTGTATTTGTCTTATTTATTGTACAGCGAATAAGAAAACTTTTAGTTAAGTATTATTAAAACGCTAAGTATTATAACTGTTTCTTATCTATATTGACTGCAAAACAATTTCTAAATGAGTTTTCGGTAAAACTTTCGTGATATAATGAGTAATTAATAAAAACATTATTATAATTACGCAGGTATTTTAACGCCTTTATTCAATTCAAAAGTCATGACTGTACCCAATTTAGATGAAAGCTTTTGGTCTAGGGCGGAAAAACCAAAAATACAAAATTTTAACTAAATAGCTAAAACTAAGTAAAACTTACTACTCTAACAACAATTTGAAAACTAAAACTGACGTCTGACACCGACAAGTGGCAACCCTAAAGTTGAGAAGGATGTACGCGTCAAATGGATGAGGTATGTTACGCTCGATACATTGATTTACTGCCCGTTACACTGATCAATGCTAATTGGCTATCGTATATTTAGAAATGTGGATGTTGCTTCTGTAATTTGACAGCGTCTTGTATAATGAACGTGTTTTTGTAGTTAGTTTCAAAACAAATAGGTAGTGCATTACGATACGTGTAACGTAATTAGTCCATTATTGAAGCGCCGTCTCTAATCTCCGACGATAAATTCATTTAGAGCTCGTGTGAGATATACCTGCATATAGGTCATACTTATCTGTGTAAAAATAGACTACTTTTTCTGTTGACGTCACATAGCTCTAAAACAATTTTAAATAACGGTTTTTATGTTCTACTACAAAAGATCATCAGTACACAAAACGTGTGCACTTTTCTCTTGTATCGTTACTATTTGTTACGATGCTGTTATCTAGTTCATCAGTAAATCAAATAATAAATTTACAGTATTTCAGAATTCACACTCAGCCAGGTATTTTATTAGTACTTAATATATTTAGTTTTCCCATACATATAAATAGTGCCGCCTTCAAATGTCAAAATCACGAAACAAGGCGTACAGACTGCAGTACAGTACAGTTTCACACAGGGAGTTTTCGGATTGCGAATTTAGTACGCCACTGATTTTAAATTTAGAATATCTTTGATGTTTTACTTCTTAGTTCTTACTAACAGTTTGCGTTTGACAAAACTCTTGGCTGCCAGTTGCCACATCCAAGCATATTATATCAGGATCAAGTGTTGTCGTTCCGTGACAGGGCCTGTCAGATCGTCTTGAATCTTGATAGACTACTGCCGACCGCTTTTTGCCACCGAGTTCGACTGCGGCGGTTAGCCAGTGGTGAGCGACACGATATAATTATCGTTCCTTAGGTTTCTCGAATTATCACGATAAATATCAGAACTAGCTATAGTAGGTATCTCTGTTTTAGCTCTATAGAAGTCTCCGGCTGGTATTCTAGAATGATGCTCAAGCGATGATCGCTACTTAAGCATAGATTTGAGTCTGTCATTTCATACAAATACTCAATCACTACTCAAATATTGATCAACGCTTGAGCGTCATTTTATAATACCAGCTTATGCCTTTGTTTAACTAACTACATATGTATGGAGTTATTGTAACGTTACATTTTATTTTTGACTTTTACGACCAAATTGAAATATTGATTGGCAAATGAGTTGAAATTAAGTTTAGGTTATTATTACATTTGTTACCATTATTTGAATAAAAAAGCAGACGTGAAATATTTAATGCTAAGTAGTAGGTACCTACTTAACATAAGTCAAGATTCATATTTTACATGGTAGCGAATGTCACGGTTTTATAAAATGTAACCATAAATTTAGGAATTTTCGAGGAATGTAATAAGCCATAGTCCAAAAAGCCGTACGTACTGAGGACTTTAAAAAAAAAAGAAAGAGGCCCACTAGATTTTGTCACGCGTGATGGCGGGAGGTTTTTCAGGGCGGAAGAAAAGCTAAAAATATTATAATTACTGGAAATAACTGCTTGTATGAGGAAGAGGATGTTATTACAACTAAATACTTGGAACGTAATGGAGTTTCATTACACGTTTGAGTAAAAGTCACCTGAAGCTAGGTGACAAGATGGCCGTCAATCAACGCTTGGAAGACTTTTGCATCAATTACATAATAAGTATGTTAAAACTATAATGCAAATAATTAAACCATTACAAGACATAGTCTTTACCCCTAACTACACTGAGAAATCAGACCTTTCGAATTACTGAGGAATTTCTTTCCCCTTTGACTCAGAAGGAACACTAAGGTAAAATCAGGAAGGAATAGGTCACATTTTGGAAGGAATCTGTCTTGGAAACTAATACTCGGAAGGAATTTTTCAGAATGTAAGATTTTCTGTATCCATGGTATCAGAAACTACACGGACACGAACTACGACGCCACATCCCTCAGACAAGAAAAATGTGTACTTGCGTTTGTTAGGATATTTTTTAAATATTTTGTCCCGTAGCTGCATTCGAACCTGTAGCCGTGCGTTTCGCAGTCGGCTGCTCACCCATTGCACGACAGAGGCTGTCTTCTTACAGTATATTATAGTACTTAAAAGGTCAGTCCCGATCTGTAATTAAGTAGCTGTTAAGTTAGGCATTGAAAGTTGACAAGTGTCATGCGCCACTTAAGGCGAGTGGCTTGTCAAGCTGTCAGAATGATTTATAACTGACAGTGTGATTATTACGAAGTAAAACAGAAATTGTGACAGTGACAGCTGTAATAACTCTTGGTGTTATTTAATTTATTTATCACTTATCAGGGTCATTATGTTTATAACTTTAAAAGGACTTTCGCTGTGGAAACTTTCGGTGAAGGAAAACGTTGTGATGAAACCATAACCTGCTGGTAGGGCCTTTTCTAGTGATCGTTTGGTTAGTAACTAGAGATGGTTAGTTGGTTAGCTCCTCAGCTCTTTTTCGGTCCCAATATATCGTCAAAACATCAAAACCAAAGACACGGCAAATATCGGAAATTTTCCAACACTTGTGTTATTTCAAGTATTTAATAACCAATGATGAGGTATTTAAGTATTTTAAACTTTGTGTTGATTAAATAATTAATATGGTTATTTTCTTTTAAACAAATGCCTTTGACAGTTTTTACATTTAAATCATTTGACAGCCTTTAACGATATACTCGTAATATTAAAATAATAATTTGTATTTTATTTCTATCTAGCTGGCCAGGTGAACTTCGTATCGCCAATAAAAGTCACCTTTTAAACCTTCCCTGAACTTCCACAAATATTTCAAGATCAAAATTATCCAAATCCGTTCAGCCATTCTCAAGTTTTAGCGAAACTAACGAACAGCAATTGATTTTTATATATAAGAAGAAGATTTACACAGTACCTATGTAATCAATTATTTACAAATTTGGTACTATATAGTTAATTATTTGGTAATTTAGCCTTGTGTTTTGATTTTGACCTTAACTACCCTTTTTTTAAAACTAAATATTCATCTCTGTGACGGCTGAAGTCATACATATTAATTAATTTAAAACTGTAAAAACCAATTACACTGATTAACAATAATTCATATGCATATACAATTTCGTTTTTTAGTTACATTATCTAGCCATAACTAGGTATATAATTAGAATGAATATGTAATTCTAATTTAGATAAATTGAATTAAGTTATTATTTCATTAAAATAAACATTACAATTCAGTTATTGCGAGAAACTAATTCATATATGCCTTAAGAGTAATAATGATAAAAAACACATTTATTTCTGCCATTATGTGCTATTAGATACACACTTAAATGTAATTTAAAATCAAATAAAAATTAATGTTAATTAGCTTATTTGCAACATTAGCTTAGATAAACACTAAGATTATTATACGTAAAAAAATGAAAATGAAAGATTTAAAATACCAAAAATAATGGAGTTTATGAATAATTCAAAACTCAAAAGGATTTATTGTTAGTACTTTAGGCAGTAGGTGTTTATCCTACCTAATTATTTATGCACATAAAATCCCCGAAATGCTTTAAAAATATTATTAGTAATCTATCTCTATCTATGAGAATCAAAGTCCTGACTGTCTGATATCAAAGCACAGCCTAAACCGCTGGTCGTAGAAACTTGAAATATGGAGGGTATTGCCTTGATGCTTAGGGGTGTACTAATAAAGGATTTTTTAAATTCAACCCCTAAGGGGATAAAAATGGGAAACTGTAGCCCACGCGGGTGAAACCGCGAGGCGCAATTAGTAAGTATTATATTAAAAATTATACTGTGATATTCATACTCCACTAGTGACGACCCCCGGGTCTACCTGTGGCAAAGATGAATGATTTCCATAGAAACTAGCACTATCACTTTATTTGACTTAGGTAATGAATTTTCAAAAAAATATTTCTTGCAAACAACTAGTGAACAAACATGAAGATTCTTTGCCAATAACGTGTGACGTCACTACGTGCTTTAGCGGTCATTCCATGCAGACTAGCGTTGTCGATGGTCGTAATAGGCCTATCGATACTGTCGATAGTACTGCTGCCCGCGCAGCGTAAACTATCGATAGTATCGATAGTACTGCACTAATTCGATTGTATTGCTTTGTTTTAAGCTATCGATAGTATCGATAGTACTGCACTAATTCGATTGTATTGCTTTGTTTTAAGCTATCGATAGTATGGCTTTTTTCAGATGAAAAACAATTAAACAAAAAAATTAGAAAATAAAATTAATATAATGAAAAATAGAAAAAGTAAATTATTAATGTTAATTATTATTATTTTTAATAAGTAAAACTATGTATCAATAGTTACGCAACATTAATGCAGATAACGTAAAGCGCCTGCGTTACGTGCTTAGATGGTCATAGCGAATAAAGGCCCAGATGACTTGTCGTCAACCGCTACCATCTATGTACTTAGTAAAATTACAAATGAAAATCGTTCCCCATCAGCTCCTAAAACTCACATCCACAAAGATAAGTTCACTTGCTGAAGATAAACTCACATTGGCCTGATAATCAATACGCGCGAGGTATCTTAATTACAGCGGCTGTTTTCAAGAAATACATTTTTAATTGAGACCTCCGTCCTTATCCGGCCCATTACATGACAAATGTACCTTAGTCTGCTTCGGCATCGATTGAGGTATGTTTGTAGGGATGTAGCGCATATTTTGGCCTTTCTGGTATTTTATTCGGCCAAATTCTGGATGAGTGATTAACTTAAGAATCTGTCGCCAAGCACCTATCGCTGTGTTCTGACAGCGCCATTTGAGAGCCAGTTCCTAATCTAGATGTAGTAGTGTAGTAGCCACTTTCAACTAAGTACATCGTCACCTCATACCATCTGCATCACTTATGGCCAAACTACCCAGTATAGGTAAAAAAATCTAGTTAATAAAGTTTAATAATAAAAAAAAATATTTATTTTATAAAACTCTATCATTTACCAATATGTGCTGTTACTTCTTCAATCGATTAATCTGGGGTACTATAACTTATTGAATTTTGTATTGTAATCAAATTTGATTTTAGCACTAGTATTATTAGTAAAAATATGACATGTATATGTTTTGGAATAACGAATTAAAAATATGAGGTGTTGGAATCTCTTAATCGCCTACCAACTATCCGGTCAAATACACCTTATCGGCATCTCAAAAAATACCGACTCGATAACAATCAACTTGTAAATCTAATCACGACACTATTTAACGACTTCACTCTATCTATACATTATTATACAATGTATAATCAATCTAAATCATCAGAATGGGCCGTTAAAGTCATTTAAAGCATTAATGACGCGATTACGCTCTGAAAGAAGGTTACGTAAATCATTGTGAGAAATAATGGCTGAACAAAAAGAGCAATTAGTGTTGTGCTAGCGTCGATAGTTTAGCGGATGTCGATAGCATTCCGCGCGGCACGACGTGCTTGCACACAGAAATGCGACCACACGATCTGAGCCGGCGAACGCGGCAGAAATAGCCTTTAACGCAGCGAGGAAAGGGTTACGGCAATTTGGAAAATATTTTTGCCGCCGCGAACAGACGTGAGTTCGATTAAAAAATGTGATTTGTGGCCGCCACTCCGCACGTGTTTTATTTTGCGAGTTGTACGTGACGGGCCCGTCAAGAGAGCGTGGTAAAAAAGAAGCCGAGCCAAAGCGCAGTTTTAAAGCAATTTTGGACGTCGCGTCGGATAATTTGATTACGAGCGTCTGTGTTGCACAACGCGCTTCGGTTCGTTGAGTGCACACAACACAACAAACACGCGTTTTAAATAGCAGCCATTTATTTTAGAAATGTTTCCTTTCATAAACGGTTTTCTACAGCAAAAAGGAGACCATTAGCATCAAAGAACACGCGAAACCTCTTCGGTGATTGCGATTGTCAGTCCGCGTGCGTCTAGCGGGCCATCATTCACACCTGTCAGTTGCCCCTTTGAGGCGGACAGGCGGAGACGGGCCGCAACGACTAGTCGACGGCGATTTGTATGGCGCGAGTAAATCACTTTTGAAGTAATTTATGTCTGAACGCTGCTAGTGATGTGGTTAGAGACGGGGTTAGATTTTATCGATATTTGATGTCTGTAGTTAGATTTGTACTGACGTTTACCGCAAAATGCGTTACATTCTGTCTTTTTTAAAGTTGACGTTATGGTTTTATGTTTATTTTAAAACTACATTTAATTTGACACGAGGAAATGATTACAACTAATAAATTGAAATTGAAATGCAAACACAAAATGTATTTATAATATCTATAAAAATGTAAAAATACACAATCCATCGACATCAAAGTCCAGTATCAACAGAAAACCCAAAAAGTCCAAAACAATCAGTACTTCTATTTATCATTTTCGTGACACTCGGAAATCTAGTGAGATCAATATACAGAGCTACGTACAGTACATAAGCTGCAGATTTATAAAACTATATATTTTAAACAAGGCATTACGTATCTCGAGGATAATAAAAGGGCTATTGTTTTAGAAGTAGGCACATTGATTAGAGTTCACGTTGTTTTACTACTGGGAAGTATGACCGCATCTGTGGCTCCCAGATCGGCATACTTAGCCATGAGCGCAGATGTTTTTCGGACGCTACTTGATAGTATCATCTCTTGTTAATAGAAAAAGACCAATGATGATGAGTCAATCTGTCTATCATCTGTCTGTCTATCCCACAATCAAATATGTAATAGGTACCTACCTACCTACTGTAATACTCAACAGAGGACAGAAAACATGAACAGAACGATTTGAGTGGCAATAACCTGTTTTATGTCTGTAATACATATACGTGTGCGTGTGCGTGTGTGAGTGAGTGCAAAAGATACGGCCAGTACGGAACTGAAACCATTAACTGACCGACACTACCATCAAACAGCTCTTTGAAGTGCCACTAGGGTTGTTAATAAACGATTTCAAAAACGGCTCTAACGATTTCCTCCCGACAACTGATGGACGGCGATTACACGCGTCCGCGTTGATGATTTATAGATGACAGACGGACAGACGGACGTTAAAATTGAATCAGTATGAATTGAATTAGCCATAGAGAGAGCCATGCTTGGAGTTTCTATGCGTGTTAAAATCCGAAGCGAGGAAATTCGCCGAAGAACCATAATTCGTCGACGTAACTCTCAGAATTTGCAAGTTGAAGTGGCAATGGGCAGGCCACATCGCTCTGCGAACCGATAACCGATGGGAAAGAAAGATTCTCGAGTGGCGACCACAAACCGGAAGACGTTCTGTAGGTAGGAAGGCTCCGCACTAGGCGGACCGAGGACATTGTAAGAGTCGCAGGGAGTCGGTGGTTGCAAATGGTTAATAGATGCTCATGTTGGCGTTCAAAGGGGGAGGCCTATGTTCAGCAGTGGACTTCTTTCGGCTGATGAAGATGATGGTGATGATGATGATGGCTATGTGAATAACAACTTTCGATGATGATGATGATGTTGCGAATGATAACGTTCAAGAAGTTATGTTGTGAAAGAAACTATTGCAAGAAAAGTGTTTTTGTTTGATTGAACTATAAGTACTACTTTGCATTTCATTATATAGTGCGTTTTTTAAAACCGGTACTTTTTACCTAATTTTACTTGAACAGTAAGTTTTTTTACTCAATGGAAAAACTTTACTGTTATGCATCGTCCTCTTTGTCACTTACCATCAGGTTAGACTGAGGTCAAATGCTGCCTAATTGTCAATAACAATAATATAAAAAACTAGTCAGCTGCGAAGCCGTCCACAAAAGTAATTCCCATAGCGTCAGCACTCAATTTTATTTCATTGAAACGTTATTGAGTTATCAATTAACACTCACGTGCAATTCAATGAACGTGCTCTATAAAAGGCATTGAGTCCTCTTCAGATACAAATGGCATTATTGATATTTCCTGATAATAAATTCGTTTAAGCAAATATGAACAACTTTTTATTCTTATATATAAAAATCAATTGCTGTTCGTTAGTCTCGCTAAAACTCGAGAACGGCTGGACCGATTTGGCTAATTTTGATCTTGACATATTTGTGGCAGTTCAGGGAAGGTTTAAAAGGTGACTTTTATTGGTGATACGAAGTTCGCCGGGTCAGCTAGTTTAAAATAAAAACTACTACCAGTATTGGCGGTTGGAATAAACCGTCCAAAAGATAATATAATGACGTCAGAGTCATCAGACTGCTGAGCTGCTGAACTATCCAAGTCGCGTGCAAAAGCTAGCTAGTATCAGTATCAGTCCACTGCTGGACATAGGCCTCTCCCAAGGTACGCCACTGAGCCCGGTCTTCGGCTCTTCTCATCCAACCAATGCCAGCACTCGGCACAAGTCGTCGCACCACGTTGTCGCAGGGCGTCTTACAGTCATAAATCTAAAATATTATTCGCATAAAAGTTTTTAATCGAAAATAATGGCCCAATTTTTGGCTTTTTCAACATTTTTTCTCCTGTTCTTGAAACAAATACCAACATAAACAGTAAAAATAAATGCATAAAATTGAGAACATCCTCTTTTTTGTTTTTGGTTGGTCAAGAAGTAGATAACATTATTAATTACAAAATATAGATAGACCTAAAGCCTTCGAGCTATTTTTCCCAAATATACTCTTATTAATGTAGATGTTTTTTTTTCGATTTCATATGAGGTAGGTTAAGGCCACAAAGACCTGGGCCTTAACAGCGCCGGCCTTTGCTTTCCGAAATGGGCAATAAAATTAAAAATGTGCACACTGCGAAGCGCGAAAACCATACGCAGTATAAAGAGAGCGGTCCACGGTGCGATGATTTCAGTGTTTATGGATTTAGGGTACCGCAGAAAAAAATACCGAAGAAACCATTTTTTTCATCATCATCATCATCAATAGAATCGGCAACGCCCCTGGTGTTGCAAATGTCCTTAGGCGACGGGGACCGCTTACCATTAGATGAGACGTCTGCTTGTTTACCACTCTGTTACATAAAAAAATAGAAAACAACTTAAACGTGTCATTTTTTTAAACGCAGTTAGACGCATTCTTTTTACGTTCTGTTGTGATAATGTATACAAAAATACATTATTATGAAAGCCAAACATCGACCTCGAAACGCTTCATGTATTTATCTTCACCGCTGTTATTTTCAAATAATTTACAGACTTGGAAAACTTTGAGCTAATTTTAAATTCATCATCATCATAAGCCTGTAGCAGCCCACTGCTGGACATAGGCCTCTCCCAAGGTACGCCACTGAGCCCAGTCTTCGGCTCTTTCCATCCAACTATTACCAGCTACAAACCAGTCACCACATTAAAACTAATTAAGTTTTATACGGAACCCGGTACACAAATCTAACTCTTCCTTGTCAACTTCCACCCACTTTTTGCTTGTGTTGGTTATTGTGCACATGATTTATGCGGCGTCACGTAAATATCGCGTAATGGTCGATAGACCGTGGCCTGGCCGGCTACCGGGAGTGCAGCTGTAAAGCCATTGAAGATCTGAACTTGGTACCGAAGACAGACTTTTGACTGTTTCGTGTTATGCCTGGTAGAAAAAAGGAATCGTTTCGAAATGTATGGAGTCTGGGCCTCTTTACACACTACATAATTATACTAAAAATTGCTAAAAGCATTCAAAAACGTTTCGTATCATCATCTGACGACGCGGTAGCCGAGTTGGTAGTATCCCTGCCTGCGAAGCTAGCGGTCTTGGGTTCGAATCCCGGTAAGGGCAAATATATGTGTGATGAGCACGAATATTTGTACCCGAGTCTTGGATATTTCTATCTATATAGGTTTAGGTTTAAAGAATTTATTCTCAATATGTATTTATTTCTCTATATAAGTAAATATATCAAATAGCAAAAAAAAACTATGAACACAACATGGTTGGGCTTTTTGGTGGCAAATCTTATTTTTATTTCCAAAACTTGTGTTTCTGCGAGTGATAAATGTGTGATGTAGTGTGTTAATGTGTACGCGTGTAGAAAATTGAAATTCAGTTGTGAAAAGAGATTTTTCTTGTTGCTTCAATAAGTTCGTATAAAGTTTATGAAAAGTGCCACTGCTCTACTTACAACACTAAGGGGACTATTGTGCTTGGCCCGGATTGTATGACACATATCATCCTCTCACCATCATCATTTAAAGAAAGAAATCATGACAATGGTGTCGATTCGGTTTTACTTTTTTTTTTTGTTTATTTGCCAGTGTCAAGTATAAAATATCTCAAACTCAGAGAGTTGAATCATGATGATGATGATGACGATGATGAGATGATGGGATGAGGATAGTGTTTAAGTAATGTAGTGGAGCTATACTTTAAACTTTACACGGACTTGAAAAGCAACTTTTCGAGCAACTAGAAAAGTCTCTTTCACAACTTTATTTCAATTTCCCACACTCGTACACATTAACGAACACATAATGGTTAATAATCCACCAATATTACACATTATCACTCGAAGAAACACAAGTTTTGGAAATTAAAACAAAATCTTCATGTTGACAGTTCAATTGCCGCCAAAAAAGTCCGTTTAACTAGTTAGTTTTAAAATTCAACTTAATATCCTGAATTGTCAACATAACTCAAAACGTCAATTAATAAATTAAGCCATAAACAACCCCAGATAATAAATAATTGTGATGATAAATAATAGGCTTCCGAATAAAACATTCGGCAAATGCGTTATTCATTTCCACCCCTCGCTTGTCCGCGCCAAAACGTTCCTACCCTCAAAAATTATGTATGAAATGAATATTAATCATGTAGGGGATGCATGGGGGATGTATCGCGGAAACAAGATTTGATGACAAATTGAATCGGATACTGCAAAAAGGGCATATCCAGTGTCTATCCTACATCTTACTAATATTATTAAAGTGAAAGTTGAGTATGGATGTTCGTTACTCTTTCACGCAAAAACTTGATTTGAGTGAAATTTGGAATGGAGATAGCTTACACTCTGAATTAACACATAGACTACTTTATCCGGGAACAGGATTCTGTGGGAAGACGCAGGTGAAACCGCGGGGCGCAGCTAGAGTTAAATAAATATATTTATATATAATTTTTTTTTAATATATTTATATACCTCTACTAGGCACCCACCCTGGTTTCGCTCGGATATACAAAGGCTTACAATATTTTAGACAATCGGAAAAAGCAGCCAGTCATCTCACAAAAGAGGTGAAATTTGTTTGTTTGTATAGATGTAGGGATAAACTCCTTTACTATGATCCGATTCCGAAAAAGATTAAATGTAGGTACTAATAGGAAGCCATAAGGATATTATCCTTGGCTATGTTTAATTTTGATAAAAAAGGGTTATCAGTGAAAAACTTGTAAAAAACAAAAAAAAAACAAATCAATCTTGTTGAAATTTGGTATGGAGACTGTTTAAATCCTGCGGAATGACAAAGGGTACTTTTTATCGCAATAAACAGTAGTTCACGCGGGTAAGCCCGATGAGAACAGCTAGTAAGCAAAAAAAAACGAAACTAATTATCACAAACACACTTACTTACATTATTTTCACAAAATAACAGCGATTAATTTACCGAGGAAATAATACCGACAAAGTTAACGACCACATTCTCCTTAACATACCGAAATAATTAAACGACCGTCAGCGATAAAATTAAAATATTTTTACTAGTTTTTGCTTCCTCGACACAGTCGGTTAATTCCGCCGACACAATAAAGGCGCCATATAAAGATATGTTTTAAAATAAAAGGGGGTAATTTAAAGTTATGGCATTCATATCATTGTTTTTAATTAGTAATGATCAATGTTTTATTGTCTTTTGGTATGAGAGAGGCTTTGTTTTATTGCGGCTTTTTTTAAAAATAATTGCTTTTTACTTTCGAGAGACAGCAAGCAGTGGCGCGGCCGCTTTTTACTGAAAATAAAAAAAATAATTTTATATAAAATTTAATATCAGAAAACCCTAACCATCACGTGAGATTGTGGGCAAATCCTTACCTAGAGATAATAATAGTAAAGAAACTTGACAAGAATTCTTGTTTTTAGTTTATTGGAAGGGATTGCTGAGCGAGCACGTTAACATTACCAAATAAGTTTAAATTTTTGAAGAATTTTCAAGTCGTCGTCTGATAAATTGTACCCCAGAGTAAAGAAAAAACAAAGCTCTATGTTTGTAGATTTATTTCTTCACTCAAAAAACGTGTTACAAAAGAGACTCAACCTTGATTATTTTAATTCACTAAATGATATGATGAATTCCCCTAATTCTTATTATCCCCAATCATCATTCCGATCTCGATCTCAAATTGCAGGTAGCCATTGTTTCAACAGCACACAAAGGCAGTTAAACGTGTTAACTGACATTAACCTGTTATTTTGTACTTAATTACTTTTTCAAATAGTAGAAACGTATATTAGAAGTCATAATCATTATTTATTTATGTCGGTTATATATGTTTAAACAATGGCATAATTGTTTTAACCTCAATTTCGAAGTGGTTTTAACAAGTGTATAATCTCACAGGCGGAGATACATATCTTAACTATGGAATTAATGATGGTTCGACGTCTAAACACCATTTAATGTGATTATATTAACGCAACGAGCATGGTAACCAAAATTACAGAAATAAAAAAAGCCAAATATATTCGGTGACTCTAACTAGAGCATAAAAGTTCTGATGATGACGGAGAAAAACTGGTCGGCGAAGCAAATCTCAGCATTGAGAATGTAACTACGTAGATATATTATAAAAAAAAAGAAAAATAAAGGGGAAAAAAGTTCAAAACAGTTTTGATGATGACGGAGAAAAACTGGTCGAACTAGCTAATATCACCCTCGCAACTGTAATAGGATCACAAAGATTATGATGATCATGGAGAAAGATGGGTGTCGAAGCAAATATCACCGTTGAGACTGTAACTGGATCATAAATATTATGATGATGAGAGAGACAGATTGGTCGTCGAACCTAACATCACCAGTGGCATGGTGACAGAAGATATAACAGAGATTAAAAAGCTGACAGAGATAGATACTCTTTGTTGGCCTTCTTAAATATCCATGATAGTTTGGTAGTACAGATTGATGTCGACATGCGACTCCTGGGTCGTGAGTTCAAATGCTGCAGTAAGCTTGGGTGAAGAAAAACACTCTGATGAATCCATAGATCGGGGTCTTCCAGCAGGCCCACTTTAGTCCAGGCGCCATCTTCGACCACATCATCATTTAACATCAGGTGACTTGTGGTCAAACGCTACCTCGTAAGATGTAAAAAACTTTTTGATATTTTTTTACTTTTGAAGCGTGCAAACATCCTATTGCAGTTGACTGTACCTAAATATTGGTCTTATTCGATTGTCAAACGTCAAATCAAACAAATAATATTTGATTTGTTTGACATCACAAAGGTATGGGCGTTTGTCTGATAAGATTGCGATCCAGTACAAGCTGTCATTGATGTCAATTTTTTTTTTCTTCTCCCGGCATTTTTCTCTTTATATACCACTGTCACGGTAGAACTAAAAGGACTCTATTGTATCACTAAAAATAAAAAAATGCTAAAAATAATAAATTAAATAATAATTGACGAGGATAAAAATAAATGTGTAATTATTCAATGCACTTTTCCCTCATTAAGTAGACTGTTTTTTTTCTATTTTTATTTAAAGATAGTATAAAAAATTAAATAAAATCTTTGTTAAATAAAAAAATAAAAGTAAAAAATGATCTGAGAGAATGAATGACGCTATTTACATTTAAAACAAATCAATTATGTATGCAATACATCAGTAAAACTAATTTTGAAGGAAAAGTCAAAAGTCAGTCATAAAATCACAACATCTTAACTGGACTACCATCCTAAAATTGGGCAATCAACACTCCAACAAGCCGATTGAAACATCGTCGTTGCCCGCCATTGTTGTCACAACACTCAACTGTCGCACTTGTGACACCCGTCACAGTTGTCACGTCGTCACACTTATTGTCACGTTTGTGTGTTTTGTCACGCGCGGTACGACCACTTGTCGCGCGCTCATTGTATTTTGTCGTTGCTCAATAAATGTTGCTTTATGTTATTGGCGATGTGAAGTGGGCTTTATACATTTGAGTATTTAATTAGATTTTATTTGTCTAACAAAAAAGTTATTTTTGTTTATTTTTACTACCTACGGGATAGCGTTTGACTAGAAGTCACCTAGTGTAATTTTATCCACTGACAGGTTCTGTTCACCACCTAATTTCAATATGATTGGTCCTACCACCCTCGTGTTAAGAATCTGTCGCCAAGCACCTATCAGTGTGTTCCGACAGCCCCAATTGAGGGCCAGTTTCCAGTCCAGGTGTAGCGTGGCGCCATCTTCGACCACATCGTCATCGGCCTGAAATTGTTTTACAAACAGACAGACATACATTTATGATATAAGTATGGAAAAGTATGGATTATGTATTTACAGTTTGTATTTTGTAATGTTTCGCAAAAGTCTTACAAATTTTATATCACAAGGATGGTGTAAACATTTATTTTTGTATTCTTAACAAAAGTTTGATCATGCTGTTAGTTCGTTACATTTTTACATGGCTGTAAATACGTTAATAATATGTAGTAAAAGGCCAATTACTATACCTTCAAATTACATTTACAGCTTCAAACCAGTAAAAATACTGTACCAAAAGTTTTTCAAAATAAAGCGCCACTTTTAAGGCTGAGATTACAAGATGAAACTAATAATGAGGGTCGAATTGTAATCCTTTTTTTCCGCATCTGACTGTAGTCAAAAAATAAGTCACGAAACAAAAGTAAATCATACCAAAAATTGTGATAATCTCTTTACATAATACAGCAGGGTGTAATACAATTAAAACGCGCAATACACAGAGAGCTATGAAATCATTTTTTTTTAAATATTCCTTGATAGTATTTTCGCGATTTTTCTAACGTCTTCAGTAATATTAATGAAATATGACGTATGTTTGAACTTTATCAAATATGTATTTACATTAAAAAAAAATGTAAAATTAATCTCTTTGACCTGCCTTGTTTAACAGACAAAAATTTGTAGTGTAGCATAGTAAGGCTACCAACACCCAAGCCTTAACAGCCTCGAAAGCGTAAAACTGCTCGGTTCCAAGTATTTCAATTCCACAAAAATCGTGCACGTTCATTATCGTTATGACTACTCGTCATTATGACTCCTTGTTATTATGACTCCGGGTCGTTATGGAGAACAGTATCATTATAATGAGTCGTAATGTCTTTATTGCTCGGTGAATTTAAAATTCACCACGACCTAGTAATTTGATACATAGTAGTTGTGTAATTTGTATGATAATGACGTTTGCGTGTGTGAGTGACGTGTAATGACCAGGATGCTTTATTGAACGTAGAAATGCGCCGGTGTTTGTAATTTTTATTAGTGAAAATGTAATAATGTCGCTAATATAGCGTAGTGTATGCGCTTGATGCTACTGAAATCTGAAAGTTTTATTAGATTGAGTTCTTAACATAATGTTGTGTATTGTGAAATTTTCAGTAAAGTTTTATGTTTATTTATATCTGTTTAATAATTTCACATAATATAAGCAAAGATAGATAGATTAAACTCTCTGTTGGCACACCACAACACAGATAAGTTGACATGTAAAACAACAATTGTCACAAAGAGCGCTCTTATAGCTCAGAACGATCTCTTCCAGACAACCCAAAAGCAGAAGAATAGTACGAAAAGTATATGATATCAAATGACATGGTATCTATTATTATTGTTAATCGTTATTTTGCTGGGCTTTTGGTTTGTTATTAAAGCAGACCGTCATATGAATAATGTCGTTAAAAGACAAGTATCATTTTTAATAATAAAATAACTGACTTCTCTTTCCCTTCAATTTCTCTGAGATACCATCATCAGATCCTAGTTTCCTTAACATGGTACTACTCTTGGGATATCCCCTTTCCAACAAAAAAAGAATCATCAAAATTGGTTCATAAACGACGAAGTTATCCGCGAACAAACATAAAAAAGCATATATACAATGGAATTGAGTTTGAATTGTAGTTTGAAATTTTTGAAAAAGAAAAGGTATTCAAGTATTAAATAACCATTTTTGATTTGTAACATTAATGTGATAGTTTCTTTTTTGTACGGTCTCATATTTTTTGGATAAAAGCTACATTTTACAATTTTTCTAGCACAAATGCTTATGAGTACAAACAATATCACGCAAAACAAGGAGTTAATTCATTTGCACGAAGTGTAATAAAACGAATTGCCCTTAATTTCACGAGGCTATTAGTTCATGACGTATAAAGTTATATGTTGTTTATTAATTACACGAACGCCATATATCAAATTAATAACATGCTTTCTGACTGCCGACGGCTGACATAGTTTTCTTTTTTAATGGAATAATGGTGGTCGTATTTTTAAATGTTTAAAAGTCAACTTTAAAAAAAACATCAGTATACATATTATTTTTGCTGTTTTTGAAATAATAACCGTGTACTTACTTTTTCATGCCTTCGTAGCTAAATTTAATTCATTTTTTATAACTAACAATGCTCACAACAAATCATCAACCTATGAGATATCTATTTAATCTAGTCTTAATATACCCAGGTACCTTTAAGGATACAAAGCAGCAGGGAACAAATTAATTACAGTCCTTAGCATTCAGCAAAATGAAAAGTAAAAAAAGTATCCTATGTCCGTCCCCAGAGTTACAACTGTTTTTAAACGTAATAAATTTTATCAAGATCACTTTAGTGTTTTAGACGTAACAAGGTAAAAAAGGCAGCCAGTCAGACAGGTAAAGTTACTTTCGCTTTAATAAATAACATGGATTTTTTTAGTGAAAAACAAATTAATGTATTGTTTACAGTAATCCTGTAATGTTCTAGAAATGTATTTCAACAACATTTCATAGGATATTTATGACCAATTACCGTTTCGTTATTAATGAGTAATGACCGATGGTCATTATTTCAAGAGATAATTTCGCGAAGTGTCGAGTAAGCGGTACAGACTGTACAAATGTCGTAATTCCCCGGTTGTAGCGAGAGTGCTAGGTGCAAGCAGATATAAATCAAATGTATGCTTGCACTTAGCGCGAGTAGCGGATAAAACAAGTGTCATAAAAATATATTAAAGTGAAATGTGACAAGAAAATGTCGGAAAACTAGTAAGTAATCCTTATTAGGCAAAGGCATGGGTATACTCCAAAAAACTCTTACTTTAATAGGCTAAGGAAGCATTTTGTATGAAAGTAAATGCATGAGACAACAAAATAATAACAATTACTTACATAATTGGATATATCAGAAATATTATGCCATTTTTCAATGATAAAATAGATAAATAATATTATCAGTAGATCCTAATACAAGCTGAATCATTTTTCATTCCAAAGCTGAAATAGTCAGAGATAAACATAGAGAAAATCGGTAAAAGTTACCTATATTCTTATTATTCGTTAGCATTCCCACTCCACCTTTCACATTTAACATTCACCAGCGTTTAATGCCGTCGATTAATATTTTAATTCGCGTCTGCAATAATTTAATAATCTCTCGCCACTGAGTATGTCAATAATTTATCATTTGAAATGGCAACCGGTATCTTGTGAAATCAGTTATCGGTGTTAAATGAGGTGTTTTTTAAACAACTCATTAAGTTTGGTGCTTTTTTACATCTTGCAGGTTGCCGTTTGAAGTTGCGTGATGCTATGTGGCTACTATGTGGCTGAGGTCTCGCTACGCCTAGATTGGGAGTTGGCTCTCAAGTAAATCTGCCGAAACACATCAATGTATCAAACAATTAATGCTTGACGACTCATTCAAGTAGTGCCAGAATAGGAACAGGCGTAAAGACATATTATGTACTTGAAGTTTCCGCTTTAAAGTCAATATTTTGAATTTGAAGGGTCGTACTAGTTAGACTAGAGCGATGGTGGCCGAACGGTTTGGCGTGCGACTTACAAGACGCCGACACCGAGTTCGAATCCTCTCGACCTCGTATAAGTTATGTGCGGATTTGCCATCGCTCAAAACGGTGAAGGAAAACATCGTGAGGAAACCGGCATGCCCAAGAACTGCAACATTTTCAAGGGCATGTGACATCTACCAACCCGCACTGGGCCAGCGTGGTAGATTATAGCCCATACTCTCTCTCTGAGAGAAGGCCAGAGTCCCAGCAGTGGGATCGTGGAAGGCTGATAATGACTAGTTAGACTAGCTTCTTCTCTTTCCGTATGAGATAGTGGTCAAATCTATTTGTTGGAGTTTTCAGGCCCCCTGAAGGCTTCCAACTTTGCTTGAAAACTGATTCAACCGGGAACCATATTTTGACATGCCAGCAATCAGTAAAAAATACCACTAAACTGTCACTCATTTGCGAGGCTAAATAATTATAAAACTATTATTTTTAATAGCTTGCCAATAAAGCTTTATTGGCTCTACAAATGCTAAAACGAGTAAAATTTACTTAACTGCGATAAACCGGTAGATAAAAATAAAAAAATAAATCAAATCTGATATGAATTTCCAATTTGTATTTTTAAATTCCAAGCTGGAACTCGAGACTGTGTTTTTGGACACGAGAAACAATTAACATAAACAAAAATTTAACAAAAGAATGTGGATCCTAATCAAATTTGCCAAATTAAACAAATTGCACTGCCATTTTAGTTTCCGAGAAGATCATTAAAACAAAAATAAAACTTTATTGCAGTGCATCTTAATAATTTTGTTCATCGCCATAATCATTTTAAAATACACATGTCATTTTGTCACCTCCAGTGGGTTGATGGGTTTTTTATGTGGAAATTGAGGTAAACGATAATAGAGGTAAATTAATATAGGTATAGAATTAAATATGTACCTTGAAGTATTATGATTGTACCTACTAATTTTGAGTCGGTAATTGTGCTTGCCAAATTTTATCATAATAACGCCCACACAATCACATACATAGCTAGACTCCTAACTAGCGTCGCACCGCACCTTTGAAGTTACCGCTTCGCGACGGATACCGGCGCACCGCCTGTGTTACCACGGACGAGACCCTTCCCACGGTGCGTCGTGCGTGCTGGTCCGCGTCCGTCCGCGATATCGCGCACCGTGGGAAGGGGCTTTTAAACATCAAGCAGTTTTTGACACTTTGGCCGCATCATCACTTAACATCCGATATGTTGTATTGTGGTCAAAGGCTACTTTGTAAGTTTTTAGAAGAAACCCAAATTATTGATCTAATACACGTTTAGATAATTGAGTATTTTCACCTACTTTTGTCGTTGACTGTACCTATGGCCGCGCCGATGTCACTACCAATGATTTATCATCGTTTTCACATATTTTAAAATTCTTCCCCTATAACTTTATCAAACCGTTACAACATGGTAACCACCCTATCCCACACAAGCTGACTCAGGCTATTCACCCGTCACAAGGACGTGTCCACACGACCCGCCATACCGCTGTCAGCAAAGCATTGTCACGTTGACAGGTGACAAGTGACGTCACGTCACTGATACTTTATTCGCTTGTCACTGAGCGTCATAACGCTACAGCGATAGGTGGTATTGTCGAGGGTTAACCAATACTTTTTGTTGGGTGACAAAAACGAGTGGAAATCGGGGTTTTGATTACGCGTTTTTTGTCGCGGTATGCCGCAAAGATTTTATTTAAAATGCTTAGTTTAATATGTCAATGCATTTTCGTCGTGATGTAAATTATATAAATAAATTGAACTGGTTTATATCTAGATAAATATACTTGATTTTGCTTAAATTCATTGAACTACTTTCCTATCAAATTATTTACAACAACACTGTCAATATAAATTCATTCCTCCTTACAGTTATTTAATACAAAAGTATATTTTTTGGTTTATTTGTGTGTCCTTTTGCGCAGAATTTTTTTTCAGAGTTTGTTTTTATAAGAATAAAAATAAGAATCATTTATTTGCAACAAATTATACAAAATACAAAACAAAACAATATGCTATAAGAAAAAACTACAAAAGATGTATTGTTGCAATGCAACCGGCCTCAACTCAGCGTTGTGCTGCTCGTTGGACCAGCGCTGGTCTTGAGTTGAAGCCGCTTTTGATGACGTCACTAGCATGAAGGTAATTTTAAATAACAAAAATTAAATCAAATACATTTTTATCCTAAAAACTATAAGTGAACATTTTACATAATATTCATTGTTTTTCAATTACAATACTTAGCATACAGGTAAGTTATGGAATTAAAACTGCGCTACTTTTTGATCTAGCAAGTGTCATATTATAGGTACGCTACTGTCTATACCGAAAAAATGCCCGTTTCCCGTGGAAATATCCACGCGGGAGAAACCGTGGGGCATAGCTACTATAGATATTAGATATAATGTTGTATAATATTAACTTGTTTCAATACTAATTTAAGACAGCTATTCTAATATTATACATCCGCCGATCTAAATATTAAAATTAAAGCCAATCGAAGCAGAAAAACACCTAAGTATATGATCCTAGTAGATAAGATGGAATTTATGTAATTGATTGCATTAAAATATATTTACGATCTCATGATCACCTCATTTGTATACGAAAATAATAAAATGGCAGTTTTAAAACACTTTAGACCAATTTAAGATTGAGGATACCTAACACGATATAAATCTATAGGTATAAATTTATATATTAGCATAATGTTTGCTTGTAAAAATATTTATTGCGAACTTCGGTCTCTAATGAGTTAAATAGAAAGGGTATTATATTCCCAAGCATTTATTTGAAATACTATCTTTAACCCTACAAGGCACCCAGTTCCATATGTGGAACACCGACTTTAATCGTTCCTATAGCCATAAAAATTTTAGTAACGACATCTCTTGACATCTTGATAGAAGCTACTGACATTTAGCAATGTAGTAATACGAATCTTTACCTATAGATGTCGTGCATGTCTTTGTTATAATGCACTCAATCTGAAATTTGGGTAAAAGTGATACGTTAGTCATTTGTCTGATTTCAAAAATAAAAAAAATAAGTTATTGATACAGTTTTGACTCGAAAAAATTACTGTCTGTTATACGAAGTGTATATTTTGCAGAGGTAAGTAGTTTTTTATATTACAATAGTAAATGTATTAGTAAATCATATTTTTACGTATGTTCCACATACGGTACGTTGAGCTTTGGTGTCTGTTTTTACTTATACGTACATACTATAACTTTCCATAGGAATACTTTCATTTTATTGCAGATAATGTCGCGAAGAAGATTTTCTCATGAAGATATTGAGGTTTTCTTGTATATTCCTTCTGGGAGTGAAGATGAACAAGATTTTTCTGAAGCTGAAAGTGATGATGACATCGAAAAAATTCATTCCATCCAAAACTTTTTATTTGAGCCTCTTAGCGACGTGGAAACTTCTTTATATCCGCAGAGACCCCAGTATTCATCTCCCGTTATGGAGGTTATTACAAATATTGGAAATCGTCGGCCAGAATTATCAGACCCTCAGCCTAGCACATCAGGAATGACTTTAGGTTCAACTACAGGGCTACTTCGTTCCTAAGGAAATATAAAATAAAAATCAGGACCAGAAAATGGTACTTGAGGCAATTTTATGATCTTCTTGATGTAACAGTTATCAATTGCTGGTTGTTGTACAGAAGAGTTGAGGAGCAGCAGCATACTCCAACCCCAATGAAACAGAAGGACTTCAAATTTAAAGTAGGGAAAAGTTTATGCATGTTTGGGACATTGATAAAAATAAGAGAGGTACACCAAGTTTATCTGATGAAATTGAAAATAAAAGTCAGAAGCCAAATACATCAATCCTATCCTCGTGATGTCAGACGTGATGGGTTTGAGAACTTTCCTGTTTGGGGGGAAAAAGACTACGATGCAAATATCTTGGATGCAAAGGAAAAACATTCTTATCTTGCGACAAATGTCACGTACAACTTTGCCAAAATAAATATATAAATGTTCTAGATCTTTTAATCAATAAAAAAAATAACAAATCCTAATTCCTACTAATATTACACACGTGAAAGTTTGTGAGTATGGATGTATGGATTCATGGATGTGTGTATGTGTGGTTGTATGGACGTTTGTTGCTCTTTCACGCAAAAACTACTGAACGGATTTTAGTGAAATTTGAAATGGAGATAGCTTATACTTTGGATTAAAACATAGGCTACTTTTTATCCCGAAAAAGGTTCCTGCGGGATAGTGGGAAGACGCGGGTTGAAGCCACGTGGCCCAGCTAGTTTATTATATTACTTAGATGATTTTATTCATTATAAGTTACAATATACATATAAAAAAGTATAATATATAATTGTTATTTCATTTTGTTTAAAATAATAAGTCACCAAATAAAAAAATAAATAAATTACAAACTATTTCTAAAACAATTCAATTTTACTAGTTCACTACCAAAAATCATAGCTAAGGCTCAGTGTACCGTATGTGGAACTGAAATAAAAAGTGGATTTTCCCGGAAAATATGATTTAAATTTTTTTATTATTATTTTTCCCTAACTTCTGATCACTAATTACAACCTATATATTTTTTTCGTGCACTAAAAAAAAATTGAGCCTTGTAGGGTTAAAGCACTGCCATAAATATACCTATACAAAAATTTTTACATGAAAATACATCGGTTTACGATGAAAAATCAAAAACAAAAAGCGAAAAATAAAATAAGGTCAGATGTAGCTTACCTATAAAACAAAATTGTTAGTAAGTAACTATGTTATTCTATTTCAAAGCAGCGCAAAACAAACAATAAAAGTAATATGTAAAGGAAAAAATTGTATAAGTTGCCCAAAACATTAGAAAATTCGAGACAAACTGAAAATACTTTTTTGTATGGGTTTTTGTACAAAATTTTATGTTCGATACTTTTTATTGCGATGAACTGTATTTCACGCGGGTAAATCCGCAGGGCTCAATGCTCTCTTTTGCCGCATTTTATTGCATAGAGTCGTAATATTATTTTCACGATCTCTCTAATGCTGGGGCCACACTAACGGGAAATGCCGTTCAATGGTGCGATGATTGACGTTTGACATAAGTGTAGCCACGACGTTGGACAACGGCATTCACATTGGCGTTTGACGTTAGCCGATAATTCAAGTGCATTCACGTTGACCGTTCAAGTGTAGCCACTCACATAATAGCGTTAATAATTAACGCAATATTTATCGCGAAGATAGGCATTGACATTTATTTACTTTGACGTTGACCTTAGTGTGGCGCGGGCAAAAATGATTTAAAATGCTAAGTTTAGTCTGTGCCTAAGCAGAAATCGAACCATTGGCTGAGCATTAATAATACCAAAGTAATTGCATTCAAAATCACTGAGCACTGCAATGCACAAAACACCTAAACAAGCAGAATATAACCGGTGTTGTTCCACAATTTTTCACCACAACGACCGTGCTTTAATGGCTATTTACACATCATTAATTCGAAAACAAAATATTTTCGCCACAAACAACGGTGTAATCAAACGAGACGCACAGCGAGTACGAATTTCAATTGATCATTAAATTCTTCCAGCGGAGCGCGATTTCATTATTTTCGTATTGAAATGGAAAACATTGGACTCTAAATAAACGTTTCGCATAAAGAATTACGAGTGAATAGTAATGGGGCATTCATATTAGATCTATATTCATGTTTCCATATCCCAATGTACACAACTAACCAAGAGAAATCTTATTTTAGTAAAGCTTACTATAAAATATCGGACTATTTATATGACGGAAAAGCTTGGGATTGTGGTAAACTTGCTCCAATTCAATCAATTAGTAATAAGAATAAAATTACCTGCAGGGCGTTTCTTGCCTGTTCTTTTGCCGGCGTAAGGAGGTTGGAACAGTTTTAAGTTTGATGTTTTAAAGTGATCACAATTTATCCTATTAATAAAATACTACTGACTATGAAATTTGGTGTTATTGTTTTATCTTATTTGTCGTTGAATAGTTGAAAATGAAGCGTTCGTAGCCAAGCTTCGCTTGCTCTGCGGTCACTAATTGGATGGGTGACCAGTTGACCAATGGAATGTGAGCGGTTCCGTGCTTCGGAAGGCACATCGGTCCCGGTCGTTACCATAACATAGTAGTCGTTAGACTATGTTGGAGGCCTTCAGGTGGTCTGAAAACTGGCCTATCCTCCAACCCGCACAATGCCCCGTTGAAGGTACATATATTAAACTAGCTATTCCTCGCAGTTTCACCCGCGTGGGCTACAGTTTATCCCGATAAAAAGTAGCCTATATCCTTTTTCAGGCTCTAGACTATCTTTGTACTTAAATTTCATTTAAATCGGTTCAGTAGTTTAGGCGTGAAAGACAGTCAGACAGAGTTACTTTCGCATTTAGGGATTTTATAGAATGTACAGAGTGAACCAATGTTTCTGCAGTCTTTATGCATAATATATTATAAGCTTTGTACCGTTAACAAAGATAATAAACATAACAATTTCTCAAGTAGGTAGTATTTCTAACAAACACGTTTCCTTTGACTTCTCAAAGCCCTAGTTATGCCACGAAGTCCTCAAAGAATAATGATAATCACATAATGGTGCATAATGGCATGGTATCGATCCGACAGTTATGCATGATTGAACCAAATTGCTGCTTCACTCTATCAAGAGTAGGAAGGTACATTATGAAACATTGCGGTCAGTTATTTATATAAAACTTTTGTATTGAAATAGGTGGCTTTGGTAATGTGAGTGTAGTATATAATAATATACTTAAAACTGTAGTGGTAGAATATAATAATTATGAAAATAAACTTTTATAAGTAGGTTTTAAGGGCTACACAGTAGGGTAGCGTTTGACCACAAGTTATCTGATATTATGGGACGAAATCCAATATAAATTTATATACAATAGGAGACAACATGCAGTCACTTTAAAGCGTCAAAGTAAAAAATAGTTTCACTTGTTCCACTTCCAACCTCTTTCGCCGGCCAAAAAGCTGGCAAGAAACGCCCAGCAAGTCACTTGTTAGGCGCAAACACGATTGCAAATTCAATCTTATTTATTACTAACTGATTGAATTGCAGCAAGTCCACTACAATCCCAAGCTGATGACGAAGTGTGGTCGAATAAATCAAATACATTGCTTAGATTATTTTGTCGCGCTTTCATTCCACCTATTGTTCAGATGATCGATGCACAAGGAAGCGTCAAAAGTCCTCGTAACGTGAATGGCATTACAATAAATGTCAACATGAACACGCATATCATGTGGCCAGCAATGCTAGCATGTCGCCTCTCACGTCAAGGCGACAAAGCGGCATTGACAGCGGGCGACGGCGACATGGCAGGGCGATAATGAGTGGGCACACTCCACCCGTTTGAGGTAGCGGGCACTCGGCAACTGAAGTGGAAAGACATGGTAACTTTATATTGCAGTCTGCTCTCGAATTACTTGAAACTATAACGAAATATACCATCTTTGGTAAAACACAATTTTTCAATTTTTTTTATTGAATATACACACAATCAATTAGTAAAAGGAAAATAAAATTGTCAATGTGATCGCGGCAAAAAAATTACTTGCCGGGCGTTTCTTGCCTGTTTTTTTGCCGCCGTAAGGAGGTTGCAACAGGCGTAGCTAGCGTTTTAAGGTGATCACAATGTATCCTATTGAATAAATAACTATTGTCAATCACATCCACGAACCTGAAGACGCTTTGTAGGTAGGCCCTCACTAGGTGACGACATTGTAAGAGTCGCAGGGAGCCTAAGGATGCAAATGGCTAATATCCCTTCATGTTGGCGTTCAAAGGGGGATTCCTATGTTTAGCAGTGGACTTCTTCCGGCTGATGGTGACGAATCAAATGCATAAATGTAGCTCTTACCCCTATCTAAGCTTCCCTGTATCAATGGTATCAAAAGGTATGAAGATCGGTGACTAAACGGCTGGCGATCTGTATGTCGTGAGTTTGAATCCTACAGAGCCTTGAACTTTTGGTGGAGGAAAACATCGTGATGAAACCATAACTTAGTGGTAGGGCATTTTCTAGTGCTTGCCTGGATAGCCGCCACACTTAGTTAAGAATCTGTCGCCAAGCACCTATCGGTGTGTTTCGGCAGCCCCACTTGAGAGCCTGTTCCCAGTCCAGGTGTAGCGTGGCGCCATCAGTAAACACATCGTCACTTATCATCAGGTGCCTAGTTAAAAAAACTCTTATTGAAATAATATATCAAAGACTTAAACGATGTATAAAAACACAAAACCTGGGAAAAAGCAACAAATAAATTATCAAAACTGACAATAAACTTGTACATTTCTAGGAAAATCTATCAAATAGAAAACATGGCTCGGATTCACTGGTTATTTTAATGTTCCGTATTTTTCCTTTGAAACTTGTTTTCAATGAATAGTTTCTTCGAAATAATTTATAACCAATAATCTTTATGAATTCATTGGGTAATAAATAAATCTAATCTAATAACGAGTAAACGATTGCTTGGTATAAAACTTGCTTTGATGGGTTTAATCTTTGTAGAAACTATAGCTCTATTAGATATTTGCGTAAAATAGGTTACATTTTATATTTTTATATTGTTACTTGTTGTTTGTTCCCCACGGTTTCAACCGCGTGGACTTAAGTTTATTGCGATGCGAAGTATCCTATATTATTCCTCATTGTTCCCTCTATATTCATACTTAATTTCACCAAGATCAGTGCAGCAGTGTAGGCGGGAAGAACTAAATATAGACAGTTCAATTCGAAGCCAAACTGCAAAACTATTCACTGGTTTAATAATATAAATTTGCTTCACATACCAAATTTGATATGATTTTTAAGAATGCAAAAAAATTGTTCTGTATTGACTAAAACAAATTGAAAGAAAACTCAAAAATGCACATTGAGTCACAGGCAATTACAGCTACAGACATTAGGGCTGCTTTACTAGAATGACACTCAAGTCTCGATCAATAGCGATTGAGTAACTATTTAGATGAGAAATGAGAGACTCAAATCTGGGCGTTATCACTTGAGCATCATTCTAAAACACCACCTACGTCCGACTTGAAGAAAACTCAGAATTTTATATTCCAAAGCACAGTGTGTCACCGACTTCACACGTCGCCTCAGCAGATATAAATCTGCCTGTACAACAGCATAAATTTGTCGATGGAGCGATTTTCGTATCCGGTCCGACTTTATTCCGAGCATCCTAAACTTTATAGAAGCAGTAAGGATATTGCAGAGAAACTGTAGGACTAAACAGACAACAAGTCTTAGTGAAGTTAACTTTAATAATTTTTTTTGGGTAATGATCACATTTCCACTCGATGATATCATCATCATCATCAGCCTTTCACGTTCCCACTGCTGGGTCTCTGGCCTTCTCTGAGAGAGAGTACGGGCCGTAATCTACCACGCTGGCCCAGTGCGGATTGGTAGATGTCGCATGCTCTTGAATGTTCCAATTCTTGTTCTTGTTTTACTCGATGATATACCTAAGACTTTTTTATAAAACAGTCATCCATATTTCATAATATGTATTATAATTGTAAAAGTAACTCTGTCCGTCTGTTTGTTTGTAAAATATATATTTATTTACATATTAAAAAAAATTGCCAGAATAACAGAAAGACTTATCCTAGGTTCCAGTTACAAATACTAACACAAATAATTTTATTAAGCTTTTCACGCATAAACCATTGAAATTTGGTCGAATACCCATCTACAAAAAAACATCTTAGGGTGACGAGCGAGAGTGATGCATTTACCTTGCCTAATTTATAACAGTTAAAGGTCAAATTCCTGGATGGCCCGGGCAACCCGTGACTCCCTACTCTCTACTCTCTAGTGATGAGGCACCTCGTGGGCCAATGCGATCCACCCTCGACTGCAACGTCACATCACGCTGGCCCATTCGAACAATAAAAAACTACACCAGCAGCGCGACTCTAATTCACTCGGAAACGCTTCCGACCGACAGTTTCGGAAAAGTTTCCACGATAATTATTTAGACGCGATTCACAAATTTGAATTCGGAAACTGACATTTAGTTTCGACAAACCAGCTGTTCTATTACGGAAAAGTTTCCGACACCTATTTGCTTTCAGTAAACGTTTCCGTGATAAGCGAAAGTGACACGGATTCTTTCCGAGTGAATTAGAATCGCACCGCAGGCTAGTAACTTCCTCGTCTTAAAAGTCTTACGTCCTTACTGCTTTAACATTCTGCATCCTGTTTGTCTTGTGTTAGCTTTCTACGAAACCTAACGATAAAGAAGGCATCGGCTTTGAGAGAAAACATTAAGATTTGTTTATGCTCGGTTTATTGACTGCCTGATTGTGATTGGGAGTCAGAAATAATACTAAATCAGATGAAATGACTTGATCAATAAAGAACTTTTCACAATTTAATATGTTGATGGACTAATAGGTATCATAATAGCTTGTTCTTATTAAATGATGAGTCAAGACTAGTTTACAATCATTCTTGATTTTGATTCAGAAAATCATTATCATCTTAATTTAATTTGACTCTGACTGTGGGTAGGCAATAAACATCAAAGTATACAACAAAGTCTGTCTGTCTGTCTGTCTGTATATGCGCTAACTTCTCCTAAACTACGCAACTGATTTTGATGCGGTTTTCTCCATTAGATAGATAATTTATCACGTAAGGTTTTTATGTTTAATAAAACTTAATGAAGTTTTTTGTAGTAGAAAAAAAAATTGTGTTATAAAAATCAAATTACAGAAAATTAATTTTACTACACATTTTTCATCCTTTAAAAAAAATAACAGTAAAAAGTTAGTTAGTTAGTTAGTTAGTTTAAAAACTATACTCAAACGAAGCAGGGTCGGGTCACTAGTAAGATATAAAAAATAAAATGTAAGTACACTTTTCCAGATGCAATATTTTTCAAAGAATTAATATCAATTTAAGGTCACGAAACTAGAAAACAATATATCAAACAAGACTGCACACAGATGTCAAATAGAAAGATGGAGTCAATAATTCTTCTGCTACGTCTCAAGTTATTATCTTCGAGCCCCGACAATGAGGGTGTTCACTAATCGTATTAGACCTGACAGTTATCCTCAATTCATCATAAGGGGAGTCCACGACGATTCTGCAGATAGACATGGTACAAATTCAAACAGAGAAGTAACAGCCAGTAATGATAAAATTTAACTGGCTAGGGAAGACTCTGTGTAACTTTCAAAAGTAAAAAATGCTACACAATCATGTTCGTAAATAAATGATGAGATAAGCTTGAATGTTCTTGAAATACTTACAAAGATTGATAAAGAAATGAGATTGTTTCCAACACAAAAAGATGCTTCCAAATTTTAGATTAGTAAAAATACCATATTGGATCCATAAAAGCGATCATCTCTAATAATCTCCGATTTGAGTTTGTCAATGTCAATAAAATACCAGCCTCATAGTTCAAATCTAAAACCTCAAAGTCAAGCTGTTGGTATTTAGCAACTTTTTTATAACGTAATCATTATGCATTTCCATCTATTTGTTAATCACATCCACCTTGACACAGACGTTTTTTGATTAACGATCCCGCCTAGATCTGAACTCCATTGTTCCTTTGAGACCCGACAGTCATTTATCAAGCTTACTGCACACTGGAAATTAACGCCACGGCTCAATCAAAGAACTTTTGCGAACAAGATCCTGACTTATGGCGTATCGGGAATGAGGGACAAAAAGTTAAGCTACCACCGTCGTGGAGGGTACCGTACCTTTCTATATTATGTGGGTTATGAGATTATTGTCTTATAGCGCGATCGCTTTGGTTCAGTTACGCCATCCATGCTGCATTACAAATGCGTTATTAACTCTGTGTTTTTTTTAGTATGTTACCCTTTCACGACAAAACCGCTATAGCGATCTTGATGAAATTTAATATGGAGATAGGTCGAACTCTAAAGCAAGACATAGAATACTTTTTATCGCGATGAAGTGTATTCCGGGACGCTGCTTACTAAACATCTGATAATAAGTTTGTGATATAGTTTTTCATTTATCACGATCATTAATGATTGATTTTGTATAATTCTTTTAAGTTTTTTTTTTACAGAATCTATTTATTACATTAGGCCGATTGCTGCTCAATAGGTCAGTTGCTTCTCCGTTTTTTTAATTCAGTTTGAGACCAACCCAAGCAGTAATCTTTCCAACATCGTTTAGTTCTTATGAAATCATCTGTTTTTAAATCGCTTCAATCCTATATCTTGAATGAGAGTCACGACGGCGAACGAAATTTACGCGAACAGTGATTTTGACGTATTGCTATAAAGAGCGTTCTTATGAAAAATGGATTTCAGTTGTTTAAAAAGATCTATTCATTATTTTTAAAAGCGTTTAACTCTTTCATCAAAATGATAAAGACGTCCATTTTCAGAGGCAACTCTCATCAACTCTCAACTCAACAACTCATCATCATCATCATCATTGGCCTGCTTCCATCTACTAGAGATGATATTAAGTAGCGTCCGAAAAACATCTGCGCTCATGGCTAAGTAAGCCAATCCGGGAGCCACAGATGCGGTCACACTTCCCACAAACTTGTTGTTGCGACGGCAGTGGCAGCTGGTTGGTATCGCCAAGGTGTCTTAATGCGCGTTTTTGGGCCAACACATTAAACCAGGCGTCGTCATGAATGGTCATTCCACCCGCAGTTAACTTCCTCCATCGATCGCGTTCCTCTGCAACTTGCTCCCAGCCGTCTACTGCAATAGCGAAACCGGACAAATCGCGCTTAACGCGCGAGGCAACTATAACATTGATAAAGCATCTTTTATCGAGCTAACTTTGGGTCAAATACCTACTTAGTAAATGTTAATAAAGTATTTTATGCCTATGGATTTCATTGCATAAATAGCAACAACTTTTTGATGTATAAAAGTATTACAATTAATACTAGTTTGAGTGGTTATATGAATTATTTAGCTGTGTTGATAGCATCAAACAATTTTAATCCGTCACAGCAGCCTCATAAATTAAAAACACCAATTAACAATACCCATAACGCTTTAAATCAAAATCGTTTCCTGATCCATAAATAATTCGGAGCAAAGATAACAACCACAGCTATTGCAGCGATAAATCCTTAGACACCAGAAACATTGGTGGCAGGTTAGGTTTGAATTAATCACTTTATGGTTGTTGGCAGACAGTGTTCTGTGTCATTTGATGGCTGACCACAACTTGTAATACCTCAAGCTAATATGTATCCTAATTAAATGGTTAACGAGTCGAAAATCGTAAAAGCTGTTCCATTTGGCGGTCGAATTGAAGATAATATAACTAGGTTACAACTTTTAGACCTTATTGCGTGAGAAATAGAGCTTGTTTTTAGAATGTCATGATGAATGATAAGTTGGGGTGGACAATATTGTTTTAAGCTTTTTTAAGTATAAATGATACTTGCTGAAAATCACATCTAAAATGGACCTTATCAAAATATAAATTATTCAAAGAGAATTGGGCCAGAGCAGAGTTTTTACTTCTCCCTAAAACTATGTTTCTTTGTTAAAAGTAAGCTAAGTCGAGACTTCGTTCCACGGGTATCTATTACTTAGATCAATTTAAACCTATTTAAAATGGACACCCTAATCCCACATCAGTTCAATCTAATCGCGTTGAAAAATCAAACAATCGCCCGCAGGACCATCAACATAATCAACCCGCAATGACAAAGCCAAAACTACCCCAAAGTATTTACATTACCGGCTCAAAATTAACCAAACAATATTAATCATATTCCCCAAGTCAAAGCGCCCCGAAAGCTGAGCACACGATAATGATATATGTGATATTTGATGATAAACAATCGAGGTCATTTATTATCTGTCCGTTATTTGACAGGCGGTAGGCAGATGTCATTTGTCATTTTCCTGGAGCCGTAGGTCCCTTCGTTACGCCGCCGCTGCCTCCAACTTAGCTACTAACAGATGTAACTTCTAGCACAACTCAAATCGTACCCTTCGCTCACAAGTTTAAGGTTGATAATGGATTGAAGAGAAAATCAATCTTGATTGTTTTCAGCATGAACGATTATGATAGATGAAAGAGTTAGCGCACCCACAAAGCCGTTGAGATAGTATCTCTGACAGAGCTCTATTGAGACGACAATAAGGTCGATGTTCCTGTTATCGCGACCAGTACACACGAAGCGAAACGTGTTATTGAAGTCGGAACAGTAATGGATGGGGATAGGGAATGCGTGAACGCTGTCGGAGATGTATTGTTATCGGCATGTTTATCTCTATACGAAGATCGTTTCTGTAAATAATTACCTTTTTAAAAGAATACCCCGTCTCGGCTACCGGTAATATATTCATTATATCTGACATCTTACAAAGCGCCATTAAAATAAATAAAAATATTTTATAGCTATCCGAGGGTCACGATGGTATCGTTGTTTATAGTGACGGGGACATATTTAGAATAAACACTGAATCATTAGCGTCTGAATCATTCGGGATCGTTTAATTTGTTGTTGAAAACATTCTCGGTTTTATGACTCGGTCGTCCCACGCTTCTGGGCAATTAGCTCTTGAAATAAAGTGGTGGAGATGGCGTTAAAAGTTGTGACATGACGGCGGTTGGAAAAGATTCAGTGCTTAATAACTCAGCGAGGTCTCGGGGTGTAATGTTGTAATGCAGAATGCGTGTAGAGCATTTTACAGGCGAGTGTGTTCCGGGGCGGTCCCACGGGATGTCACGTCGGTGGCGGATGTGTCTACTAAATCAAATGTTTAATTTCCACAGCGAAACAACGGGCATTGTACCGCTCACCCTTTGAAAGGATGTTCTTTTGCATACATATGAAACACAGTTTTTGTCCGTGCAACCATTTGATTTTAACGCAAGATAAAATAAATCGTGAGCTTTGAATGGTTGAGTAAGTATAATTTATAACGCTTCAACTGCTACTTGATACACTGCTTGCGTTTTTTTATCGCGCTTTTTTTAGCGTTCTGTCATTCCGAGTTACTTAAGTCCGTTTTTTGTTGGGTCTGTTCTTATTTCTTATCGTGAATCCAATCTATTATTTTCAATGATAGCGTCTAATACGGCTTTTCTATTGAGCAGTTCCTGCGTTAAATTTGTTTTTCTTAGTATTTTGTTTCGTGAAATTTGGATTGGGATCTTAATTCCCTTGTTGGTACGTGCTTTTAAAATATTCAATAGCCTGTGTAGCACTCCCGTCTCTGTCAAACGCATTCTTTTCTTCATTACTCTTCCTTGACGCCCCCGGGTTGATCTTTCATTGTTCGGGATAAAGCCTGCTCTGCTGTGTATTGATTTTTTTAAATGGAATTGGTTGTGTGAGTTGCGTTTTTGGAAGCATCAATGGTGTTGGTGGATCATTGTAAAGTATTGTAATCGTTATTATTTAATCTTTTGTCAATAACTAAGTATCTTTTTCAAAATTATTTTGAATGGGGCTTAAAATATTTATAGGAATCCGTTTACCGAAAACGCAAATCCATAAACCTAATTTTCCTTTATGAGTGACATCCTGCTTTTAGTCGTATTGCACTCATTTCCCTTTCCTCTCGCCATTTCAAACTCGTCAAAACTTACTTTCAAAAACCATTACAGGAAGCAATTCATACAAGGCAGCTTTATAACAGTGACGTTAATCAAATGGAATCAATCGAGGCTCAGAATAAACACTGAGGGAATGGAGAGAACAATGCAGGGGTTTCTGGATTTTTTTCGCTTGTAATAGTCAACTTGTGAGTTGTGAGTGAAATACAAAAACTTCTTACTAGCGACTAGCTCTATAATGGCTTCACCCGCTATACTGCCCCCGTTGTTATAGTTACAGTAAGTCGTTTTACTGGTGTTATGACTTTTTTACAGTACTGTGATCTGTAAATCAAGTTCTACTTGGATTATTTTTTCTTTTTAATCTACGTAAATTTAACTTTTGATGTCCGTTACA
Source organism: Opisthograptis luteolata (assembly GCA_931315375.2). NCBI lineage: Eukaryota > Metazoa > Arthropoda > Insecta > Lepidoptera > Geometridae > Opisthograptis > Opisthograptis luteolata. The sequence goes on from OV928043.1 coordinate 12,761,898, forward strand.
ATATCCAAGTTATCTGCTATAAATCATTAAGATATACCATTTTAAAAATGTTAATTTTTTTTTGTCTTACTGTAATTAAAATAACGGGGGCAGTATATAAGTTGATATTTTTAATACAGTGTCAAATATAAATATCCGAACGAATTAGGGAATATTTTTCAATAGATCCGTTTTTAGTGCTTACACACACCACTAAAACAAGCTTCCCTGAATATTGCATGTCTCTATAATTATAAATGTGCTTTAGTTAATCTGTAATTACTTAGAACTTTGTAAAAGAATCTGTTGGAACAATTTTATGTTAGTAATGGACTTCGAGGAAATTAAGTCTTTAGTTTTTTTATAATTAAATAGTATTAGGTGTTAAATTGTCTGGTACGTTAAACCTCGGGCCAGTTAGACATGACTTAAAAACCAAAGGATTAAAGTGATGAGAAGAAACGAAACATTTCCATGGATAAAGTCATCAACATAAAACAAACATCAAACATTTTGTTTCATCCAAACAGTTTTCAATAAGAGTGTCAAAACAAGGTGTCTGGAATCAATCGAGGCACACTTCGTTCCTCGCCAAGCAACAAGGGCACAAGGGTTTCAGCAGCAATTTTCCGTAAGCACCTGACAGAGTCAATCCATCGTGAGCACGGTATAAAAACGTCCAGAACCGACGCTGACTATGATCAAGTGTTGCGTTGCTCTTATAGAATAGGGTTACCAGTTTATGAAATAGACAATTTTCAGTCCGAGTTGTGAGTACCATTTGTAATGAGTACTTTCGCTCTGATAGTAAATAGACTCTCTATCTACGTTGTTTCACAGGCTGTTCAGTGTTCCTACTTTCTATTCCTTAGATTAAGGCTTTGTGTTTTTAACCTTGGTCATAGTACTTGTATCTACCATGATTTTCTTATCCGTTGCTCTTACCAATTAGTGTTGTTATTTGTTAGTAGGTATATTACAAAAATAAATCAAAGGTATTAATATTTGAAAAAAGATAAACAACAGCAACAGCAGTAAGTGTTGACAGTATTATATTATGTGTTTTCTGAAGAGTTAATGAAAAATGAGAATTAAATAAAACACAATATTATGTGATCTCCAAACTATACTAATTAGTATAGATCCAAGGCACCACTGGAGCAGCAATAATAACTTATAAGAAGTTAAAATTGCTGGTCCAGTTGTGCCGTCTCGAAAACTACTTTAAAATCCCTACAATAATTTCCACGTCAATTAATGACATACAATCTAGTAAGCATAGCGTGCATGGTTACTATAATAACTACAGTAAATCAAATGACAAGAAATCATAAAACACAACGTAATTGTCATCTAGAGATGTAATTAAACAACATTGTTTCTAATCATCAGAGTCTATCTGCCAACAATACAATTGTCATAATGAGAGGTAACGACATTAAATCACGATGCAGTACAATGAATTAAATAAAACGAGGCAAAGCTGACACTTGAGGACATTAATTGTCAAAGAAACTGGATGACAGTAATAATTATGTTTTTTTATTCTAGCAAGATCATTGTGTGAATTTCTACTAAAAAGATCCTGTAAAGTAACAACAAGCCAGACTAATAGTGGTTTAAGCTAGGAGCCTAGGACGATGCCTGAACTAATGACTTGAATCCAAGTTTCATTCATCTTGAAACAGAAGAGTGAGTTTTATTAAAGGGCAAAACGTTTAGTTTGGAAAAAAAACCTTGTTCCCTACCTATACTACTCTTTATTTTTTGCTCTTACAGTGTGCATAAATAAAAGAAAAAACATTTGAACGGCTTGAAATATCCAGCCAGATATAATTACTCGCAAAATCTATTAAATCAAAGTCAATTCATTACACGAACTATCGAAAACACGTAGTAAATTAGCTGAAACAATGAGCTCAGTTACCCGCCGTAAATTAATGCGATGCGACGATAAACACTGCAAACGTGCAATTAATTAACAACGTCGCCAAGAAATTTTGTGTCTACTCGACAGTCGGACAAAAACGGAACATAATTTATGCGTGTGGCAACCCTGGTGGGGCGGCAGGTTGAAAGAGTCAGGGCGTGATTGATGACGCCGTACCGCCTACACCTAACAACCGCCTAGAACCGACAAACTATTGTAACGTCACTATGTTTTAGAGCAGTAAGGATAAACATGTGTTTGTATTAAAACTAACATACATATCATCATCAAGACCAAAAAATAAAAAGTTAAGAATTGTTATTCGCTGTAACAACTGTTAAGCTTACTTTAACAGTACCAACACAAATAAAATAAAACAAAGTGAGATGGCGCAACGATGCAAAGTGAGTGAGTTTGGCCTCCAACAATAAAATACGCCACTTCGATCTGTCCTGCGCCACCTCCTGCCAGTCCTCCACCTGGAGCTCACGCAAGTACTTCATAACTTAGTCTTTTCTGTGATGCCTGGGACGGCCGAGTGGGCGTCGGCCATCCCATGTGTGCTCGTTTCACTGCACAATCCTCTCGTATTCTTTCATAAACAACAACACAGGTAGAATCTATAGAACTGATTTAATAAGGGCTTTGACAAGATAGTTGAGACTGAGTCAAATCGAGTCAAGTACATATATAAATAAGACACAGGAAGACAAATTGGAAGGTTGGTCCATACTGCTCCATACATTATCGCGAAATTGCCCGCGGGATAGCATAAGACAATCTCAAAAAATTTATCGTTTAAGCTTGCAATATTATACCTAGTGGATACGCTTGAAAGAGATGATGAATCACAATCTTTTTGAATATAATATTAATGTTATTATAATTTTATCTTTATCTTCTTTACAGATATAAAGATAGATACAAACGATTATAGAGAAGTAAAAGTTTATAAGTTACATAAAAATTAAGAAATCAAGTCTATGAGTTTTAAGTTCTACATCGTCTATAATAGAAAACAGAGCCGTGATACGCATGTTTTTAGTCAAATCATCCCGTAATGAAAAATATGAATTTGTTAAGGGTACCCGTGGCATTAATCTGAAGGAGATTGAACCACATGAATTTACGAGCAGCAATTTAAATACAAAGCTTGGTGTAGTGATAAATTATGAATGAATCAACAATTCCAATTCATTCGTGTTTGGAGTCGAACAACAAAAAGCAGTTGTCTACAACAATAGGTCTATAAATATGTGTTCCTGTAATACTCTTTTGTGCTATAAGCGTGGCTCTTTCCGCTTGATTTGGTTCCTGGCCTGTTTTATTTGTATGCTTATTGTTACTGGGAACTACGTTATTAATATTTGCTATATAAGAGCTGAAAATAAAAGTCAAACATCACGTACAATGGAGCATAGTAATAATCGAAGGTATACTCATATAAATTCGAAGGTATACATTATGTTTGTTTGCTTATTGGTTAAATTCACCTATACCTCACACTTAACGCGCATTGGGACACTAATTTTATATGCGAATGGATGGTCACATATCATATTTGTCAGATTCATTGGATTTATATGAGAGGCAGAGAAAGTGTTCATGTATTGTCTTGTTATAATGTCAGTTGATATAATTGGTTGACGGTTTTAATTGAACGAAATAAATAATGGACACAGCCCATTTCAAAGAGTAATAATTTATGCAATAGAAGCGCAGTGGAGCGCGCCGCCCCGTCAGCGATCTAGCCGCGTGTATCTCTAAATGCATCTGACACAGTTAATCCATATAAAGTTATTATGGCCTCGCCTTTCAACCGACTTAATTGGCCGCTACCAGCTAGTGTAAACTCGTGTGTTAGCGATAAAGTAACTGAATAAATTGTGGTTTTAAATACGGTTCACGTTCGCCGCTCACGGACGCGAATCGCATGCTCGTTTTTATTGCGCTCGTGTTCAACTAAACGATTTTTCCTCTGCACCGCTCGTAAATACGGAATACAAAGGACGCAGTTCTTTATGCGATCTTGATAAGTTCCCAGGTATTGTGACTTGAAATTTTAATTTGTCAAGAAATTTCAGCGAGGTTCAATCTTCTTGCGCCCACGCTCGGTCTATGTCCCGAATTAGCCTGTCGAGGGGTGTAGCCTATAGATTAAGTCGGATCTGGCGTGAGACTGTTGCCAATGTCTCAATAAGCCGTTCTACATTTTTACGGCCCCTATATCCGCTTCGCTGCGTAAATACACTTAATGACCGACATTTCGTGAACGCTTTTATTGTGAAGTTTTTATTATCGAGAAAATCATTTGTTTAGTCTACGTACGGTTATTGCGACGCAACTCAGTGCTTTTCGGGGTTTATTAGGGGTACTTTATTACCCTTCTATACGGCGTCTTAATGGAGAAACATTGCCGGCGAGCTAAGGACCGTCGAGCGGCGGATAGTGATAATTTGGATTTGATTTTAATCTGCGAATATGATTACACGTTCCGTTCCGTTATTACGTTGCAATCTTACAGTGTTTTTTAACTCGATAAAAATTATAGCCAAATCTCGAGTGTTGATCTCTTATTACAGAGTTAATGGCCGTAATTACGGACCGTGTTATGTGTTATGTAAATAGAAACTGCCAACTAGCTATCAATTGCGACGGTGCATGATGTCAGAGGACCTGTAATTTCCATTCAATGCTAAAATCGCATTATAATTCACTCGCAAAAAAAGCTGTAATCTCCTCCGGCCATAAAGCAGTGTCAGACGACTATAATAATTTCGAAACAGTCTATTAAGTGAATCTTTATGATAATGTCGGAACAGAAGTCGCGGCCGCGAACGAACGGCCTGTTATTTTGATACATTATCATATTTAAACAATTCAGATGATAATAGACACGTCGGGCGAAACCCTTTGGTAATATAAATGGTTTTATTATTATTTATTTATGGGGTTCCTTCCTTCGGGCCGGGGGCAATATAGCATATTTCATCGAGCGAAAAAATGCTTCGAAGTCGTGAGTTTATACCGAGCGAGGTCCGGTCCGAGTACTTGAAACGACTGCGCTGTAAGCTTGTTGCGGCAATAATAAAGATTTATGCGACATTCGGCGGTAGCGTGTTTTGTTCCCTGTTACGAGCCGATTCGCTTTCTGCAAGATCAATAGCGCTCTTTATTGTATGCGGTGAGTTATCGTCATCGCTCGTACTCTCGGCTCCGACTATAAATTCCTGCTCCGCTGCCTTCAATTTCTTATTATCGCCTTTTACATCTTCACTGACGTCGTATTTACGATTCTCGTTTTGTTTCATTTTATTGACATTGCTGGCTTGATCTGTTAACTGTACATTTTTTATAACGTCAACAACGTAATTGTCGCCGCCACTTTTAGCGCGATCGTTCCCGTCATGTTGATGCTGAGGATGCTGTGTGTAATTTCATGTAATCTCATTATTAGGTAGAGAGCCGGCGGCACGGTGATTAACTACTTGATTTATGGCGTATGCAATTTGCATCACGACCAACGCTATAGCTTTTTGCTCCACCCGATGATTATCGTCCGTATCGTGTCCGTCTTAATGATAGTCATTTCATGACTCGCCGAGCTTACTATCGGGGACGTTTCATTAAACTTTTTATCATGCATTACTTCGACGAATGTGTCTGATTATGTAAATTCCCTCCGTACATGGCGCTCGTTTGCCGTACCATCTTTGTCCGCTACCGTTAATGGATTGTTAACCATCATAAGAAGGATTTTATCTTCGTATTTGGTTTAATTTTATTATGTATCATTTGCAGAGAGGTATTCTGATTTTATCTGCTTTTATAACATCCTCAAGATAAAAGCTGTATGTATTATCCCAATCAAAGAGTGACGGTACGCAAGTGTTTTTTCTTAGGACCTTTATTTACAAATTTTATAAGGAAACATTTCATTCGGTTACATTTTCAAATAAAATCGCAAGTGGCGCAGTAATTATTTGCGATAATTAATAATTTATTACTAAACTTTACAGCCTGCATTAAAGTTAACGACTCATTATTATATTGGCTGACACTCGGTGACATTCCGTAATAACAACATATGTTTATGTCAAGACACAAGAGTGTGCGTGTTTTTATGCGGACGCGTCACCGTACAGCAGTTAAGAATGTAGATACAAAACTAGCTAACACTCCAATTTTCGCTTTTTTATATAGATAATTGAAGAAAACAACGGCAAAAACCAAAAAAAATAAAGTGTTTGAATCAAAATGAACAACGTGGGTATAAATTTGAGAAAAAAATTGGTTTTAGTCCAAATGAGCATGGCTAACATGGCCAAATGACAAGTGAAGGTGCGTAAATTAAATCTCTTAGTTAAAATAGAGTTTCTACTGCTGTTCATCGTGTATTGCAGGCGATGTGGCCTGTGCGTGCAGATAGATAATATCGTACATAAAACTAAACGGCGCGCCGCGAAATTTATGAATCGGCCCAAGAGCTGCCTTCCACACAAAAGTTGTTTATTACCGCCCCGCGTAGGGTTGCTAATATATTTTTATTTTATTGCTTCGCTTAACAACAGACATCATAATTTTCCTTTTTTATATTATTATTTAGAGCGGGAACGTTAATAGCACTATGAATCACAACACAAAAGTCCCCCGTTGCGAACTTGTATATGATCGCTATTATTTATCGACAAATCGAAACACTATATCTGTAGAAGTATCATAATAATATTATTATCGTATCTTAGAACTTATGAATCGAACATGTTTATATTTGGATTAATTAATTTATCATTTTCTATTTTAACAACTACGTGACCATGTAAAAAGTTAATAGGTTACTTGGAACGTGAGTCAAAGAAACGATTTGGAGAATGATATTACGTACGATTATATTTTTATAGCAAAGAACGATCAGTCATAATGTAAATTTATTATTAATGATGTCTTACATGAGTAAAGCTTTGAATCAATCATCGTAAAATAAACAGTCATGTAAAGGTTACATATCGTGGTTTTATGATTTGACTATTTGAATAATTTTACTAACATTTTATGATTTTATTTCTATACCGTGTTATTGTAAGTTATCAATTACAAAATATATTTACATAATTAATTTTCTAGTGCTCGCCTGGTTAGTTACCACCCTTAAGTAAAAATGCTGTCGCCAAGCACCTAGATATAGAAGTGTTTCAGCAGCCCCACTTGAGAGCCAGTTCCCAGACCCAGGTGTAGCATAACACCACTGTCGAAGGTGACTTGCGATAAACGCTTTAACAAATCATGTCAAAACTTCTATGGCGAAATTAGTAAGGCAACCAATAAACATTTCATTGCTACTTCTCATAATTCCCTGTCATCAAAAACTTAAATCAATAATTTAAGATTATGCACCTATTAGCTTTTTCATTTTAATACTATTCTTGCTCAACCCAAATCATAATACCATAATTTATACGTTTGTATTTAATAACTAAAGATTGTAAATTTTTATTCATGAGAAAACTACCAAATCCATTTTCTTATAACGTTTTCGATTTCGCATGACTAATTTCGAACAAGTTGGAGAACTAACCATAACGACATGCAAATTATAAAAACGAAAACTTGATTGTAAATCATTGCATTATTGTTCATAAATGCCAAACATTTAGGATATTATCAGTTTTTTAATGTATTATGATAATCGCCGGATTTGGTTTATGTTAATTTCTTATTTATACATTTTAACGACTTCGGAGATAAGCGAATGTTAGTGAATTAATTTAATTATTAGTTAGGGAAATTGAGAACTGCGATGAAAGATTTATCTCTCTATGACAGTGATGAATGAGGTAGCCCAGTTACAAATGACTTTTTACGTGATAAATTAAAATTAATTATTTCTAACAGCGACTGGTAACATATTTTTAATTTCTTAATGTAATTATAAAACATGATAAAATCATTATTTTAAATTTATTACGTGGTATCCTCATTTGCATGTTTTATACATTTATTTATGCTATAATATTTAATCATAATTTCGCGTTACTTAATCATACTTATTATTTTAATGCTAAAGTTTAGAACTTTGTTTGTTTGTTACTCAATTACGCTAAAACTGCTGAACAGATTTGAATGTTATTTGGCACAGAGGTATATCTTAGATTAAATTAAAACATAGGATACTTTTTATCTCTGAAACATGCGCAGGAGAAGCTAGTTTTATGTCCAATTCTGTACCCCTCCTTTAACCACATCGCCACTTAACATCAGGTGACTAAACTTGTGGTCGAACGTAACACTGTAGATTTTTAATTTTTATATAATAGGTTAGCAGAACACTAACTTTTACTAATCTGCTATCCTAATAGCTATATTAAATTAGTTAATTTACAAAAAAATTTAACTCCTAAACTCGACAGCTTGATAAACATTTCAACTCCAATATCAATTTCATTAATTAATCAATTAATTTTTTTTTTCACCACGAAAACAATTTAATAAAGCCAAGTTCCCAACCCTGCGCTGCCAGCGGGGCATTAATACAGCTTGAAATATGGCCCACTAAAGACTGTATAACGTAAAATTTACAATTCATAAAACAGAATGATATACGCGGTGGTGGATTGCCGTACGGACGTTTATAGCGTAGTTTCGAAGGAGTTTGGCTATTTGTATTGATGAGGGAATTCGATACGTTTTTTGCTCGGACGTGGGAGAAGCTACATTGAAAGAGTTACAAAATACAAAACTGACGAGCTTATTTTTATAGATATCCAATAAAATTATTATTAAACTTTACAGTCATTGCTTAATCATAAAGTTTGGTATTGGACTTCAAATGTATTTTATACTACTTGCGGCCCGCGGTTTTACCCGCGTCTTCCCATTATCCCGCAGGAACACTTTTCCGGGATAAAAATATGTATCTATGTGTGTGTTAATCTAGGATATAAAAGCTACCTCCATTCTTAATTTCATTCAGATCCGTTCAGTAGTTTTTACGTGAAAGAGTAACAAACATCCACCCATCCATCCATATCCATACTCACAAACTTTTCCATACTCACAAACATTCACGTTTATAATATTAGTAGGATAGGATTTGACTAAAACTGTATTTCTAACGCTGTGTTAGTAACGCTGAGGAAAATTGAAATATTGAGTATGTTTTAGAATGGTTTAGTGATAGTGACGTCAGATTGCTTGCTTGCTTAGTCGTGGGTTTGATTCTGCGAAGACATTCTCCTTTTGGAAAAGGATCTAGGATTCATCATGACGAAATCATATAACGGAAAATGTTTAGTGCTTATTGGTCTAGATAACGGCCGCAAGTTAAAAATCTGTCGCCAAGCACCTAACGGTATGTTCCGGCAACCTCACTTCAGAGCCTTCCAGTTCAGGCATAACGTGGTGCTTCCTTCGACCTTATTATTATCACTTAACATCAGGTGACTTTTAGTCGAACGCTACCCTGTAAGATATAATTAGTTAGTTAGTTACAAGTGAAGCTAAAAAAAGTGTTTAAAAACAAGTTTCATTTTTATTAAAACGAATTAATCACTAGCATAGCAATATTAAAATGTTTTTATCCTATAAAACAGTAAATCAAACACACATCTACACTATTTTCCGCACTTAAACCACTAAATACGGCTAAATTACCTGTCACATTCGGCGGGATTATGGTATACACTGCGAGCCAAAAACGTCACGCGCATGCTACTGTCACGGCGGTGACACGTCGTGACATTGCAGTGCCGACAAAGCTGCAACGGCGTGTCACGCAAGTTAACGTATTCTAATTGAGATGCCGGCGGTCGTACACCTGCTTGGGATTGTATTCTGACTACGTTTTAGGGTTAACACTAAAGGACAATTAAAAAAAGGTATTTGACCTTTTTAACAAAAGGTAAAAAAACGTTAGAAAAAAGGTCAACTACCTTTTTTTAAATTGTTTACCTAAAATCTTTTTACATCGTCCCTGATAGGAAAATAATGCTTTATTGTTTCACCACAACAACGTAAAGTAAAAAAACATGAAATAAATATTAGTGTTAGTGTTACAATGGGTGGTCTTATCGTTTAGAGCGATTTCTACCAGACAACGGAGACTGTCAAGTTGACTGATTAGTAATTACAACATTAGTAGTCATCATTCGATTCTGAACATTAGTGGTTTTAATATTCAATTCGAACAAGAATTAGTAGACGCAAAATATCCGAAAGACTTCTTTCGTAGCATTATTAGTAGGAATTAGGAAGGAAGTAGGATATGTTAACAATAATATCTATATAATATGCATGTATTTTGTCGATATTCTAATATACTCACAGCATAGTAAGTAAAAGTTAGAAGTTATAATTTTTTTACGTATGTTACATAATAGGGATGTTAACCATTTTTCGGAATTGCTTTTACTTTAAAGATTGACTCTTGTTTACCATAAAAAAAAATTAATTTAAAATTATTAGTATTTACGATGAGAATATATAGAAAATTAGAGTAATTATGAATTTTTCCGCCAAAACACTAACAACTGTCACGTGACTGACATGACGTCACTGACCGAAAAACACGTCGTGATTCGTAACCATACCACCGCGCCGACCCCCGACGCCGACCCGCGGCTACCGACGCGCGGGCAACCATCGAAGCACAAATCGCCTGAGTGGTTAGTGACGTAAGAAGCTCTTTTTGGTGTTTGCAGTCACGTGACAAAAGATAATAAATATAGCATTTAAAATCATTTTTATTTAAATTATTAAGTTATATTTAAATACAAAAATATGTTTTTCGATATCCTAATAATACAAACTAACATAAAAGTAAGATTAAACATTATTTTGTAATTAGTGCTATCATCCCTATTAAAAATTTGAGTGAATAAAACTGTCTCAATGATATTCATTAATTGTAAAACGTCTCTGATTTGGACAAGAAAAAAAAATTGGAAAGGACGGGGTGTTAATCTGAATACAAAGAGACTGATAGCTAAAAGCTTTAAATAATTTAAAAAAAATTGTTTTGTTTGTCTGTAGCGTTGAAACGAGTAAAGCCACGAACTCAACTAGTTTTACAATTAAATGGCAAAATATGTTGATGTATTCAGTCATTGCTTTTTACGTTTAACAAGAAAAACAACTTCAGTTTTTATTCAACTCATTTGAATCACAAAACACATTCGCGGGCGATGATTAGATAAAACTACACGACCTAGTTTGTGTGATAAAAACAAGAAATTTTATAATTATCTTGTAAATTATATCTAAAATGAAGGTGGTCTCAAACTGTCAACGGCGTCACGCCATAAGAAACAAAAACGTTAAGTTAAACTTGCCAAAAATAATTAATTATTGAAAAAAAAAATGTATATTCATAATCAGCCTTTCACGTTTCCACTGCTGGGACTCTGGCCTTCTCTCAGAGAGAGAGAGAGTATGGGCTGTAATCTACCACGCTGGCCCAGTGCGGGTTGGTAGATATCGCATGCCCTTGAACGTTGTGGTTCTTGGACATGCCGGTTTCCTCACGATGTTTTCCTTCACCGTTTTGAGCGATGGCAAATCCGCACATAACTTATTGTGATTCGAACTCGGTGTCGGCGTCTTGTAAGTCGCACGCCTGACCGTTCGGCCACCATCGCTGTATATTATTTTATTAAAATTGCAAAAATTTTACCTCGTCATCACTTACCATCAGGTGAGACTGGGGTCAAATGCTTGCCTATCTGTTATATAAAAAAATATTCTAATGCTCTCTGTAATGTATTTTTTAGTACGTTGAAGGTATTCACAAGTTTTAAAGATTTTTAAATAAAAAAAAAAACAGATTTTTTTGCAATGTTGTTTTAAACGTATAATCTGACATCGACGTTTAAACTTATTCATCATCATCAGCCTGTATCAGCCCATAGCTAGACATGTGCCTCTTCGGCCTTCGGCTCTTCTCATCCAACTACTGGCAGCCACTCGGCGCAAGTCGTCGCTCCACCTAGTCGGGGCGTCCTACACTACGTTTACCAAGTCGCGGTCTCCACTCAAGAACATATCCCAACGGTCCTATATTTATTATGAAAACATATTTCTTAAACTAAGTCATTTAACTATCACGAAGGACAGACCGAAGTGACATATTTTGTTATCGGAGGCCAAGACTCACTTTTGGTCGTTGCGCCATATCAGTCATGAGTAATTCAACAAAAACTATTTTTTTTTTTCATTAATTTTCTAATCAAGCATTACCGTTCTGCGTTTGCATGAGCGTATATAATACCATCTACCAAGTCTAGTCTGGCAAGTTTTGATATGTTAGGCCTACCAGCATTTACAAGTCCAAGTGCTGAGCCGCGGTGGACAGTTGGCTTAGCCGGTAGGGTTGTCAACGCTAAGCTCAAAGACACGTCCAACTAAGTCCATGATTCACACTCCAGTTACGACTAATTCAGGGGTGGCACGTTTCTGTTTTACTAGTAATTACTACTGACAGCATTACTTGACCACAAGTCACTTGATGCCAAGTGACGATGTGGTCGAAGATGGCAACACGCCATACCTGGATTGGAAACTAGCACTCAAGTGGGACTGCCGGAACACTTCGATTTTTAAAAAATGATTTTGCTAAAACTGCGCCCCGTTACACCCGAGGTTTTGCTGTCCTGTTTTATAAAATACAAATATATCATTGGCCTATTAATGTACTGGTTTAAATATTAGGCAGACGGATTTGTAAAAAAGGGCTTTCCAGTGGCTTAATTAAGTAAGGTAACACGTTAATATATGGATAAAATTAATTGCTACAACAGAAATTCAATCATTGATATCGCAGTCATGTATGTCTGCCAAGTGTTGATAATTTTGGCCCGATAGCATCTAAGAATCTTAATCCCAAAGCTAAGCCGCAGAGGACAATCGGCTTAAATAGTAAATTGTCAACCCTAAGCTCTTAGACACGCCTAAGTCCACTGGCAGATCTTTATATCTCGGGTGACAATTTTGTGAATTTTCAGAGAACGGTCTGAGATTAAATTACTTTATTTATTGAATAAGCATAATTTTGTACCTACTAACTACGTATTCAAGGGCTTGTGACATCTACCTACAAGCACTGTGTCAGCGTGGCAGACTATGGCCCTTACCTATTCTTGTGTCCCAGCAGTGAGAACGTAACAGACTGATAACTGCGCGTAATATTCTGGGATAAAGAGTAAATCTAAGTTATTTTTCAGACTTTAAAAATATAACTATATATGTATATACAAAAAAATATGAAAATCTGTTTAGCCATTACAAAGCCGAGTGGATAACAAAAACACACCTAATTTTGACTGATAGAATTGTCAATACTTTAAAAGGAGGCTTTTCACTTTTGATCTCAATTTTACCATTAAGTAAGGAAAGGACTCCATCCTATAGACAATATACCTGTTCAATGTCGATATATGAAGACTCTTCCAAAAACAGTTCCCAAACCAATCAATAAACACCAAACAACCTAAAACTAAACTTAGTACTAATAGAAAAATAAATCAATCACAAAACTGGCAACACAAAAATCTCATCTTCCCAATGTGCACGTAATTAACCCTAAACTGGCAGCCCTGGGTGTCGTGACCGGCTGTCAGCCAACATGAGTGATGGCGTGCCGCGTCGACGTTACCACCTGATTTATTACTTCCGAGCCCCCCGCGCCTGTCGGGGGGAGTACCGACAGCGCGGTAATTGCAGTTGGTTTATGGAATCGTTGGATGTACAGGCTTGAATCTGTGTTGCTTGATGCGGAATGGAATTGAATCAGTGTGGTTTCTATTTTTTTTTTTACATGTTATGCCCAGGCCATACTAAGCTCAACGTCAAGAGAAATGTCAATACCTATCTTCGCGATATTTATTAACGCTATTAAGTAAGTGGCTACACTTGAACGGTCAACGTGAATGCACTTGAGTTATCGGCTAACGTCAAACGCCAATGTGAATGCCGTTGTCCAATGTCGTGGCCCACACTTATGTCAAACGTCAATCATCGCGCTGTTGAACGGCATTTCCCGTTAGTGTGGCTTCAGCATTACAGGGTAGCGTTTGACTACAAGTCACCTGATATTAAGTGACAATGCGGTCGAAGATAGCATCACGCCACACCTGGATTGGGAACTGTCTCTCAAGTGAGACTGCCCGAACACACCGATAGGTGCTTGGCGACAGATTCTTAACTGGAGTATGGTAGCTAGCCAGGCGAACTATAGAACATTTTCTATTGTTCGCTGACTCATGAGTTTTCAGCTTTCGATGAAAGAAAGTCTTTTGATGACCCGAAGCTTGCTAGTAGGGCATTTTCTAGTACCTACCTACTCTTTTGCAAATTTTGTTATTGATGTTTAGGGGCTGCCTCGTTTGAGAGACAGTTCCCAATAATACCATGTAGTACCATGGCACCTACGATCATCGGGTAATTGCGGTAATAAGCTACCCTAATTAAACTAGAAATGGACGTTGTTCGAATCCTACAATGAGCTTGAGCTTTCGGTGCAGGAAAACATCGTGATGAAACCATAGCTTGGTGGTAGGGTATTTTCTAGTACTCGCCTGGCTAGCCACCACTCTCATGGTAAGAATCTGTCGCAAAGCACCTATCGGCGTGTTCCGGCAGCTTCACTTGAGAGCCAGTTCCCAATCCAGGTGTAGCGTGATGCCATCTTCGACCACATCGTCCCTTAACATCAGGTGACTTGTGGGCAAACACTTAACTGTAAGTTGTAAAAAAAAATTACGTTATGATTAGGTTGCTTGGAAATGAAAATACAGAACATCCTCCTTTTTAACCGACAAAAACAAAGGAAGTTCTGAATTGTATGTTCTCCTGGTACTCTGGTACCCACGTCGCTACTTTCATCTCTGTTTTGAGGCTGTATGAGTAATTTTATATATTTGTTATCTTAACTAGGCTTTTTGAAATATGCCGTGTTGGCAACTGGTTGCGTAAGAAGAATAAAAATTGTTCTATCACAACTGGTTGCCATGAAAGACTAAACAATCCTCGTAGACAATTGGTTGCAAAACACAGTTGCGGTGGCACCGGAAGGGTTTATTCGTCGCTTTTAAAATTAAGTACCAGCACTAACCAAAGGAAAAAGTTTAAAAAAAACTTCTTTACATATAAAATTAATAGAGCAAATGTTATTTAACAATTACCTAACTAGCACATAGGTGTATTTGCACGCCAGGTCAACCATAAATAAGTCGCACGACCCAATTACGTTAAGTTACGCGAATTAATTCCTACCCACACCGCGCGTGTACGAATGTCAACTAATTTTGAATTTGCCCGCATTACTTTCGTACCTTGTCATAACAAACAGACGACACGCTTCCTCGAACTTTGTACAAAGTTGCGTAATATTTTACTGTCGTATGGTACCAAAGTGTTGTTCTAAAGTAGTGTATAAATTGTCAACGAATGTGAAATATACTAATTTAACATTCATATAAATTTTAATAATGCCGCCAATTAACGTTGCTCGTTTACACGCACGTTTTTGTGTCAGTGGGCACTTTTTAAATAGGCATAATAACCGAGTGTTATTTGCATTGTATAGAGCTACTTTTTACAATTTTATTATAATACTAGGAACCCTTCCCGGCTTCGCACGGAAATAATTACCGGCTTCCTGTTGCCTGTTCTTATATGCCGGCGTAAGGAGGTTGGAACAGATTTAGCTGGTTTTAAGTTTGACGTTAAAATGATTACATGTTGTATCTTACTATATCAAATATATAGAAGTTTCAAGTCTGAATTTTGCCACGTAGACATTAAATATTAAAGACTTCTAGTACTACACTGAGAAAAAAATCCTGACTTTCGTTCCGAGTCTTTACTTCCAAGACCGATTCCTTTCAAAATGTACTCTTTTTCCTTCCTTCTTTTACCTTCTAAATCAAAGGGAAGGAAATTCTTTCTAATTCCTTCTGTATTTCAGAAGGTCTTTTTCTCCATATAGACCTAAGACCATTGCAATTGAAACTAGCTCTACAATGTTTCCTTATAAGCTGTTTTATTTTCTGTTAACAATAAAACGTTACATAAAATATATTAAAAATGTGCTAGATAATAAAATGAGCCAGTAAACCTACAATCAGACATTACTCATTCCCCAAGCACGGACGGTCGCGACACGTGACAACCACTGTCATGTCTCGTCACGCCGGCTGACAGACGCGACGTGTCACGCTGACGTCGCGCCGGGGGGTTGAAAAATGACGTGTGCAATGTTGTCGAGTATTAATGCGGACAGGGATTTTGTACACTGATGAGATATTAATGGCTGTACTAATGGGCTGTGTTGAGAGAACGGAAGCTTTTTGGACGAGTTAGAGGATCTACAGGTAGATTGGCCTTATTGAAATGTTGATTCTAATGTACTGGAGACATGGTTTATTTTTAATCCACACGTTTTATCTAGCACTTGAATAAGGCTACCAAGCTCTTAATATTGTAATGTTGGCTTGCGAGCTGTAGGTCGTGCGTTAGAATCTAACAGTGAGCTTGAGCTTTTCTTGAAGGAAAACATCGCAAAGCTTCGTAGATAAGAAGTCCCTTGAGTTAAGAATCGGTTGCCTATTAGTGTATAAGGCCAGCCCCACTTGAGAGCCAGTTCCCAGGTAAAGTGTAGCGCCACCTTCGACCACATCGTCGTTTAATATCTTATCTATCTTATAGAAATTGCTTCCACAAAATTTAAGGTAAGATGGAAAGAAAGAAGTCTTTATTCCTTAACTATACACAACAACATCAGAAAGATGACATCTATATACTCATAACCCTGGGTCAAAAAAAAAAAAGGGTGAGTCTTCCGATAAAGGTGTATCCTGTTTGACATACACCGTACCCACCTATTTTACCTAAATAATTGAGAACTTCATAATCTTACAGTATCTCAGTTTTAATGACTCGAAATCAGCAGCAGACCATCAGACCGACTGGCCATCCATCACGAAGTACGATAAACCTACCATCAGATAAAAAAAACGTTAAACGAATACTTATATCGGTCAACCTAAACCAAACACGTCGTGTCAAACCGCTCCCCGCTTATTAACATTCTCCAAATAAACATCAATTACACTATCCACAAACGTCCGCTCGCGGTGACAGCTGACACACCGCGTGACAGCTCTGACAGATCGCGGTCGCGCGGATTATGTCATATTATACTGTGGAGTAATGAAGTGGGCACAAAAAAATGATAAAACGTGTTGGGAGGTGGAGATTGCTATTATGTTACTGGCAGTCGAAGTCAAAAATATGTTTTTTTAGTAGAGTAAAACATGTCATTATTTTAAAACGTCAAACTTAAAACAAGCTACGTCTGTTCCAAAACTCTTGCACCGGCCAAGAACAGGCTAGACAATCCCGGCAGGTAAATTCATTACATTACATCTATGTTTTTATTACTAGCTAGTCCACTACAATCCCAAGCTAGTTAGTATAGGATTATTAAAGAGACACAATAATATGATTAGCACTGTTTCAGAAAATTATGTCATTGTAAAAGAAAATTTACAAACTAGAAGTCTAATGACCTCATTACATCGGCAAAAGAAGAGACAAGAAACGGCTGACAGTTTTTCATTGGCGCTATCACATTTACAATGTTTTTCTTATTACCGATTGAATTAGGACAAGTTCACTACAATCCTTAAACTTTATCTTTAAAATCAATTTCTGAATCTGCATTCTCTTGATAAATTTGTCTATCACTTTTAGGAAAACACATCACGATAAATATGCCGAAAAGTTATGTTTGACCATTAATTTATATAATCGCTAGGATTAAGTTTCTCTCATCAAAATATGTTCTTGTGTTATTTTTGTGGTTGTTTATTTTTTGATATTTTTGTTATGTTTTCTTTTTGTTTCATTGTTGGATGTTTAGTTTATTATTTTTTTCTTGTTTTTTGTTTTGTTTTGTCTTGTTTTAATAATCAAAATATGTTTTTACTTTTGTTATTTTTGTGGTTGTTTATTTTTTGCTATTTTTGTTATGTTTTCTTTTTGTTTCATTGTTGGATGTTTAGTTTATTATTTTTTTCTTGTTTTTTAGTTTTGTTTTGTCTTGTTTTAATAATCAAAATATGTTTTTACTTTTGTTATTTTTGTGGTTGTTTTTTTGCTATTTTTGTTATGTTTTTTCTTTCATTGTTGAATGTTTGGTACTGTTGGTGCCTCTTCGCGACGTCGCGTCACCAAACGGTTCCAACGGAAGACCAGCGCTGGTTGTCTAACCAGCATTTTGCTGAGTTGGGGCCGATTTGCGACGGTGACATTCTTGTGTACCTTCAATTACTGTAATATTGTTGTATGTTATTTTTATTTATATTCCATGTACCATGAGTGTTTTTGTCGCAAATAAACGTAAATTCTATTCTATTCTATTCTATTCATAAACTCAGTAAAACAAACAAAAGGACTAAAATATACGCGACCGACGACGCGACGGCGAGATTTAAATGAATTAACGCTCTTCGAGCTTTACAAAAATGTACTTGAATGACTTTTTCCGACAGGTGGAATCTATGCTAAGCCTCTTGTGTCACCTAGTGACATCAGTGGCTGACGTTTGTGAGGATTAATCACAAAAGTAATGGTTAGTTATATTATATAGTCAGAAACTGGCCTATTACTTAATAGTGTTTGCTGGATGATGATAATTAATAATAGTATTATGTAAATAACATTATGAATAACAAACAAACAAACAAAATGTATGGTTGATCGATTTATTTTTAAAGATATAGCAAGAATTGTAAAAAAAGAACTAGTTTTCAGGCTTTTTCAAATATTACACGTAATGATTCCATTGTTATTAGGCATTAAATTAGTTTTTAATATTATCGTTAATTAAATACATCTACAAGAGACAAATGCGAAGGAACGTAAAAATAAAATCGACGAAAATCGATAGTGAGTTTTTTAATCTCCACACCTTTAGAATTAAAAATAAATCTGCAAGAAAATAAACACCGATCTTATTAAGGTGTTACATTAACGGATGCTTTTTAAAGAACACGAAAAAACACAACAAAAACATTTCATTAACTTTAGAGCGCAAAAAATACAGATCCCGTAAGCACCGTAGATAAATGCCAACAATAAGCACAAAGATTACATTTAACCACAAAAAATATTCTTAAAAACTCGCGATAACAATCTCCACAGTTTCCCGTGTCATTTGCGAGTGGGAACGAGACCAAAAACGCCAAAAAAAAGTAAAAAGCTGCCGGCTCCGCGGTGGGCGCAACCATGCGTCATAATTTTGACAGGTCGCTTGACAGCCGGCTTGACAAGCCGCCTGACGGCTCTGCCGACGCTCCACAGATTATATGCCTTGATGGATTAATTTAAGGGTATCAGATAGTTTTCACTTTACTAGAGCGTACACAGACTGTTATCTAAATAGTTTTATAATGAGCCCACTTCTGATGTAACCTATGTTCAGAATTATAATGTTGGTGTGATTTGTAATCATTACACGTAATGTGGGAGGTGGTGTCTTGTTTCCAATGGACGGTTATATGGGGTAATGGGGCCTTAATTTTATGATTTTTATGACTTAGGCTATTATTATAATAGCTTACACCTTCGGTACAAGAAAGCGCTGTACGCTTTAAAAGCATTAATACGAGAGGTTATAATTACATCGTTGAATTTATTAAAATTAACAAGAGAGATTTATTAATCTGTATAATTTCATAGCTTTAACGCAATGCAGTGGGTTCAGTATTTAGCTTTTTGTTTCAAACTCATTTATTTTAGGGACGTTTTTCATTAGCATTTAGCATGGTCCAAATGAGATTGTGCTGTGATAGTGTAGCATGGCAAACATGCAAGCAAATGTCCTGCTTAATGATAAGCGGTTAGCGTGTTTATTATTATTGTATAGGACTTGCCAACACCAGGAGCGTTACCAATGCGTAGGTTTATAAGAGTTGGCAATGAGTATTTTTATCAAAAATATGAATTATTAGGATTTTTATCTGCAAAACGATTCTATTGTATGATTAAAAAATGGTCGTTTGTTATCATTTGAAAGTGTGATATTGTTTATTTTACTACACAGCAGTTTGTTAAGTTACCGTCAGTCGCCCATTGCCCTAGTTCTTTCGCTTGCCCCTTATTTCAACCCTTCTTGACCCCATTCTCTCCAAACGAAATCTTTCCCAATGATTAACAACTGCGGACAGCTTATGAAACCACTAATTAACAATTACAAATGGAGCTATTAACAGTCCGCTGATTACAAGCTGATTTATTAGTTTGCGCAATCATCATTAAACGCATGACTATGAAAAATCGTTGCCAATTAATTCGGTTTACGTTGTTATTAGGCGGCTTTACTGTATAATATTTCAATGTTGGGAACGGATTTATTTCGGTACTTTGTTAGTGGGATTTATCGGTAACATGTTTTTCTTGCTGTTTGTGCTCGGCTTTATGTTGGAGCTGCGCTTGTGTTGCCAACTCGGGATCTGGCTTTTGGGCGAGATTGAATTTACAAAAAGAGCGAGATTTGCCCGAAAAAACTAATCGCCCTTTTCGACGACCGATGTGGCGCAATGGGCGGATAGCCAACTGTGAAGCGTAAGGTCACGGGTTCGATTCCCGCTACAAAACAAATATTGGTGCATTGAAAAAAAAAAGCGCAAGTATTTGTTCTGTGTCTGGGTGTTGTGGATCCCGATCCTCGTAGTTTCTGATACCCTAGATACAGGGAAACCTAGTTAGGGGTCAGAGCTTATGTATGTGATTGTGCGGGCATTATTGTTTTTATTTTTGCGAGAGGCGAAAGTTTGTGATTGTGTAAGTTTGTTACTTATTCACGAAAAAACGGCTCAACGGATTCGAATGAAATTTGGAATAGAGATAGGTTATATGCTGGATTAAAATCTAGGCTACTTTTAGTCCAAAAAAGTTCGGTAACGAACCCCGTGGCACAATTAGTTCAAAACAAGCCTACAGCAGATTCTTTCGCGGCAACTTTGACAAAGTTATTTAATTTGGCAGCTAGATTATTGAAGCATTAATTACACGCCTGTCAAGTTCGCTTGTGTATTGAAAAAATTGGCAGACCTTGGCACAAAAAGTCCACTTGGAGTATGCGTTGTATCTATTGTTAGTTTTTTGGCCTATTGTTAACTGGTTCATTGTTATTAAGTAAGTTTTGTGTAATAGAAATTATGTAACGATTCAAAAGGAACTTTCTTGAACTGTCTAGACTTATTTACAAGTCACTTACTTACTAAACAAAGGGTAGCTAAGTTTGACCACAAGTCACCTAAGCGACGTTGCGGTCAAAGATGGCGCTACGCTACACTTATATTGGGGACTGGCTCTCAAGTAGGGCTACATCTTGCATGACTTTTTGTATCATAGAGATAATTTATGAGCTGGAAATTGTCATAGGATAGGCTACTTTTAGCCTGAACGGTTTGTGTAAGAATTTTTCACGCAGATAAAACTGCGGGGCACAGCTAGTATATTATAAAAGTAACTGAAACGATGTTTGTTTGCTTGATTTTTTCTGGTTTCAATACCGGGGAAATGAAGTAGAGCATCTTTATAATAGAAAAAGGTATTGACCACCCATAGTGTAAAAACTTGTAAGCCAAACTAAGTTCAAAGAATGTTGTACAAAAACGTAAAGAATAGAAAAGCAAAATGAAAAATGGCTTCGCCGTTAAGATGGCCTTTTTTTAAATCGATTTTTACTTAAAAACTCATCGTTCTACCTTTAATAATTGGATTCCAAATAGCTACTGAACTTATAGCTAGGTGTAATACTCGGTATCAAGTTTAAAATCTCGATTGTCTCGACTCTATCAGATAACAAATTGGTCGATAATCCGAGTTGCGACGCCGACGGCGATTTTATCGATGCTTAACTAGTGTAAATCGATTCATGCACTGATAGCGTTGCAAATCGAAACGCTTAGGGTTGTTACTCGTCTGTTAATGATTGGTAATGATGATGTAATGAAGTTGGTAAAGGAATGGAACCTCTTCTATTGATCTCTAGCTTTAGATTGAGTTATCTCAATGCTCAATAATTTAGAATTAAAGCATTCTTAGTTTTTTTTTTTTTTAAATCATTTATTTTTTATACAGGGTTTTGTTTAACAAAACATGCCACCCTTATAGCTAAACAAAATTGTAACAAAAAAAAAGATATAACAAAAAAGAACAGAAAAGAAAATCATTATTTTACCTACTTGATTACGATCTTAATTTTAAAACTAATTGGTACAGCTCATATATTTTAACTGCATCCTCCGAATGAGGCTGTGAGAGTATGCAGTTAAAACCACCCACCTGCCAAAAGACGTGGTCGTCGACAAACAGCTGTCGACGTAGACCGTCGACCCTAGCACATTCCATTATGATGTGGTACACATCTTCAATTTGGTTGCATACATCACAATTTGGTGAATTAATTTTGCCCATCATATATCCGAATTTATTTAATGGAACGTGCCCGGTTCGAAGCCTAACAGCCGTAACAATTTCATTCCTTCCCATATTAGCCCTTAAAAACCATGGGAAACGAAGAAGTGAAGGTTGAACAGTTCTGTACCAAATGCCCTTAGTTAGAGATCTCTCATCAAAATATTCAGACCATATCTCAAAGGCATACTTTTTTACATGCGAAATCATATCTGTGTAGTAAGGAAAACAGCTAAATATTTCTCCATCTACTGCTGCCTCTTTAGCCAGTCGATCCACCTCCTCGTTACCCAGAAGCCCCACATGGGAAGGAATCCACTGAATTTTTACAGTTTTATTCATACTTCTAATTTTAATCATACTCTTTAGAATACTATATGCGATTGGAATGCCTCGAAAGTTAGACCCTTTAACACAACTAGCCAGGTGAAGTATGGCGCTCTTGGAATCAGTAAATATAACAAACCTATTGAAATGTATAGATTCTATGTATGATAAAGCTTCTGCCATAGCTATAAGTTCAACATTCATAATACTTATATTTGAACGAATCGAAAGTTTAGTATGTGTACCATTCTCTGCATCCAAGAACGCAGCGCCTCTGCCATCCCTAGTTAAAGATCCATCAGAAAATATTTTATAGAAACTAGAGTACTTCTCTTGTATATATTTTGCACACTTCACTTTGAGTTCAAAGGAATTATAGCATCTCTTAGGCTTAATTATAATCTTAATATTTGGTTCCAGGACATCACTTAGATCAATATTACTTACCCATGTATTTAAACTAAACATATCTAACTTTTTGCTGCAATAAAAACTATTATATTTGAGAATGTTATGAACTATTACAAGTAAAGGTTTCTTTTTCCGCCTCCAATAAGGAATTTGCAATAACCGGGACAGCTCTTCAAGCAAATTAGTAGTAGAACTATCTCTTATTGATTTACATTTCAGCCAATATCTTCCAGCTAAGTACTGTCTACGCACAAATAGAGGTGGAATACATAACTCTGACTCCATAGCATGGATAGGAGTACTTTTAATGAACCCTCCTATGATCCTGAGAAATTTATTCTGTAATTTATCAAGCTTTGAAATTCTAGTCTGACAACAGTTATCAAATAGGAAACTTGCGTAATCAAGACGACTACGAACAATAGCTATATAAAGCCGTCTCAAATGTATAGGGTGCACGCCCCACGTAGAACCCACTAATACCTTAAAAATATTAACAAATTTGAGACATTTTTCATGCACCTCATTTATATGTTTGGTCCATCTGATCCCTCGATCTATCCATAGCCCTAAATATTTCACATGCTCCACCACTTCTAATGGAGTGTTATTTATTTCAATATTCAACGTGTCTCTAATATGTCCCCGTTTAAATATACATAATTTAGTTTTATGAGGTGAAATATCCAAACCTAGGTTGGCTAGTAGTGTACAAAGTATTTTTAAAGAAGATTCTAATACATGTCCCCCCTGTGCTATATTTTTGCAATGAGTGTATACAACAAAATCATCCGCGTATTGCGATATATAAACATTGTTTTCTATTACTTTACAGATATCCATTGTCGCAATATTAAATAAGATCGGAGAGAGGGGGTCCCCCTGAGCAAGACCCATACCAGTAACTCTTGTTATATAATTGTCAGTAACTTTTAGTTTTAAACTTCTTTCCCTAAGAAAATTCCACAAGTAAATACATATCTTAGGACCAACTTTAATATTGTTTAAAATCGATAAAAGTGCCGTAATATCTACGTTATTGTAGGCATTAGAAACGTCCACAAAACATCCAACTGTCGAGTTACCTTCAGAAAACCCAATTTGAATTCTACCTATCAAAACACTTAAATTATCCATACATGATTTAGACTTCCTAAACCCAATAGTATTGTTAGAAAACATATTATTATACTCTAAAAACCACTCTAATCTCTTATTTATAATTGAATGAAATATTTTGCATAAACATGACATTAAGGAGATCGGTCGCAATGAAGATACGTCATTCGGGTCTCGCCCTGGTTTTAAAATAGGTACTATTCCTACGTCTCGCCATTGTGTAGGTACAAACCCGGCTGATAAGAATCGATTGTATAATAAAAGAAGTAAACACTTACCATTATCAGGGAGGTGTTTTACCATAGAGTACGAAACACCATCACATCCAGGAGATGTATCCTTGGATTTGATACACACATCAAGCTCCTGCATGGAGATTTCAACATCTATCTGAGAATTAAAATTTGTAAACCTAGGTTGGTTAGGAATGACGTAGTCGGGAGCGAGCGAATTAAGCAGATTCGACGCCTGTATCTCATTTATATGTTGCTGATTAAACCTGTAACCTTTGACCCATCTCATGCGTTGCCACATCTCTGAAGAAGAGGTTTTTTCATTAACGGATGAACAAATGTTATACCAATCATTACTTCTCGCTTGACGAATTAGTTTTTGCGTTTCAGCTATTTTTTGGTTAAGTTTATCTAAATTAGAAGGTGTTGGGTTTCCTCTAAATTGCGATAGTGCTAATCGTCGAATAGCCACGGCTTTTGATAATTCACTATTCCAGTAAGGTTTTGGTTTGAAATTTGATACAGGGTTTTGGTTAATCTTTATAAACGGAATATGTATATCCGCTGCTAAATTTAAACTGTCTAAAAATAAATCATAAAAATGTTGATCATCTGTAGGTATTAAAAAGGTATCATAAATATGACTCAGGCATTTTTTGTAACTATCCCAGTCGGCTGTTTTATAGTTTCTTTTTGTAATTGGTTTTATGGTAGAACAGTAACTTGTACATATTTTAATAAATAAGTGATCACTACCTAAAGATTCTTGTAAAACATTCCAATCAAATTCCATAGCAATATCTGAAGTAACTAAAGATAAATCGGGTGCAGATTTCTGTAAGTTTCCGTTAACTAACTTAACCCGAGTTTCACAACCATTATTTAAAACAACAAAATTGTTATCTAACAACGAGTCAAATATAATTCTACCTCTGTAATCTGTTTTATATGACCATGTTGAGTGATGTGCGTTAAAATCCCCTAATATAAGAGTACGTCTGTTAAATAAAGAAAATAAAGAATTCCAATCATTTTGACTCGTTCGTGTGGATTGAGAACAGTACACGGAAATAATGTTATCTATGAATTTACAATTAAATATTTTTACACCAATAACTTCTATATTAGTATTAGGTAAATGTAAGTGAAAAACTTGAGATTTTATTGACTTATGCGTGATTATGGCCACGCCCCCATATGAGTCACTACGGTCTGAACGATAAACATTATACTGACTTACTTTAAAAGAGCTGTCCGGTTCTAACCACGTTTCGCTTACAGCTGCAATATGAGCCTTCTCTTGGAGTAATAACTGATGAAAACATGAACATTTTGGTCTAATACTTTGGGCGTTCCACTGTAAGATATTCAGTTTAATTAATTTTGTACTATCCATTATGATTAATTAATCCGTAGATCAATTTAGCCATAGGCCAATCAGAAATATTGTCCACCACCATTATTATGATCCACTCAACACACAACTTAATCACGCTCTTCACTTTTGTTTGAAAATCATTATTTTTCAAAAATATTACTTCCTTTATTCTGGTCAACAGTTCAGTAAATGTTGTCTTATCGGGTCGTTCATCTGCATTTGAAAATGTTTGTTGATTCGTGTCTCCCTCATACTCTTCTTCTAGTAAACAGTTCCATTCCGGTAATTCGCTTTTTGATGTTCTCTTCTTTGGTTTTTTCTTCACCGGCCTCGTAGGTAAAATAACGCTCATATTCGATTCACCCTCGCATATATTAGAAACATTTTGTGGCGTGTGGATCGCCGATTCACTCGTCGGAGTAACATTGTGAACAGTCATGAGTTTAGCCTGCGGATCTCTTTTAACTACAGCCGGTACGATGATGGGGGAAGCTGCGTACATTTGTGCGGCCCTGCTATAAGTGTAATTGTATTCTGCCATAATCTCCCGAATCGTTTTTTCTTTCTGATACGCAGGGCATGACTTCATCATAGCCATATGGTTTCCTGAGCAATTCACACATTTAAAGACTTTCGTTTCGCAGTTTGCATGCTCCCCACTGCATTTAGGGCAAATCTCCCTTTTTATATTGCACGTCCTCACAGTATGGCCCAGTTTCCAGCACAGGTAGCATTGAGTAACGGGGTATACAAATGGTTCAACAACAACTCTCACGCCGTGTACGTATATATAGCTAGGCAAGAAGTT
Source organism: Opisthograptis luteolata (assembly GCA_931315375.2). NCBI lineage: Eukaryota > Metazoa > Arthropoda > Insecta > Lepidoptera > Geometridae > Opisthograptis > Opisthograptis luteolata. The sequence continues at coordinate 12,788,561 of OV928043.1, forward strand.
GCCCTTAAAACATAGACGAACAGACTCCGAGGGGCTCCATTTCTTATCTTTGATGCTGTGGTCCCTGTTTCGACGGTCAAGTCTTTTTAAAGAAACCAGCTCCACCGTATCTGGGCAACTGATACATTTCATCACCTCTTCTTCCGACATTTCCAAATCTACATCCTTTATCACACCATATGAGTAACTCACTTCAGATAATTTATTAAATCTCCATCCTTTTTTTATTAACACCTCATTAAAAATAAGTTCTTCAATGTTGTTTTCATCATAAAATTGAACCCTTATTTTATACGGGTTTAGGTATTTAATGTTCGCTATATCGCAGATATTAAGGTCTTTGAACAGTCGAGCCAACGCAAACTGCTTAGGTAGTGGCTCCTGACTAGATATATATATTTCAGATTTTTTATTCTCTTCATTACTCTTGCTACTCACTTCTTGCCTTAACTTCTTACTTTTTCCCTTCACTGTTTCCCATTCATCATTTATTTCCTCTTCTTCTTCTTCTTCACGACCTCTCTTCGACGGGTTACTCATAAATATCTCCATCTCTTCTCGCTCTGTTTCACTCTCTTCAATATTAATCTCCATTATCACTTTCTGCGCGCACGAGGAATGCGCCCGGGCAGGTAGCTGACCCGCGCCGGGCTTATCGCGTGGCTAAAGAAATAGACAATAGTAATACACCTCCACCTCGCACGCGTGCCGATGCGAGACTGAAAAAGCATTCTTAGTTAATTGTTACAATAAGTTATAATGATAAAAAAGAGTACCAGAAATTGAGTGGAGTTAGTCATGCAAATGATGCTCTTAAAAATCATCAAACTAAAGTCAAAATGTAAAAAAAAAAAAAAAAAAAAACGATGAAAACTACAAAAATATAGAAAGCTTTCAGCTTTATATTTATATTCAATTTCCATGTCAATGTTCAATTTATACACAATCCAAACCATTTTATGCTAATCTAATTTAATGAAGAAAAATAACGATGCTTCAACATTTTTTGCCAACAAATGAATAATGAATTAATGCGCCATTGAATGGCACTGTTTGCAATTTTTTCGTCAAATTCACCATCAGTGGCAACCCTACTACAAGAAAGCGGAATCGATGAATAATGGATATTTGCCGACCGATGGAGGAATCCGGATTACGGTTTTTGCATCTATTTTAATACTTTTACTGTTTTTCGGAGTAATATTTTTTAAGGAGAAAATGCCTATAATAGGTTTATTTATACACTTTTTCTTAACACTTCTCCTACTGAGCGTAACATGTTCAAATTGTTAAGTGACATGTTTGATGTAAAACATAAAATTGAGGTCTTGTAATATAATTTTTATTCCATGTTAAAAATTACCATTTTTATACGACAGCTATTTTTGCATTGATGCAAAAGCAAATGGCTTTAAATTTTATATCGCTTATTTTAATTTCCCAGTTGAATGCGACGGAATTGAATTTAAAAATGTATACAGCAAGATGCGCGAATGATCCTAAATAGTCTGATTAGCATTGTAATTTACGCTAAAAAGATCATTCCGTTAATTTGTGGTGTTCATTAATGCAAATGTGGTCATTAAAAGTCAGGTCATGTATTCTAGGAGACTATTGGTAGCCTATAATGTCGACAGATGATCGCATCGTGATGAAACCATAGCTTGGTGGTATATGCTGTTGACCTTCCTTGGTCAGGACCGCACTGCACTGGGAAAAATACCTTGCGAAATACAGAAAAAATTTGAAAAATAAGGTAAAATGGAAAGAAAATGCTATATTTTGGAAGGAATTGGTCTTGGAAGATAAGACTCAGAAGGAAAGTCTAGATTTTTTTTTTTTTTTTTGTGTGACTTTATGGGTGACTGAGGGGTGGGCGTAGGTACAATTGTTTGTATATGCTGATCTGGGAGTATCGAATACATTAAAATTTTGCTAAATATAATCAAAAAATAACTTCAGGTCTTTTTAGGTATTGTATTATTGATACATTATTTACAATTCTTTATTATTAATTTTTTATGAATAGAATTTTTGCATTTTTGTGTTCGTATTAGGTAAATTTACGTATAATTTTATTTAGATTTTTATTATTAATCCTGGTTTTCAGGTTAGCTTCAGAACCAGTGCCTTAATTATTATTCTCGCCTGGCTATAGACACTAACTACATGCGTTTTTAATTTATGTCTTGACACATTTCTTATTTCACATATTATTATGAAATAATCCGATTAACAAACATTTGATTTAAAGCGCGACAAGATTAACATTCACTAATCGATAAACATTTAGGTAGATGTTAATAGCTAATTAACTTTTCAACATTTTCATAATCGACTTGAGGTTAAATGCCATGACATCGCGATAAGAGGTCACAAGTTGTTCGTAGATTTTTTTTATACTAATGCTCCATTCCAAAAAAACGTCCTTGTACGGTAAGGCGAATGAGCTCGTTAAAGATTTTTATCAAACAAACGTAAATTTATATTATCATAAAATTTATTGAAAAGGTCATCCATAACACAGGAAGCCATATTTCAAGTTTTTATACTACGTGTTAAACCCACGAGTTCCGTAAAATGATTTATTATTTTTTATATTGAAGAAAATGAATCGAACATAAATTCCGACATCATAAACGTTGCCGATAAAATATATAACGTTATTTTGAATACGAGAACAGTTTTATTTCTCAATTCCGTTTTTTTTTTTTTCTCTCTTTCAGTGTTCCGTCGTAAATTTTATGACGGCGGACGTGAAACATGCGCTCGCATAAATCCGCGGCTGATTTCCGACGGAGAACTAAAATGCATTCGACAAAAGACAAGAAATGCGCGAATTAACGTTAAACGCCCGTGAAATGACGTCGGTACATAAAAATTTCTCCGCGCAAAATGTGGCTTTTGACTCGACCGTTCTCACCTTGAGAGCGAGTCCACTTTATTGAGCGACTCGATTAAACTGTAGCGAATCGGGCTGTTAAACTACCGCTTTCAACCAAGATCAGACAACTTTAAAGACCAACCTGCAAACAAAGCATACCGGACTTTAAAATCCAGTTAACTAAGTTGAAATTGGAGCTTTGATGGTGGTTTTAGACAACTTTTTCAGTTTTAAGGTTGTGGTACCGCTTGGGTGAGCATTTTGTACGTTGATTGGCATTTTGCCGCGCGAAAAGCAACACCTTTGCGGCCATGACATGTCGTTTGATTGATTGTATAATTAATTTTGTTTTAAATTCAGCGGCCGGCAATACTTGTCTGTTATATGAGCTGTCAATTAATAAGACAGCTCTTGATGAGGGTAACACGTAACGAGGTGTTTTGTGTTTTTTTTTTTTTTTTTTTGTGTGTAATCATTAAAAGTAGTGTTGTAAAGAATAAGTTGACAGCTTTGACGTGTGAATGTTTATTTTAGAAACTTGTTTTTATTTGTTGTGTCCGGAGCAGATTATGAAACAGGCTCTGTGTCAGCTGCGAATGAAATGGAAGTCACAATAACAAGTGGACTGGCAGCTATTGGCACAAATACAACACTCTGAATCCTAAACACTAGGAAAATTGTTTTACTGCTAAATTCAGTGACCAACATATATACCAGTGTCAAAAAACGTTAAGCAACATCTTTTTGACATGTGTCTTTACACGGTGATCATGGAAATGAGATGATATTGTGTCCAGCTACAAGTTGTGTGCAAGTTAATAAACACATAATGGTTAATTATCCACTAGTACTAAATAATATCACTCTAGATCTAAAGAGCTTCAATGAAATAGGGGGGTCCGCTATTTTGAATTCACTGGCATTTTTTTCTGTCTGTCGTAGAGCATTCTTGTTTAACTGCTGTCATGAGTATACATTGAGGTTTAACTAAGGAGAATTTAATGGACGCACAGCGAAAGGAAAGAGTTAAAATCCACTACTATCAAATTATGTTTAATATGTATTTTAAAACTTATTCTCAGAATGATAAATAACACAGAAACATTAAATCATTAAACTGAATATAAAATACATAAATCTACCTATCAAAACTAAGTAAATAATTTAACAAACTAGTCAACAAACCCGCTACCAGTTGGCAATGTTCCCAAAATGCTGGCCACAATGCCCTGTTAAATGGCTATGCTTAGTATTTTGTGCAAAATCAAGGCCAGCATTTTGGTCATACATAGGTTGCATCAACCAGTCGCATCGATATACATACTAATGTTATAAATGCAAAAGTTACTCTGTTCGTTTGTTCCTTTTTCACGCCTAAACCCCTTAATAGCTTTGTTGAAACTTAGTGTGGAGGACTTGGGATACTTTTTAGCTGTGTGGCATCATCAGCAACAGCCTGTATCAGTCCGCTGCTGGACATAGGCCTCTCCCAAGGTACGCCATTGAGCCCGGCTCTTCTCATCCAACTTCTGGCAGCCACTCGACGCAAGTTGTCACTCCACCTTGTCCTACACTACGTTTGCTAAGTGTGTCATAGGAGCTGTCATATTCACTGCAGATGAAAGATGTTTACCATTAGGTACATCAAATGCTACAGCACATTACGGTCTGACGTCATCACTCAAGCGCTGTCCATCACTTCCAATCCAGCCGCTTGTTTATCCACACAATACTTTGCGCAATTTGTCTTCTCCACCTCAAAATATTCTCCATTGCCTTTGAGTAATTTCGTTAATAAATTCTGTCAGTCATAGCGTTGCAGTACTAGCAGAAGGGTAACTCCATACATAATTGTTACATCTTTGCTGGTCTTAAAGTTTTTGGTTACATAAGATTGAGTCTACAATACAGAGAACAATTATAGTAAACAGCTTAAAGATTTTTGTTGATTAAATCTTTTCTTCTCTGAAAAATATCACAAAGCCTAAACGGTAAATTCGAGAAGCATCAATGTTTATATATGTAGATTGTGTGTAAAGAAGTGCATTAAGAAAAAGTTTTTTTTTGAAAATCACCACTTATGAGGGTCAAAAGAGGGTTTAAAGTTTGCATGAAATATCAACTTTCTGACTGGTGAAGCCGTGAGGTGGCTCACTGTTTTTATCTTTCCAATTCAAATTTGACTTTAATTTTAATTTGTGAGCCGTTTAATACAGAATAATAGTTTAATAAACTAAAAAAAAACACTTTAAAAACGCACTCAAAAATATAAAATAATTAAATTGACTTGTATTAGTTACGATATAATGTTTTGCGTTTTTAAAGTGTTTTTTTTTAGTTTTTTAAACTATTAATTTTTATTTTTTTACTTTTTAGTCTTTTGTTACCAAGTCCAATCTATCGGACTCATCAAAAGGAATCATATGAGCCCAAACACGAGGGGTTTACTAGTAACCACTGCAGAGATCCCCTACCCACCTTCCGGTTGCATCATCAGACCCTCGTCACCAAGTCCAATGTATTGTACTCATCGAGACGATTCATATGAGCCCAAACACGAGGGGTTTACTGGTAGCCAGCGAAGAGATGCCCTACCCACCTTCCGGCTGCATCATCAGATCAGGTCGATGATACCAAATTATTGCATTGTCACCGAGATTACATACACATACAAAGTTTCAAGTCAATACGACAATTAGAAGTGGGTGAAAATTGACTTCTAAGATTTGATTACATTGTTAGTTAGTTAGTTAGTTAGTTACAAGTCAAGCTAATAAAAGTGTTTTAAAAAGCAATGTTGTTAGTCCATGTTGATAGCACTGTGTCGTTAAAAAAAAACGCCTGATTGTATAAAATTGCGTTACTGATTATTTCCGCATAGTTGTCAAAACCTTGGCGCTTTTCTCAAACCTTTGTTTATCGTCATTTGATTTATGCTCAGTTTGTTAACTTTTTATGGCTACATCTAGACTCTTTTGACAGTTATTAATTAATAATGTAAGCTAATTTATTACATCATTCAGCGGAAATAGAGGCCACACACTGGCTCGTGAATGGAGCAATAAATATTCATTGGCTATCATAATAGGAATAATAAAGCGTTATATAATGGGTACAGCTGAGTTCACTATAACACTGTGCATAATGAATGACTTTGTCGCGTTTTGATCGTCACAAACTGGTACATGTCAGTAATTATTCGACCATATCCGAAATAACTAACGAGTATGCCGGATTGTTATTACTTCAAGCTGCAACGGCTCGAACACAAACTCAAAAATATTTATCTAGTAGGATACACCATGTGAAGACTTTAAAACTTCCAACATCAATCTTCTTTTCCTTCTCCTTTAGCTCTCCCTTTCCTTCTCTATTCCAACCATCTACTGTAAACAACTAAAGCAGTCATGCTCACGAAAGTGACTTTGCTTGCAGCGGCTTCGTGTGTCGGGTCGCCCTCTTCCCTCTAATATGGTCGAGGAGAGCGATGGCTGGCACATGCGTCAACTCGTGAACGGGTGCTGCTTGTGGGGTCTGGTCTGTTTTAGTTGTAATCCCGTAACTAATAATTGTTAAAATGTTTTTCCTGCATGTTTTAATTGTATAATGTTCATGTTTCCATATCCCAATGTGCACAACCTCTTAGTTTTAAATTAGCTCATAGTATAATTTAATTAAATTTAAACGCGGAATAACCGAATTATTTTATAAGAAAATGTATTGACAACAGTACGGGCCTCGAGCCTGTAGTGGAAAACTTAATCAATAAAAAAAAAAAAAAAAAAAACATCAATCTTCATCTCATCATCATCATCTTTCCGCAGTGCTACAAATTGCATGCCTTCAAGATGGGTGTGAAAAGAGTCATTAACGGTCAACAACGCATCGGCAACTCCGCTGGTGTAGCAAATGTCCATAGGCGACGGTGACCGCTTTCCACCAGGCAGGCCGTCTGCTTATTTACCAATCTGTTACAAGCCCTTGCTTGGGTAGCTGCCACCTTCAAGTTAAGAATCAGTCGCCAAGCACTTATCAGTGTGTTCCGGCAGCGCTACTTGAGAGCCAGTTCCCAATCCAGGTGGAGCGTGATGCCACCTTCAACCACATTGTCATTGTTAACATCAGGTGACTTGTGGTCAGACGCTGGCCTATGTAGATAAAATTCGGAGTGAAGATAGTTTAAGCTCTGGAGAAGGACATATGCTACTTTTTATAATAAGTCTAGCAGCTGCGTCTCGTGGTATCACTCGCTTAGAACAGCTAGAACGTTCCTACTGCTGGGACTCTGGCCTGTTCTCAGAGTGATAGAGAGTATGGGCCGTAATCTGCTACGCCCTGTTCGGGTTGGTAGAGATGTCACATGCCCTTGAATGTTACAGTTTTTGGACATGCCAGTTTCCTCATGTTTTCCGTCACCGTTTTTTGAGCGATGGCAAATTTGCACATAACATATTAAGTCAGATGCGGAGCCGAGAGGATTTGAACTCGGTGTCAGCACTTTGACATTCTCCATTATTTATAGAGGTAGTAAATAAACAAACCTTCATAGTTCACTAATTAATGCAAACGACATGCGATCAGCCCACGAAATCGATCAATTTAAATCCCATAAAACCTACAACACCGTAAACTTACAATGTTACCATATAATCAGACGAATAAATTATGTAAACGTGGTTGTAAACTATCAATATTTATTGCGACCAGCGCAATGACCACAAGTTACGGAGACTGACTGTTTAACGGGACATTTTCGAAATTTATTGCCGTTTTTACTAAGTAAACAAGTGAGGAAATGTAATTTGACATAATTAGAAATAATGACCGCACTGACTCTACTCAGTGCTAAGTCTAGAAGCTCGTAGATTTATTTACATGTTTGTACATATAAAATTGTGAGCAAAATACTTCTGTACTTACTAATTTGTGTTATGAATGTGAAGGAAAACTCTCGTCTGTTTATTAGTTAACTTTTCACCCTAAGACCGCTATAGGTACTCATCTTAATGATATTTGGTATGAAGATAGTTTGAACCCTGAGGAAGGATATAGAATACGTTTTTATCGCGATAAGGTGAGTAATGTCATAACTGTCATACCTAAGTCACAGTTTTAGCGTGTGACTCAAACATCAACGTATGGAGATGAAACTTTCTAAATATTCATTCCTAATGAACTGTTTGGTCAACTTGACTCACCAAACTTAGAAAATGTGAGAACTGTAAGAATTATCATTAAATACCGAGTCGGGTCTAATGAAAGAGTGCATGATAATCCAGAACCAGCATCGACGAGCGCCGCCGAGGCAAATGCAGACGACAACAGTGATAAAACCAACGATGCAAATGCAAAATCAACTCTAACAGAAGGAACTAGAGATGTCAATGACGGTAAAGTTATCTTTGTAAGTGAGTAAGCGAAGCCGACAGCCGTCAATCAAGAGCTAAAAACCGGTAGCCGTCAAGTCAGACGTCTGAGATTACAGACGGCGAAGCGGTTGCATTATAGAGGCGTATTATTTTGTTATTCAACCAAAGGTGCCTTGTCATTGCCGTAATGTAATCTTTATTAGTTTTTTTAAATGTTTCGGAAATAATTTGGTTGAGTGCAAATGTATTAAGAGAAGAGTTACGAATCTGTCGCCAAGCACCTATTGGTGTGTTCTGGCAGCCCAATTTGCGAGCCAGTTCCCAATCCAGGTGTAAACATTATTAAAAGGAGTGGTGGAAGGTGGTGTCACCCTACAACTGGATAAAGAATTGGCTCTTAAGTAAGGTACTAAAAATAGATGTACCTACCTATACTCATTTTGTAGTTTTTATATTTGACTAGGTACTACATACATCATTAATTTTTTAATTTGAATTTAAGCGACTGGTCGATGCTACCCGTGACCAAAATGCTGGTCGTTATTTTGCGCAACGAATAAGCATTGCCGTTCAACGCGGCAATGCGGCCAGCATTTTGGGAACGTTGCCAACTGGTAGTGGTTTATTAGATTAAGTAGTTTGTTTAGTTTGATAGGTAGTTTTATTTTACATTTTAAGGTTTAGATAAGTGTTTTTACTTGTGTTATTTCTTTTTAAATTGATTAAATAAGTTATTTGAATTTTGTTCAAAAACATCTTGGGTATTTTGAAAAAAGTACAAAATATTATCAAAAAAAAACTTGTTTTATTATCTGGTTATACTACATTTTTAATTTATTTTGTTTAAATTTAATCTTGTTAGTATAAATAACTGATTAAATTACGTATTTACCTAGCAATAATATTTTTTATGTCCATATTCTGTGAAAAGTTCAACAAGTTTTGAATAAAAATTAGAAACCAAGCAGTTTTAAATGTGAAGTAATTGCAAAATGTATTTAAATTAACTTTCATTAATAAGAGAAATAAATTTGTGAGGTAGTAAAGTAAATTAAACTCGTTTATTTATTATTGTTAAGTACCTAATATACAGTAGAGAACTTGTTTTAAAAATTAACTTGGCGATAATGTAAAGCAATAAAATACCGTTTACATAGCGTTTGAGCTTGTTAGAGTTGAATTTAATATTATTGTTAGAATTTATTGTAATTGACTTCAATTAATGATATAAAAAGCATGTTTTTATAATTAAGAAGTCACTCGATGAATGGACGGCTGCAGTAATTAGTAATAAAATTAATATATACGTTCATTAGCTTTTAATTCTGACTCACACACACTCACAAATCTGAAATAATTCTGAGTATGTGTTATATAAAAGATAAACGAAAAACATACTGTTTTTGTGTTTCATTTGTAGACTTATTCATGTATTGCGTTTTAAGATAAGTAATTGTTAACCATTTGCATCCATCGGCTCCCTGCGACTCTTACAATGTCGTCTGTCCACCTGTCCTAGTGGGGGGGGGCTACCTACAGAACGTCTTCCGGTTCGTGGTCGCCACTCAAGAACCTTTCTTCCCCATCGGTTATCGGTTCGTCGAGCGATGTGGCCTGCCGTTTATGGTGGCGTTCAAGGGGGGAGGCATATGTTCAGCAGTGGACTTCTTCCGGCTGCTGATGATGATGATGATGAATTTTTAACCGTCCAATACATTAAACGCATTAACTTTAATATAGAGCACCGTTTGAAAATATCTTTATATGTCAATTTCGTGGAGGCACAAAAAAGAACTTCAATATTACAAAACTGTATACTAATAGATCCCTTATTTAGGTTAACATTTCAAATTTATACAATGATTTAATTGTCCAACAAACCAGTAGCTTACCTGACAATAACTTGACAGCCGACAATGATTTAAGCATAAAAAGCTGTAGACCAAACAAAGCTTAACACATCTCAAAGACAGAATAATAATAATAGACATCCGAAGCTTCCAGAACATAATGAAAATATAGTACAAAAGGGAACCACAAAGGGGCCGACTGAAGATGTAATTTGACCGGACCACGAGTTTGGTTGGAAACTGGTAGACTTTTCTGGAGTCGGTTTTAGATTTAAATCTTTGGTAACCATCAAGTTATTGATAAAACTTGAGAGCTGCTTTACAATAGTGTTGTAGGTATTTGTTTTGTTGACTCAATAGATTAGGGTAAAGTTATGTCTCTCTTACATTTCAAGTAGGTATTGAAATTTGAAAGTCTATTTAATGGCGATGATGGCAATATTAAAGTAAACAATGAGTTGTACTAAAATAAGAATTTCTTTGCATTTTCATTAACCTATTGATGAGATGAGGAAGTCGCTAGTGTGATAGTAACCATCACCTTAGGATAGGCCTATGTCCAGCAGTGGATTGATACAGGCTGATGATGATGACTAAAACAGTGGTAATATATATTTTGTTCTTAAATATCACCCAAACAGTTATTGAATTGGAGAACTAAAAATGTTCATAAATCGCAATTTTAATTTAAAACGCGTCATAAAGCTGCAATCAATCAAAAATGCAAATCGCGACATTGAATACCATTTTGAGCAATAAAAGCAAATTGCAAAACTGTGCAATTTTATTTTATTGTTTTGACCTTCGCCGTGTCTTAGACCATTAATCATGCATAATTTCTTCAAGAACGACGTAACTAATTGATTTCTGTTGTGTTCTGTGAGACTCTTGAACTTTGCATAAGGAAAATGTACAAGTAAGCATCGTAGCGAATTATTTATTATGGCTGCGTTGTATACTGGAAACATTGCATGATTATTATTACTCTTTGGTTACTTAATGATTTCATTCATTGTCTTTTCATCATTCAAACCTGTTGTTTTCACAATTCAAGTTTCTACCAGCTCTTTGTAAGCAGTTACTCGTAGTAGTCAAAAAACAAAGATGTTAATGATTAGAACCATTAAATATGATATAATTATTACAAAGGTAATGATGCCATATTTAATTGTTATCTTATGTTAGATAATAACAGGTTGCTGTATTAAATTCGAGTTCTCATGAGGTTTAGCCGTGGATTCCTATGAGAGCTTTATGTTTTCTGCATCAAATTATGTTTAACGATTTTATCACAGCTAAGATGCCATCCATTCATGTCGTGAACTATTTAGTATTGACTACCCAAATTTGGTTTTCAATAACAACCATCCTTCCCATACTTAGACGTATCTAATTCCAAACAACAGCCCTATTTATATGATAATTAATACTTTTCAAAGAAAAAAGCTTAACAAAGGCCATTCTCGATGCCCTATACGGCAGACAAAGACCGGGATAAACATCGACGTCAATCTGACGTCGTCAGATGTCGTTGGCGAGTCGTCGGCCGATGTCGGCGTGTCGGCAATCGACGACGTCCATTGACTGACATTGATGGACGACCGACGGGATGACAGGTTTCGATCAAGAGCTAAAAAGGTGAAATAAACTGTAGTGACGCTGATTTAGGGTTGAGTTTTGGTGATGTGAAAGTAACGCGTTTTTGCTCCAAGTGACAGGAATAGTTGAAGATATCTCTCAACATTGCAATCTAAAATGAGTCGTATCATGTCTACGTACGGTTGATATTATTAAAAGCCCAGTTTCGTCAGTCCATCCAGACATGGTAATGACGCTGTTTACCATATAATAAGTCTCGTATTAACAGAATGAATTTGAAATTCACATACAGATTTTGGTATGCTGATTGTTTCAAATAGAATGATATCGACTGGGAATGTGAACCGATAGAATTGTAAAGGGAATTCAGTAACCGGTGCATTTACTTTCAAATTGACAGTTAAAAAGCAGAATAATATGAAATCACGGACATTTTTTATACCCTCAGCTCTAAAATAATATTATCTACACCACACAAAATGAACCAAATATTTCAATACATTTGTCATATCCGATATGGTCTAGTGGCTAGGATACCTGGCTCTCACCCAGGAGGCTCGGGTTCGATTCCCGGTATCGGAATACCTTTTTGGTTGATTGTGTGTTAAAATCATTGTTTATCAGTGGTTTTATTTTTATGGACTATGTTTTAAGTATGTAACATAAAAAAAATGTTTATTAAGTTATGTTGTTACTTAATTCACTTAAAAAGCTATGAAAATATATTTTAAAATCACATATTATTACTTTAAAAATATATCAACTACTTACTATCTTCATGATTTAAATTCGTCAGTCTTCATCAATATTAATTCTTTCCCCGAAACTAAATGAGTTTGAATTCATTTAACAACTAATTAAAATTTTCGCCATCTCTGCACTTTTTGAACATTTCAGTTCCACACATGCAAGTTTAATTCTGAATGACATTATGCAAAGTGGTCTTTCATTTCAATTTGTGATAGGCGTCTATCAATTTGGTTTAGAACTTCTAACTGTAATGGAGATTGAAATTAAACGAGGCAGTCTCTGGCATGCAATTTTGATGAAAGTTATCTGGTTATCGGTTTAGCTTTAAGTCTGCACTGATTGATTAATTGCTGTTGAACTCTTGTTTGGGCTATTGAAAAAGTCCATCTTTATTAACAACAGTTCTTCTATGAAAAGAAACCTAGCTACTGATTGCATTTTCTTCATAATCGATGTGGCTTATACGATGTTGGATATTGGTTGGTTAATGTGACATGGTATATGTAAACAAAGATAGTGCACACAGATTGTGTCCAGACGGCGAGTTGAAAGAATTTGTTTTATACCTTGAGTGGTTGATGGCAAAACAGCTGATGTCAAGTCACAATGTCATCATAGACGGCTACACTTGGTTAGGGAAGAGGCTTTCAAGTGAGATCTCCGGATCACAACACTAATAGATGCTTGGTGACAGATTTGTAATCTAAAGGTAGTAGAGGCAACAAAGAGAGTACTACGAATTGTCCTACCAGTCCTACCACTAAGCTATGGGTTCATCGCAATATTTCCTTTCCCTCAAAGCTGAATGCAAGAGTGGAACCCACATCATACGCATCGAAAACCGAAGAATGCCCTACCACTAAGCTTTTAGAACAATTTCAGTTATTCTGTAACAATAATTGCAATAGCATAGTGTCACACAGTACGTTTGTTCGTGACAGCGCGGACAAAATTTGTATTCAACAGATGTGGTGTGCAAGAATTTATATTCTTTGCATTTGTTTCTACGAAACGATGCGTGCTGCATGGGTGGCCATCAACGTTACTTATGGTGTGAACCACTGTGCTATAATTTGAAAGTTGGTTGATAGAGGAATTCAACAGTGGTTAAATTATTGAGGCTTGAGAATTAAACATGAATGTAGTTCTAAGTCTTATTCAAGCTGTAATAGTCCTATATTATTATCATCCACTCGTTCAAATGATATTTCTTCTGAATTCCATAATCTATTCAGCTATAATTCAGATAAAGCTAATGTAATAATGGTAACGGGAATAAAAGATTTGCATTTCATAGTTAAGTATTTATCTGCTTATCAATTCAACAGAACAAGTATTATACTCTACCTAATGTCAACCATCTAGGGATACAAGATAAATCCTTTCTGAGAACGCTTTCAATTTACTCTCATTTATCATAGAAATAGTCCTTAACTGCATTATATCTTTAATCTGTATGAGAGGAAGACAGCACAATCGGAATTAAGTTCAGCGAAAACAGCACAATATCCAACGTCTTGCATTCTATTTCCAATTTATATTATAAAGCGACGAATAGCGAAGCCCACTTCAGCTAATCTCCAAACGACACAATGGCCCGACTTAAACCCAGCCCCATTGTCACAAGCAACAAAGATCTTGTCAATTATAATCTCTCATCGCGGGAACGTCAAACGGTAGCACGGTGAGCCAACTGCCACAGACGACGCACAAAAAGCATTTTAATAAATTATTTGCGAAACTTGTTTAGAAATTAGAACCCTTTTCAAAGGGCGGCGAGGAAGCGAAACCGATTGCTCGTGACGTGACGCTTTTTGTGGCCGTCGAGTATTATGTTGTCAAAATACACGGGGATTTTGTTATTATTTTTGTGTTTGCTAGCACACTTAGCACCCCTTTGTTCGCGGACCTTCTCAGAAAAGGGGATGTGTGAGCCATAAACCGGCTCGTTGCTCCAATCTTTCCGTGAAAAGAGACATGTGAATAGAATAGTAATCGGTTAAGCGGACCACGAAAACAATGCGTAATCGGGTAAGATAAAATAATCACCCCTGGGAACAGAGCTTGTAATACGAAACGCTAAAAAATTACATTATTCCGTGCCTCTTCAGACGCGTCCTTAAAAAGATAATAACATTTTTGCGTATGTGGAGATGTCGAGGCGCATAACGCGGTGTGTGCCAACTGTAACTGCCAAATTACACGATCACAACGTATAAACACGGGTGGCTGAACGCTCTCTTTGTCACGTCACTCGTGTGGGACCTCGCCTTCATATTTATTCAAATTATTATTCTACGTCACCCCCTTGTTGTGTTCCGAATGAATTTTTCATGCACACGTCGCGCTGAGACGCGGTAATTTCACTTTGAGTTTGCTCGGAGCCAGCAAAAATGAGTTTATTTATGTTGGTATTTTTTGTACCAACAAAACGCTGGCTTTGTATTGGGCACCGCAACCCTCGGAATATTGACTGGGTAAATATTTGAGCGTAATAATTTGCTAACAAAATACGTGTCACCTTGAAATGTGATTTTAAGAATTCCAATAATATTTGGGATTTTGCTCTTGGTAGGTACTATTATTTCAAATAATTGTTCATGATAGAATTGCAATGTTTGCACAATTTCTCTTTCACCTTCCTTCTCTATTGTGCAGTAAATATTACCATTATTAAATATAAAAGTATTGCGATAACAAGGTAAAAGTATACCTGACCTTACAACTTATGTTATTTTTAATTCACAATGACGTGAATTCGTTTGAATTCCTATAAAGATAACACGTTGTCGCTCTTTGAAATGGAATAAATCACACCCTGTAGGGTTTAAAACATTGCTTCACTAGCCACATCAAGGTTTTTTTATAATACCTATTGTTTTTCCTACAAACGTCATGTGACAATTTAAAAAGCTTAAACGCTTTATTGTGCCAACAAAGACAATGATAAAAATATTAAAAGTAAGGCCCTAAATTATGTTAATTCTTCTTTACCGCTATTTACAAGGCCTTGGTGATACGATGTCATTAATCATTCTTCCAAACCTGTTATCTCATTTCTTGTCACGTTTGCTTGTTTGCGATCCTGCGCAGTTGAGATCTCTCATCAAGCATCATCAATTTCATCCTACATTTGATTAACATCTATTTCATTATCACCAATAAACATTTCACTCAGCTCTTAAATAAAGTCAGCAATGGAAGTAATGTCGTTATGCCTAACAGTTATCAGAGTCTTAAAAATATCTCGAAATATACAACAGTAAAATTCGATGCTAAAGCTCATAATATTTGCGTTTATTATTCGTGAACAAACATTTTTGTCACTGTGCAAATGTTTTACTATTTATATAACGTTGTTTAATTACCTCCACGTTATTATAGTATTTGTTTTAGTCAAACTTGCGTTAATGTATTTGGCGTTGAGATGTTGTGATAAAGGTTTGCAAATATTTGCACTGATAACACTGCGTTTTAATGTGGGACACAAACTAAAAAAGGCGACTCTTCCGTGTCTTTCACAATTTATAGAATAGCGGATATGGCAATGAAAATTAATAGGAAAAGATTTTCTTAGATTATGTTACCAAGATCATTTCTACCACTGTTTGCTTAAAAAACGATGTGTCTATTCTTACTTCCTAAAAGTTTTATCTCTAAATAGATACATGTTTATCAAAGACGTAATTTCGTAATTGGACAAAGCAAAATTGGCTAAATGGATATCATGCATAAATCGTGTTAAAATAAATAAAAATAATCTAATGTTTTTAACACACCCAGTATATCACGATAAATTCAACGCTCAAACTTTTAAATATATTTTTTAAACGGCCATTCATTTAGATTAGCGACAGTCGTTATGTCTGTCATTTTAGTACTAGCTTCGGATGTCGGGACCTCCCATAAACCATCCCCTAATGTAAATATCTCCCTTTTATCTGTCTTTAACAATTTCGTATACTCTAACTAAACCGTCACCGGAATATAAATTACATAAACACCAATGTCTACTTTACCATTTTCACACTTTTCTGCTACATCAATATCATCCTTATTATTATTGTAATAGAGAGTAGTATCTTCAGGGATTAGAGTTTGGAAGTGTGTTTTGTTGTTTGTAAATGTGGCAGAATACATCGTCTCAAATTGCCCCCTGCCAATAAAAAAGGGAAGGCACATAGGGCTGAATTTTGTTTATCGTTATCTTTACGGTGGGCCACATTTATTTATATTGTATTCATGCGTGTAACTCTGGTAATATAATACGTTTAGGAATAATAAACATTTTGAGTTAAGGCACAGTTCTTTTGAAATGGTTCGTGATTTTGGTTCAATGAGATCATGAGCATGGGAATGTTTTGAAGTGATGGGGTAGTTGAATAATTTAAATTGTCTTCAAAGTGTTTTGTCAATCAAATAATAGATAACAACTTATTTTGAATATATTTTTGCATATTTGCATATTGTATTGCAACTGGTGGTTTTTATTCTGCTTCAGCGGTTTTCTTTTGATTAACATTTTATGAAATAGTTATCTGAAATGGTTAAGGAAATTGGTGTAAATGGTATGCAACATTACGTCCCTCTCTACAATCGAATTGTTTTAAAGATAAGCAGGTGTAGGTACAATTTGATGTATTATATACCTACTGAGATAGAATTCACAATTAATAAATTCAAGGCGTCGCGTCGGTCGTATCAACTGGAAAAATAAGATTGCTGTTCTACGATTTATTTTTTAACCCTAACAAGTATTTTATTTGTTATACTTATAGGTAGGCTCATACTCATCATCAGCTCTTATCAGTCCACTGCTGGACATATACCTCTCCCAAGATAGGTCTTCGTCTTTCTCATGCAACCAGTTCAATCTACACAAAATGAATGCACAAGGAACAATCGTTCCCTTTCACCCTTTTAAAGCTAAAAGCGTTATGTTAAAATTACCCATTAAAAACGACCCTTTCCAACATATTTTGAACGGAGGTCACAAACATCACATTTATTATGAAAACGAAGACTTGCGGTGCATTTTAACAACATATTTATTCATTCTTCCATTCTGTCTTGTAGTCCTTACTCAACCGATTTAAGAGCGAGAATGTAATGACATTAGTAAATTTAACTTTGTCAAAGTATTTCCGAGAAAGTGTGTTAAGAGTGTATATTATTATGCGCATGCGTTGTGTTTACACATTTAAATGCATTGTTGTAGGAACAGCTACTGGTGTTTAGGTAATAATTGAGAAATATTTATTCTGTATACGGTTTTGTTTTTTTTATGGGCGCTATGTGAGGTCTTAGACTCGTCAGTGCAGTTAATAGCTGTTTGTATGTGTACAATACTTTACTTTAAAATAAGTGGGAGTACCTAGACCTACACACCCAAGGTAACATTGGATAAGTAAATAAACTAATTGTACTGTTGGCGCGTCAAAAACACGTTTTAAGTAAGTAAAAGTAACAGAAGTAGCAAGCTAAAGTGGCAGTGGGCTGGTCATATAAGCCGCAGAACCGATAACCGTTGGGGTAGACGTGTTCTTGAGTGAAGACCGTGACTTGGCAGACGTAGTGTAGGACGCCCTGCGACTAGGTGGAGCGACGACTTGCGCCGAGTGGCTGCCAGTAGTTGGATGAGAAGAGCCGAAGACCGGGCTCAGTGGCGTACCTTGGGAGAGGCCTATGTCCAGCAGTGGACTGGTACAGGCTGATGATGATGAAGTAAAAGTAAGTAAGTTACGTAAAGAAAGTTAAGTACAAGTAAAGAAGTAAAGATTTTTTTTAAGTTCTTAAGTTTTCTAGAATTGTTAAAAAAATATGTGGGGAGTAAAAATGAAGTTATTTCATACTAGAGTACTTAGTATTTTATAATTTGCGTCGATTAAGTACAAAATATCCACTCTAATATTATAAATGCGAACGTAACTCTGTAGCTTAATGATCTTCGGTAGGATATAGGCCTATTTAGGTATATAGCCTATTTTATTATATTCAGTTTAGATCATTTACTTTTTGCATTATTTCCTTGTGTAGCAACATTTGCCTGGCACTGTATGTGACTGTACTAATTACATTTTACTAACCCACATTTCAAGCAAATAAATAATTCTAAGTAAGTATTCTATTCTACTCACAAGAAGAAATAATCACAAATAAATAATCCATTTTTCTAATCCAGCTTTCATTTCACTGTTGCATAACCCCACCACCATTATTTACTTTTAAAATAAGCTTTCGGTAAAACCCCTCAAATAAATAACGGGTATTTGCAACAAGTAGACTAGCAATAAATCAAACAACCTCCAAACGAAATTTTAATTCGCAAAAGAAGAAAAATGCGGCGCCTTTTCAAAAACAAAACCGGCACCTTTGGAGAAAAAAAACCCGGCACCTTTGGAGAAAAATTTGCGGTGCCTTTTGGCCTATTGTCATTCATTAGGTTGAGGGCTGTTTGAACAAGCGCCGAGCTCTAAACAAATGTAATTTTAGTGACAGCCAAAATCTACAATATGTAATCATTATGGCCGTCATTAAGTATTGTCTTGTCACCTTTTGAGTTTCGCCGACAAAGGGTTCGGTGTTAGAAACAGCGGGAGCGAACAGTTTCAAAGCACGCTATGATTTGTACTTATTACAAACACACCTATTGGTAGCATTTGAGTGGACGTCACAGTTGCTGATGACACAAAATGACATGGTAGGGATAATATTATGACAGCAATACAATTTATGTTTCAATCTACGTACATAAAAATGATGTATGCTACCTAAACATAATTTCGAAGAAAATCTTTATGAAATGAAAAATGACATCCATGTCAGTTTTTGATTCCTTAAGGCCAGGTAGCCAATATGTTATACGTGTGTGTGATAGGCCCTAGTAGCCAATATGTGTGATAAGTCAGGTACCAGAGTATCCAACGCCGAGTCCGACGTTGCTAGAACGATGAAGCCTTGAAGGACTTGAGGAAGATCTAGGAAGAATGTCAGGAAGTGGCGCAGGAGGCACACCTGTCACAACAGGATTAAGTCTTTATTTTCTGTGGCTTGATGCGTTATGTTCTCAGTTATGTGTCACAGATTGCCTAGCTTGTTTTCTCTCCCGCCACCCGCCAATCGCTGTTTGTCCCGCCGCACCCGCACAAGTGTTACAAGGCGACTGACTAGCACTGAAATTATTTACAGCCGTCGGCGTTTCACAAAAGCTGCCTTGTTTATAGCGCCCATAAATACTAATACAACGCGGGAAATTTATTCTCCTCCACCTTTTATTTATTACTTTAGTGCCGTGCTCTGGTTTTCCTGTGCGCCAGTTATTTTTTTGACACGGTGTTGTTGATGAATGAATTATTTGGATAGAAGTTTGAAAACAATATTGCTTGGTCCTGCTAAATCTGTCAATCAAATGCTTTAGTCCCATCTAAAAGTCCTGGAACTCACCGATATACTGACCAACTATAGGGGACCTATTTTAACCCTGTAAGAACAAGAAAAAGAGAAAAAGAGGTAGCTGGCCAGGAAAGCACTAATAAATGCCTCAATACCAAGCAAGCTAGTTAATTATATCATCTCGAAAAACCATAAGCCTGGTATTTCAATGGGATTTACTTTAGGCTCCTAGTTTCTTCGTAAGAGGAGTCGCAGCCAAAATCCTGGCTGATTTGTTGACCGAGGTAAGCCTCAGCCCTCTGGTCACCCGTGACACCAACGAGGCGCTTGGTAAGCTCTTTAAAAAGGGTACGAGTTGCAGAACCTCATGGTCCAAGAGTTTCACTAGTATGTATTTGTTTGTCCTTAGTAACTGAGATGGCGCAACGTCTCAAAGTGAGTCTTGGCCTCCGATAACAATAGACGCCACTTCGGGCTGTCCTGCAACACCTCCTGCCAGTCCTCCACCTGGAGCTCGCGCAATTCCTTCGTGACTTCGTCTTTCCAGCGATACTTGGGACGGCCGACCGGGCTCCTTAGCAACACTAAGCATAATTTTTTTAACAAATCTAATCACAGACCAATAAATTACCCATTATCAGTTTGAACCTAATCTCATACAATCGCAATTAACAAAGTTCCCAATAAACAATTATTATCAGCACTAAAATGTAGGCAAAGAGGTCGTTCGACTTTACTGTCAAGATAAAAGTTAAACAAAAAGCAGATTTTATTTGTTATCCTTATCTTGGGAAGGATAAAGGTTTACAACGGGTTTACTATTGCAATTAAGGTTTGGGAGAGAATCGTTTAATGGCAGGGATAAAGGATAGTAGGCGTTATCTATGACTTTGGGCAAGGAATTGGACTATAGTCCCCGCTGTTTCACTCACGTTTTCATCACAACAAAACAATGCATAACCTTTGCCACTTAGGGATGGTGCAGTTTTCTAAGATCAAACAAAATGATGAGAATTTAAATTTTATATGACCCAAAATTCGAGATTAAGAGCTGAAAAAAGGATTTTGTTTTTACTATTTACAAGGTAACATTTGAACCCATCTGACGTTACGTGACGATGTGGTCGAAGGTGGTTACACCAGTACTGAGAATTGGCTTTCGAGTAAGGCTGCCAGAACAAAGCGATTGGTGCTTGGAAACATAATTATTCAACTTCTAAAGACTTTTTTTTTATTAGCAATATATAGGCAAGCATTTGACCCCAGTCTCACCTGATGGTAAATTGGTAAGTGATGACGAGGTCGATGATGGAGCATGCTTGCCTAGAAGATACCTATTCACTCTTGACTTGAAGGCTCCCAACTTATAGTTATCGGGAAACAAGGACGCTGGTAAAGTGTTCCACTCCTAAAAACGCTGACAAATGTGTGTATTAAACTTTTCATTAAGCATAACTTGCTAAATCTCTTCAACATTTTCCATGTTCGGTTCAAATCCTATTTGTAAATTATTCAAGATCCGTTGTAGGAGTGCCAAAGCTCCGATTCAGACTTTATTCACTCGAAGTTTTACTCAGCTATTGCTTTCAGTGCAGAAAATGAATGAGTTCATGAATTTGAAATTTATGTAATATATTAAAATCTCTTTTTACATCTTACAGTTATCTGTAAGACCCACTGCTGGGACTCTTCTTGCCTTCTCTCAGAGAGAGAGAGTATGGTTCATTATCTACCACGCAGGCTCAGTGCGGGTTGGTAGATGTCGCATGCCCTTGAATGTTGTGGTTCTCAGACATGCCGGTTTCCTCATGATGTTTTCCATCACCGCTTTAGAGTTTTTACGTTTTTTTATAAATTAAGTTGTATAAAAGTAAAATTAAAACTGACCACGAATACATAAACTTTAAATAGCTTAGCTTACACCACGTCACGATCTGTCTGTCTTCCCAACAGGCACTCATCAATAAAGCCAGCGTGTAGCATGAACCAATTCGTTTCTTCACCATTCACAATCTTTAACGCCGCTATTACCTCGTTAACAGGCATCGATGACTCATCAAAGTCATCAAAGTACAAAGCTATCGGCTGGGACCAGTCAGTTTTTACGCCCCACTGTAAACACTGATTTGGTGATGTCGGCGCCTTTATGGAGCGGCTTTGATCTCGCCGCTTCCGCTGCGCACAATGACGGTCTATCTTGGAGGCTCGGGTGTCAGTTACAGTTTAATGTAAGGAGTGGGTTATGTAGACTGAAAATACTGACTGATATTTTAGTGGTAAGCCAATTCCCTGGCATATATCACTAAAGAAGATTTCTGAATATTGTCCAATCACTGGTTTCGATTTCTCTGGTTCTGATTTAGTTTGATCACTGTTGATGAAAATAGTTATTTTAGATAGATGTAACAATAGTATAGCGTTTGACCACCACAAGTCATCTGATGCGCACAAAACGCTTCGCTTCCACGTTCACAATGCCAATGGTGAAGGAATTGAGAATTCTGCAACCGTCTTTGTTTTTCTAGTATCATTTGGGGAGCCATAAAGTCAAGAGTGAATAGATGTGTCTTCTAGGAAAGCATGCTCCATCATTGACCTCATCATCGCTTACCATCAGGTGAGACTGGGATCAAATGCTTGCCTATCTCTTTTAAAATAAGAATAACAAAGGTGTATATCATTGATGTAAGTACTGCATATCTACTGTGGCCACCCCACTCTCGTATTTTTTGCTTGTTTTCATCCCGAATGTTAAAATTGTGGTTGTTTACACCCAAATGGATTGTTATTCACGTATAATTGGGATCGGATTAAATACGGTTGGGTTATATTGGTCTGTAAATCTATTACCAACTTTCTATTATGCAGTTCATTTGAAGAGATCACTAGCTGTGTCCCGTGGCTTTGCTGCTTCCTTTTAATTTGCCTTTTTTATTTCTACACACTTCTTATTATCTTACTAGTTTCTCCAGTTTTCTTACTGTCTCGTAGGCACAGTTTTCCTGGATAGAAAGTTGCGTATGGATTAATCCAGGTCTCAGTTGCGAATGTGTGTTAAAGTCAATAAAAGGTATGCAAGTTATTGTTCCATCCAGTTATTTCGTTTTGTCATGGAAATTTCCCATAACTGGCAAAAATTACCTACTGCATCTACCTGCTATGGCTTTAATTTCATATTCATATTCTGACCAGCTACTTTAATGCACAATTTAACTAAAATTGTTAAAACCATTTTTTGCATAACCAACAAACAAACCAATTTTTATTACAATATCTATGATAGGTTTAACAAAATTTCAAAAGCGTCCGAACAGATTAGATTTAAAGAAAACTGCATTTAAATTTACTTACATAAATGATTAGTTTTTGGAATCAGTGATGTGAATTAAACCAATTCAAATTGTGCCAATTTTGGTTTATAAGCAGTCTTTGTGGTTAAAAGTTGCCGATATAGTTATTATCTGAAAGAGTACCCTTAGGACAAAATAAGGTTCGAGTTGAACGGTTGCAAAACTTAGGTATTTACCTAGACTCAGTGCTTAATTAAATGTGTTTAAATGATTGATTTGATAAATTTATATTATCTGCTGCACTGAGACACATAAAATAATATTAATAGATTTAATGCTAGTTAAAATGTATCTTAGGTTTACATTGAATTTTCTGATGGTTAAAAAAAAAGTAAAATTACTTCTACTACTTCTTCTATGGAAACTTTTGTGCTTTCATACAATAAAATTAATCTAATATATCAATGGTATTTAATTATCATTTTAATATATTTGTTCGCTCAAATATACTTTCTCAAATTATAATAAAAAAAAACAACATAATTTAACGTTTCAAGTAAACAAATCTCAACGATAAAACCGAACAATAGCTATTCATTCTTTTTAAATAAAATATTCTATTATTAAGAACAAGTAAGTAAACCAGTTTACGTATAAATAAATCAAATTTTAAACAAGGTATCTGTCGGATTAAATCTATCCGCCATTAATATGGCTGAATGATTTTGTATTGATGTGTTATAATTTATTAACACAGTTGATACGAAACGGACAGGTTTAGTAGGTAACCAACCAATCAGCTTTAACATAAATTACTATGGTATACGTCTATTATATTCTACATTACTTTTTATTGATATTCTAAAATGTTTTCTGAATAATACCCAGCTAAATAGTTAAAGAGAAGAGACCTCTCGAGAAATTAAGTAACCATCAAAATGATCCTGTATATTCATTTCATATACAAACTCATTTATTTATTGATTAAAATAACAAACACTAATAATAAATACAACAGGAATACAATTTTTTATTTATCACGACTATGATAATGATGTTGGAAAAAAAATTACATCACTACTAAGGATCACTAAACGTAAAGGATTTTCAGACTGTTTGTCTGATAATAACATTTTTGTATGATGTCATACAGGGACTGTTAGTAAAAAATATAAGTTCAACATTTTAAATTACATGCTATAGCTGCCAAAAACCTACAAAAACTCGTAGATTAACGCCATAGTAAGCTAATACTCGAAGCTAAATGTAATTGCCAACCCTAATCCACTAACAGTGTAATAAAACGCAGTCCAAACGTGGCCACTTAAATCGCAAGTCTAGTTCAAGCCCTATCCTAAAAATTGAAAACAAAGTTAACACTAAACGAGCGTATACCTAATTTATAGGACTGGGCGCGGCGGGCGGCGAGCGAGACCCGATCTCGCAATAAACATGTTTTTTGTTTCGCATGTCCGCGCACTGTCAAATATATTACAACCCGCCGGGTTATTTACGAGCTCTGTCGTCCGCCCATACGTTATACTTAGTATCTTTGTTTGGACACAATAAGCAATATTTCTAAAGGGCCGCCGCCGTCGCTCGCAGCTGTTGATATGGGTTCCCAAATTGACATATTTAATTTGATCGCGACGGAGGGTCCGATCCCGTGTTTGACAGGTTTTAGTGTCGGATTAACATTTACGTTATGGAGTTAACTCTGTCGATACACTGAAATATCGCCTTTTGTGTGCGACGTTTATTTATTATTTATCTCCAGTTCGACGTGTTGACACATCAAACGGCTTCGTAGAAAACCTGCCTCCGCGAACAGATCAATTTTCCCCTTTGAAGCCTGAATGCCGGTGCATAGAACAAAGGAGCTCGTAAAAGTGTAAGTAGTTCTGAATGTGTCAGCGGCAAAGTGCGATGACGCCAGCAAAGAGCTTCGTCGGGGGCGTAATAAAAGTGGCGTGAAACAAAAAGCGTCGCTCTCGCGGTCAGGTAGAGCAGCAGTCACGCTCGCGCTCCGGGCGGCAGCTCAAAGCGCTGCCCGTCATGGGTGGCGAGCGACCAACACCATAGCACGTCTCAATCCGCACCCGGCTGCCGGCCATACCACCTTTCCTTTTTCCCCTACCGCAATGCAGCTATGTGTCGTTTCCGCTTTATTTTTTATGGCCAAGCGCTGCAGCAGTGAGACATAGCGCGCTCGCTCTAACGGAGACTTGAGATGTTGCCGTCCTTGTCTGCGGCGGCGCGGGGCGCGGTGCGGGGCGAGCGGCGCGTCAGGCGCTGGTGGGGTCCAGTCGCTCACAGTTCTCTCGCCCGCCGCCACGGACACACGCGTTCCTCATTTCGCATTCCGCGCGCCGGTGGCATAGAATACTTACTGCCAGAAGCGATTCGTGACGTTACCGCACAGTGAAGTTTAAAAGTGATCGTAAAGTTGATACCAAATGGTGGTTCTTGAAGACGGTGGAATGATGACTAGTAACCCTAACCAGTATCTGCAACCTGATTATTTGGCGCCTCTTCCGTCCTCTGTAAGTATTTTATTAAATTATTAAAAAAAAAATTAAAACTTTTCGAATTATTTTTTAAAAAACTTTCAAAAATTTTTTTCAAGGGAATTAACAATTGGTTTTTTTTTTGTTACAGCTGGACTCGAAGAAAAGCCCTCTCGCGCTTTTAGCGCAAACTTGCAGCCAGATCGGCGCTGACACATCGCCGGCTAAGCCGCTGCTTCCTGCAATGGATAAGAAGAAAGTGAACAGTGTTAACAGTGATGCTATCAGTCGTTCTTCACCCAATAATACCGTGAAACAGGACAAACCACGCTCGACTCCGGACAATAAACACTTAGCATTCAAGCCATACGAAACTAATGTTGTGACCAAGAAGCCTGAGGAGCCTAGGCCCTCTTCCAAGGCCAGCACTGACAGTTCCGATGAGAAAAAATCGGGCAAAAGCACTCCTGGTCGCAAATCAACACCCCCGACGGTAGAACATGGGAAAAGTAGCCCATCATCAGTTGAAAATAAATCTTCACCCGCCCACTCATCCGGAACGAGCCCAATAATTCGTTCTGGATTGGAGGTGTTGGGACACGGAAAAGACCACCTCGGCGCATTCAAGAATTTGCCGGGCTTGCCGTTTAACCCGTTGGCTGGACTCTGTTGCCCGCCGGGCATGGAACAACACGCCAATCCTGCATTCAGACCTCCTTATGCTGGAGCACCGTTCAGCGCTCACCACGCCGCTATGCTCGCCGCTGCTGCCGCTTTCCCCGGCTCTTCACCAAACCCTTACCTTGGATATGCCAGAGTCAAGACTCCCGCCGGCGGTGAAACACTCGTCCCCGTGTGCAAGGACCCATACTGCACTGGTTGCCAATTTTCCGTGAACAATCACCACTTACTAATGAGCAATGGATCCTGCCCCGCTGGTTGCACTCAGTGTGAACACCAAAAGTACAATCTGGCTATGGCGATGGCACTTTCGCAGCAGGGAGCCTCTGCGGGCGGTCTTTCGTACCCCCAGCTAAGCCGCCCGTACGTGTGCAACTGGATTGTTGGAGAGTCCTATTGTGGAAAGAGATTTGGAAATTCGGAGGAGCTCTTGCAGCACTTGAGAAGTCACACAACAGATGGGTCGACACCTGCTGTGGTTTCCTCGTCTCAGCAGTCGCTTTTGAACCATTTGAACCCGCTTTTCACAACGGCGGGACTTCGCGGCGCGTACCCGACGGCACCTCTGAGCCCGCTCTCGGCGAGCCGGTACCATCCTTACTCCAAAGCCGGCCTGCCGGCCAGCCTTGGAGGCTCGCCTTACGGGGCCTTCAACCCGGCTCTCGGACCCTTCTACTCCCCTTACGCCATGTACGGACAAAGACTAGGAGCGGCCGCGGTCCACCAATAAATCCAGTGAAGTGCATAGGACTCTGAACAGACTGTATTTAATGTTGTATTGTCCAATTTTCTTCTGTGATATCGATAGACTAAATAAATGTTGCAAGGCGTTCGCGCAATGACAAATTTAGTGATTAGTGCAATTTAAAATAGATATTTATGTAAGTGAACTTGCCGACGGAGTTGCTTATATGCGTGTGATGATTGAGCGTCTGTGGACTGTACAGCCAAATGTTTTGTGTAAATAATAAGCTCTATGTTTAATATTAAAATGGATTATTTCAAATATAATATCTACGTATCAATCTAACAAGTTTTTCTTTCTCTACTCTAATTTTAATCATTATCTGCGAAAGATGGAAATCTTCTCGTAAAAATTATAGTCAGTTCTATAGGTTGTAAATTAAGTAGACCTATTTAAAAGATAAAATAAATTAGTAGACCATTCAACATTATAAAGTGGTGCTTTCCAACTCTCGTACAGCGCTATAAAGTAAGGCGGTTGATTGATTAATTCACATTCTAACGCACACATTAGAGCCGTCAATCACCCGCCAGAGGATCGTATAAAACAACTGCGATCACGCTAACGTAAACCCAGTACCCACCCACACAACACGAACAAAAACGAGTAACAAAATAATTTATTACATTCAAAAGCATAAAAAGAAAATGTACACGAACCAAAGGGCCGACGTAGTCATTAATAACGTAACCGTGAGCTGTCAGCTTTGTTAACGTCAAGTTTTTTATAATAAATGCTATTTTGATTAGGCCTATGTCATGTCAGAATTCAACTGTCAAAAGGATAATTGGTCGCCTGAAAGGAGCGTGACATGTGGTAGAGTAATTTAAGCGGAGGCGACGGCCCACGACGGCCTTTCAGTTTAAAACGCTGAGATAAACATTGAAATTGGCATGTTTGTTATGCATTAACTGTGTCAAATAGGACATTAGTATATTATCGTTTTTTGACACAGCGATTAATAAAATTTACCGACGCTTTCTCGCGCTTTTGGGTTAAGTGTTAATAAAATATATTTTTGTTTAATTTCATGAGTATAAATTTATCCTTGCATTTATAATCTCATTGCATATGAATGCCAACGAATGGTATAATTTTGGATAATTTATTCAATTACGTGGGCGGACTTAATCCTTTGATAATAAGTGCACAGTGGCGAGACTTTCGTTTTTATGATATTATTATACTTACTTACATTATTATAATTTATAGAAGATGGAACATAATATTTTATGTCTATTTAATAGCTGTTGTTATTGAGTTATTATTCTCATGAACAAAAACTTGAGTTTTCCATTAATCATAAAATTCTTAGACACAACTTAAGGTTCAAAGAATTTGATTGAATAAATTTTATCACAAATTCGACCCAGATATAATCAGGCTAAGATTTTATTCACAGTTGGTATGTAGGTACCTATTATGATTGATAATGACACTAATATCGATATTAATCTCAACTCGTAAATCATAATTGATACTACTAAGTACCTAATGGAATTATAACATCGCGTGATACGACTTTGACATAGTTCAACATCAGATAGTGTAGCTGTCACACGGTACAAGTAACGCCATCTATCGATCTTAAGCTGCATTAAAACGGAAAGCTTTGGCAAGTCTCCGAAGAGTTTGTTTGCGACATTACTACAGTTATTTATTAAATTTAAGCGTGAAAATTAATGAGCCTACTAAGCAATTGTAGCAAACATTATCAATATTTAATTGGAATTTAAATATGGCTGCGTAATTAACCCCTGAGGCTTGTTGGTGTGAAATGTCAACAGGTCCGAAAAAGAGAATTTATTTTACCGAGATACATACATACTACCATTTACACGTATACTTGATTAATCGTCACATTAAAAATGTAAAGGGCAGATATAAATCTGGTGATATTAATTGAGATAATAAAGTGGTTTTTATTAATGGCTCAATATATTAAAAGAACAGCCTCGCGAGATTAAGTTTGACAGATGACAGTTGACAGATGCGTACACAAGATTGATGGCTTACAAAATTATAATCTGTGCGGAGAAATAACAATTAAGATTAGCATAAACATTAGGTGAGGTGTATTAACATAATATAATATTTTCTATGAAATGAATAATTCATGACGGGGCATTATACTTAGGCCCGGACTGGATTAGAGGGTTAAGCGACAGCGTGGTTATGGTTAGGTTAGGTTGTTCATCAAAATATGGTTGTTAAAAATGATTTCACGATGATATTTCGCGATGATGTTTTTTTAATTTTTTTACGTTTTTTTTGATGAATTACTGTTTGTTTTCATATTATTATATATTGAGTACTCTTGGCTCCTTTTTTTTTCTCTTCTAGTAGAAGGACAACAAGTCACCTGATTTTAAGTGATGATGGGGGGCGAATGATTTTGATAAGCAAGTAGGTATCTGAAATGCGTCAACTCGTGAACGGGTGCTGCTTGTGGGGTCTGGTCTGCTTTGGTTGTGATCCCGCAACTCGTTAATATTCATGTTCCCATATCCCAATGTGTACAACCAAACAAGAGAAATCTTATTATTAGTAAAGCTAAATAAAAAATATCGGACTATTAGATGACAAAAAAAAAAAGCTTGGGATTTTAGTGAACTTGCTCCAATTCAATCAATTAGTAATAAGAATAAAATTGTCAATGTGATCGCGCCAAAAAAATTACCTGCCGGGCGTTTCTTGCCTGTTCTTTTGCCGGCGTAAGGAGGTTGGAACAGGCGTAGCTAGTTTTAAGTTGACGTTTTAAAGTGATCACAATGTATCCTATTGAATAAACATATTTTTGATTTTGATTTTTTGAATGAAGCGATTTTATTTACTGACTATGTTTTAATGTTTTATTCAGATATATATTTGACTGTGTGATTGTAAATAATATAATCCAGTATGACCCTACAGTGACCCACTACTAATTTATTTAAATAAGATTCCAGTCAGAACCATTCCGATTATTTTTTAAATAGTTATAGTCAGTATTTTGAAAATAAAATTGCCCTATTTTAAGGTTATCACTTTTTTCTCCAGATGTTTATACAACAAAGACTTGTTAGTATAGTCAGTGACTTCTTCCGACTGATGATCATGATGAGGTACCTACTACCTACCCCCTTTGTTGCCTGCGTGGTAAAGACACATAGACCAAGGGCCCCAGTCAGTCCAATTACCATTTACGTAAAACATAAGTAAGGGTTATTTATTCTCAGTATCATCTCACAATTATAAATGAAATGCCTGCATAAAACTTGACACGTGAGTCTTGTCGCCTCATGAATTATTCATTTGCCTTTATAAATTCTAAGGGTGCCGATACACGATTCGTGAACAGCGCATTATCCCAAGCAGAGACGCAAAAGAAACTAGTAGTTTCATTATTAACTAACTAAAACTAACTGAGATGGCGCAACGACCCAAAGTGAGTCTTGGCCTCCGATAACAAAAGACGCCACTTCGGTCTGTCCTGCGCCACCTCCTGCCAGTCCTCCACCTGGAGCTCGCGCAAATCCTTCGTGACTTCGTCTCGTTCGTGGTTCATTATTAAAACCACTAAAAACACTTTGAAGCTACTTTCGTGGTATTTGAATGGAACTTGATTATTTTGCATACCCCAGTTGGAGAATGGTTGTATAGGCATTTAATGGCATTTTAAATTAGTATCTACTTACTTCTTCTTATGCAAACGAGTGATGAGACGAGCAAGTCACTCGCTTGATGATAAGCGTCACTCATGCGCATTGCAATTCAGTAACATCTAGAATTTTATAATTAAGTTTTGATACGAGATAATTAGCATGTATTTGTTTGAGTTCTGATGACGAGAATACATGACTATGGTAGTTAAAAACAGTATATTTCTAGAATTTTGTTTTTTCACTAAATTCCGCATTACAGCCGGGATGCCTCGTACTGTTTTCAACACATTTCTACATTATTACGTGTTTAATAATTATGAACTGTATATATTAAATCTCAGAAATTGTACACATTGGGATATTGTAACGGCATTACATATAACAAAACAGAGCAGACCCTGCAAGCAGCACCCGTTCAAGAGTTGATGCATGTGCCAGCCATCGCTCTCCTCAACCATAATGCCTGTCAATTCGGAACACAGTAATGTTTGCACATCACTGCATGGCGGTTGAATTACTAACTATTGTGACCCTCAAATAGATGGATCCTTTTGTCCCTGATTATTTGAAATTTATTTTGTCACAACCGAGCGATATGTACGAATATATTATGCTCAAACGATTAGTACGAGTATTCTATATCTTTCAAAAACTGTCAAGGGTGATTTAAATCTGTTGTATGGGAAATTCAACGATGCGTGAAATGGACCGAATGAATGAATGAATGAACGATAAAGATCTTTGACAAAGGGCGCGTTAGATTATACAACGATGATAGGTTATGGTACCAATTGTGACATTACATAGTTCGTATTGAATTTTATTTATTCAGGGTATAGTGAGAATGTAATGTTGCGTGTGTAGTGTTATTGGTTCCATTTGATTTGTTACAAAGATAAATAGAGATCCTTTCATTGTTGTGATTGGATCAGGAGCGATTTGTAGTTGGTGCTAGAGGTTATGTTCAGTGGAGTGGAGTAGAGTGGAGCGGAGTGGATTGGAGTAGAGTGGAGCGGAGTGGAGTGGAGTAGAGTGGAGCTCGCATATTAGTAACTAAGTTAAGATTTAATGTTTTTAGCCTCACCTTGCAGGTGACAGAAGAAGTACCTAATTGCAATCTGAAGGAAAGAAAATCTTAAAAAGTCACTATGTATTATAGACACATTAAAAATTTTTTTTGTCTGCCTAATGCCTTCTATTGGTGTCAGATCCTAAGGGTATTAGCTAGGGAGGTAAACACTAGAAAGTGCCAAGCTATAGTTTCATCATTATGTTTTTCTTCACAGAGACCTCAAGCCCATTACGGGTTTCAAACCCAAAACCTTCAAATTGCAAACTAACTTCATTACAACTGAACTATCTTCGCTTCATGAATTACATAAAAAAGCTTCGTTAAAAGTTAACACATTAAACACCACATGCCCAAAACAAACATACTCCCCTACCATAATTCTGTTACATTAGCTTACAATTCGCGAACAACAATAAACAGACAGACGGACAGCTGAACAAAGTTCGTGTGTAAACACAGTGGCATCTATCACAACATTCACAGCAGAACTCGGGGCAATCAGGGGCGCGTGTGATTATAAAGGTATGGAATATACTCGTAGAGAAATCGGTATAGGCTTTAGTACTTTTAATTTCAAAACATATCTAATTATTTAGCTAACAGAAGACTGTGATCATTTCTAAACAATGATGGTCCAGTGCATGGTGCGTAGGCTTGCGACCTGAGGTTGTGGGTTTCAATCATACAATGAGCTTGAGCATTTGGTGAAGGAAACGTCGGCGTCGTTATGAAACCATAGCTTGGTGGTTCTGGGTTTAAGAATCTGTTGCCAAGAACCTATCAATGTCCTATTTTCCTTTCTATTTGATCACATTTGACATATTGTCACTACTGTCCAAATGCTAACTGACTTTATAGTGACGTCAAAAAAAGAATTTCATGTGAAATTTTATCTTTTTTTACTAATCAAGCGGTCGAAGGTGGCGTCACGCTACACCTGGATTGGGAACTGGCTCTCAATTGAGGCTGCTGGAACACACCAGTTGTTGCTTGGCGATTGATAATTCAGGTTATTATGACACAGTGCTAAATTATAAATGGAGTCTACATACCCGTATGGCAGTTTTTTAGCTTGACAATCGTTTATTATTTCCTCATTGTCAATTGACAACTGTTCTGTTACGAATTGAATACAGATTATTGGTTCTGATACGGTTTAAGGTGAAATTTAATTATTGCGATTTAGCGATAGTCGATACGGGAACAAATTACAAGGTTGGATGTAGAGTAGTATAGAAGCTCGTTTATACAATTTTTTATTCATACCAATAATTATATTATAAATGCGAAAGTAACTCTTGTTTGTTATCTTTTCGCGAATAAACTACAACTAGACTAGACTAGATTGCAATCCTTCAAGATAGGAGTGAAAAGAGTTCGACAACGTATCGGCAACTCCCCTGGTGTTGCAGATGTCCATAGGCGACGGTGACCACTTTCCATCAGGCGGGCCGTCTGCTTGTTTGCTAATCTATTAAATAAAAATAAAAAAAACTAAACTAATGAACCGATCTCGATGAAATTTGGCGTGCAGATAGTTAGAACTTTGAAGAAGGAAATAGAATACTTTTTAGCGTGATAAAGTGATAGTCAGGTGAATCAGCGGGCCGCCGTTATTTACATCGTGATGAAACCATAGTTTCATGGTAGGGAGTTTTCAAGTGCTCGCCTGGCTATCTACCATCCTCAAGTTCAGAATCCGTTGCCAAGCCCCTATCGGTGTATTCCGGCAGCCTCACTTGAGAGCCAGTTCCAAATTGGGGTGTAGCGTGGCACTACCTTCAAACACATCGTCTTAGCATCAGGTGACTTGTAGTTAAACGCTACCCTGTAAAAAATGTTTAAAAAGTAAGTACTAGGACAGTCAACGACAAAAGTCACTGAACAATAACACATTTTCCGATTGCCGTTATCCTCTTCAACACCAACCTTTGACCGCATCATCACTTAAAATCAGGTGTGCTATGTTGTGGTCAAAACGCTACCTTGTAAAATGTAACAAAACCCAATCATTACTGATGTAAAACACATTTGGTAAATCTAGTATGATCAGCTTCTTTTGTTGCTGACTGTCATCATCATCATCATCATCAGCCGGAAGAAGTCCACTGCTGAACATAGGCCTCCCCCTTTGAACGCCACCATGAACGGCTTAGCCATTTGCATCCATCGTCTCCCTGCCACTCTTAGAATATCGTCGGTCCACCTAGTGGGGGGCCTACCTACGGAACAACTGACTGTACATATTTAAAAATACTAGATTTTGTTATCATTAGTTTTTTAAATTGCCTCCTACCAATGGAAACCAAATTTAAAGACGTGTCACGTCAAAATATACTTAGGTACAGTCGAACAAAGAAGCTTGCCCGTTTTTAAAGTCGGTTGAAAATAATCTTAATCTTGCATAGATCTACTGGCACACACCGCACGCTACAAAAAAACTTCATTACCTACCTCCACTCGGATATATTAAAACTGACACTATCAGTACATCAGGAGTTAGATTGCTTTTATTGCTCAACTGAGATAATTGAAAACTTATCTCTGTAATTACGCTTGCAGCTTGTAATTACTGATTAAAGTGTGAGATGACGTTGCAATAGTGGTAGCATATTTTGTAACCAGCTGAGAGTCAAATAGATAACAGGATTTGACAGACTTCTTTGAAGGCTACAAAAATTGCAGATTGGGCATTTGGTCATAAATTTTGTTTTTAAACTACTTAGGTTTACAAATTGAAATCAAAACTAGTCGTGATTTTACTCGTGTGGATTAGTTTATCGCAATGTTAAAAGTGTTTTTAATCCCTACTAGTATGGTGTGTATTTTCCAGCTCCCAGTTCAGGCATAGAGTGGAGCCGCCATCGCCAAATCGCATCGTATCTAATTGTGTCGATTCGGTTTTGCATTCTCTAAAACTGAACAAAGTTTGACAGGTCTAAAAGTAATGCTGTCCTTTTTTGACTTCAGTGGTTAGACAAAGACAGCACTACTATTAGACCTGTCAAACTTAGTTTAGTGTTCGAGAATGCAAAACCGAATCGACATAAATTATTCCTTAACAACATAATACTAATTTGTAGTGTTTAAGAATTCACACAATTATTGATATGTAGGGTACTTGTATAAAAAAGTCAGTCTGTCGTTGAGCATTAAACGGTTAGAAGCAAACGCTTACTTTTATTTAAAATATCCTCAAACAGGACATTTTTGGCGACGAAGTAGTAATCCGCGTGTGTACCGGGTCTATTTGAAGTGTTTTCCACGTTTTCCAACATAATTGTGTTGAAATTACGTGGTAATGTCGGGCCCCGTGAGCGCGATGTTCGGCGGCAGTCTCATGTTCGATCACCGCGCACAAGAGTGGAGCATATTCAAGAGTCGTTTTAACCAGTATTGCACAGCGAATGATATTGACGGCGTGACGGATAAGGCTGGTATAAAACGGAAGGCATTATTGCTCACTGCGTTGGTGGAAGATACCTACCGGGTCGCAAGAGATTTGTGCTACCCGGTCAATTTGGAAGACGTCGGCTTTGAGTCGTTAGTTGACAAGCTCAACGAACATTTCATATCGAAAAAGAGTAGTTTCGCTGAAAGATACAAATTTTACAAAGCCGAGCAGCGACCGGGGGAAGATTTGGCAGAATGGGCGGCGCGAGTGCGGAACTTAGCTCAATACTGTGGGTTTAAATCGGAACTCGAAACAGCACTAAGAGATCGTTTCGTACTCGGTTTAGAAAACGCAAAGGAGAAAGAGAAGTTGTTCGCGGAACGGGTGGATAAGTTGTCATTCCATGCAGCTTTGGAGATGGCGCAGAGTGTACGGTGCGCCAGGCAGGCGGTGGTGAATACGCGGGAAGAGGTTGAGCGCAGTGAGCCCGCGGTGTTCGCGCTGCAAGCGGGCGCGCGCGCCGGCGCGGGCGGCGGCGGCTGGCGCGGCGCGGCCTCCGCACCCAGCGGCGGCGCGTCGGCGGGAAGTGTAGCGCGTAATCAACGATGCGAAGTGTGTGGATATAAGAACCATTCTAGTAGTCAATGCCGGTTTGCTAATTATTCGTGTCGTAAGTGCGGCGAAAAAGGACATTTGAAAAGAGTGTGTAAATCTAATGTTAAAAATAACAATTTTCTCGTTGCTGAGGATGACGACACCGTAAACGGTAAATATTATGATTTATATAGCATTCGATGTGAGAACGGCGAACCGATGCGGCGCACGGTGGCGATAAGCGATGTTAAGATTGCGTGCGAGATAGATAGCGGTAGTGCTGTGTCGGTATTGCCCGCTTATATATATAGATCATATTTCAAAGATGCTTACCGATTGAATAGTAATGACGTCGTGTTAAATTGTTACAATGGTAGTAAAATTCTCCCTATAGGATGTTTGTATTTATCGGTGACTTTTGAAAATTGCACTAAGTCGATTAAGTTTTTTGTCATTGAGACAGTAGATAAACAAACGGCTTTGCTAGGACGAGATTTTATCAGCGCATTTAATTTACAATTATGTAGTGTAAATTGCAATAATATTGATAGCAACGAAAATTTGAGTGAGATGTTAAAAAATAAATATTCAGCGTTATTTTCAAATGAGTTGGGAACCTTTAACAAATATAAAATTACATTAAAAATAAAACCTGATGCTCAGTTACGATTTTTCAAACCACGCCCGGTGCCTTTAGCGTTAAAACCTAAAGTTGAGGGCGAATTGAAAAGGTTGTTAGGTCTAGGTATTTTAGAGAGGGTTGAGCACAGCGAGGTGGCAACGCCGATAGTGCCAGTGTTACGTGCCGACGGCGATATTCGCATATGTGGGGATTTTTCAGTGACATTAAATAAAGTACTGCTTATGGAAAATTATCAGATACCGCGAATTGAAGACTTGTTCGCAAAACTTCATGGGGGGGTTGAATACTCAAAACTTGACCTTTCCCGGGCTTATAACCAAATCGAACTCGATGAGTCTAAAAATTTGACGTGCATTAATACTCATATGGGCCTATTTCAATTTAAACGACTAGTGTTCGGCCTGGCGAATGCGCCTTTCATTTTTCAACGCACTATGGAGCAGCTGTTATCGGATATTGAAGGTACATGTATATTTATAGACGATATATTGGTTACGGGTCCCACACGTAAAATTCATTTACAGAGACTAGAGCAGGTACTCAGTAGGCTTCAAGACGCAGGTCTACGTTTGAGACAAGACAAGTGTGAGCTATTTAAACAATCGATTGAATAACAGAGTAACAACACGTACAGACTGAACAACTAAATAATTAAACTCTATTGTTTCATTGTGACAATATGTCATAAATTGAAGTTTTAACTTCTTCGCGGGGAATAATAAAAGTAAATTAGTCTCCATCAGCGACGCATTCACTGTCATGCCAAGTAAGTAATTAGTAATTAACGTTTTCGTATCTCACAATACTGCATTGTTTCACGATCATTAATTTTGTTGATAAAATTGACAGTAAATGTTTAAGGAACAATTTTTCTCATTTGTATTGTTTGTCACTTAAACAACAGATGGCGAATAAGGGTTAATAAATAATTAGGGTTGACAGCGAAATAATGCTGCAGAATGCTTTGTTATTAATGCATTATTTTAATTAACAGTAAAGTAGGTAGTAATTAAAAAACAATAGGAAACAAACCGTCAGCTTTCTGGCGAGCCATAAGCAGAAATGTATAGCAAAATATTGCATGTAACTGTTTTTAATTCATATTTAGTTTAATAACAAGTTACCGACTTTTCTTTCCTCTCGATTTCTCTGGGATACCATCATCAGATCCCGGTTTCCTCATTGTACCACCACCCTTAGGATATCTCCTTTCCAACAAAAAAGAATCATCAAAATTGGTTCATAAACGACGAAGTAAGCCTCCTTTTTTGAAGTCGGTTAAAAATCTACATGCTCAATTGCTCATACATGTAAGTGACATAGTGTTTTTTGTTGCAATTATCTATTTAGGTGCGTCTATAGAGGTCACTCGTTAAATTCTCATTACTTAGTAAGTAGGTAGTAGAAATGACATGCCTGGCAGAAATTTGTATAACATTTGACCCACGAAATATCAGAAAGTCTTCCACAAGTTCAATGACATGCACAAATAGACCAACCAATTATATGTTTATTAGTAGTATAATTGAGTAATTTACAAAGCTGGTTTCTAAATTTGAACAAGGTTGTTGAGTTAGTGAAATCCTCATTGTTTCGAAAAAGAAATTTACTATAGCACGTAATGATTTCAAAAACTATTTAAATATCAATTTTTTGTACCCAATAGTGACTGTAGCTAGAAAAATAAACATTTTCACTTACGTCATTTATGAACATGGACTTTAAATACATATTGTTAAACTGCTGGAAAATGCCTCGCGAGCAATTACTATATAGTTCTACCGAACGTTTTGGAATGCAATACAACTCATCATAATCAGCCTCCTAATAGTAGGACTAAAGTAAAGAGATATAGAAAAAGAGACGACGAAAGAGATGCAAGAGATTCATCATCATGTCAACATCATTATCTGCCTATTACTATTCCACTGCTGATCAGACTCAGGCCTACAAGGGAGAAATAATTACAATATAAGGCATAGGTATGATTAGGACAGACAGCTTTTTTTTACCTTTTACAGAATAGCGTTTACCTACAAGTCACCTGATGTAAAGTAACGGTGTGGTCAAAATGGCCACACGCTACACCTGGACAGAGAACTGGCTCTCAAGTGAGACTGCCAGAACAAACCGAAAGGTGCTTGGCGACCGATTCAAGGTCAATTCAAGCCGAGGAGCACTAGATGACCACCAAGCTATGGTTTCATCACGATGTGTTCCTTCACCGGAAGCTCAAGTTCTCAAGTTGCAAGTTGACGTCTCCACCACCGAGCCATCATCGCTTAAAAATCAAAAGCGTGTTAGCATAGAATAGCAAGCTGATAAAATAACCATGATCAAACGCTCGCAAGCCCGCCCTCACCAAAACTGAACCATCAATTCCACCAGCCAAATGTTTCAAACAGCGACAAAGACAGAGCGCTGCAATTTCTTCATCTGCCATTTCACACGGTGCATTACAAAGATTAATGACGCAATAGAAGCGGCACAATTTGAACCCAGCTCCCGGCCGCGCAGGATACAATATTTTATGTTGACAGACATAACAGCGCTTATACCAGCGCTTATTCTTTGTGCCCCGTATTTTATTCGCTTTATGACGGTTGCTACATACCAGCAAACAACCAACGGCATCAAACATGATAACGCAATTTTAAACCTTAAAGCTGAAGCTATAGAGCTTGGTAAAGATTTTGATGATGGTAACGCTATAGTTGCCACGAATGTAATAGTCGTGGATGCCAGTTGAATGTTTGTTAGTATTTTATTTCGGGGCGTTCTCGCGTCATATAATAATAGCGTAATGCAGTGTTGTAAATCAATTTCCCTTTTGAACGTTGACGTTTATAATGAGTGTCGGTAGTTCTGAATTAGTGTAATATATTTTTTCTTTTCAAAACGTATCTCTAGGTCTGATTATTATCTGTGTGGTTTTATTAATGGGATTAGTGGAATGGGTTGTCTGGTTGGAAGGTTAGATCGTTTGTTTGAGGATGTTGACGTTTTTGATCGTTTGAAAGATGTGGGAGGTAATTCGATTTGTTTATCTAACATGAACATCAACTGTGGTATCCAACTAATTGTAATTTTCTTATAAGCAGGTATGATATCATGATAAGAATCAGTGGACGCTGTTTGTCTTCATTCCATACGAGGTGACATAATTAAAAGATGACGAAATGATCAGATGTTGGCTTAGAAGTTGAGTATTGTTTGTATTTCATTTAGCAAAGAGAGAAATCATAAAAGTAAATGTTTCTTTGTTTGTTCCGTACCTACGCTTTCCATTTGTATAGAATTGCGATAAAACTTTGGCGATTTGTTGTGACTAATTCCGCAAAGATCACAAACAAACAAAAATTACATAAGAAAATAAAATTTGTTGCAGAGAATAAAAGTTGCAGAGAGCTTATGCACTTTAGTAGAAATTTAACTTGAGTTAAAATTTCTAAAGTGCCAAATAAAAATAACAAATCCATCAAGCAAAGAAAATATACACACACATGAATATAAATCAGAAAATAAAAGCTTCCGCTATCACAGACTATTCAATTCCACATGTAAATTGAAATAAAAATGCATGAACGCTTATCCTACAGACAGTTGGTAAATAAAACAGGAGCAGCCCCACTGAGGGTGCAGAGTATACGGGGATGAAACTGAAAGCTCTGAAGATCAAGCGACACAATGCGAGTGACACCCGGCTTGTAAATACCTAATAAGTTGTCCCTCTTCCACGATACTCTCAAAAATGTAGAAAAAAATATTGGTAGAGTGGGAATATCAAAACTTAAGTATGTACTAACACTAATATAAAAAGAAGCCAATAAAAATACACCATAAAGGTAATAAATACGTATTAAACTAAATGACATTAAATGTCTGAGCGCTATCAAAATTTATGATATTAATTTAATTCTCATTAAAGCAGAAAAGTGTAAAAAGGTTACTTAATACATCAATATGTATTAGAGCTAAATTCATTTCATAAAGATTTGAATAATTCATTACTAAACAAGCTCTCGCTTATTCAACATTGATGACAGATTTTATAGCCGATTAGAAATCGAAGTTGATGTCTTCAAACATGTTGAGAACAAGATCATAACAGATAAGCTTGTTAAATCCCACAATACAATTATCTTCATAGATACATATTAGAAAATGCGGTCGTATGCGAGTCGTTTGACTCAACAGTGCCTCTAGTACCGGGCTGTTCATAAATCTTCATTGCGTCCCGATGACATGCCGCGACACGTCTCTTTGCTACCGCGCTTCCAACATCTCTCACATCCAATACAACCTAACTTTCACTTGCATCTACATCCAATTTTAAACCTTCAGCAAAAGCACTAACGTCTACTTCTAAATCTTCAGTAAAATCTGGAACTCAGTCACATTTCCCAACACATAAAACCTCACAGATAGGCCCACCACCAACGTATTATCAATCCAAGGGCGCAGTATTAAGGTTCTGTTTAATTCGTTCAAGTCAAAGCACAACTTTGTTTTTTCGTTAGATTTGTACTTGCCTGAATGCTATAACGTCTTTAGAAGCGAATTTTAGATTGTTTGAAATTGTATCCTATGTTTTGCGTATAAGGTTGGTTATGGATGTTTTTGGTTGCAAGAGTGTGGCAACAACATTATCCCTTGTGACAAGTAACGTCAAGCTGTCGATCATTATAATATATGTGCCGCGCTGTCAGCTGTCTTAACGCATGAATGATTCACTCCGTGATAAATTCGAGCTTATGATTACCTTTCAGACGTACGTCAATGTGTCTGTTTACGTAATTACGGCCTCTATATATGAAAGCTTTTACTGTTTTATGGCGAAAGTCGAAGCGGAAGCTACGGTCGTATATTATGTTGACGTGTGCAAGACTTGAACTATGTATTGTTGAATGAAAATAATTTATAGCCATAACGGTTTGCGGCAATGATAAATCGAACTCATATACGCTGAATGTAAATATAGACAGGCGATCATTTATTTTGTTTGCTGCGCCATCAATATTCTCGCTATCTAATGCACGGCTATCAATTTTGAAAATTGTTGAACATAGATATTATTCAAACCGAAATGATTACCTATTTGTTGAATTAAATGTTAATTATGTTTATCTGTTATGGCAATCATTTTACGTGAGGATTCGATAAAGTTAGAAACGAAATCAATATTGATAATTCACTGATAGATATATGTTTATGTGCAATTTGTTTTTGATTTGGTATATTGCGATATTGACAAGCGACTGAGCTATGCGATAAGTAAGTAAAGCTGAAATCGTCAAAACGTAAAGCTTCTTAGTAATCAGTACAAGTCTAAGCGCGTCTTCTGCAGTCGGCATACGAGACGAAGCGGAGTGTATCGGAGCGGGTGCAGACGTCGATCTGATGAGAATGGCGGCGTGCGTCAAAGTCACTCATGTCAAGTC
This sequence comes from Opisthograptis luteolata, assembly GCA_931315375.2. NCBI lineage: Eukaryota > Metazoa > Arthropoda > Insecta > Lepidoptera > Geometridae > Opisthograptis > Opisthograptis luteolata. The sequence goes on from OV928043.1 coordinate 12,830,416, forward strand.
GTGTTTTATCGCAAGATGTCTGACTTCTGGCTGCGTTTGCACCGAAATCATAAATTTTTGGGTTCTAGATGTTTTCTAGTAAGAAAATAAAGACAAATTAGTAAATTAAAAATCATCAATGAAGCGTGGTAGATTACGGCACATACTCTCTCTCTGGGAGAAGGCCTGAGTCCCAGCAGTGGGACCGTGAAAGGCTGATGATGATTAAGTTCTGATACCAACTGTTGCAGTTTATCATTCGTTGCTTGATGAATTGTAATACGTGACATATCAATTGCAGTTGCCCAACGTAGCTAGCAACAGGTGAGCTGTAGTCAAAAACTACACAGCAAAAAGTTACTAGTTTAAGGTAGTAATTAATGTTTATTTGAATGTAATAATACTAGTGGCAAATAAGCATGTTCATGGTCTATGGCCTTTTGTATCACTAGGGGCGATTCCAATACGTTGTCAGCCTTGAAAAACTTTGGACACCAATCTCGAAGCACTACAAAAAAACTTGTGGAAGGAGCTCGTACCACATTATAGCATTGTCTCTTTTCATACTTTCTCCGAACATTCGTTCGCTCGCTACCGTACTTGCTACATCCACAGCATAACCAGAAGCAGAGATGAGGTATGCGATACAGCGACGCGAGCATTGTCCCAGCCCCTCCACTCGAGACGTTCCATCAACGTCGCCGCAAAAAGACCGAAGACTTTATGTCTGCTAGATCCTGAGATATGTGCATTGTGGAGATAAGGAATGGAATGGCCGGTCTTGTCTTACTAGTTTGAATTTCAATTAAACGTCGATGGAGTGATAGGCATTGCTTGTCGAATTCGTTTTGAAATCACAATTAATAAGCCATTATTTGCATGGCTTTACACTTCCCCTCCAAGGAAAAAACCTACCTTGGTTTTAATATATGTTTCAAAATGTCGTGTCAATCCATTACTCGAATAAAACTGTTTTTTTGTTCTTCAAAGTATATAAAACCTAAATTTAAATCAATGATGAAAACAATTTAATAATGGGCTTTAGAGCTTCGTAGTTTTAATGCTTCCTCTAAATCTGCTTTAAACAGAGTTAACATTGACAAAGCTGAGTGCATTCCATTTAATCGTCCAACATTGATAAATACCCAAACACTGAAAGGTAAAACACCGCACAAATCAACGGCACGCAACAAATGTACCGATCACGGAACAAATGACGTCAATATAAAATACTGTCCCAATTATTTGGGACAATTCATTACCACTCTCGACGCTTCCGATTGCAGCAATCAGTCAGGCAAAGCATCTATCCTGCATGGAGTGTCAGGAAGGAATGGTGGCGTAAATCAAACTACAGCCGACAATCCTGACCAGCCGCCGTCGATACATCAAGTGTAATGCCTTGGATACCGCGCCGAGATAATCGAATGTGAGCATCGACTCGTTACGCTGGAAAGAAGATGAGGTTTGTGACTTGATGCAGGCTAAAACGACGTATACGATTATAGTGACAATGATAATATCGACTGTAATGATATTTTCTTTAATCTAAAGATCGATGAAATCGATTGGAGCATTGAATTGACTGCTATTCGGTTCGAATGTTGCTTCAGATGTCGTTAAGGTTTGTTTTCGTTTGAGATTTTTAGTCAGTTGTCTCTTCCAAGTGAGTGGCGATAGATCTGTAAAGTTTGCCGCGGACAGGAATATATCGAGTGGCTGCCTCCGTTCGGCTTTATTTATACATAACATCTGTTTGAAGTTGAATCTACCGGCGCGGATGGGGAGCGCATTACCGAAGATTTATTTGCCGTCTTAATTGTGAATCGATGGGTTAATGAAGATAAAACCCGCGGCTGTGTTGTAAATTAGCTCGCGTGTCGACTCATGGCTCCGATAAAGGCCTTCTTTATTGCTTTGTTTGTTTTCTCCGAGCGCACTTGAAAGAACGAGATAAACTCAAGTTTATGCGAATGTATAAATCGCAGTTTCGCCTTTATTCGCCGTGTGAAGCCCTCAGGTGGATAGGAAACGAGTGACGGCTCCGAGATAAATGTGAGGCACGAGGATTAACGATGCGTCGACGCGCCGTAATTAACTAGGCTACTTATAAATCAACTGAAACCTCTGCCGTCTATAACAATAGCCGCAAAGTAAGATAAATTGATGGGACAGCTCTGCTCATACAACTCGATATTGACAAGTGTAGCGTTCCCTTATCCACGTTCAAATTGATCGACTCCTCCACATCTAACTAGAACACATGCAAGATGTATATCCCACTAAACTTTTGTCATCTGGTTCTTTTATTTCTTGTGTATGGAAGTAATTGCTAGTCTGTGACCCTTTCCAATATCCAAGTGATCAAGTAGGAACACGGTTTAACCCCTCGCGGTCACACACTCTCGTCTAATGGCCGTGATTCGACAAGTACAAATGGCCTCCGTGACAAATGGCCTGCGGAAGACCTCGTTTCGATTCCGCTGTCGTAAGTTCAAACAATCTTCAAGCCATTGTAGACTCTAATGACTTTCCTAGAAATTTATAGCTTCATTAAGTATTTACTGATTATATTGATGAAGTTAATGATTCCATCCATGATTTATCGACGAAAGTAAATCTGATTGATGATGATTGCAATATTGATATTGGTAATGTAGCATACGTTTTTAATAAGAATTTGGAATCTGCATCAATCATAAGATGTGAAGGTTGAAATTGGGTTGATGCTACAAACGTGCAAGCGACAAATGATAAGTGTCGGTGGAAAGTGTCGATCGGTTTCTCAGTTCGCCCTCTGATACCGATCAAAGGTCTCATCCAGTGCGGATTTGCGAAAACAGCTCTTAGTGTACACATTTGAAGGGAATATCTTTAGCCATTTTGCAAGTTCATGTAGTGTCAGATCCGGTCACGGCGGGCCCTTTGAGTTATGAGCCAGCCGTGATTTATGAGGGATGTGGTTCCGAGCATTATAGTAGACAGTAGCAGTGATTTTGTGCTTCATGAAAACTCTGCTCAAGCAGAATGTTTTTTAAAGACTAGCTAGTGAGATTATAGTGTTTTCTTTTGTTCTTCTTACTAAACTTCTTCTTTATGTTAGGTATATTATGTATTAAGATCCTTGTTAAGGATTTTCTTTTTTTTTACTTTTAATAGGTATGCGTTTGACCGCCATCCCGCCTGTTGCCAAGCGTAGATGCGGTCGACGGTGTAACACGCATACCTAGAAGGTACCTGTTCACTCTTGCCTTGAAGATCCCCAAATTGTATTGTTCGGGAAACACAGACTCAACATTGTTCTTATGATGGTTACGTATTTTTTATTCATTGCCAAACTAAACTTGCAGTGTCTGAGTGTAGCTGATTGATCGTGTTACTTGTATGGATCTCTAGTACTGTATGTCCTTACATCACGTCTATAGTCGTCTATAGTATTGGCAAGGGCTTACATAACACAATATTACTTCGTTTGATAGATGACGTGCGGATGACATTCCACATTATTGGGTTGTGGAGTCGTTATTGACTTTGGGATGAGGGAGTGATGGCTAGGCTCTAATATTTATTTAATAGCTAATGCTTTGACGTAGTAAGTTTTTTGAAATTTCTCTTCATTTTATTTATTGATTTTGGAAATAAAAATTATATTTTACCCCTTATTACTTTTTATTCGATTATTTTTTGTTTCTCTTCGCATCGTTAATCAATTTAATCATTATCCTCAATTAACATCGCATACACTGATATAGATTGAACTAGATAATTGAGTTCACCTACTTTGCGTGCCCTAAGTTTGCTATTACGCCGGATAATCTAATTAGGTCTCAGTCGGCATCTCAGTAGCACGTCACACGTATCACAGAAAATAAATATATTCTTAAAAATTACTGACTTGACTGATAAATAAAATCGAAATTCTTAGTTTTTCGATAAAAGTATTACGATAAATTTTGCACGCTTGGTTTTTTTTTTTGTAGTAGGTACTATTTGTAGTAATCATACGACACCGGAAACACAGCAAAACAAGCACCTGTGTTTTCATGTTTTCTTCTAACTACAATAGTTACTAAACCACGCGCTACATCACCGCAAAATCAACTAATAAAAGTGTTTTAAAAAGCAGACCTAGCAACATCGGCAACATCTAAACTTTATTAAGTATAATTTAATTAAATTTAAACGCGGAATAACCGAATTATTTTATAAGAAAATGTATTGACAACAGTACGGGCCTCGAGCCTGTAGTGGAAAACTTAATAAAAAAAAAAAATAAAAAAAAAAAACATCTAAACTTTATCGCCAACGATTCATGGCAATTACCATCGTCCCCGAGTCGACACGCCGACGAACGCCAGATATTTACTCCTTCTAACTACAATAGTTACTAAACCACGCACTACATCACCGCAATATCAAAAAGCAGACTTAGCAACATCGAAACTTTATTGCCAACGGTTCACGGCAACTACCATCGTCCCCGAATCGACACGCCGACGAACAGCCAGAGAATTACTCCTTCTAACTACAATAGTTACTAAACCACGCACTACATCACCGCAATATCAAAAAGCAGACCTAGCAACATCGAAACTTTATCGCCAACGATTCACGGCAATTACCATCGTCCCCGAGTCGACACGCCGACGAACGCCAGAGATTTACTGTTATTACCCTACATTTCCTCCGGGTAACGTTTTAATTACACAGATCGGTGATAAACCATCCGAGGGGCGCACTTTTCTTCATTAGAAGACGGATGGTCGCGGTTGGATTTATAACCGCAAGGTTTAATGGGATGGCACTATGGAAGACACGGGTTTAGTGATAGTGGGAAGGTATTAACTTCATTGTTTGGGAATACGCTGGTCGGTTGTCTTCCGTTGGTGCGTTCTAGATTCTAGTTTGTTGGATGGTAGATATTCACAAAAACAATTTTGTTATGATCGACATTTTTATCTTAATCGCGAGTTAGTTTAAATAAGTCTTTGTGACGTTAATCCCACTTATAATATTATAAACATGAAACTTTGTGAGTATGTATGTAATGTAGGTATGTTTGTTGCTCTTTCACGCAAAACTACGGAACGGATTTGAGCAAAATTTGGAATTAAGATAGCTTTTACCCTGTATTAGCACATATTATTATTATGCTACTTTTATCCCAGAAAAAGGTTCCTGCGGGATAACGGGAAGACGCGGATGAAACCGCGGGGTGCAGCTAGTATAATCATGATTGTGATTGTGTATAATACATATATAACTCTTACTTACTGTTGCTAATAAAACATAATTAACTTAAATGCCTAAGGATTTTTTTGTTGTGGATTCCTGAAACTAGCTAATAAGTTTAGATACGTTTTCATTCGTTCGGAAATGTTTGAAACACTGAGTGATAACTCTTCAACATGAGACGAATAACTGTTTAAGACATTCCATTAAGCCTGTAGAAAAGTGACTTGAAAATGGATTGCGTCTATTCCCACAATGCCTTAAATTAATGAACTCTCCATAATTGACTTCATGTTAATGCTCCATTAGGCACCAGAGACTGATTATCCACTAGCCATTTGAGCTTTTAATAAAATTTATTCAACAAAAAGCACACTTCTGCTAAATGACAAGAAACCAACCAGTTGTGGGTTGTGGCCCATGTTTTCACCTGCGTCACAGAGTTCATTGCAATAAAAAGTATCCTATGGCCAAGTAAAGTAAGAACAGTAAGTTAGCTTAGGCCGCTCGACGAGTTAATTGCCTACTCTTGCGGTGACGCATAAGGCGGCGCGTTCCGTACTGAGTGCATGGCCGCGGCCCCGGCCGCCCCCTTTCGTTTATGTGATTGTGTGCGTGAAAAGTGCGTGTGTACACGGTGCTGCTACTCACGCACACATTCGAACCGGCGACGGCCGATTTATATGAAGCTGAACTACTACTCCTTTACTATGCTATGGCCTTCCCCAGGGTTCAAACTATCTTCACACCAAATTTTAACAGGATTTGTTCAGTGGTCTAGGCTTGAAACGGTAACAAATAGGTAGAAAGACAGAGAGCTTACTTTCAATATTAATATTATACTACTAGCTGTTCCCTGCGGTTATGCACGCTTCGAATACTGTTTATGGCAAAAGAATGTATCCCATGTCCTTCCTCAGGGTTCAAACTATGTTAACACCATATTTTATTCAGATCTTTTCAGTAGTTTTGGCAAAAGATAACAGGCAGAGCGATAAAGTTACTTTCACGTTTATAATATTAAAATATGGATGGGAAGTATGAATGACACGGCAAACCTCTCCAAAGCTAGAACAATATTATAAAACTCGCCTGAAATCAGCAGAACTGAGATCAAAACGACGAGGTTAACGATACGACCCGTCCGTTCCGTACCCTATAGAATATTTATACACAGACCGTTCTAGTCAAATAATCACTAAAAATAAATGTAAATTGCCAACCGTCCCACCGATTTTCATAGCCCGACAGTAAAACTGCCTCAGGATATCGTCCGAAGTCGGAAGCGTCGTGTTCGTGAATATTTGATAAAGGTTGGGATCCGGTCGGGTGATTCGGTCCGGTCGGGCGTCGTGTCCGGTGCGTGTTGCCAATTTGAGGATGAGGAATTAGTTGCGGGGATTGGACAGTATCCTGTCTGCTGAAACAGGATACTGTCTAATCCCTTCAGCTGTAGTTGGAATACATTGATGAAAATTAAAGGCGTCACGACAATGTTTTTATATCTACTAATACGATTCAAAAAACTTTCTCACTAATAGAATGCTGTATTATTCCTGAGTGTCGTATGTTATGTATTATTCTGATGAAAAATATAATATGTAGTACCTACCTTGAAATAATGATAATCATGAAAATATTTTTTGTGAAGTTTCCAGTATTGACACAACGTCCTCTCAACAAGCCATTTTTATAGTAGCCAAAAGGACAGACAAAGTTACTTTTTCATTTATAATATAAAAGTATGGCAGTATTATGGATTAGTATCGAAACTTAACAAAAAACTTTCGCTACCTTTACTCTCTGAAATAAATAAATTAAAAACCTATTTATTTCTACACTATACAAAACAACAGTTCTATAACAGAAGGTAGTGTAAGTTAGGTAACGATTACTTATTTAATTAAAGAGCAACTAGCTGCTCCCCACGGTTTCACCCGCGTCTTGCCGTTATCCCGCAGGAAACTTTTTTCGGGATAAAAAATAGTCTATGTGTTAATCCAGGTTATCTCCATTCTAAATTTTACTCAAATCCGTTCAGTAGTTTTTGCGAGGGCAACAAACATACAGACATACAGACTCACAAACTTTCGTGTTTATAATACAAGTAGGATAGGGGTAAATTCAGCAGGTGCCGCGTTTACATAATAGTTAGGTGAGCACAGCGCTGTTTTTCAAGCTACCCCCTATGCTTTGCAATCCATAATTCTCTTCTCCACCACATATCTCTTCATATCCCATCAATGCATCAAAATTGCAGCGCTATTAGTATTGTAACATAACTAACAAAGGCCACCATTAGCATAACTTACCGTTCACAATGTACCACAATGCACCGTCTGCGGAACATAGGTTTACTTGGAGGCTGCTTGAATATGCATTCGATTAACATGTTGATTTCGGTGTCTACATTCTTAAGATGACTGGATTAGCTGGGTGGGTAGAGTTATTGCGAAAGGTTTGCACTTAAATACAGATTTTATGTGTAAGTGCTCATTACTTAAACAGGTGAGTTGTGGTCAAACGATACCCTTTGACGACCGATGTGGCGCAATGGGCGGATAGCAGACTGTGAAGCGTGAGGTCGCGGGTTCGATTCCCGCTACAGGACAAATATTTGTGTATTGGAAAAAAAAGCGCAAGTATTTGTTCTGTGTCTGGGTGTTGTGGATCCCGATCCTCGTAGTTTCTGATACCCTAGATACAGGGAAACCTAGTTAGGCGCCAGAGCCTATGTATGTGATTGTGCGGGCATTATTATTATTATTATAAGTAAATTAAAAAATGGCGATGCACGGGACAAGATAATCATAAGGTTTTACATTTTTCCTACTACAATTATATACGTGAAAGTTTTTGAATATAGATGTATGAATGTATGGATGTTTATTTCTCTTTCACGCAAAAAGTGCAGAACAGATTTGAGTGAAATTTGGAATGGAGATAGCTTATACCCTGGATTAACACATAGGCTGCTTTTCATCCGGAAAAGTGCCTGCAGGATAACGAGAAGACGCGGGTGAAACCGCAAGGCGCAACTAGTTATTATATAAGTGTGCTTATGATGGTCGATAAGGGAGCCGAGTGTGTAATGAATAATAATCAAAGTACTTCAGCTTGCCAATAATATGTAGGTAAGCAATGTCGGTCACCTCATTTCTCTCTTCGTTGGCATCTTGCGTTTGAGATAACTCGATCAAGAGGCGTCAGATCACCTCAGTTAGTTAGTTAGTTAGTTAGTTAGTTACAAGTCAAACTAATAAAAGTGTTTTAATAAAATTCTCGTGTCACAGTTTTCGTTGCCATACTCCTCCGAAACGGCTTGACCGATTTTGATGAAATTTTTTGTGCTTATCCGGTATCTATGAGAATCGGCCAACATCTATTTTTCATCCCCCTAAATGTTAGGGGTAGTCCACCCCTAAATTTTATTTTTTAGACAAAATTATTTTTTTCAATTTTTTTTATGATACAACATACAAAAATACATACAATCCTCAATTTTCACCCTTCTACGATCAACCCTTATTTTTTAATAGCCATTTTATTTATATGGCAAAACAACGTTTGCCGGGTCAGCTAGTATTATATAGATATCTATTACGTATATTTACGGCAAGTTTTAAAAACCTTTCTATCCACGATTTGCTCTTCTAGAGACAGAAATTTGACATTACTTGTATGGAGCTCATAAACAAACAACGTAAGAAATCAATTTATTGCCACTATAACACAGAGACATATCCTATATCCATATCCTTATGTATCTTACCCTTCTGGTGTCACAATTCTATCTCCAGTAGATCAAACCGTGGATAGATAGTGTTAAAATTAATATGGCAATGGTTTTTTTTATATAGATATATATTTTTAATAGAGTTGAGTTAAATTCTTACTCTATGGGTAACCGCTCTTTAATTATTGTTTCTAATGTCAAACGTCAAATCTGTCACCTATCATCGACCTGTCGAAATTGTCATACTGTGCACACTGGTTTTGTTCTGTAGAATATCTGTAATGGCGTTTATTTTTCAATTAAAAATCTCATAAAAGTAATCACATCTTTTCACTGCTAGCTCTAAAATTCCCCTGTTTACAACAGATAGGTTATTGAAAACCGATAAATTATGTCAATACGGTAATCTTATAAAACGCAGAGTAGGATCAAATATCTGCCGCGTGAATCAACCCATTGAATAAATAACATTACATTGAGAACAGAACGGATAACAATTTATAAATATTTGTTGTAATAACAATGCAATGTAAGCGGACATAAACAAAGATAAGGCGGAAGGTATATTTATAGAGGAGTACCTCCATAAACTTGGATCGGAGCTCCACGCCTACTGTTCGCTCGGTTATCTTGCGATGAGACAAGTGCCTGTTTGTCTGTTTGTTTTCCCGATCAATTCCCGAACAGGGCCGCCAGCGTCCGCCAAAGCGTTGCCGTGAGAAACGAAGTTAGGCGACAGTACACGACAACTTCCGAAATCAGTTCGGTCTCGGCAAAAGTTTCGGCCAATTTTGGGCGAAACTCGGCCGAAACCGAACATTCGGTCGGACACTAGTTTTTTACTGTTTAGAGTTTTGGGAATAGAGTCTATGATGGTTGGTTGTGTCTGCTGTAATAAATGAATGCGCTGTCAACAAAAATATATCGACATTTATCGTGTCGTTTATAATCAGTCTCGATAATTATCGATTGAAAAGAAGAAGCGAATTCTAATGTTAATTACCATGGCTGTTGGATACATCAAGCTATGACTATGTCAATGTCAAATATGTCATCTGTCAGTATGTAATATGTAATGTATTATGTAATGTAATGTGTCACCTCTTCTCGATTACAACTCCGTAAGCGCAGCACGTACTTTTATTTATAAACCATAATAGGACCTTTTACATGGTCCTTCAAAGCTATACTTCGTCCTTAGTCCTTTAGAAAGTGCCTTTACAAATAGTGGAAGTCGAAAACGTGAAAAAGAAGCTATTTAGGCGTTACATCAAGACAGCATCGTGTGGGTGAGATTTCCTGTGAAGCATCCATTTCGTTCAATCGGCGGTCACGTCGTACCAACCGAACTTTACCGAACAAACACGAGTCGCCGTGACGTCACATCACATCAGACCTGCAAGCGCGTGAGTTGCAAGTTGCAATTAACACCGTCCGGAACTGGCAACATTTGCGGTTCGCCCCCAACGTCGTGAGTTTGCCATACATGCTCCGACGCAATCTTTGGTCAGGCACAACCAACATAGTTCCAGTCTCTTCACTCTCAAGCGAAGCAATCGGTACGTGTGAACGAGAAGCAAGATTGTACGGGCCAACAGTCGAGTTGTCATCGACTGTCTACACGTCGGTCATCGTACTTCACTTCAATCAAACTCGTGAATTATTCACTTGGTTTGAGAATCTATGGTCTATAATAATTATAATTAATCTGTATTTCTGTATTCCTGTTTCCTATAGGTTGCAATTTGCAATGATGCAATAGTTTTCAACGCATTAGTTTACACAAGTTTTACAATAGTTTACATTATTTTTACAGCAATTTACATATGTTGCAGTATTTTAAGTTATTAGACTCGTTAATGGTCGTTAACAATAAACAAACATTTGTGTAAACAAAAATTCGTGTAACAAAAGTTGAGTTGAGCGTAGTACATTTTGCAATTTTATTAAACAAGCTTTCAAAATGGATGACCCAAAGTACCTTGGAAACAAATTGTCGTCGCTAAAGGGGACAATTACAAGGTTAAAAAACACCCTCAAGCAAGATTTTTTAGACAGGGCGTCTTTGCAAATGTTATTAGCTAAAGAAGAACGGTTGCAGCATGCATTCAGCGAATACAACGAAACTTGTTACCGCGTTGGCAATGTGGAAGATCCTACCTCTACAGAAAACTCGTATTTTGAGTGCTTAGAATTGTTAAGAACAAGCATAGCAGCTTTTAATCTAAGCAAAGGTGATAAAGTTTCAACAGGAAAGCATTTAAATCTTCCCAAAATAGAAATTCCGGTTTTCACTGGTAAGTACCTTGAATTTACACACAGAATACGAGCCACTACAAAAACTAGTATATTTGAGGTCATTCGTCAAAGAGGAGGCTTACGATTTGATTAAACACTTGCCAATCGTGGGTTCCAGTTATCAACAAGCGTTAACCATGTTAAATGACAGATATAATAACAAACAAAAAATAATCTTTGACCATATAACACAGATTCTAGATTTGCCTAGTATTACCAAACCTAATGTGGTAGCTGTTAGGAATTTAATTTCAAATGCAAAACAAAATGTTGCAGCTCTTAGAAATCTAAAACAGCCAGTTGACCAGTGGGATAGCATCCATGTATGCATTCTTTTGCGCAAATTAGACTTCACAACAAACCGTGAATATTGTTTAAATCATGATCACACAAAAGACCACACCTTTCCAGAGTTTATAAAATATCTAGAAAGAAGGGCACTGGCGTTGGAGAACTCTTCAGATTACAGCACAAATGATAAGAAAGTGCCAACGAAGTCAACTACAGCTGCGGTGATTTCCAACAATAAACAAGACTGCACATTCTGTGGTAAGAATAATCATAAATTATACAACTGTCCCAAATTTATGTTAGCATCAATTGAAGAGAGAAGCGCTTTTGTTCTGGCCAAAAAGCTTTGCAAAATTTGCCTTAACAATCATGCAAACAGATGTAAGTTTCATTTTAAGTGCACGCATTGCAAACAGCCGCATAATACACTGCTACATAAACAAGGTAATAGCGAGGAGATTGCTTCAAAATCTACTGCGCTGCTTTCAGGCATGAACAGCAATTATAGCCAGGGCTCACAGGTATTATTACCAACAGCTAAAGTCAAGATTTTGACAAAAGGTGGCAGTGAAATTATTGCTCGAGCATTGTTGGATTCCGCTAGTCAGTCTTCCTTTGTTACAAAAAGTTTAGCAGCTAAAATTGGTAAGAAGCTTTCGACAAAAGCAACGGATATAGTCGGCATTGCTGGCACAAGCAAATCAATAAGAAATTCTGTTCACTTAGAAATATTCTCTTGTGCATATCCGTATAAAGTTGATACTAATTTTCTTGTGGTGGACAACATAACTGCTAGCTTACCACAGGCATCATTTAACGCTACTGACATAAAATTGCCAAAAAATATAAAATTGGCAGATGACACATTTTGTGTCTCAGATAAGATAGATATGTTGCTATCATCTGACATATTTTTTCAGACGCTGCTGCCCCAGCCTGAAGAGCTCAGCAAGCCCGGTGATCCTGCACAACCCCGTCTCGTTCATACGCAGTTCGGCTATATCGTCGCAGGCAACATTCCGAGTCAACCTCTCCAAAATGATGCTGTTTCTTTATTTTGTCAAGAATGCAATACTGACATAAATAGCACCTTAACTAAATTTTGGCAATCTGAGGCTGTCCCAGAATCATTCACTGAGCACCTTACCTCTGAGCAAAAATACTGTGAACAATATTTCAAAGACACAGTCAAACTTGTGGACAATAAATTTGAAGTTTCGATGCCTCTAAAAACCGATGATGTCAATAACACATTAGGTGACTCATTAGGGTTAGCCTTAAAAAGGTTTTTAAATCTTGAACAAAGATTCAAAAAGGATCAAGCTTTATTCCATGAGTATCAAAAATTCATTCATGAATACATAGAACTTGGCCATGCAAGCTATGTCAATATAAATAGTTTTGATCTGTCACAAGATAGTGTGTATTTTATGCCACATCACCCCGTGATACGGGACAATGCTGTAAGTACAAAACTACGTACAGTATTTGATGGATCAATGAAAACATCAATGAAGAAAACATCGTTAAACGATATCATGTTAAACGGCCCATTAGTAAAGCCAGAATTATTTGACATTTTAACGTTGTTCAGATTATTTAAATATTTTTTTGTATGTGACATTAAGCAAATGTTCAGAAATATATTAATCTCAAAAGATCAAAGATCATTACAAATTATTCTTTGGAGGGATAGCCCTGATCAACCAATTCAATGTTTACAACTAAATACTGTAACATACGGTCTAAAGGCTTCATCCTTTTTGGCCACAAGATGTTTAAATGAGTTGGCATATAAATTTCAAAATGAATATCCATTGGCCTCACCTGTAATATTAAATTCTACATATGTAGATGATGTATTGTATACAAACAATGACCTGAGTAAAATAATAGAAGTCAAGAAGCAACTGATTGATCTATTAGCAAAAGGTAGCTTCAGATTGCACAAATGGGCAGCCAATGATGCCAATATTTTGCAGGATATCCCAGAGAATCAACAACATTTTTGAGTTTTGACATGAACTCGGACTCCTTTAAGTTAAGCTCTCCACCCAAGCAATCAGTCAGCACAAAAAGGGAAATTTTAAGCTATATTAGTAAATTTTATGACCCCTTAGGTTTGATAGGACCTATACTTGTTCAGGCAAAAGTAATTATGCAAAAGCTTTGGTTATCAAATACTGACTGGGATTCTATTCCCTCACCTGAAATACAAAAAGAATGGCAATTGTTTTATCAGAATTTAATTGAAATGCAGCCTATAACGGTACATAGAAGCATATGTGATATAGAAAAACCCAAACTACAACTTATTGGTTTTTCAGATTCATCAGAAAATATAGCATATGGTTGTGCAATTTATCTGAGATGTACAGATCAAAATGGCAAGGTTAACATGTCTCTAATATGTTCTAAATCACATATTATATCAAAATCAAATAAAAAACTTTCTGTGCCTCGTTTAGAGCTGAATGCAGCATTGTTATTATCAAAATTAATAAGAAGAGTTCACAATACTTTAAATAAAAGATTACAAATCAATGAAGTACATCTCTTCACAGATTCACAGGTAGTATTAGCATGGCTAAAAATAGAACCGATAAAGCTCAATGCTTATGTAGCCAACAGAGTCAAAATGATAGTAGATTGTTCAAAAGAATTTACTTGGGAATATATAAATACAAAACAAAATCCTGCTGATTGCTTGAGTAGAGGAGTCAAGCCTTGTGACTTACAAGGAAATAGATTATGGTGGTGTGGACCACAAGTAATGTCTGGCTCTGCCTATGATTTTAATGATTGTAGCTACGAGGTGCCTACAGACTTACCCGACATAAAGCTGTCTGCGTTGAACGAGCTGGCTTGTGCAGTATCGCAGAGCGCTGAAGAGGTATTTCTAGATAATTTTGTTAATAAATACTCAGATATAAATAAGGCGCAACGCATACTTGCATACATAATGCGTTTTTGTAATAATATAAAGAAAAACACTTCAAAACGCAACGAAGATTTCCTTACATTCGCTGAATGTAACAATGCTCTGCACTTGCTCATAAAGCATGAGCAGCATAAATATTTTCAAAAAGAAATTATATCTTTACACAATGGAAAAAGTGTAGAATCTAATATAAAAGCACTGAATCCATTTTTAGATAATACAGGGTTGCTTAGAGTAGGTGGCAGGCTGCAACATTCTACTTTGCCTTATGCACAAAAACATCAAATTGTTTTGCCAAAAGAGTCTGTTGTCACTCATTTATTAATAAGAAATGAACATTTAAAGCTACTTCATGCTAGTCAAAAACTTGTTCTAAGCAGTCTAAACCAAAGGTATTGGTTAATGAATGGTTTACGTTCCATTAAAAAAGTCATACATAAATGTATAACATGCTTTCGTTTTAAAGCTGAAACCGCTCAACAGTTGATGGGATCTTTGCCAGCTGATAGAGTTACTGTTAGCCGACCTTTCCAAAAAGTAGGTATAGATTTTGCAGGTCCCATTCTTGTCAAGCAATCTCGCATGAGAGGTGTTATTCAAACTAAAGCCTATATATCTGTATATGTATGTTTTACCACTAAAGCTATTCATTTAGAACTGGTCTCTGACCTTACCACAGAAACCTTCTTGGCAGGATTCAAGAGGTTTATAGCTAGGCGAAATTTACCTACTGATGCATGGTGTGATAATCAATCCACACACAAAGGTGCCAATAATGAACTAGTTGCTTTATATAAGTTAGTAAATTCAAAACTGCATCAAACTTGTGTTCAAAACACAGCCTCTAAGATGGGAATAAATTTTCATTTTATTCCTAGCTATTCACCTGTATTTGGAGGACTATGGGAAGCATGTGTAAAAAGTGTGAAAAATCATCTCCGTAAACTATTATTGAGTCAGATCCTCACCTATGAACAGCTGTACACTGTACTTGTCCAAATAGAGGGAGTATTGAACTCCAGGCCGTTGACACCAATGTCTTCAGATGCAGATGACATGTCATTTTTAACACCAGGTCATTTCTTGACCGGGGCACCATTAAATTGTATTCCAGATCAAGATTTAACTCAATTGCCAGATAATAAGTTAAAATTTTGGGCTAAATGTACTTCGCTCAAACAGCATTTTTGGAAACAATGGTCTAAGCAATATTTAAATACATTGCAAAATCGTCCCAAGTGGAAAGATAGTTTACCTAATGTAAAAGTGGGAGATTTGGTTATACTAAAGGAATTAGATACCCCGCCCATGACCTGGCCTATGGCTAGAATTACCAAGGTTTATCCTGGTGATGATAACAAAGTGCGGGCCCTTGAAGTAAGGAAATCCAATGGCAAAACTCACAAAACATCAATAACTAAAATATGTTTATTACCATTAAATTAAATTTTTATTTACATATACCTACTTAAATTAACAATACTGTTTCTATATGTACCTAAATCTACGTACACAACTATGTAGTAATTAATGTTCTAGTTAACTTGTAAAATTTAGTTACTAAGTTTAAAAAATTTTTATTAGTGACACTTCATTACTACATACATAACTTACTTAGCCATATAAGTTAATACTCAATATGTAATTCATGTGTGTATATGCATAAGTTAATACTTCATGTGTATGTAATTCAAGTGTAATTTTCTAACTACCTATAAGTTATGTAATGTCAAATAAAATACATAAGTTTACTGTGTTCTTAGCACTATATGTTTGATCATAATGTTTGGTCTATCTAAGTAAGCTGCCAACAGCCAATATTATAATTATAGCACGCCAGATTGATTCCATGGCGCCTCATACAGTCCACTATTCGAAACTTTGTTGTTGGGAGTATGTTGGATACATCAAGCTATGACTATATCAATGTCAAATATGTCATCTGTCAGTATGTAATATGTAATGTAATGTAATGTGTCACCTCTTCTCGATTACAACTCCGTAAGCATAAAACATATTTATAAAACACTAGCTGGCCCGGCGAACTTCGTATCGCCAATAAAAGTCACCTTTTAAACCTTCCCTGAACTTCCACAAATATTTCAAGATCAAAATTATCCAAATTGGTCCAGCCGTTCTCGAGTTTTAGCGAGACTAACGAACAGCAATTGATTTTTATATATAAGAAGAAGATAATAGGACCTTTTACAATGGCAATTTCAAAAATGTATATATTTTGACAATTCTCTAAGAAATTAACACTTGCGTCTCCGTTTCCGCTCAGAAAATACCTTTGACGTATGTTTTTACTAGAGCACTTTCGTTGCATTATTATAAGTACCAAATTTGTTACTTTAAAAAAACACGTTATTTTATTACGAAATTCTGGTTTCGTATGCAATTGAACTCTTAAATGGCTCTGAAAACTGATCAGGAGTACTTTTTAAAGTCGCTATAAAAACAGGTGCAGTCACGGTATTCAACAAGTACACCAGACTGACAGTATTATAAACTAACTCGCATATCTTTATTAACCGAATAACCAGCAATAAATGCCCCGAGTTCAGCCGCCGACACGTGGTTATTAACTGATTTAAGATAAATCCTGAGATTTATTACAAAGAAATGTTTATTTGGACAAAAAAAGTTGGAAGTGTAGAATCCAATGAAGATAATGTTAGATTGGACCTTCAAACTCATGTTAATAAACCTTTTTGGTAGGCAAAGATGGTTTAGTTTAAAAAATGCAAAAGAAACTATCGCTGGAAATCAATAACCCATCCATCCACAGTTTGTCCTACTATTGCCCGAAATTAATAATCGATCCTGATCCGTTATCCGCTGTTTAGGATCGATTAGACAAGTCATAATATGTCATTTTAGTACTAGGGCTTGACATATTATTACTATAATGACATATTATGATGACATGAAATATCGATCCAAAACCGCAGATAACGGATCAGGATCGATTATTAATTTCGGCTGTAAGTGACATATTTGTATGACTGACTGCGTCAAATCTGTGCTCAAGTAATTACTGATTATCGCTTAAGCGTCCATTCTAGAATGCCAGCCTAAGTATAGATAGCTCCCTTTTTAAGATCAGTGTAAACTCCACGCCACGGGGACAGCTAATTAGAGTTGTGCCGGCGATATTATCCCGGGGACAACCGGGAACAAATGGCGCCACTAATGGTCGACGGGTCGCCGCGAGCGGGCGACGAGATCGTATCGACTTGCGGTCGACTGGCTTCAGTGGGATTGGAATTAACTGATGGTAACGAGGAAAAGATTAAGCGCACAAAAGCTGCTTGTAACATTGGCTTGCGTTTAGAACATCTCACTTGGTGGAGGGTAGACTGTCCGTACTTGAACCAGCTTGGGCTGATTATAAGCGTCAGAACCGATAACCGTTGGGGTAGACGTGTTCTTGAGTGGAGACCGCGACTTGGCAAACGTAGTGTAGGACGTCCTGCGACAAGGTGGAGCGACGAATTGCGCCGAGTGGCTGGCGGTAGTTCAATGAGAAGACCGGGCTCAGTGGCGTACCTTGCGAGAGACCTATGTCCAGCAGTGGACTGTGACAGACTGATGATGAGAATGCAAATTAGCAAAAAAACTCTAAAATAAGAAAATTACACTGAGACATTATTGTGAACAGTACAACACCAGAAGTAGAATCAACCATAAGTGTCACCTTTACATTACCATTACACATTTTCCAACGTCCTTTCAACGGCATCTATCTACGGCGGTAACAAAGATGTCGTTCACCCCGACACGGCCATCCATTCAGCGAAGTACACACTAAACTAGGTACATAAATTATTTCGTCTGCCTTGCGAAGTGTAAGGAACTTCTAGGGAATTTATCACGCGTGTCACAGAGTTGGGGTGCAAGGGATGAGAGACTCGCTAGTTCTGCTCGCTGCGTTTTTTACAGTTAACGGTGGAGCTATGTAGGTGTTAGCTACATGAAAGAGATAGCGTTATATACTTACGCGTGTGAAAAGAGAGACGGAGAGATAAAAAGGCCGCCGAAATCAACAGTTTATTATCAGTTAAGTCATTCAGTTAGTTTGTTTTTTTTTTGTCAGTTTATTGCACAAAAAGACAACGAACCTAATAATTGACTGACATTTAGCAACACTGTGTCAAGCCTCATAACACATTTTTCGTGACGACAAATGTCAATATTTTGAATTTCGACGATGTTAAGGAACTTAAAGGATTATTGATAAATATTGTACACGTGATTTACGATTTGTTTTATGATATAAATCCATTTTTTACGTACTTTTATGTTTTAGATGACTTGAAACACTTTTGTAGAATGTTAAATACGTGATGCGTTATAAGAATACATCAAAACCTGTGAATTTCACTTTTTGTGGGTTGACACATTGTTGCTTATCTGCATCCAATTGTTATATGTACAAAACTCCTGTACTTGCTAAATTCATGAGAAAATTGAGAACCTACCGAACTATTAAATACTATTTACATAGACGAATAAAGGTAAAGTAAGTACATAAGTGAGTCTATTTTTATTGGATATGCTATTTTTTTTGAAACTACCTATATGAGGAGGTAGTCAAAAATAGTGTCATATCAATTAAAAATCGGTGTGGTGGTAACGGTATACATATATCGGTAAGTTCACATTAACAACGCTTTTTAGCTTCCCTTTTTGAATTTTGGTGTTTTGGCAGCATGATTATTTTTTCTTAACATTGTGTGTGTTTTTGTGTTTTGTTGTGTGTGTGTGTGTGTTTTTATTTTAAATCGCTCGTTTTTCATGCCTTGATCTTGCTCACCTCGTACGAAAAATAGTAGCGAGTGCCGAGTGCCGACAGCCATTTTGTATAAAGCAAGGGGGATGGTTTAAAATATTACGCGTGTAGTAAAGAAACGTATTTTTTCGTTAAAGCTATGAGAGTTAGTTTATTTAGTAAGGATAGAAGGTGAAATTTACGAGAAGTATGTTATTTACTTACCGTGCAACGCGTTTTCAACCGCGCGGAAATTCCAATAAAAATCATGTTATCCATGAAAACTACCCTAGACAAATTTTTTATTTGTTTTTTACTACATACTAGGTAGCTTTTGACAGTAAGTCACCTGATGTTAAGTGACGATGTGTCAAAGTCAATTGTACTTTATTCAATAGGATACATTGTAATCACTTTAAAACGTCAAACTTAAAACTAGCTACGCCTATTCTAACCTCCTTACGCCGGCAAAAGAACAGGTAAGAAACGCCCGGCAGGTAATTTTTTTGGCGCGATCACATTGACAATTTTATTTTTATTACTAACTGATTGAATTGGAGCAAGTTCACTAAAATCCCAATCAATTTTTTACTTGAGACACTTGAGAGCCAGTTCCCAATCCAGGTGTAGTGGTGCCACCTTCGACCACATCGTCAGTTAACATCAGGTACCCTGTTAGAATAAAAAAAAACTGTACATCAAAAAGTTACACATGTATGCTCAGCACAATGCTCGTCACTCCGACACATCAGCTTTCCATATAAATCCGAAAACAATTCAAAACCAACACAAAACTCTGTCACACACGAGTTTCAGCGGGGATCTACCAAATGTCGGGCCATAGATCTAGCGAATGTGTTGGAGCCATAAATCTGACACATCGCATAAATATAGCGACGCGACGCCGAGAGCGGAATCACTTTGGCGTAGATAAGGTGAAGCCAGTCTGCGCGCGGCCTTAGCTTCACGGTGCCACGGCACATGGGTTGTTGATATCTTTTTTTTCGAACAGGTGAAATGAGATTTACTTAAATTAAATCGTAGTAATTATTTCATGAACAGATTGAAAATTAAAAACCTCCATCTATGATCTGAGACTCTTAGGCCCGTATTCTAGAATTACGCTGTTGATCTATGCTTGCGAGTAGCTATTGACGCTCAAAATAATAATCAATCCTGATCCGCTAGCCGCGGTTTTGAATCGATATGTCATGACATAAAAGTAGTAATCTGTCAAGCCCTAGTACTAAAATGACATATTATGACATGACACATCGACCCAAAACCGTGGATAATGGATCGGATCGATAATTAATTTCGGGCATATATGACATATTTGTACGAACTGACAGCGTCAAATCTGTGCTCATGCCCAGATAATGAATAATGATAATTATATGACCAGTAATTTCACACGATGTTGTGGTTGAAAGTGAAACGTAGAATAAATGGCTGTGTGGAAATTGTTTGGACTCAGTGGCGGGTTTGTGACAAGTCTCTGACCAGTAATGGCCGCAGTGTAAGTTTTAGTGAGACATAAAATGATCACGTCATGGCCTACTAAATAAATAGTTTTTGATTTGATTTGATTTGTTAACGCACTCAATAGCGATCTTTTTTTTTAAGAAGAAACATTGATTTATAAATTCGCCTCTAAGGCCGCTGTACATTTATGTATACAAAAAAGAATTTACGTGCTCGCGGTAGAGCGTTTTTACGTCACGTCAAAACTCACAGTTGTGATTTTGGCTATAGTCATTTGATGATAATTAAATTTTTGCTTTCTATTATTTCCTTAAAAAGGTTTTTTTTTATGTAATAGATTAGCAAACAAGCTGACGGCCCGCCTGATGGAAAGCGGTCACCGTCGCCTATGGACATCTGCAACACCAGGGGAGTTGCCGAAGCGTTGCCGACCTTTAAGAACTCTTTTTACACCCATCTTGAAGGATTGCAATCTGTAGCACAGCGGAAACACTTGTGGGGGAAGTAGGTATTTTTAAGTAACTTTTCTGACACTACACCTAGCTCTCCATTTTTCGTACCGTGCAGCCCATATCTCAGAGTTATTTCCCTCGGATGAAATATGTGGCAATTTCTTTGAATAATACATGGACCATATTTCAACTGCTACGAGCTACGAGCTACGGCCTACGGGCTACGGCGTAGCGGTCGATTCTCGCGATATTGCGCCGCGTTACACCTTGTTTCGTTATTTGATTGGAGTCGTTTGGAAACGCTGCGTCATGTCCTTAAAAGGATCAGTTTATTTGATATTGCTGTTTGATTTATTAGATTGTTGAAAGTACCTTTTTACTGAGTAGCGAGTACAGTCAACGACAAAAGTCGCTGTACATTAGCACATTTTCAGATTTACCTTATCATCTTAAATACCAACCTTCGCCATGCGTCAACTCGGGAACGGGTGCTGCTTGTGGGGTCTGGTCTGCTTTGGTTGTGATCCCGCAACTCATTAATATTCATGTTCCCGTATCCCAATGTGTACAACCAAACAAAAGAAATCTTATTAGTAAAGCTAATTAAAAAATATTGGACAATTAGATGGCAAAAGAAAAGCTTGGGATTTTAGTGAACTTGCTCCAATTCAATCAATTAGTAATGAGAATAAAATTGTCAATGTGATCGCGCCAAACAAATTACCTGCCGGGCGTTTCTTGCCTGTTATTTTGCCGGCGTAAGGAGGTTGGAACAGGCGCAGGGCGTAGCTAGTTTTAAATTTGACGTTTTAAAGTGATCACAATGTATCCTATTGAATAAAGTACTATTGACTATTGACTGAATCATCACTTAACATCAGGTGTTTTGTGTTGTGGTCAAACGGTACCTTGTAAGTTGATAGTAAAAAACAAACGTTACTGATTTAGTAATCATTTGGGAAATCGATTATGATCAGATACTTTTGTCGTTGACTGTACAGTCACCGTCAATAGTGAATGATGCCCAATTTTTTTTATGTGGACCTATTCAGTGATATTTGTCGTTTTAGATGCTCAGGAAAATAGGAAGCCTGTGTTTAGTAAATTTGATTCTTATCTCACCGTCACGTCATCTGATATCAAATTTAATAGACCAGCAAAGGAGAATAAGAGATTTATCCCAAAGAGCGTTTAGCCATTAAGCCTAGTTATCAGATTACGCCCGAAATAACTAATAATCGATCCTGATTCGTTATCTGCGGCTATGGATCGATATGACATGTCATAATATGCCATTTTAGTGGTAAAATGTCAAGCCCTAGTGACATATTATGACATGACATATCGATCTAAAACCACTGGATATGGATTGATTATTAATTTCCAGTGAAAGTCTACAATTTGAACTCGTTGTAAGCCGCACGAGTTTGGTCAAAAACGCTCATTTTTTGCCTTTTTCAACTTAAATCGTTTTAATGAAGTGACGAGAAAGCGCGGGTGAGACCCCCGCAGGCGAAGTAAGATAACACACACTGCACACTACTACATACAGCTCTAAGTGGGCGTATTAAGGATATAATGAGTGTGTCAGGCAGACGTGCAGTCGTTCGTACAATGTGCGAGCTATTCAGGCGGCCTTCTTGATAATTGCATGCTTAGCACTTGGATGTGTGAATCGCGGATGTGACATATGATGAGATTATTTTGGTTGTGATCCCGTAACCCGTTAATATTCATGTTCCATATCCCAGTGGACGGCCGAGTGGCCGTCGCCCTGTCGGCCGTCCCAGATATCGCTGGAAAGACGAAGTCACGAAGGATTTGCGCGAGCTCCAGGTGGAGGACTGGCAGGAGGTGGCGCAGGACAGACCGAAGTGGCGTCTTTTGTTATCGGAGGCCAAGACTCACTTTGGGTCGTTGCGCCATCTCAGTTAGTTAGTTAGTTATATCCCAATGTGCACAACCAACCAACATAAATCTTATTAGTAAAGCTTATTATAAAATTTCGGAATATTTAGATGAAAATTTTATTTTATAGCGATGATGGCTCAGTGGTAGTGACGTCGGCTTGCGATCCGTAGGACGTGGGTTCGAATCCTACAATGAGCTTGAGCTTTCGGTGAAGGAAAACATCGCGATGAAACCATAGCTTGGTGGTAGGGTATTTTCTAGTACTCGCCTGGCTAGCTACCACACTCTTGTTAAGAATCTGTCGCCAAGCACCTATCGGTGTGTTCCGGCAGCCTCACTTGAGAGTCAGTTCCCAGTCCAGGTGTAGCGTGGCGCCATCTTCGATCACATCGTCACTTAACATCAGGTGACTTGTGGTCAAACGCTACCCTGTAAATAGTAAAAAAAATGGGATTTTAGTAATCTTTGCTACAATTCAATCAATTACATAGTAATAAGAATAAAATTGTCAATGTGATCGCGCCAAAAAAATTACCTGCCGGGCGTTTCTTGCCTGTTCTGTTCTTCCATCTCAGTTAGTTATGTATTTTCTTCTGGTCTATTTCTTCACTGAACTGCCATATCCACTGTTTCTGTTCCCCATCATTGGCCATGTCGGCGTCAGCTGCCTTTTATTAACCACAAGTAATTGGAACGACACTCGGATATGAAATTAACTTCTTCTGTCTTCTGTTATTGCTTTGTGCCTCTGTCTGTATATCTGTAATAGTATAATTACACATTATGTTCATACTTATGATATCTACAATAATATTTCTTTTATACTACACGGAGAGAAATACCTTCCTAAATACATTTTCCTTCTGAGTCAAAACTATGGTAAAACTGTGGGGTCTGGTCTGCTTTGGTTGTGATCCCGCAACTCATTAATATTCATGTTCCCATATCCCAATGTGTACAACCAAACAAGAGAAATCTTCTTATTAGTAAAGCTAATTAAAAAATATCGGACTATTAGATGACAAAAAAAAAGCTTGGTATTTGAGTGAACTTGCTCAAATTCAATCAATTAGTAATAAGAATAAAATTGTCAATGTGATCGCGCCAAAAAAATTACCTGCCGGGCGTTTCTTGCCTGTTCTTTTGCCGGCGTAAGGAGATTGGAACAGGCGTAGCTAGTTTTAAGTTGACGTTTTAAAGTGATCACAATGTATCCTATTAAATAAAAAAGTTTTGAATTTTGAACTAGTTGCGCGGTTTCACCCACGTCTTTCCGTTATCCCGTAGGAACCCTTTTTTGTGATGAAAGTAGCTTATGTGTTATTCCAAGTCTCCATTCCAAATTTCATCAAAATCGGTTTAGTAGTTACGGTGATACAGGTAACACACATACACACACAAACGGTCGCATTTATAATATTAGAAGGAAAGTAGGAAGGATAAGCAAGGAAAAGGTTATATGTTGGAAGGAATCGGTCTTGGAAGGTAAGACGCAGAAGGAAAGTCAGGATTTTTTTCTCAGTGTACAGCACTTACTACATATATAATTTCTGCTCATTATTCACCCTGTTGGCACTTCTAATGAAACCTGGCACAATAGAAGCACTAAGCTATCCTAAAAAAAGCTATTTCAACCAAAATCCCGTCGAGCACACCGCATCAAACGGCTATCAATCCGCCATTATAAATTAACACGCGTGCATTCAAAAGGCTGTCACCTGCCAGTTTTTGTCGCACACATGTCGCTCTCTGTATGCTCGCGACAGCCTGCGACAAAAGACGCCAATGGCTGCCAATTTATCACTTGACACTTCGCCTTTTAAGACGTATAATATATTGGCACATTAGGAGGGTAATAGACGATTCTCTCGCTCGTTTGTCATGTTTTTGTGGCACAAGTGTATCTATGCCATCTTTGACAGTTCTATTGTGTTTGACATAAGGTTGACGTTCGCTTGTGTCAGCTGTGTTTGGCTGTTGGTGTATTTCGTCGCGGTATCCATTCAGAGTCGTGTTCATAAATTGTGTCCTCAATATAGTTGGTTATTGTTAACTGAAAGGGACTTTGGAATGGTAGTGATTAGTTTATTATTGTGTTTTATGGTTGGCTGATGGTGGTGATTTATTGGGGATTTTATATTAAAAACTATTTTGTTTACGTTTTCAGCTGCAATCTAGTATATTGTCTCGCATCCCACCTTCAACCATCGGACGAACCTGCTCAAGTTTGCCCCCATGTCACGCGCTTTGAAATCATTAAATGTTATCGCGGATGATACGGACATTTCTTGCTGTAGCCTGGCGAAGTTCACTGAAGCTGTGTACAGGACTTGTAAGCAGTATCTAATATATAAAATTCTCGTGTCACAGTTTTCGTTGCCATACTCCTCCGAAACGGCTTGACCGATTTTGATGAAATTTTATGTGCATATCGGGAAGGTCTGAGAATCGGCCAACATTTATTTTTTATATCAATTTTTTTTTGTAGTCCACGCGGGTGAACCTGCGGGGCGCAGCTAGCTAGTAATACTTTATTTATCAATATAATTTGTAATTCATTTCAGTATAGCGTCGTATTGGTATTGTGCTGTAAAGACGTTGTTACTTTTAGTTAAATTAATACATATTTTGCTTACAGTTTATAAAAACAAACCGTTTACATAAAATGTTATTTTTGTAAAGTATGTACCTTTAAATAACCTATATGTTTACTAAAACATTTTGTCAACATACCAACTTCAAGTAGATTAAATAAACATTAAAGTACTAAGCTAATTTTCACGGAAGCAAAGCCGCGTGGTGAATATAATAAAGTCGCAAAGCGACAAAATTTGAACTTAAAAGAAAACGACAAAGATTCTTGTGATTAGTCGAAATGCTTCGGCTACACCTGCGTGATAACGCGTTAATTAACTGCAGAACTTTTGTGCTTATATGAATGTGAAATTGTATTAGTTTGACCTTCCTTCAAGCTGCAAAATAACAACGGTTCGACGCATAAAGATGGTTTATAAGCCAGAGACTTTTTATTCTGGAATTGTGTGCGGATCCTGTAGGAATTGTGGACGTGATTGATTGAGCACGAAGCACAATCCTACTCATATTAGAAACGTGAAAGTTTGTAAGTATGGATGGATGGATGTGTGTTACTCTTTCAAGCAAAAACTACTGAACGGATTTGAGTAAAATTTGGAATAAATATAAATATTGGGGACAATTGCACACAAATTGAGCTAGCCCCAAATTAAGCTCGAAACTTGTATTATGGGTACTAGACAACGATATACATACTTATATAGAGAAATAAATACTTATGTAGATAGAAATATCCAAGACTCAGGTACAAATGTTCGTGCTCATCACACATATATTTGCCCTTACCGGGATTCGAACCCGGGACCGCTAGCTTCGCAGGCAGAGATACTACCAACTCGGCTATCGCGTCGTCAATGGAATGGATAACTTATACTCTGGATTAAAACACTAGGCTACTTTTTATCCCGGAAAAAAGTTCCTGCGGGTTAACGGGATGACGCGGGTGAAACCGTGGGGCGCAACTAGTTCGGTTATAAAATTAAATTTTAAGTGCCAAGATTGACGAGTTAATATGCAAGTGTAGGTTCTTCTTCTTCTCGACTAAAAACCAGAACTCTTGTCGGTAGAGCATTTTCCATCTCATTCGGTCCTCATCTTTTTGACTTCTTGGCGTGATGAAGTAAGACTTGACTTGGATGCAAGTGTGGCTGCAGCAGCATTTAAAAGTAATCATCAGTCACAGTTTCAAATTAGAAATGTGCCACCACAAATATCGCTCAAATAAACATCATATTTAACCCTACACCGCACTCATTTCGCTCTCAAGTCTCAAACCGTCACAGAGTACAGAGTACTTACCTGTCACAGTAAAACTGAGTCAGTATAACAAAACAAAAAATAAATGAAAAATTTCTAACCTGCGGTTTTTCGAGATAAAGGTATCTTAACTTTTATATCAGAATTTAAATGTGTTCCACTATAACTGAGCTTTGGGTATCAAACATACACACAAACTCTCGCGTTCATAACATTAGTAGAATAAGCAATATTTAGTTATTTTATGAATCTGAAAATTAATACATACTAAAACAAAAACAAAAATGGTTACAACTCCAACTTTAAACTAAGCTGACTTTTGACAAGGAATTTTCCCTTTCTTCTTTTTTTATGTAATAGATTGGTAAACAAGCAGACGACTCACCTTGGAAAGCGGTCACCGTCGCGTCGCTTATAGCCTGATGGAAAGCCAATCTGATATTGAACGCATGAAGTAAAACTTGAGGAGCTAACGAGCTAACGACCAACGTAACGCAATGGAGACTCTTAGAGTGTTTTCCTTTAATTCAGTATGATTTATTAGTTTTGTCCGTGATGGTTCTATGTAGCTTATGAGTATTAGGGACTGGGAGATTCAAGTTTCTGAGTGACAAACCTTCCCTACTGCTGCAACGCTGTAGCAGCAACCCTGAGTGCCGCTCTTAAAACTCGTAAAGGCGGCCATAAGTTTGAGTTATAGCCGCGCGAGACTGCGGTAATGAATATAGCCCACTGTATATTTCAATTTGGTTAGAGTACCCGATGCGTTGTTTTTATGGCCAGATGTTTTCGCCTTTTTAGGCTTTAGATGTCACGTGAAATGAAATGAACAGGACATTTTCGTGACTTGAAATGTGACCGCGATTTTTGAGGGCGTAATTTTTTTTTATATTCATAATTGTTTGAAACTTTTGCGTTGTTGTTGATATATTTATGAGTTAATGATCAAAGTGCTAGGTATCTCCCAAGGTACGCCACTGAGCCCAGTCTTCGGCTCTTCTCATCCAACTACTGGCAGCCACTCGGCGCAAGTCATCGCTCCACTTAGTTGCAGGGCGTCCTACACTACGTTTGCCGAATCGCGGTCTCCACTGAACAACACGTCACATGTATATGAGTATAATATATGTATTACGCTTGCATTGTGTATAGGTATGTATATGAAACTAAGACCCTGCATTCAAAATCCAATTATTCCGTCTCCGTTATCTGCATTTAAATCAGCACTTCCCTCCGGTTCCCTTCACGCAACATTTCACGGCGCCCTAAAAAACTCAATTATTCAACCGTATCGCGTCTCATTATTCTAAGCCGTATACAGGCCATACACAGGGTGAGCTAATTTACCGTCGCCATTTAGCCGTGAGCACGTTGAAATTGTGATATACAGCGTGTTTCATTACGCACGCGTCGTAACCGGGACATAACTCAAAATTATGGCCCGGGTTACGAGTGTGCGCCTGCGGGCGGAGATAGCAGTTTTTGCTTGGGTGCTAACTTTTGATATCAGAAGTGGGATCTAACATTACACGTTAATTAATGGTGTATAAGTTAAGTTGGTGCCTCTTAAGATGTTTGCAGATGCAACTTTGTTACAATATATGTTTTCTTATTTATATATTACCCGACTCTTCTTACGTAGTATATTAACTTTCTTTATTTTTTAAGTGGAATTAAAGTTTAAAAACTTCTACAATACTCAAAATACAAAGTGTACTAATGAATTTAGAATGATGAATGACTGAAGGTTTTTTAGTGGCATTTCTTTTGACGTGACATTAATTAACCTCAACATATTGTTGAATAACGTGACAAATGTGAAAGCTAAAAAAACACAATTTGAATTTAAACCATAAAACAGTGTCAAATAAAGAATAAATTCCAACGAATGGCTTGTAATAAAAACGTGTGCAATAAATCAAAAGTAATCGCGCTAATCGGCGAACTTTCAAATCGTTTATAATACTCTCATCCTGCCAAAACCATTGTTGTATGTATCATGTAATAAATTCTTACACCGGATCCCCCAAACGCGTAACAAAAGAAACGCGTACATCATCGCCACACAAAAAAATACAACACGCCACGACACCGCTTATTTATTTATGGGTTCAATTCAAAGTTGAGACCCTCTCTAAAAGCGTTATATTGAATGATCGATATCAGCTCATTTCCTCGGGCACCACACTGGCTTCACACAATAGGACGTGTCAAAAAAACCAGTCTAAGTGTCATCTCACGACAGACGACAGCTGGGCCGCGACAATACGTTCCATATCGATTCATCAAATTGACGACAATAGCACTCATTGGGGCGTTTACCCTACGCAAAGCTACACAGACTAGCGACGCGCCGTAGCCAAATTTTATCCTCTGAAGTTAACGTTCTAAAATTGCTTAGACGATTGCTTGTGTATGTCAGGGATCGAGGACACAGTGGCAATGTTAGCGGTGAGACAACCGTGCGAAATTGACAATAGAAGCGATTTAAAAAGAAGATAAATAGGGTAAAAGCCGAAGTCTCTGATAACAAACATTAATTTCACGCTACAGGATTTGCTAAGGTCAGTTGTGGCAGATTTGACATGGGTGTATAAAATAAATAGGTTTTTGTTAGAAATTGATAGGTGTGGAGAATTCGGAATACTTTTATTTAGGCTGTGGTATTGTGATGACAGCACAAATGAAGCGAAAGAAATAATAGCACAAAAAAATAAATTGCTTGGCTGTATTCGAAATTTCTACTCATATCGAAGTTTTTCATAAACGTTTTGTCTCAAAAGTATATAAACCACCAAATATCCAACCACGTCACACATGTAGAAAATAACATAATAAACGCCTTTGCCACTCACATTATCAGAATATTATGACTTCTTTCCAACTTTCAATATCCATTGAAGGTGCTGTCAAGAAACTTAATGATTCCGACTTCATATTGAATAAGATCATAAATTACATGAGATCTTCAAAGCAGCCATCTACCGCACACCAAGTTATTATTTATACTTTTTTTGTACTGACAATAGGACATGTCCACATCAATGTCGTATTGTCAAGACAGACAAACAGAATGTCCGAGCTTCCTGCGCTTTCAAAACTGAATTGTAAACACTAGTGCTTTCCTACCTTTCAAACTGACTTCAATCTTACTTCGCTCCATTTGAAATTCAAACCTACGTTCTGGAATACAAAGTTTAAATTTGTCTGTAGATTAGATGCTGATTGTGTCAAAATAGGTTTTGTGCATAGCTCACGTGCAAAACGACCTATCTCTACCGTGTTTCCATTTCAAACATCACCTTATTTCTTTGAGATAGGTGTCGTTTTTCGCTGTAGATGATAGGTAGATACGTCAGGGTGGGCAGTAGTGTGCAAGTGCGCCCGGTAATGGATTGGTCGATTGTCGATGAGTGCCCGTGGGTGGCCTTTTCGTGTCGGCGCGGCGGCTTTATCGTTTGAAAAGTGTACAGAATACTGATATTACCTTGCTTTTGATGTTTATTTGAGGAATCACTTCTGAGAGGGTCTACTGGAAATGTTTACTTGTATTTAGGAAATCGAATTTGGTCTTCACCAACTAAACTTTTTTACTTCAAGCTTTTGATTAGAAGTCACCTGATGTTAAGAGACGATGAAGTCTAAAGTGATGCCACGCTACACCTGGATTGAGAACTGGTTCTCAAGTGGAGCTGCCGGAACATACCAATCCGGCAGCCTCAATCCAATCCAGGTGTAGCGTGACACCACCTTCGACCACATAGTCACTTAACATCAGGTGTCTTGTGGTCAAACGTTACAATGTAGGTAGTAAAACAAAATGGAAAGCTACCACACAGGCCTTTCTCGATCATCCATAGAACCAACCTGAAGGCTCTCAAGGACAAGAAAAATCACTTAAATACTTTTTCAACACACTTCTAAAGTTGACCATTATGGCCATGCATTTAGGTTCACAAATCATCTTATTACGCACGCGTGCTTTTTCATTATAATTATCACACTAGTGCTATAACACACATTTTAATGAGTTTTATGCCTAAAAACAATGAATATTTTTGTAAATAAAATTAAATAATTATTCTGACAACTAACGCTGCTCCGTACCGCCACACTTAGCATTAAGGTTAATAAAGAGACATCTCTACTTCTCTCGACGGTAATATAAACTTGCAGCAATTCACACATTTTACTTTAACGTCCACGTTGTCACGTAAAGCACACACAAAACACATTAGAATAAACATAAAAGTGTCAGCGTTATTATATTATTTAGTGGGCTCGGCCCGTGACTCCACTCAGCCCATGTAGGAAGTCGTGTTTGGAGATTTAATATTATTGTTATTGGGTATGTAGTTATGTGATTATGTCTTAGACTTGCAGACGCACAGTCCTCTAAAAATTGGGGCTCATTCTCTAGTTCAGTGAATAAAAAAGTCTTGATAGTAAAATAAATTTATTGTTAAAAAAAAATTATTTACATTTAATAGTTTTTTTTTAATACCCAGATCGGCATGAAGTACCCCCTCTGTGACCAGTGGGGTGATGCCACAGATACCAGGGCCTTAATCATTTGTTGTTTATTATTACTACCTTCAAAAATTATTGCAAAATTATTGCACCGTACAGTAATTCAATTATTACTTAATGTTGGCAAAGTGATATCCATCCACATAGGGGTGTTCCGAATAGTGAAATGGCAGGTTTTTAAATCCTGATTTAGCCACCAGCGCCAGGTCGTTCCTGGAGGGTGACAGGAAAACCACGGGTGTAACCTTAAAGCGTAGCTAGTTGTTTAATCAACTTTACTTAACATTATAATCAGACAAACCGACAAACTTTCTTCCATCATCCATAAACATCATAGTGGGCTTACTTTATCGGTACACTTAAGGTGGACTCACAAAAGTCATTAAGGAGTTGCCACCGAGCGTAATGTCAATAAAAATAAAATATGCTTATCTTATTGCCCATAACGGTGCCTTAAGTCACTCTGTTGAACATAAGCGAGTGACAAATGAAAGCTCTGATATTAGATGAAAGCTGTTTTTCTTAACTACTTTTTAGGGTTTCTTACCTGAAAAAAAAGAACCCTGATAAGATTGCTGTTTACCTTGTCTATCGGTTTGTCTGTTGAAACTTTTTTTCTCAAGAAGAAACGTTTTAAGTTGAAATTAATATCAAATACTTAATTCTTCGGACCCTTGGAGCGGTAAAAAATGACGCATTTAAATCACCGCAATTAACGGCCATTAAACAATGGCAGCATATAGCATATGCTTAAAAATAAATCAAAACTTTCATCAATGGTCAATGCAAAGTACCTAGTAGGTATTTTTCTTTAATCCATCATAACATTTTCCAAAAAGAAAGGTCGCAGCACAAGTAAAGGAAAACATATGAAAATTGTCGTAAACCTTAAGTTTTTAAGTTTTACGGAACCCTTGGTGAGCAAGTCAGACTCGCAACTGTCCAGTTTTATTATTTGGAACCAGTCTTGCATTACGGTTTTGCCCGCGCCGTAAACACATAAACACCTCATATGACCACCTTACGGAATGATTTTTATATGACGACGCGCATGAAAGTGTCGTTTGAGAACTCAAATAAAGATTCTGAAATACACATAAAAAACTAATAAATTATTAGGCTTATTAACATGGGATAATTTTAACACAAAGTCTAACTAACTAACTCCGATGGCTCAGCGACCCAAAGTGTGTCTTGGCCTCCGAAACGAGAGAGCGTCATTCTTCTCTATCTTGAGCGATTTCAGCACAGTTGAGAGTCTGGAGCTCGCGCATGTCCGCATCCACCGCGTCCTTCCAGCGGTATCTAGGACGTCCGACCGGCCTACGGCCATTCGGTCGTCCCAAATAAGAACGCTTTGCCGCCCGATCCTCCCCCATGCGGACTGCGTGGCCAAGCCAACGTAGTCGGTGCGATTTAATTTCACCGACCACGTTAGGCTCGCCCACTAGATCAAGATCGATCGCCGGCAAGATGGCACGTGGAGGATCCGGAAAAACCAAGAGATCGAAGAACACATAGTCTAATACTTTTAATTTACTTTTACTATTTTGGTGGACTCATTTACAAAATAGACACACAAATTCACCTTCACAAATTTCATTTCTTATTTTGATTTTATTAATCAAAAACTAGAAACAATATAATTAAAACACTTTTGAACCATAAACATACTTCTATTTGATCAACGTACATCCAATTAGTGTACAAACACACTGCCGACAAATTTTTCATGTAGAGATTAAAAAATATGGCTGCCGGTGGTAACTGACTGTCTCTTTATTATCTCGACGGCTTTTTAATTTATTGTCGAACGTCGTATTTTAACAAGGCACCCGTTTTATTTAACATTATCATTTATGACTTGTAAATTGAGGTGTTACCGCGGAGATGTCAAAATTATAAATAAGCTTTACAACTTTGTAATTTTATTCTCTAGGACTGCGTGTTTACATACACCAGTTATCATCAAGAGAGATATTGATCTAATGCAAGTTGAATAAGTATAGGTAAGCATAATTATCATACCTACTTTATTTCACTAAATTGTGTATTTGTTTTTGTTAATATTAAAAGTCCAATTTATGTTAAAGTTGCTTTCCAGTTTTGGCCTCTCAAAACCAATAGGAAAATTTACTAAGTGTCAAAATTAAATAAAAATACCCATACACTTGTAGATCGTACCCATAGAGGTCAATTGGATTTTGACAAAATTTAAGGCTTATTAGCGTTAGTTAACGTATCTGTGTGCGGCAGTTAGAGTTTTTTTTTTTAGTATTTTACCTTTACTTTTTATAACAACTGTTATTTTATACATTAACCTATAACTTGACTTGGATTTCTATGATTTATTTTATATTAGCAACCGAATTCAAGCGTTTGTTTAATGGTAGATTAATTTTATCTATTAAGCTAGCTAGCTAGCTAGCTATTAAGCTCTGTCATCGACCTCGTCATCACTTACTTACAGAGAGACTGTGGCCAAAATTAAATGTAAGTGTACTTACACTTATATGTCTGTTGATAAAAATGTAGGTAGGTGTTTTTTTTTCAACAATCGCGTAGTTTTTCAATGTTGTAACATAAAATATACTACCTGCCCAATTTCCATTGAAAGTACTTGTTCAGTATAAATATTATTTTGAAAAAACTTAAACCACTATCAATTAACAACGTATATATTCTATAATCGCCTTCAATATATTAATGCTAAGTGAAAAATAAACGGTGATGTCAAAAGAGCAAACACATGAACCCCTTTATAATTGTACAAATACTGACTTGTCGGTTGCGGTTCTTATAAAATTAAAGAAGTAGGGACGGAACTGTTTTGGCGAACTTAAGCGACGAATCACTTAAAAATATGTATAACTTTAGAAGAAGTTATGCTTAGCTATTAGGAATAAAACGAAGGGCATCTTTGGTTTTTTTTTTGTCATATTATATTTATTGGTTCTCGTAGTGTGCTGTAAACCAATTTATAATATATCTGCCATTTAAGAACATAGAACTTCTAAGTTATCTATCATAACTTATTATAACATAACTTATACTAGACCTGTGAGCCTGGTATTATTTAATCTTTTAGTAAGCCAAATCAAAGTGATAATACAAAATGCCCTTACTGTCTGTTTACGGTGCCATTAGGGTCGTATAACTTACACATCCTACATTACTTTACTGCAACAACAAACGAAACGCAACTTTACACAGTACCATTAGAGATTAAATTTGCTTAAAGTGTAAGAAACAGTTGTGACGTTTTCCAAATGAGTAGCATAGACTCAATCCATCATCGGTAAGTGATCGATGAAGCCAGTCCAAATATTTGAATTATTTTGATATCGGGAGCGCTGCCGAAGCGACTCACTTGCCACTGCACGATAATATTATTTTGTAATTTTTGTTGCGATATTTTTTTATTTATTACTTTAGCCATACAGGAAAGGGAAAAAAGGTAAATGTGTAGTGAAAGGGCAGATATGTATATGCATGAAAAGTGAGTAAATGAAGCGATGATGGCTAACAGGGGACAGTGGACAACCAATCCAATTTCGCCGATCCCAAATAAGTAAATGGCATGAAGAAGCAGACCTCTGCATGCCAAAAATGTAAGTGCCGATTTTTGAAAACATTTAACTATGTGACAAGAACTAGATAAAGGCTCACCTAACATGCGGAAATTGGCATCGATAAATATACATTTTATTAAAACAATAAAACTAGATAACCTATAAGGAAATAAGATCAATAAAATGAGCAAATACACTCGATTCAAAGAAAATTCATGACATATTTGATTAAAAATGTAGTGAAATACTTATCATTAGAATCATATTTCAATGTCACACAAGGCAAACACAAGCGGAGCTAATCGTCCCACCTGTCAAGAGTTTAGGCAAACATAGGAGCGCACTTTGTAAATACGCGGCCGTCACCGCGCCTCTATTTGCCTTATCAAATTGCCGTATTCCGATGAAGTTTTTAAAATATTGTGTTAAGCGATGATAACAACCGTCTTGAACCGCTGAGCCTTCGCAGGGACATTGGCTCGCTGTGTATATTCTACCGAATATACAACGGGGAATGCTCGGAAGAGCTATTCAATCTCATCCCTCCTTCACGGTTCTACCACCGATCATCTCGTCATCGGAACAAAGCTCATCCACACATTATCGAGTCTTGGAAATCCCACACCTCGCGATTTATGCGCTCCTTTCTCCCGCATACTTGCAAGATGTGGAATGAGCTTCCCTCACAAGTGTTTCCGCTGTGCTACAGATTGCAATCCTTCAAGATGGGTGTAAAAAGAGTTCTTAAAGGTCGGCAACGCATCGGCAACTCCCCTGGTGTTGCAGATGTCCATAGGCGACGGTGACCGCTTTCCATCAGGCGGGCCGTCAGCTTGTTTGCTAATCTATTACATAAAAAAAATAAAAAAAAAAATAACAGCCCATATATATATATTTGAACACACTATTTAAGTTTGATAAGAAGCTTTATAACGTTGCAAATAGTGATATTTTTTGACGGTATTATCATGTGTCATAAATATTCCTTTACCTACCTATTACAGAACAAAGTTTAAGCTGCATTTTTACAGAGCTGTGCGAAGTAGCTTAGCTGTCCGCGAGAAAAACCCACTAATAGGATTATCTTATTTTCTAGCCACGCTCTACTCTTCGCATCCTATTGGTGGATTTGTGCTTCCTGCACCGCTTAGCTTAGCTGTCTTAACTACCTCACACAGTTCTGACTTGTGACTTATTGTAAAACACTACCTTTTATGATAGTGAAATGTTCAACGGCTTGCACTCATGGTTGTAAGTCAAATTATTTCATTTTGAATACGACTCACGTTAGTTTCTTTATTAATATGCCTTTTATTTGAAAGCGAAAGCTCGAGAGTGAGTAAGTATGTATGTTTGTAAATTCTTCACGTTAAAAATGGTTCAACGGATTTGAGTGAAATTTGGAATCGAGATAGTTGGATAGATTAACACTTTATCCCGTAAAAAGTTTCTATAGGCATAGCTGAAAAACCACGAGGCATAGCCAATAACATATACTTAAAAAAAACTTTAACTTTCTACTCTTAGAAGATAACCCAATGAATCCGTTCCTTCTGACCCAATTCAGGAAAAAACCGGCACTTCCGTCCACCGTACGTCATAACATAATGAATGTGCCGCTAGCTCGTTAATCATAGAGCTCGGCACATCACTCTTGTGTAGGGAAGTGGAGGGGAGCAGGCAGACTCGGGGTGGAAGCTAATGTAATTTGTGGAGCATTTCAAACTCCATTCTTATCAATTTTTGTATCTCTGGTATATAGAGAGATAGAGACAAACACACATTATTTTAACACTGTACAAGACGAGACACATTAACGAGCCCTAAAAATCCCACATCACTCGATTGATGCGCTCTTTTCTTTCTCACACTTGCAAAATGTATTCTTCAAGATGAGTGTGATAAGATTTCTTCAGGATGTAGTGTTGCAAATGTCAATTGCCGTTTCAGCCCCATGGACTACAGTTACAGGCGCTCTGTATGTAGGCTCTCACTAGGTGGACTGATGACATTGTAAGAGTCAGAGCCGATCAAAAGAGCAAATGGCTAATAATCATCCGTGGTGGCGTTCAAAGTTTATGTTCTGTTCAACAGTGGACTTCTTCCAGCTGATGATGTGTGGACTACAACTATTACAATAAAAAGTTTCCCATGTCCCAGGGTTAAAACTGTCTCCATAACATACCTCATCAAAATCAGTTCAGCGGTTTAGTCGTGAAAAAGAAACAAACAATGGAAGTAAATGGGTTGACACTACTAACGAGGAAACTATTAAACTTAGTGACGCGCAAATATATCGATATTCCCACTCGACGCGTCGCGTACGTCGATGAATTTAATTGCCGAAATCGTCCGCTGACGGCGTGACGTCAGCTGTCAGCTGTCAGCGGTGGCAGTATGATGAATGGCGGGTCGTTAATCACGCCACAGATTAGGCAGCAGTCGAAGCAGGGTCATCATTCATCGCAGGGCTCTAAGTGAATTGGAAGGTGAAGTGGCAAGTCTTGTGAAAAATGTTCGGCGAGTATTTGGGGTGAGTCCGCTTCTGTATGTTTTCACCTTAGAGCTTTAGTTAGGGCCATTTAATGGAGGTTCTTGACCCCTTGCCTTTCAAATAGGGCAGTTTGCTTAAAGATGATGTAAATACATTCGATTTTTTTAAATATTTTCCCTCTATCAGTTTTGTTTTTTTTTTTTAATTAAAACAGCGCCCTGCACCCACGGTCTTCCCTCAGGAACCTTTTTTCGGGATATAAAGTAGCCCATGTTTTATTCCAGAGTATTAATGCTATTATTTCCATTCAAAATTTCACTCAAATCCGTTCAGCTGTGTCAGCGTAAAGAATTAACAAACATACACAAATTACACACTCACTCACTCACAAACAAAAACACTTGTATATAAAATATTAGTGTGAATGTGGTAGTTAGTTATTAATTGCTTAAATTACTTCTTACTTATCTGAAATAAACGCAATAAGAATTAGCATATAAATATATTGTCAGTTGTTAAACAATAGACGTGTCTGACATCTAGGATCAACACATGAACTTGACACTAATGCCAACATCACGTTTGACGTCTGTCACTTTGTCACCTGTCAATGACGTGTCAAGACAGAATTAGGAAGATAATAACAGCAGATAATTCGTAATCTGACAGTTTCTTACATTTTGTATGACCTTAGACTTATCTGAGGATTTCACCCCATGACCTATGGGTAGCTAGCTAGCTATCTGAGTTACTTTTGAATTTATCATCATTAGATAAGGAGTGCCGCGTAGACTTTAGTCAAATCTATAAATCTCGATCATGCATCTCAGACGAACGAAGAACGATGACCGATGTGGCGCAATGTGCGAACAGCTGACTGCGAAGCGTGAGATCGCGGGTTCAATTCTCACTACAGAACAAATATTTGTGCATTGAAAAAAGTTCAAGTATTGTTGTGTGTCTGGGTATTGTGGATCCCCGATCCTCGTAGTATCTGATACCCTAGATACAGGAAATCCCTAGTTAGGGGTCAGAACTCAGAACTATATATGTGATTGTGTGGTCGTTTTTCAGGCGATGCAGAATGACATAACTTTTACGGATATAATAATGCCTATGAAGCTACCACAAAGAACTATCTTCTGTGTAAAAGATAAAAGGCAAAGAATGGAAGTTAACAAAGCATACCATCGTTGCCTCAGAGTAAAGTTTCTATTTTACTTCAAACAAGTCACGATTTTAAGCAATATTCACTTTACTGGCATGCCAATACAATATGCAAACCATTCAAATACGTCGAATGAATGATTCAGCACAGTCACGTCAATTGCAGAGTAACAGTCAGTATCTAAGCTACAAAGGATGTCATATTCAACATACAATA
Source organism: Opisthograptis luteolata (assembly GCA_931315375.2). Taxonomy (NCBI): domain Eukaryota; kingdom Metazoa; phylum Arthropoda; class Insecta; order Lepidoptera; family Geometridae; genus Opisthograptis; species Opisthograptis luteolata. The sequence goes on from OV928043.1 coordinate 12,869,347, forward strand.
TTTGGCATTTCATTACATTTTTACACTGAGAAAAAATTCCTGACTTTCCTTCTGAGTCTTACCTTCCAAGACCATTTCCTTCCAAACAACATTTAACCTTTTTCCTTCCTTATTTTACTTTAGTTTTCCTTCTGAGTCAAAAAGGAAGGCAATCCTTTCTGTATATCGAAAGGTCATTTTTCTCCGTGTATTTTATTGTAAAATTACTTAAATGTGTGATAATTTTTGCTATTGTTTGTTTATTTTACAATACTAGAAGAATAAGTCTTTGTTGGTAGATAAGGTTTGCTATTTAGTTAAAATTTTATACGCACGTCAGAAGTTTCTTCGGCTGTCCAAAGACTTTTAAGATTTTATCGTCGGTCCACCTATATAGTGGAGAAACTAACTGCAGAACGCCTTCAGATTTGTGGTCGCCACTCGAAAACTATTCTTCCCCATTGTTTATTTATTTATTTATATTGATCACCAGCATAATGTACACCGTTGCAATTATAATATATAGACAGTTCACTCAAGTAAGGCTAAGTGTCATTACATTTAATGGTGAAGACTACATGCGAAAAGTAAAAGCGAGCAAAATTTGGAAAAATAAAAATAAAAATTGTTTATCGGTTCGTCGTTGGATGCAACTGACTAATAGCCGTTCATGACTAATAGCGTTGAAAGGGGGAGCCTATGTTTAGCAGTGAACTTTTTTCGGCTGGTGATAATGAAATATTTTTGTCTCTGTCGTTCAAAAAGGTGCAACATTATGTACTGTCGTACACCGTCAATTATGTAGAAACTCAACATTGTCTCTCAAATGTCAACTTAATATTGGCTTATAAATAGCTAATGTTTATTTGACAGTCACAATTTGACACTTTGACCATTTGTGTCTAATAAAACAGATTTTAAGTGAATCACGTTGACGTTTTCATTATAATTAAGTTGATGTTGATGATGATACTGTAATGCCACCTGTCAAATCAGGTTTATTAATTAACTGGGTGAACCTAGAATTGATTGTTACTTCATAGCGATTAAGTGAATGACAGTTATGCATGGCGCAGCTGTCAAATGATAACCGCCACGAACGAAAAGTAATCTAAAATGTCAACTCCCATACAAAATTACCATATTATTTTTCTTTTTTAGGTTAGATGTACTTATTTTTAAACCACCTTCCGTTGGCTGGGAAGTTTATTGTTGTCACCATTTTCGCCACCTTTATTGGCATTTGATTTGTTAGTAAAAAATTAAGCTTTTCAATTATATCCTGCTTAGACTCAAATCATTTTTTTTTTTTATTATTATTTACATGGTAGCGTTTGACCACAAGTCACCTGATGTTAAGTGACGATGTGGTCGAAGGTGGCGTCACGCTACACCTGGACTGGGAACTGGCTCTCAAGTGCGGCTGCCGGAACACACCGATAGGTGCTTGGCGACAGATTCTTAACAAGAGGGTGGTAGCTAGCCAGGCGAGTACTAGAAAATACCCTACCAAAATATATATAAATATACTAAAATATCTTGCTTCATGTTTATTTCAAATCTCCACATTCTCGACAAAGTTGCAGCAGTCACATTCAGAGCTCGACAAAGCTCATGGAAGTTGCAAGTGTGGAGATGGCATCGCCATTATTATAACGACATATTACGTGTTCGGGTGCGCGGCGTGACAGATATCGCGCTGCACGCCGCCGCCTAATGACACGTCGGTGCTGCAACCAACAGTAGGGGGGACACGCAGTATCTATCGATAAAGTTAATCGTGAGACGTGACAAAAATTTCTTATAAGCGTGACACGACGTGACAGATGTCTTATATCAATCGCCAAGCACATATTGCCGTGTTCTTACCCCACTTGAGAGTCAGATTTCTCAGTCCGGCTGTAGCGTAGCGCCACCTTCGATCGTAAATCGTCATTTATCAATAAGTAGCTTCTCACCACAGACCATAAAGTTTTGTCTGATTCTATGTTTTTTCGTTAAACTTTTATTTTCTGACTTAGCCCCGTTATTTAAGCTATTATGGGATATTATGTATTGTAAAAACCTTTTGAGATTTTAGCTGACGTGTTTTTTTAAGTCCACTTCCGCCCGAAATTAATATGTCATTTTAGTAGTATTATGTCAAGCCCTAGTACTAAAGTGACATATTATGACATGACATATCGATCCAAACCGTGGATAACGGATAAGGTTCAATTATTAATTTCGGGCGATAGTCGTTGATCAACTCAAACTACCTAAAAAATTTCAATGTCCAAATAAGAAGAAATAATAAAAATGTATCGATATCGAGGTCGCTCTACCACATCCCCAGCATTTGTCAGCCTGCTGACAGGCGGAAGGCGAAGACGGAAGTAATGGCGCGCGCTGTCAGACTTGTCACGACTTCGGACGACAGTCGCGTCGGAACGCTTGTTAGTTGCGACTTACCACTTCGAGATACGTACCACACTGTACAGCTTCACCTGTGTCGGGTGGTAAGTCACATCAAACGGGATATAGTGGTAGAGAACAACTGTACTGAAGCATTCATGAAAATAATTATCTTGGTAAACCCAATCAGTGCTAATAGAATAGCAGAATTTTTTTGAAACTAAACTCAGTTTGACAGGTCTAGAAATAATGCTGCTCTTTTCTTACTTCTGTGGTCAGAAAAAGACAGCATTTTTTTAGCAGTCTCGTCTTGTCTTGTCTTGTCAGATATGTCATGTCATAAATGTCATTGTAGTAGGAATCTGTCAAGCCCTAGCACTAAAATGACATATTATGACATGACATATCGATCCAAAACCGCGGATAACAGATTAGGATCGATTATTAATTTCGGGCGTTAGACAGTGCATCTCGTAATCGACACCACTGACTGTACTCATTTTTGTAGTTGTCATTTCCGAAAGCGATTTATAAAATAGTGCTAAGATTTCTAACCAGTAGTGGCGATAGCTGACAGCTCAGTAGTAGTGACATCAACTTACGACTCGTGTGTCATGGGTTTGAATCCTTAAATGAGCTTTAGCATTAGATGAACATTGTGAGGAAACCATAGCGTGGTAGTAGGGCATTTTATAGTGCACGGTTAGCTACCACCAGCAAGTTAGAGATCTGTCACGAAGCTCTTATCGGTGTGTTGACATTGTAGCTAATTCCCTATCTAGGTATAGCAAAAATAACTGTTTTTATGTCAAATAACTTGAAACTTAGTAACGAAACAATAAATCAGAGTCACGGCTATCTCCCCAGCTCGCTGTCACGCCAGTGACCCCGTGGTTGATTTGTCGCGTGACGCCTGACACGCTCGCTGCTCCTGTTGATATCAAAGTTACAATGTTACTAGATTCGTCGCTGCTTTCATTAAAATTAGTATTTTATTTAAATCATTTTAGTTTGAAACCGTTGAAGCTATTAAATATGTAATGATAATGGTTTTTCAAAATGAGAAGTGGTACAAAAATTGTTTGATAGAATTCTGGAGCCGGCTATGAAAAAATGTTGTCACGTCATCGCTTTCCAAAACGTTTTATTTTTTTATTTACAGCGTGACATAAAATTTTTTTTAGACATCATACAAATTTATATTTTTACATACAACATGGAAAATAGAAAAATAAATGCAATACTGTGACGTGCCATGAAAGGTTCCAACTAAGCATGCAATTAAGGTCCTAGAACCTTCATCATCGGTTGGAAGACTTCCACCGCTAAACATAGGCCTATCACCCTTTTGAACGCCACAATCAACAGCTATTAGCAATTTGTCAGAGCTTGCTGATTTTCAGTTGGAAGCCACAGCCATCACGACAGGAAATTTACAATAGACAAATTTGACAGGTACATTATCACATTTTTTTATCGAGTAACCACTTTTTTTTCTATCTCTACATAGTATAAAACCTAGTCTCTTTCCGCGTCTGTATATCCGCTAACTCATAAACCACGCATCGGATTTTGGTGCCATTGTTTCCGTATTAATTCCCAGTCAGGGTGTAGCGTGGCGCCATCTTCGACCACATCGTCACTTATCATCAGGTGACTTGTCGTCAAACGCTAACCTGTAAATAGTAAAAATAATAATTAAAAAAACATATTTTTTTGTGTGCAGCCTGGTGAATTTGTACACTGTACAGGCCGAAAAGCCACCATCAGGTTAAATAAAACAGATCCCCTTATAACAAAAATATTTTAGTAAGTAGAAAAAAACAATAGGTAGGTAGGTATAAAGTAATTTTTTTTATTACATAAACGAAAAAAATAACATAGTAATTAATAAGATATGATATATTTTATTTTACATTGCAAACCAGTCACCGAAAACCGTTTCTACCTATTTTTAACCGTGTGAAGCTGGAGCGCTACTTTCCAATAAGAACAGCCAAAGCAAATGACACCATTGTCACTTTTGTTAGGTCATCGCAACACCACGATGTCTATTTTAAAATACGTATCCTTTCAAAGAAATAAACACTGAACGACTCGTAATCATCGGGGGCTATAAATTGCTGGCTGCCAACCGTAATGCATAAGATATGCGACCAGATAATTACAATACCGTCTATGAGTAATTCAACTAAATCACCAACGCTGGCTCACCGTTGTCAGTCCTGGAACAAGCGTGCTAAAGGAATTTGAAGCCTATACGATAAAAGTTAAGGATTAAGTTACCGCTATTGCAGAGGAATAACAAACTTGGTGTTTAAGTAACGATGAGCAATTAATTGACATTCATTGACGGCCATTGCGCTGTCATCGGTCAATCAAGTTGATCAATTACGTGCATTTATACTCTGGACAAGTGACAGTTTAATGAAATGTTAGCATTAAATAATGAAAGTCGTAATTACTTCGATGGAAAATAATTATAACGCACAGTGTAATTATGAAGTATTATACACGTACCAACATAAACGACTGGCGTTGCCAACCGGTCCGTGTTTTACGGAACATTTCGTGTTTCTTGCGGGTTGGTCGTGTTCCTTCGCCTACCAACCCGCAATGATAGGTCAGCGTGGCAGATAATGGCCTGAGAGAATGCCTGTGTCCCAGCAGAGGGTTGCCAGTCACCAGTGGTGGTGAAGCGGTGGTGGCAACTGGGTGTAGACCAACGCAATAGACAGCTGATGATGATGATGACACTGTATTTCACTGACATATTTTTGGAAATTAAGTTTCTATTCAATTCTATACAAAAATATTTTCTACTAGTTGCGCCCCGCGGTTTCACCCGCGTCCACTGCTGGACATAGGCCTCGCCCAAGGTACGCCACTGAGCCCGGTCTTCGGCTCTTCTCATCCAACTACTGCCAGCCACTCGGCGCAAGTCGTCGCTCCACCTTGTCGCATGGCGTCCTACACTATGTTTGCCAAGTCGCGGTCTTCCCGCTATCCCGCAGGAACCTTTTCCGGGATGAAACGTATCCTATGTGTTAATCTAGGGTATAAGCTATCTCCATTCCAAATTTCACTCAAATTCGTTCAGTAGTTTTTGCGTGAAAGAGTAACAAACATTACATACTCACAAACTTTCGCGTTTGCAATATTAATACTAATAGGATAGTAAATAATGTCACGTTGACAAGGAAATAGATAAAAAAAACTTAGTTGTCATGCTGTTTTTGCAGTGACATGATTATTTGTTGAGCTCGTTTTATCATTGAGACTGGTTGGATTAAAATGTAGATAATGCTGTATTTTTATGCCGAAAATTTTCTAATTAATCACGATAAAGTATTTAACTCTATCAGCTTTACTTCGACAGACATTTTTTGTTGATATAAGAAGGAAATGAACACTTACGCCTGATATTAATAATCGATCCTGATCCGTTATCCGCGGTTTTGGATCGATATGTCATGTCATAATCTATCTATATCTATATTTATAAAAGAAAGTCGTGTTAGTTACTGTAGCATTGTTTTTTTCTCCTATCTCTTAACTTTTAAATCCTCAACTTTCTTTGCGAAACGGAACGGAGCAATAGGGCTAGGTACCATAGATCACTTCCAAATAATCGATTTTTAATCGAACAAGTTAAATAAATTACTATAATTTTCCAAAAGCTAATAAAAGATACCCTAAATTAATAATCCTCATATATAAATATATTATTCTATTTAAATCGCTTCCTGGTGGATTTATACATCCTTTTTGTAATTATTTGCAAATTAACTACAATAATCGAGTCGCAAAATTTCGGACAAATCGATTCGACGAGTTGTCATTTTTTTCTTGACCCCTTCCCTATGGCGTCACTTTTTTTGGGATCCTGTCTCGACCTCGACGACTGGTTTCCCACCGAATTGTCGAGAAACAATCCATTTCAATTAAAAATACTGCTTCACCGTCTCCCGCGGCAAGAAGTACGCGCAGTGCGAATATCCCTGTGCTATTTTCCAGCCCGAAAGGTGAGTTTTTTTGATGTCATAACCTCCACCCTATATGGTGACATATCTCTGCTAAATCTCGATTTGGAACCCTACTAAGGTGAAGGCTCGCTTCCTTCAGCTTTCGACCCGTGATCCGCATGAGAATATTCCATACTTTTAGTAATTTTGACCCCTTTGAACCGGCACCATAACTTGTAAAAAATCTCCAAAAGTACAAGTTTTTGGTGAGGCTAACTCTATTTAAAACCTTCCTCAGACCCCTCCGGTCGTGTGCATGCCTAATTTTCCCTAATTTCTTTGCTCAATTTCTTAAAAACTCAATAAATAACTTCCATCCATGTGCATTTTTTCCCTGTCTACAATTTATTTAAAATCAAGTACTACAGTGATGCAATGCATCCCCAGGGTTCTTTGTTTAGGCGGAAGAATCCACCATCCACGGCTATCCACCCTGCGTTGGAGCTGACTGGCCCGGAGACCACCTTGACCTCCCCGTGCCTCGCTACCACATCCCCAACTCGGTGGCCAACCAGGTGTAGACCTTGGCCCCAGCGTGCGGTACAGGTACCATATACGTCCGCGGGTTCTACTCCTTCCAATTTAACCTTACCCTAGATTATATATAAACTTAAGTAATTATTTGTATCGTAGCGACTCGACCAAGCGAACTACTCTGCCCATACTTTATTATATAATATACTTATCTGAGGATACATCCTCTTTCATCTTTCTTTACGTTTAGATATATATTACCTGATAGATAAACCTGGTTGTTTAGAATAAAAAAATATATAAATTTATAAATTTTATTGTTTTATTTATCCCTTCATTTAGGTAGGTAGGGTTCACCCTCCTAAGGTGGGAAATTAGGTTACATTACACTACTTATAACTCGAGAACGGCTGAACCGATTTGGCTGAAAATTGGTGGGAGGTAGCTTAGGACCAGGAAACGGACATAGGATACTTTTTATCCCGGAAAAGGTTCCAACGGGAAGACGCGAGTGAAACCGCGGGGCGCAGCTAGTATGTCATTATAGTAGTAATATGTCAAGCCCTAGTACTAAAATGACATGTTAAGACATGGCATATCGATCCAAAACCGCGGATAACGGATCAGAATCGATTACTAACTTCGGGCGTTATCCTACACATTATAATCGAACCTTATATTGTCCTAAAACACTACAAGTAGAAGCTATTGCCATCACAACCATACTAACTGCGCCCCGCAGTAACACTCGATTTTTTAGGATAAAAAGTAGCCTCTGAGTTAATCCAGGGAATAAGCTATCTCCATTCCAACTTTCACTACAACCCGTTTAGTGGTGTCAGCGCGAAGAAGTAACAAAAGTCAAGGCAAAAGTCAAATTTTGTTTTTTCAATAGGAGACATTGTGATCACTTTAAAACGTTAACTCAAAACTAGCGCAGTGGAAGCGTGCTGGGCCCATAACCTATTAGATGTATCACCTAATCGATTGTATCTTACTCGCGTTTTAAAGATAATAAAAAGCAACAATAACATGTTATACGAAAATTATATTAGAACCATTTTTCATATAGTCATGACAGCAAAAGTAACAAAAGATAGATCTCGCATTCTTTTTCTAAAACATAACATGTACCTTCAAATTACGAACCTATATAAACTTTTTAACAGCTACGCCATGACATACATACATACTCGCTCATTCACTTACAAACTTTCTCATTTACTAATAATACTAAGTGCGCCCCGCGGTTTTACTCGTGTCTTCCGGCTATCCCACAGGAACCATTTTCCGGGATAAAAAGTAGCCTATGCGGTAATCCCGGGTATAAGCTATCTTTATTCCAAATTTCACTCAAATCAGTAGTTTTTGCGTGAAGGAGTAACAAACATACATACATCCATTCATACATACAAACTTTCGCGTTAATAACATTAGTAGGATAAATAATGTGTTAGTTTTAGAGTAATTTGTGTCTAATACAATCTCTAATAAAACATTTTGGATAATTTTAGGTGCTAAGAATTAGTCAGATAAATTAACTTTTTATTGGTTCACAACAAGACAGACAAACAATCAAAAAAGTGAAATTCTGTCACTTAAGCCGTTCACAATATAAACATAGTCCAATCATAAACAAAAAGAGTTCTCATCATAATACACCGTTTAATCCCCTCATGTCATATCAGCTGTCATTCATCGCGGATGTCAGATTAACTCATTATAGGATTTACGAGCGTTTGCATAATGACGTCCGGTGCCTTGATTGTCATTGTGTAGCTGCGGTACTGGAATACAGTTTATAAAGTTGACACGAAAACGAGGGACGGTTAGTAAAGGCCGAGTTTTGTTTTTTGACTTCGGATTTCGCTCATAAGTGGTTTAAATGACAAATGGCCTTACGGCGCCAAGAGTTTAGTGAGTAATTTGAGCTTGGCTTGGTTGCTAAATAAACATTATTACATTGATTTTGTGTCTCGAATTAATATCTCAGGGCGACAGTGCATTGCCGCGCAGAATTTGGAATGGTTGAAGATCAAAACTGGTGGTTGGCTCTGGTTGGATCCAAAACCGCGGATAACGGATCGGATCGATTATTAATTTCGGGCATAAGAAAACAACTAAGAATAATAAAGAAAAAAGATTTAGATCTTTCCTTTTATGTTGTTCTATTTTTCTGTTGTTGTGGTGAAACAAGAATCTATCTAACTGTAATGGGCAACTACGCTTACCATTAAGCTAGCGACTTGCTCAAGACTCAGATATATAAAAAAGCCGTTATCTATGGTAAAAACAAAATAATGCTTTGTTCTGTGTTAGCGAAAGTGGTGTGTGCGTGCGAGGAACAAAGCCAATCCGATAAAACATAAACCACGGTTTTACATTGACCAACCATTACACCAAAAAACCAACTGAAATTTGAACTTTGAGTCGTAGTTATACAGATCATTAGATCAGTAGTACACTTTAGGTTTTAATGATCTGAAAATTAGAGAAAAACTAAGAACCACACAAATTTCGACTCTATGTCTGTAAAAACACAGCTGAAGATCGATCGGGGAGAAAGTTTTAGAACAATTAGCTAATTACAGCGGTGGTCGCGGGTAGCGTGACAGCGACAGGACAGCGTGACACGTGTCACGCGGTTTGACGTTGACAGTGACGGCGGACGAATATGCAACGAAGTTTTCGACGCTGTCGGCCATCGGGTAGGGTTGCGAAAGTTCTACTGTTTTTATGTTTGACGTTGTTGCGAGAATTTGTGTGGTCTCTATTACGTGAAATTATTGAGTAATTGTGACGCTTGTGGCATAGATTTTCTTTTTGGTCGTTACAGATTAACACAATTTTTATACTAGGAACAAGGAATTGCCGTAGGTACTTACTACTAGGCTCCATATAGTCAGCATTCAACTCATTCCTTCAATGTGTACTTTCTTTTAACAAAATTCTGAGTGAAATCCACGACTTGTCGATAGCTGAATTTCAAGTTCATGTAAAATTAAATCTTATTAGTTAAGCGTACCTATTAGATAACAAGATCTGAGAAATCTCATCTTAGGATTGCATTAATCTTGCTCTAATTTAATCAGTTACATAGTAATAACAAACTAAATGTATATTTGTGATCGCACCCAAAAAATGTCGAGCTTAGCGATTCCTGCCTGTTATGTTACTGGTGTAAGTAGGTTTTAATGGACGCCGCTTGTTTTCAGTTTAACAACTTAAGGTGATCACATGCATGTACCTACTAAATAAATATATTTTGAAATATCATTTCCAAAAGTCTACGTCACTTTTCATGTTGAAAATAAACTATTGCTTTCATCATCTGTGCAGAAAAGGATAGCAGTAGTGACGTCCAACATTGTATCGAATTGACGTTGCAACATTTAATACAACGTCATCAGTTACCAACCTTTCAACGTGCCTTCTTGCGTGTTGCAATGCTAAGCGCGCGTCACTTAAAAACGTGTCACGATGAACACGTGTTGCGTTCGTTCACCGCCTATTTATAATTGTTCTGTGTCACGCTGGCGAATCTGTCCAGGTAAATGTATTAGTGGACTGACGACACTCCTACGACTTTGCCCGCTTGATGTCGATTCTGATGGGCCTTTTTTGAAACTAAACTATCGCTTCTTTTCTGACTACGGAAGCAGGAAAATCACAGTACTATTTTTAGAAAGACCTGTCAGATTTAGTATCTATTTCATATCGCTTTTTCCTCATAATGCGATGCAATTCAAGCGATATGGCGTCGATTGTCTATTCCTAAAATATCCATATCTATACGTCATGGAGTGATACAATTCCACCGAATTGCATCGCACGTTTCCGTACATTTAAAACCATATCGCAGGACATGAACACGTACACACAGTACACGCAATTCAATATCGAGCAGATCAGTGAGCGATATGGACAGAACGTGCGAATTGATTAGGAAAAAATTACGACTGTCCATAAATTTTCTTCAAGTCGCATCTTTAAGCGACATCGACAATCGACACTGTAACGAGTCGCATCATGAGTACTAACATCACCCGAGTTAGCAGCTAGCAGAATAAAATTTAGCAAACCTGTCAACTCGAAATGTTGGCACCCAGTACACCACTGTCATTTTCACTTCACACATGCTAACTGCCATGCCGCGCATAGCTTTCAACGCTATAAAGACATCAGTCGGATTCAGTCACCGCCCCTTGTCGCTCGCAATGAATTGTTGCATGTTGCAAGTCGTTGCATCGCGAACATAGCTGTGTTGCATTACTTGTGATGTAACGTGGCTATTGTGGTATGTTATTGATAGTGATGTGGTTTATTTTTACAGTAATGTCAGATTTTGTGATCTAAAACTTTTATTTTTTCTCAAATCTAAATTTTATTCAGAGACCTTTACCACAAGAAATGAAAGTCCCATTGCAAATGATAATAGGCAAGCCATATCGTTTGACTAACTGATTATCGATGGGAAATAAAGGTTGTCGAGTGGCAATCATGAACTGGAAGACGTTCTGTAGATAGGTGGATCGTATACATTTTAGAGTCGTAGGGAACCGATGGATGCAAATTCTTATAGTCGATCATTGTGGCGTTCAGAATAGGAGATCTATGTTTATTAGCAGACGTCTTCTAGCTGGTGGTTATGATGATGCTGATGATACCAGCCTTATCATATTTTTACTTTATATCCTACTTACGGACGTATTACAATTTATGTGTTTTAAATAATTAACAGTATAGCTGCATCACACGCAGGTGATTCTGAAATATTTATGAATGTGCAAGTTAAGATACTGGCACCTAATAATTTATATTTGTTTATTATCATAAAATATTCCTTTATCTATCACTTTTCAATGATTTAATGATGAACATTTTCAACTGTTTTACACTGGTCATTAGTGTTTCTTATTTACTTAATGATGCATCTGTAAATCGCTATATAATTATTAGAAAAAAATAATTGTGATCTTGAAATTACTAGAATAAAATTGTGTATTATTGCAATCGTTTTGAAAATTGCTCAGTTATCAAAGCTTATCGCAAGGTAATAAAATTTGAATTTTTCTTGTGGTTTGCAATCATCATTTTTAATTGTAGTCACGCGATGCTTTTAGGTATTAATGACTAATACATTAGAATTAATAGCATTAACTAATTGTGGCAGTAGTTAAGTGATCATCTTGAGAATCTAGTTCTTACTAGGTTCTTCGGCAATTTAGTTTGGCGTGTCTTTTGATTTATTGAAACAGGCGTTTTTGTTGTATTGAAATTTGACCTCAAATCGGTCATTTTGTTGCTTAATTGTGGTCGTGAGACCGTTTTTTGTTTTCTCTGATTGTTTTCAGAAATGATTGATGAATTGATGAAGTTTGATTAAGAGGTCTTCACTTTTTTGTGTTATTACTATTGCCTTGTACTTGTATTTTTATTGTCATCATAAAAGGTAGTGAACAAGTAAAATAACATTCTGTATCTAACTTATCAAGGTTCAAATCTGCTTATATATCAATCATACCATCGAAATCCTTGTGATTATAAGACCAATATATCTAGTGAAACTGAGTAAACCTAATAGTTTTCTGAAATACACGAATGTAAAAAGAATACTTATGCAAGAGATTGGTGGTTGAATATCTGACTAGTGAGATACTTCCTCAAAGTGACCGCAAATGAGTCATGTCACAATTTATTCTGCAGCCCGATAAAGTTGTAAATGCGAAAAGACCAAAAGACAAAAAAAACTACAGAGTCCCATCACAGAATGTCTGTGCGCAATATAAAACATTCAAAACACTTAGATAAAAGCATCCGCCCATCAAGACGAATCTACACAAAACGCTGTCACATACCAATAAGATGTGTATATTTATTTGATACCAAATATTCGCTGGCAACATCTCTGAGAGAGTCTTATTAACACGGTGATGTATAATGGCAGCAGACAGGCTGATTTAAGAATTACACACATTACTGTCAGCAATGTTATCTGTTTAGATAGGATACAAACACTCGCCTTCATTTGCTTTGGATGTTGAATTATTCTGAGTTGGACTTGGTCGAGGCGTTTGGCCAAATGCTTGTTGAAACTGGGGCATGTTTTTTCATCGCATTTAAGAGATGAATTAAATTTCACACAATTAATTACTAAGATTGAGTATGGTTTTGGCATTCTATTAGTAGCAATTGTATTATCTATGTGGACCCAAGAACTATACTATGTTGAGAGCCCTAATGATGATGAGCCCTTGCAATTCGTAGGTTGCGGCAATGAGCGTGGGGTTTTGCTGAAAGAAAACATCGTGATAATACCATAGCTTTCTAGTATACACCTGTCTAGCAAATTAAGAGAGACAGTCAAGTAGAGAGAGTTAAAATAAAGCTAAAACTTTATAAGCTTATACCAATATTGACCAACCAAATACACCACCAATAATATGATCCAATGTTTGTCCCAACATTTGCGAATTAGAGCGTCGGCCCGGCAGCGAATCGTCAATCATCTGCACGCATTAATCTTGCGCAGACAACTTGATAGATCATCGCACTGTGCGCCAACCAACAAAGGGGATGGCGAAGAAAATACATTGGATGTGGTAATAATATAACTCAGTTTGAAATGTCCTACGTTTTTGAGACGGTGACTTAAATGGGAAGAAAAGTAAAGAAACATTATCGATAAAATTAAGTTCCATAAAATGTAATATGAAGGATTTGAATGAAAAGTGACCTTGGATTTAAGTGCAGCACTTGTTCCAATAACCTTCACTTATTTCCTTAAAAGACTGAGAGAATTCATTACAATTTCATTGGTTAGAGTCTTTAAAATTGATATACTATGCTGAGACCATCAGGAAGGTTAGAAATGTGTTTTAAACATAAAGCAGATGACAATATTTTGACCTCAAGAAATTTTATTTCAATCTATTTAGATTGAAATAAAATTTCTTTTTTTTGGTTGGGTTTGACCACATTTTATAGATATAGATCATGATGTTAATGGTTATAGAATTTGGTTAAAGCAGCAATATTTTATTCAAAGCCATTCAAACTGGTCACGAAAGAAGACATTGTAATAAGTAAGCTTATTTAGGGAAAAATTCTATCACGTCCATATTTACAACCTCCCAACAGTACACAAGCACTCGCGACTCGCAGGTAATAAATCGCGCTAAACAAGTAGGTTGGGCCGTTTTATCAAAGTCAATCGCTATCACGTTGACGTTTGAGTAATCGCCCAGGTTTGTTCTCTATCTGGTGGGACGTTGCTTTGGTAGACCTAGAAGTAAGAGCGTTGTCAACGACTATTTGCTATCCACTTTCGTAACTCACTCTTATTTGTCTTATCAGCTAAACATATACATACATCTACAAGGCGATGACGGTTCAGTAGGAGCTTTCGGTGAAGGAAAACCTCGTGAAACCATAGCTTGGTGGCTACCAGCTTCAATTTAAGAATCTGTTGCCAAGCACCTATCGGTGTGTTTCGGAAGCCTCATTTGAGAGCCAGTTCTCATTCAGGTGTACCGTGCCAGCGCCAGCACCATAGACCAAATCGTCACTTAACATCAGGTAAAATCAGATGGACTAGTGGACAGGTCTAGTGGTAAAAAACTACCTGGCAGGCAGTGCAAAAAATGTTTCTGACTGTATTGAGCAATAAGCATACCAAAACTTTTCAAAGCTGTGTTTGCAAAGTGATTTCCAACTGATATGGTTAAAATCCATTTTGAATAGACGTCCTCACTTCTAAGTATGAAATCTTCATCAAAACCAACAGCTCTGGTGTTTCAATATCATAAACATGCAGATTAGTGCAAGCTTTAAACTTTTGATAAAAATAGAGACTGTATACGGTAAAATACTATAAGATGCCTCTTGGCATGATGTGAAAACCAATTCGGAGATGCCGCAAAAGTTATAATGTAAAGTAAACAGTTTAAAATGTAAGAACGGAATTATTATGTATACATTGTATTGGGTAGCATTTCACCTAGTTTTTATTCAACGAGCATCATGCCATTATTAATATTCATCAAAACATTCTGCTGTAACTTCGATCCCAAATTACCGAGTTAAAAATTAAAATTGATTGTTACCAAGTCGAAATAGACTCTAAAACACTTCTGTTAACCTTCAAAATGCCTTGAAAATATCATTTTGCTGATGTCAAGAAGACGTCAGTTGGAAATATTAATTTTTTGCTGTATTTTTTCGACCAAACGCAAAAGGAACGTCAACATTTCAACAAGTCTTGACAGCTCAAGGACGTGGGATTTGGAAGTAAACAGTTCCTGGGAATTTCGATGTACATAGGTATTTCTAAATCTATTTGTGCTATTAAAAATTGTGACTGAGTCTTTCCTGTAAGATTTTCTTCGGAAAATCAATTTGGGCTTAAATTATCAATAGGTTTCACTTACTGATGTCGGAACAATGTTGATGATGCTAACGTTAGATCGTTCAAGAACAATGCATTCATCATCATCAATCGGACGACGTCTACTCTTCTCTTTTCACGCACACCACCACGAATGGCTGCATCAGTGGGTTTCCAGCTGGGAACCAGTATACAATTGTCTTTCAACTAAGATCAGAATTCAATAATTGCAAGGTAGTTAATAAGCACCTATATTTCAAATTCCAAAATCTCCATCATCAGCATTTGATGCATAGTGTTCTATATAAAGTCTTATTTTCTATTTATTTCAGTATGTTTTTTTTAATTTACAAACCTATTTTAGTAGCTACTAAAGAACTGTTGTAAGCTACACCTTTAGGTACACACATATCAAGAAGCACTTTAAATCAATCCTTGAGCTCAGTAGAAACATTTCTTACGTTTGTACGACAGCACTCTCCCGCCTTGCCTTCTGTTTTGTAAGTACCCATTATCTCCCACCACCGGAAGTCAAACAAACAGTCACCTCCCATCCCATTCATTAGACTACACATTTCTCACAGGCCATCAATCATACCATTAATCAACAAAAATAAATCAAGATCCATAAAAAGGCACAATCTTCAAACACATTACGCAACAGAGCAAGCTTTGTTCTTGTGTCTGAAGGACCGTGTAACCTAAATTTTTAAACACCGGTCTGGTGTCTTGTAGTAGTGGGTTAAAATAAAAACTATGTTGCATCAGGTTTTTTTTTTACTCTTTACAGGGTAGCGTTTGACCACAGGTCACAAGTCACCTGATGTTAAGTGACGATGTGGTCGAAGATGGCGCCACGCTACACCTGGACTGGGAACTGGCTTTCAAGTGAGGCTGCCGGAACACACCGATAGGTGCTTGGTGACAGATTCTTAACAAGAGGGTGGCAGCTAGCTAATTAAATTGAGGAAATAATGAAAATGTCAAACAGTCAAACAATCAAAAGTCCTTACATTTTTTTATTAGGTCTCCAGATGCATGGCAACATATTCTTAACAGGAGGGTAGCTAGCCAGGCGAGCACTTGAAAATACCCTACCACCTAGCTATGGTTTCATCACGATGTTTTCCTTCACCAAAAGCTCAAGCTCATTGAATTGATCGCGACCCGACGCCACTAACGCGGAGCCATCATCACTACAATTTTTTTTTCATCGGTAAAATCTTTCGTTACTTCCCTGAAGTACATTTTCGATTTATATACTTACTAAAAAAATATAACGTGTGTCAAAGTTTGTGATAAACGGTTTTACAATCAACTACCGTTACCGTTAATATTCTACGATTTTCCGTCCTTGCCTAGTACCTACTGTTTGATTGATAGCTTCCACGATTACGAATACCACAAGACCAACAAACCAGACCCCTCTTTCTCTTCAATTTTTGAGAATTCCGTTCGAGATTGTAATGTTTGGGAGTTCTCCGCGTGCTGGTCACGCAAAACGCTGATGAACGAGCGAACGGATAAACACGGCTACTTTATTACAAGGGAACGGCTATGATTTATTCATGCTCTTTTCAGATTTGAGAGGTGGTTCCGTTTGGAACGGAGATTTGGCCACCCTTCTGGAAGTCTTGAAATTATTTCGAAGTTTGACAGCTCCAGCCTTCACTTTGCCTAAGATAAAGATTGCTATCTGACTACATGTTCGAATAAAACATTGTTTATTTCCCAAGTATTTGATATAGAATCGTCATTCAAAAAAACATCAGTTTATGTTGTAAATGTAGTTTCAGTTTATACTTAATTCAATCTAACGTTACATAGGTTGTTAGGGAACGTTTGGTTCCGTAGGAGAGTATGGATTATATACCTATTGTATTATCATTTTAATATTTTACTAAACAACGCAGATACAATTGTACCTAACACTGGAAAAATACAATTTCGAAAGTCATGTCATATTCACCAATTTATTACCTGATTACAAAATTATTTCATCACCATCTAAATTTAGCTGTGAGGTAAAAATAATTCTTTGTAAATCCCAAAAAATACTTAGTAAGCCGATATCAATACAGTATAAATTTATGACCTTATTTATCTAAATTAGGTATATATTTAACTAGACGCAATAAAAAGATTATCGTTATTCCGAAAATAATATCAATAACCATAAAGATAATATCTTAAGTAGGACACAATAATAATTCACACCTTGTTATAAAGATAAGGAACAATAAATTATTTTCACAAACAAGTGTGAGTCAAATATGTAGAAAAAAAATTCAAAAGTCGCCTATCACCTATCACAAAATAAAAGAAATTGCCAATTCGCATTGTTTCCGATATCGGAATCTCAGCAATGATTTTACCCAATCCAAAAATGATTTGAATTTTTCAACTGTTTTTCAACATAAAAAGACGTGTTCTTGAGTGGAGACCGCGACTTGGCAATGGTAGTGTAGGACGCTCTGCGACAAGGTGGAGCGACGACTTGCGCCGAGTGGTTGGCAGTAGTTGAGAAGATCCGAAGACTGAGCTCAGTCAGATGTCCAGCAGTGGACTGGCACAGGCTGATGATGATAATGATACAAAAGTAAAAGAAAAATTAAAATTAAATGAAATCCAAGTCTAAGTTCCAACTGGAACAAACCCAGTTGTGGTTTCATACAGTCATTATCAAGTCATGGCATGAGTGATGCGTTCTTATTGACGAATACAGCTAAATAATGTTTGCTTGCTATCAGCTCCTTCTTCGAACCTAATGACTATTTCATTGATAAATTTAGTTTGATTACAAAATGAGCATGATAACAAAGCAAACTCTTCGAATTACTGTTTCAATAGTTTTTAAAGAATTTACCAGGAACTTACGTGTGCTTCCAATTGTTTTGTTATCTTTCAATTAATTCTCAGTATGGTAATAAATGATAATTATTATATGTGCTTACTGCTTACTTTAGAACACCAAACATAAAACTAGCTACATTTGTTCCAACTTCCTTACGCAGGCAAAAATAAATACACTTTCAATTTTATTTCATTTGCTGACTCATTGAATTTGGGTCAAGTTCAGTACAATCCAAGTGATCTAGTTATCTAAATAATTTGATATTTTATCAATAAACTTTTCTAATAAGGTTTCGTTTTCTATTAACTTTAAATTCAGCTATCAACAAACTGTAATCCAAGAATAAAAGATTTCTTTGGAAATTTGAATTTCAATCCTTGTCACATAACCATTTGTAGTAATCATTATATCACTGTTGCAAACTACTAAAGCTGCCAGTTGTGCCTATCAATCCGGGCGACGATACTAAAATGTCGTTGGTCCCACAACACCATCGTAGAATAATAATTTATCAACTTTTCCCTCAGCTTCACAGTTTGAGCGTCGACGCACCAGACATTAACAAGCACGCCTCGAGCGGCCCAAACCGGCAATTTGTCAACGTCAAGCCTCATTTTTATTGTAACCAAGTTGTCAACTTTGTCGGCTCCCCTTATATCTTTTTAATGACACGTTACTACTCTGAGACAATTATTACGCGTTGCACAGGAAAGAGATTAAATAAACTTTAGCTTGACACAATTTTTTATGAAAGTTGCTAAATTATGGTGTCTGTGATTTTTTTAGGACTGTTTTTAACGCAATCTTACTTGGTGCTAAACTTTGCAGAAGCTACTTTATGATTCTGTGCTATAAGCTAAGAAGGAACCTGTTCATTCTTGCCTTGAAAATTCCCAATTTATAACGATCAAGAAATACAGATGGTGGCAAGGAGGTTATAAGAGGACATACTAACGGAACATTAGCCATCATATTCACTTTGCCGTTGGTCTCGATGTCTGATGATGATTTGGGAATGGAGTCTCATGGGTATACACCAAAATATACTCGATATAAAGACGATAAGACTAGCAACTCTGCATCGATGTGCAAAGCTCTGCAGCTTTGACTCATCTTGCAACTTCCCAATGAGCTTCTTGGCACGTCTCTCAATTGACTGCAACGCCTCAAGCTGGTGTAGAACCTGCTAAAGACGGGTTTTGAGTTTGTTCTGAAATGGTTTTCTTTTTTAATTCACCAGTAGCAATATCGCATACTGCCAGCAAAAAGGTTGGTAACAATTATATCACGTTGTTTGTGAATAATGTAACAATTGTATTTCCCATGACATACATCTGGTTGTACAACTCAAATTCATTATTAAATAATTGTATCTAATCTGCTACATCAAATTAAACATTTATCACTCCAATTAATATCTGTCACGATATCCGTCCAATCTCATTATCTGGTATTAAATTGTGATTTATATTTACAATAATACATTATAATAAATATCTGACAACTTCGCTAAGATATTGCTCGATAACGGAAACATTATAGCGGTAAATATAATTGATAATGTAATGAGCCCTAATTATAATTCGATCAATCATTAAAATAGAGCATTATAGTGACAAGATACGAACGATATGAATTGAATGAAAATATAGGTATGTGTGACGACAGACGAACACCTGCGCAGCATCTGAGACTCGGAGACAGCATTCTCTTTAATATAGGTATACCTCTATAATTTCTACTGATATCATTTAATTTTAAATATATTTATGTACAAGAAAAGCTCGACCAAGTTTGGTAAACCAGTTCTTCAATTTTTAACTAGATTCAGACATTACGAAAGTAATTTAATACAGTATTTTTGATGTAATGTTTTTATCTCGATTCACAAAGTTTATTTACAGATTTCAGAGTAATTTTGCTGACCAATACCTACCTTCCTCTTATTGCATCGAAAGTATGAGCGAAATAAATTCTTATGAGAATTGGGAAAAATATCATTTTCAAATTCGATTGTTTCAAATGAAATCTTTAGTTAAATGATCCTTAATGTGATTTTGCTATTCACATCATATTGAATTTCATACAAACGTCTCGATTGCCTCCAACAAAATCATTCCAGCCATTTAAGCGTGAAATACCAACAAACAAAAAGTTCGCTCTATAAGCCAAAGCGCTTAAAACATTTGTTCCAACAGGGTCTACATAAAGACCTCAAAGGCGGAGATATCAATCTTCACAGAGCAGGCAACATAATACGGATAATTAAAGATACCACGAAAATCTAATACGCTAACGACTCACAAGTCACAGGGCAAGGTTCCACTGACAGGATGATGGATTCGCCACTTCTGTTAATGACTCCTTATGGCACACAAACAGTTCAATAGAGGCGACTTTGCGAAGAAATGTTTATACTAAAACATGTTTTAAAATCCGAAACGAGGTAGTTCGCCGAAAGACCAAGGTCACCGACATAGCTGTCAGATTTGCAAGTTGAATTGGCAATGGGCACGCCACATCGCTCGACAAACCGATAACCGATGGGGAAGAAATTTTTGCAACTGATTGTACATCGGCAACGTTTTGGAGGGGGGTGCTATAAAATAACAGTTTTATATGATTAATATCTAATAATGTACGGCGAGTTTTAATTTTTCAAAATCGTGAAGTTGGAGTGCTTTGCTGATTGAGTAAAATGAAACGTTATTTGCTAATTTTTTTTTTTGTGAGCAGTTTGGAAAAAATCTTGGAGTAAATAACGCATAATAATATAAGTGTTCATGTAAGATGAAACACCTGTCAAGCGAGTCATGGCAACTCACAATTTGTGCTCACACAAACATATCTTTTATAATTTGGGCTTATTATCATATTAATTCGTCTGCATACCAGATTTAATCAACGTAAAAACTTGAAAGAGTTATCAAAATATGCAGATGAAAAGATAGTCAAATTGATGTCAAAATTATATAGTTTCGAAAATATTATTATATTACATTATTATTTATTTTTTTTCACTAATATTTATTTATTTATTCATATCATAATTAAAATGACAACAAGTTAATTTCATTTGAAAAATCAAATCATTAAGTCAAACAAAATCTACATGTTTTCCATAAATTTAATATATTATGTGATAATTCACTAGTTCGTTAACAGAACATCATGATGGCCAGATACAACCCTCTACTGGGCTTTCACTCGATGATATTAACAGAGGTTATAAGGTTCTGTAAAAAGTAAAACAGAACGACATATATACTTTTTTTTGCCTAATAAAACTTTTTACCACAAATCGCTTGATGTTAAGAGCGATGTTGTCGAAGAAGGCGCCTCGCTACGCATGGACTACTGACTCTGAAGTCTACAGAAGCTACACGCAGGAACACATCGATAGGTGTTCGGTAACGGGTCCTTAAGGGCCATGTGGGAACAAGAATATGCCCTATACCATACAGCTATGATTCTATCAAAATGTTTCTTTCTCATCATCATCAGCCTTTTACGTTGCCGCTGCTGGGACACATGTCATCTCTCAGAGAGAGAGAGAGAGAGAGAGAGAGAGAATATGGGCTATAATCCACCACGTGGCCCAGTAAAGGTTGACGGATGGGCCAGTGGCAAGCCTTTGAGTTTTCAAACCGCCCGTAAACCTCAGACATAGCCTATAACAACTGCTGTCCTACAAATCACGGCACTTATTGTCGTTATGACCATCAAGATTACTTGCCAATAACCTGTGACGTCATTACGTGCTTTAGTGGTCATTCGACGCAGAAAACGTAACGCACCCGAGTTACATGGTCATAGCAAATAAGGGCCCAAGACTCTTAAAGCTCGAATAAAAACTGTATTAAAGAGTTCAGAGCCAATTTCGCGTCAAAGACTGTATGTTGCCAGCAAAATATGATATTCCACAGTAGATAAATCTACTTTTAACATAAACCCACAGGCATGTTTCACGCTGCTTGTCTACTCCGCGGGGCACCTTATTATCCACACTCCTGAAATGGCTGGGCTGATGTATGGACTCGGTAGGTGATGGATTGTCTCATTCAGGACCGGCAAGGTGGTGGACAGGCGAGATTTATAAGAGCCGTTTGAGACTTGAGAAATTATAAATAGGTACATTGATCAATTAATTTTAAACGAATTACTCTGTAGAGTTCAACGCCTGATTTTGCTTCCGCTGTCTGTTCGTATCTTTTTAACTAATTATTTTATCGCGATAAAAAGTATCATATGTCCTTTCACAGAGTTCAAGCTATCTCCGTATCAAATTTCATTTAAATCGGTTGAGTAGTTTAGGCGTGACAGTCAGACAGACAGACAGAGTTCCTTTCGCATTTATAATATTACTAATTGCGCCCGCGGTTTCACCCGCGTCTTCCCGTTATCCAACAGGAACCTTTTTCCGGGATAAAAAGTAGCTTATGTAGGGTATAAGCTATCTCTATTCCAAATTTCATCAAAATCCATTCTGTAGTTTTTGCGTGAAAGAGCAACAAACATACACACATACAAACATACATACTCACAAACTTTCGAGTTTATAATATTAGTAGGATTAAGTAGGTATTGTTAAGTGAGTGTCACATTTTTTTTAACAAGCCATTTTATTTCAAAAATCAAGATGACAACCGAAAATAACACTGCGACTTTCTAAACCCCTCTCAAATATTGTTTCTGCGAGTCGGATAATTTGATTTATAGCAAACGGTGCAGCAATTTATCATCCCCACGACCGCCCCGAAGTGAAAGTTCAATATTAGCTACATTATTTATGGGCGTTTCGAAGTGATAATAATTGGGTACGGATATATATTTAGTTTATTTATTGGCGGTGTCGTTTAGTAACATTTTAATTATATAGACGAGTTGGGTGATAAGTGGTTTGTATAGTCTGGTGTAGAAGACTAGCGATCGGCATCGGCTTTGGATTATCATTTTTACTATCAGACTATTACATATCAACTGCACAGATCTGGCTTTTTATTAGCGAAAGAAAGAAATAAAAATTGAAGGAAAAATAAAGAGCATGAAAAAGAATGATAGAGAAATATTTAGAAAAAATAAATAAAGAAGAAAAAAGAATGAGTAATAATTAAGAGAACCGACATATCTTACTACATAATATTATAAATGCGAAAGTTTGTGTGTGTGTGAATATTTATTACCACGTGTCACCGTAACTACTAAACTGATTTTGATGAAATTTGGAATAGAGATAGCTTATTCTCTAGTTAAAAATAAAGATTTATTAGGTAGGTATGTATTTATCATAAATTTCAGTATTGATTCAAAAACAATATAAAAACTTATGTCAATCATTCCAATCCCTACATAAATTTAATCAAAACGACAATCAACCAACATGAATACCAAAACCAGTAGAGCAAACTGTCTCTAGAACTCCACAAGCACCATAACAAAGACAAACTATCACCAGATGTCACAAGCCGTCAAACTGTCCTTACGACTGTAATTCCATCAGGCTGTCGCAAACCGTTCAACCTAGAGTCTATCATTAACGTTTATAACGAAACGAGTGCTCTATACTTAGATTATGGTGCGCTATAATTTGTCGTCATTACACCGCGGCCCACCGACACTTCTCCTTTGTAATCAACGCCTATTGTTGTCGAGTTCTACCTTTGACAGCGAGGGAATGATAGAGTTGTTAAAATGACAGTTTTTAATACAACGCGTGTGGCGACAATGGCAACCGTTGTTTTAGTAGAGGTCGGTATGCGAATTCGTTATACCGAAACGTAGTTTTTGGATACCGATAACGGATTCTGAAACTTGAAACTGTTTTTATATATGCTGCGCTTTGCGGTGTCAATCTGGCGAGGGCAACGTTTATCACATAGGAGTACAAAAAATAGCCTACAACATATTCTCACACTTACCAAATATGCACAAAATAATTCATGAAAATCGATCAAGCCTTTACGGAGAAGATGAATGTTATAAGCGCGAAAGTAACTCAGTCTGTCTGTTTACCATTTCACGTCTAAACGGCTGAACCGATCTTGACAAAATTTGGTATGGAGATAGTTTAAGCCCTGAGGAAGGACATAGGATACTTTTTATCGCCATAAAATATAGTCCACATAGGTAAAACCGCGGGAACTAGTTTTAGTATTAAGTACTGGACTGCGACCAGAAAGTCAAATATGTACTTACTTTTAATATTAATTATTATATAAATGCGAAAGTAACTTTGTCTGTCTGTCTTACACGCCTAAACTACTGAATTTGGTACAGAGATAGTCTAGAGCCTGAGAAAGGAAATAGGCTACTTTTTATCGCGAAAAACTGCAGACCACGCGGGTCTTCTCCATGAAGCCATTTCCGTTATAGGTTTTATTGTATGAAAAGGATTGCGATATTTATATATGTATAATAATATATATATTTTAGATGGACATTAACGCTCGCAATTAATAATTGATCCTGATCTGTTATCCGCCGTTTTGGATCGGTATGTCATGTCATAATATGTCATTTTAGTTGTAAAGCTTGACATAATACTACTAAAATGATATATAGATTCGAAACTGCGGATAACGGATCAGGATCGATTATTAGTTTCGGGCGTAAGGTAGAACAGTACAGTTCAAAGCTCCGGGTGATTCTACACTACAATCATCATTGTATGGACGTACGATTATCTTCAAGCACTAGCGAGCATTCGGCCCCAGTATGTAATTTCCGCCTGCCTACATTGTTGCTTTTAAAAGAAAACTGGTTCGACAATATGCAATTACCGCGTTACAAGAAAACGAGCTACTAAAGAACACAAGCCAAAGGTAGAAATGAATTACATATTCTGTCCGGGAACACAGCCGACACGGGCAATTTTGACCCTGTTAGAGGCTGTTAAAAAATGAAATTTTGTCAACAGTCAAAACGTCAAAATATGTCAATAATAGACAATATATATATTCAATCCTGAGCGTAGCGAGGGTTTCAAAGGTACGAGACGCAGAATAACTTTGCAGCCGAGCGAAACACAACTTTTCACCTCACTACAGCGAGGAAATGCTAGATGCAAGAAAAACAGATAAAATGACTTTTTTGGCGGCAATCGAATTGTCAACGTGAAAATTTTGTTTTTATTTCCAAAACTTGTGTTTCTTCGAGTGATAATGTGTAATATTGGTGGATTATTAACCATTATGTGTTCGTTAATGTGTACGAGTGTGGGAAATTGAAATAAAGTTGTGAAAGTGACTTTTCAAGTTACTCCAAAAAAGTCCGTGTAAAGTTTAAGTAAAGCACCACTACTTTACTTAAACACTATCCTCATCCCATCATCTCATCATCATCATCACCATCATCTCATCATCATCATTTAAACTTGATTCAACTCTCTGAGTTTGAAATCTTTTATACTTGACACTGGCAAATACACTAATCGTGTGACGCTATAACAAACAAAAAAAAAAAAAAAAAAAAAAAAACAGATAAAATAAGTTTGTTTTTTTTTTTCATGCAATATTCGTGCTGGCCAGTGCCATTATTTCAAAAAGAGGTTGGCACACTGACAGGAACTAAGTATTGTTACATATTAAGGTGACTGACTGTTTGGAAAATCATTGAATAGAAAGGTTCGAATTTTAAAAATACTTTCTACGCTAGCGCGCTAAATGCGCTTTTGCACTCAGATTTCGATTGATAAACAGACTCTTTCCGAGCTTGTGAGGTGAAAATAACTGTTGTGGCTACTGCCACTTCAGCTTGCTAATTCTGTCAGCTAGCTGTTAGCCTTAGTTATCTGCCTTAGTTATCTGTCAGAACACCTGAACACAAATTATCATGTACCTACACTTTTCTCAATAATTTTATCATTTTATCACTTTTCGCAATGATTCCGCAGCGACCGCACTTCGCCAATTTCAAAGCCACACTAAACAAGGTGTACGGATTGCAGTACAGGTCAGTTGAACACAGTGAATGTTGGGATCGTGAAATGTAACAACGAATTTTCGATTCCTTTTCCGAGTAAGTTTTCCAAAAGCTAATTACAATCCCAAGCTTTTTTTGTTATCTAAATAGTGTGTTATTTTGTAACTAGTTTAACTAATAAGATTTCGTAAGACAATCAAACATTTTTGTGTGAAGATTAAAATAACATTTGTTTTTGAGTTCTGGATGTTTTGGGGTTTGTTAATGCCATGTGGTAGTGTTTTTTGATTTGTTTTATCTAAGATCTTCATTTTCTTAGACATGAAACAAATGCTTGCGTTCGTTTTTTCAACGCACAAATATTTGTCCCATAGCGAGAATTGAACATGCGACCCCAGGCTTCCCAGTCGTCAATTTGCCTATTGCGTCACATAAATTGTCTCATTATACTCGTATCCCTCAGCAGAGCATCCACTAAACACGCCACGTCGTTTCATATAACGGACACGAAATAATTCAAACCAGTTATTTGTCAGAACTGGAGCCGTGACTGCGTTAAATTGTACATTCTTGCCCATAAAATTCTAATGCATTTTGCGACCTTGTCTCTCTATAAATTAACCTGACGCCTTCTTCATTAGTAAAGTTAATACTTGAAGTTTGTTGTGACAAGGTTGCTGAGTGTTATGTATTTGTAGAGGCAGTTTACCAAGTTGCCGTGTTAATGACAGAGTAATGACATTATAATGCTAAGGCTGACATAGCTTTATGATTATGTGTTAGGTTTGATTTGGAATTACGCCTTAAGGTATGGCTTGTTTTTGAATAAACGAATATGAATAATCCTGCTTCCTAATAATAATATATTACGTATGATGTATATGTTTGTTGCCACACAGTTCCGTAATAAACGACTAAAAAGAATGTGTACGCCTCTCAACAAAATCACAAGTGAAATTTGAGATTTTCGATGGTAAAATTTCATGTCCATATGAAATTTAATCAATTAAGAAAAGCTTGTTATAAAATAACAGACAAATTAGACAATAATACAAAAAATTAAGACTATGGAGGACTTGCTCTAATGCAACTATCATGCCTGAATTTTTGTACTTGACGTTGGCTAAATTCACGTATCGACATAAAATAAAAAGATTTTTCATGGATAGAAACGTTGTCTTGCACACTTTAAAATCACTGATGACCGTTGTGGCGTAACGGGCGAACAGCCGACTTTGAAGCATGAGGTCGCGAGTTCGATTTCTGCTACAGGGCAAATATGTGTGCATTGAAATAAATTGAGCAAGTATTTGTTCTGTGTCTGAGTGTTGTGGATCCCCGATTCACGTAGTTTCTGATACCCTAGATACAGGGACTCCTAGCCAGGTGTGGTGAGCTTATGCATGCGATTAAAAAAAAAAAAGCTTGGGATTTTAGTGAACTTGCTCCAATTCAATCAATTAGTAATAAGAATAAAATTGTCATTGTGATCGCGCCAAAAAAATTACCTGCCGGGCGTTTCTTGCCTGTTCTTTTGCCGGCGTAAGGAGGTTGGAACAGGCGTAGCTAGTTTTAAGTTTGACGTTTTAAAGTGATCACAATGTATCCTATTGAATAAATAAATAAATTGAAATTGAAATTGATTGTGCGGGCATGATTATTATACTTTCTTTCATCATTAACAACTCATTGTTGTTCCGAAGACACGGATTAAAAAAAAATCAAAGTAATTATTTACCAACAAATCAATCTCTGTGTTCGTGGGCGTGACCATTGTCTCAGACCGCACGTGACGCGTGTACACCGAGGCATTAATCTTCCGTTGTACCTCATCCATTACCCTGACGGCTCTGGAGGTACAGGACGGGACGTCTGACGTGTGTTCGCCGGATTGTATTGTGGAAAATGTTACTATATCTATATTTACTAGCTAACTAACTGTCGCCCGACGAATCCAACTCGGATGGAAAATTACGCGATTATCGAAGTTGTCGACGATTACGTTTACCTTGGACAGACTGTCCAGTTAGGTAGGTCCAACTTCGACAAAGAGGTCGCCCGACGAATCCAACTCGGACTCGGCAGCGTTCGGGAAATTATGTGTGTTGCCAGTGATGACTTATGGTACTGAGTCGTGGTCTTTGACTGTGGGCCTTTTAAATAATCTCAGAATCACACAAGTGCCATGGAGAGTGAAGTGGAGAGCCATGCTTCGAGTTTCGCAGAAACAAAAACAAGCTATAAAACTGCGGCTTCCTCAAAATTACTCGACATTATGTTCAGATAAACTTTGTTTTCTATTACACACTTTGACAGTTAAAACGTAGACATGCTAAGCTTTACTGCTTTTAAAATGACCATTTTAGCTAGAAGCTATTCATAAATTCTTCTACATGACTGAAATAATTGTGCCTATAACTAACTCCAGCGCGGAACAAAAATCATTACATCACTGAAGTACCCTCTCACAGAAAATATTTTAATTGGCACTTTTAGTAATCAAAGGAACGCTAATTGTCACATTGCGTCAAGGTACTAAAGCGCTTCCTTAGTTTTTACACTCATAAGTACAAATTGCGTCTATGGTAGACCATCCGTCAATCAAGGAATCATTAAAGTTGACTTAGGAACTGAGTTAGGTCATGACGGGACGGTTTCAAGCCAGTTTGTACTGTAACCTGTAGGATTAAAGTTCAGATTAAATATGAGGGTGTTAAATATGCTGTAAAGATAGAAGTGCAATAACTGCTTTGAAGATTAACATAAAGTTTTCAGTTAAGTACCAACGTTACAAAACAATTCATTCTGTCGCCTGAGGTGAAATGGGTTTGGTTCCTTCTCAAGCGATCGCACTCTGGCGATTTGTATTTGATTGATGAAAATCTAAAGTAGGAAAACAAATGAATCTAGTGCTCCAAATATTTTTAGCAGGGTAAGCTTTGAACACAAGTCACTTGATATTAAGTTCTGAAGTGGTTGTAGGTGCTTGACGCTAGGGTTTCGTCACGGTTTTTTTCATCTTCGAAGGCTCAAAATCATGGTAGGATTCGAACACGTCGCAAACCCACATATCAAACCAATTCAAACATTTATTTAGTAGCATACGACAGTTCTCAACTTCTTGCACCGGCAAAAGAACAGGCAAAAATCACCCGGCAAGTATTTTTTGTCCAAGATTACATTTTTTTTTCTCATTACCATCTGATTGAATTGAAGCAAGTTTGTTATAATTCCAAGCATTTTGTCGTCTAAATAGTCTAACATTTTACTCGTATGATAATATTTAGTTTTAATCGGTTTCAAATTTAGAATTAAGTCTTGGATTTCACTTGGGATTTTGTTGAAGTATTTTCCCGAACCCACAAGGAGCTCTTACCACTACCGGTATCCAGTAGTTTTTTTTTTAATTTAATCGCTTTCCGCTTTCACTCAGACCACGAGAGAATCTGAAAACCACCTCAGGCGCGCAAAGTAATTTCCTCCGCTCAATATATCAGGCGTGGCCACACTAGCAGCGCATAAATATGAATAATCGCTCGCTCCACGTCCGACGCGGGGCATAAATTATTTGTCGACTAGACGAAGGCGATACACATCGATAGTGAGTTAGGGCATATTGAGTGTGAACTATGCTTTATGTTAGATATTAGCTTTTCTTAGAGATTTTGCATTTTACTCCCTGTAATTACTTGTTTTTTATGTATTTTTTAAGGCAAACAAGCAGATGGGTCCGCTGATGGAAAACGGTCACCGCCGCCTATAGACGTTTGCTACCAGGGGAGTAGCCAATGCGTTGCTGATCTTTTGGTTATTAATATAGTTAAAGAAGTTTCATCTTTTGTGCCAGTTATCTATAGTAACGAAAGGTTTCATAATTTTTTACTATTTTGTTGTTGTTTTTTTTAAGTTCAACAGGCGTAGCTAGTTTTAAGTTTGACATTTTAAAATGATATTTCTAACTTATAGAAAAAGAAAATATTTTCGAAAAGAACTAAAACCTACAAAGTGTAATAAATTGTTCAAATCTTTCCTAATTTATTTTGTCATTTTCGTAGAACATAGTAAAATAGATCAACTTTATGACAAACAATATTAGAGAAGCTGACATAATTACGACTTTCACATCACGTCTTCATTAGAATTAATTTCTTCCTCAACGAGGATCATAAAAATCTATTATTTTGGTACCATAACCTAAAAATTAAACCTTAACTGTTTGAATTAGAGTTTCTTTTCAAAATTTGATATCAGTCTCGCAAGTATAAGTCAAGATGAGTATATCTTATTTTTAATTCGTTTTCAAAAGTCATAAGTAACGGCAATTGAGCTGTAAACGCAATTCAAGCTTATTGATGTGACAGCAGATATATTAATATGATACTAAGATGCAGTAAATATAAAGCTGTACGCTCGTTAGAGAATATTCAATTATGTGAATGTTATGAGAATTCCTAGACGTTTCTATTTTAAAACAGATATTATTCATACTCTGTTAATATTATACATTCTAATTCTTGTTGGCCTCTCTAGTGTTCGCCTGGCTATAAGCTATAAGTCTTAACTTATAGAGATATTTATTATATATATGATATTTAGAGATATTTTTAAACCTATCAGTGTGTTCCAGCAGTCTTATTTGAGAGCCAGTTCCCAATCTAAGCGAAGCAAGGTGATCAGTGACACCTTCCATCACATCATTAGAAGACTTTTGGAAACAACCCTGTAACATGTAGAAAAAGTAAGGTAAAATATATCACAGGCAAATTTCGTTCTGTCACATAATGTTGTTAAATTCCTTGTTATATTTCTACTACCTGTGTTCACGTTGAACCTGCGTCCCGCTGTGTCGTCGCTTCTGTCACACACCTAACACAGTCACAGGTAAAAAAAGCAGTAGGATAACTTTACTGCACTAGTGACTAGTTAACTTAGGGCTGCTAGGAGTTTTAAAACAATTTTTAAGGTTTAATAGATTTTTTACCCTAGGTAGTTGAAGGACGCGTGAAAACATTAAAGAATATGTTTATAACATAAGAAGAGATACCTAATTTACCTTGTCTTCAACTTTTATGTAGATAAAATTTTGGAAAGCGGTTCCTGAGAAATAGCGAGAAAACTGCAAGTAAAACCACGGGGCATAGCTTGTAGTTCATAAAACATTGTATCTAAAGTACTAATTAAAATTTACGTGCATCGGGAATCAACAACATTCACTCCAAAAAATACTTACACGCTTTTTCAATTTAATATGTACTAGTTGCACCCAGCAGGAACCTTCTCCCAGGATAAAAAGCAGCTTACGTGTTAATCCAATTTATAAGATATCTATTTTCCAAATTTCATTCAGATCCGTTCAGTAGTTTTTGCGTGAAAGAGTAACAAACATCCACCCATCCATCCATCCATCCATACATACAAACTTTCGCGTTTATAATATTAGTAGGATTTGTCCCGCAGCGGAAATCAAAACCGTAGCCTCACGCCTGGCAGTTGACAGTTAGCCCACTACTTGCATCGTCCCTATACTAAACTTTCAGTACACTTGCCGTTCTGCCTACTCTGTCACTGTGACATAAGGCGTCCCACACGCGCGTAGTGACATAAATCGCCGGCGTAATCGCGCGATCCGACATCAGCCCTGTTGAAATGAATATTCGTGATAAATCACTGTTTGCTGCTGTGCGCGGGCGGAATAAAACATCCTGTGGAGTCGGCTTACAAAGACATTCTTTCTGACAACCTAGTAGGAGGTCTGCGAAACTGAAGTGACTTGCTTGGGTGGTCCAATTGGAGATGATGTAGAAAGAAGTAAATGGCGACCACAAGTGACCTCCTTTTTATTGCGCACACACTGTACATATTAGGTTTTTTTTTCTAAGATTTCCAAATGTCAAAAGGTTTCGTATATTTAATAGGACTGAATTACAAAAGTCTTTATTAGAATTGAGATTAAAAAAGTCTTCCAAATCTTTTTTTCTTTCGTTATTAAAAGACAAAAAGATAAGAGACAATGCTCAAAATTGTCTTAAAAATTACATAAAAACCCGGCGCAAAAATTTCTTACTATGTACCTCTATTTTTAAAACACTTTCATTAGTTACATTTTATTATAGTTTCCCTATTTATTTATTCCACAGCTTGTTCATAACCCATAGACAATGCACAAAATTTTTGTCTAACTGACAGCCAAAAAGAGAAATAATTAAAACTTTTTTACAAATTATCACATGTATGTATTGTGTGTTTTATATTTTTTATGTGTGTTATTGTGACCTAACATTCTTATGTTCCTTGACTCGAACTAAACCTAGCACTACCTACTCTATCGAAAACGTGTTCATTTTTTTTAATTAGTTTTTTTTTTTAAGTTTCTCCATCTCTTTCCCTGTCCCGTAGAAGATTATAATAATGATGGCAGCGTTCACGGTCCTTATTACGTCTCGTTCATTACTGTTTTATTGTGCTAATGCCATCTGTCACTGTTCACGGCATCCGACAATTAATGACAAGTTGTGTCAGTAATTTTAGTGTCAGCCCGACTGTGTTGGGAACTATCTTCATTCGATTTAGTTTCGTTGGAAATAGATTGGGTAGACGGTGAGTGTGGGTGGGTCTTTAATTTTTTTCTTTTTTATTTTTAGTCGTGGCTACTGCGTTGTTTTTGGGAAATGGAAACGGACATGTCGATCTGGGGGTAATGAAAACGTAAAATAATCAAGACAGTATTTGAAAAAATCGGTCAAGTGCGAGTCGGACTCACGCACGAAGGGTTTCGTACCACTATCTATTAAAAGTACAAAAAATCACGTGTTTTGTATGGGATCCTTAAATATTTATTTTATTCTGTTTTTTTAGTATTTGTTGTTTTAGCGAGATACAGCCTGGTGACAGACGGACAGACAGGCAGACAGATGGACAGTGCAGTCTTAGGAATAGGGTCCCGTTTTACCTTTGGGCACGAAACCCTTAAAATAGCTAAAACGCCCTTGTATGGAATATTAATTAATTTTATTACAGTTACGGAGTAAAATACATAGTTGCAATTAACCCCCATTTTCAGTCTGATCTTGTTATCTGCGCCATAATCTTAAAAGCTTGACCACAGAACATACAATAGTACTAACGGCTTGACCCCTCCTACCACAGTATAAACCCAACATAAATACTTTGACACAAATGTGAAACATTGTTTATTCATGCCAACTACCGCCTACAATGTAACAACTAGGTACGTTGGCATCACGGATATAGAGTTGTACTAGATAACACAAGTACGCCAATTTCTATGAGAACCAAGCGTAACATATTTTTAACCCACGAAATCTTGAAGTCGGTTTTTTTAACGTAGTTTTAACGTACCTTTTGCACTGGTAAAATAGAATAGAATAGAATAATCATTTATTGAACAATGTGGTATAGCAACATGGTAAAAAAGTAATAAAATGGTTCCCACATTCTAACCACTATAGTGGTGTTCAATAAGCATAAATCACAAAATAATTTAACTAACAATTTTTTTAATTTATATTCAAATTAATACATAATATGTACAGGTTTTTTATTTATTGCATGCATAATCATCATTATCAGCCTATTACGTTCTGACTGCTGGGACTCAGGCCTTCTCTCAGAGAGAGAGTATGGGCTGTAATCTGTAATCTACCACGCTGGCCCAGTGCGGGTTGGTAGATGTCGCATGCCCTTGAATGCATAATAATTATTATTTAATGTCAAATATAGATTAGAAAAAAAAACATTTCAGAATTGTGTCAAAAAAAAAAATTCAGAAATATTTAAAAAAAAGGGACTCTTTTGCAGAGTCTACCTGTGGAAGTGCCACACATTTTTGCCAGTTATTCAACCACCAAGCAGTAGTGGGCATTGTTTCCAGTACAATCACAAGGCCTAAAGAGATGTAAATATGGCACGCTTGGTATTCATAGAAATCGACGTATTGACGAAATTGACGTTACCTACCGACCTACCTTTATAGCGATGATGGCTCAGTGGTAGTGACGTCGGCTTGCGATCCGTAGGACGTGGGTTCGAATCCTACAATGAGCTTGAGCTTTCGGTGAAGGAAAACATCGTGATGAAACCATAGCTTGGTGGTAGGGTATTTTCTAGTACTTGCCTGGCTAGCTACCACCCTCTTGTTAAGAATCAGTCGCCAAGCACCTATCGGTGTGTTCCGGCAGCCTCACTTGAGAGCCAGTTCCCAGTCCAGGTGTAGCGTGGCGCCATCCTCGACCACATCGTCACTTAACATCAGGTGACTTGTGGTCAAACGCTACCCTGTAAATAGTAAAAAAAAAACCTTGCCGCGCTATATTTGAACTGTGTTGAAGTGAAGTTTAAAACTCTGGGTGACACTGAGCTGAAATAGGCTACCACAGGTGAGTGACTAGGTCGTCTCTTCACTTAGTTGCTTAAAAAACCTCATAATACTTAAACGAAACATTTTCTTTCGCACGGGTTGCTTTCAAAGAGTTTTTGAGTTTTTTCTACTTGTTTTTTTTGTATAAGTCTGACTTGCTACTGCGAAAACTTGGAGCTTTGCTAAAACTTTTAACACGCAAAGTAGGTTTAATCGAGTTATCTAGTTCAATATATATCCGTGGTTGAAATAATGTTCGAAATTAATACTTGATTTGATTTACGGTAGCATTGACGGAATAATTACTGGAGTTAGCATGCAAATTGTGGTTACTGATTATATAGTGGTAAATAAAATAGTATGCTGGATAATATCGAGGAAAACTAATACAGTGCTGTCAGTTCAAAGTTATGTTTCTAATACAAAAAAAAAAATCTGTAAAATGTATTATTAGGTGACTTATGGTCAAAAGCTAACCCGTACAAAAAACTGCAGTTGCATTTTATCATTTAATTGTGACATACATAAAGAAGGACTAAAATACTACATTATTAACATCAATGGATCATTTACAAAAATATTTCCTTGATGGTAGGGCATTTTCTAGTGCTCGACTGACCAGCTACCACTATGAGTAAAGAATATATCGCCAAAAGCCTATCAGTGTGTTCCGGCAGCCTCACTTGAGAGCCAGTTCCCAGTCCAGACGTAGCGTCACCTTGACGCAAACAAACAAATGTAAAAAATCTTGGATTTCGATTCAGTTTGGTTATTTATTTTTTGAACGAACAACAGCTAGTCTTTAATCGTAGAAACTTATGGATGTGAAAGCAGAAAAAAGGTCAAACAAAGTTTTTGACACCAAATTAAATAAAGTAGAAGTCCATGTAAGTACATACAAACATACATCAACAAAAAAATATTATTGTTCTCAAAAAATTGAAAATGAAATGAAATGAAAATACATTTATTACTGACACACAAAATAAGGACAAGAACAAAAAATAACAATCACTCATGAAACAGGTACGACATTGCGCGATGACAGAAATAGGTCCAGGCTCAGCATACAACTGAGGCTGCACATCAGCCTCAGTTACTGAAAAAATATCGACTCTAAGAATACAAAGCTCAGCAGATAGAGGCCCAACTACGCCAAGAGTCCAAGCAGCTCTAAGAGTAAATAGATTCGAAACTCTTGAAACTTCACCAAATACAAAGCAGAAATAATATTGTTTATGGTAATTCAAAGCGAGAATGATTTAATAATCACAAGTCAGCACAAGGAAGTTATTATTTAAGCCCCTGCCTCGATAACAAACAGCTTGTCCTGCCGACGGTACTCAATAATTCAAATGAAGCGGTAATCTTGCACTAACTGCTCATTGTGTTGCCTTTGATTTATTTTAAGACCGTACTTTCACTGGAGTTGGGGTTGCCAGTGTTACGGGCATGTTTAGGAACATAATGTTAAATTAGGATTTATTTATTTTGTAGCTGCACCCCGCGGTTTCACTCGCATTTTCCGGGATAAAAATGCATGTAATGCATGCTGTCCTCACCTGTAAATATCATGACATTTGGTTCTCTAAGAATTGTTTTTTTATTTATGAATGTATAAGTGTATACGCTGTGTTGGTGAGCTAATAAATAATCCTACTTATATTAATATTATAAATGCAAAATTTGTGTGTGTATGTGAATATTTATTACCACGTTTCACCGTAACTACTAGACAAATTTTGATGAAATTTGGAATGAAGATAGGATTATACACTGGATTAACACATACTTTTTATCCCTGAAAAAGGTTTCCGTGGGATAACGGGAAAACGCGGTTCCCAAACTTTATACTTATACTTTTTTATGGCGATGATGGCTCAGTGGTAGTGACGTCGGCTTGCGATCCGTAGGACGTGGGTTCGAATCCTACAATGAGCTTGAGCTTTCGATGAAGGAAAACATCGTGATGAAACCATAGCTTGGTGGTAGGGTATTTTCTAGTACTCGCCTGGCTAGCTACCACCCTCTTGTTAAGAATCTGTCGCCGAGCACCTAACGGTGTGTTCCGGCAGCCTCACTTGAGAGCCAATTCCCAGTCCAGGTGTAGCGTGGCGCCATCTTCGACCACATCGTCACTTAACATCAGGTGACTTGTAGTCAAACGCAACCCTGTAAATAGTAAAAAAAAAAAAACTTATCCTATTTATCTTTATGACCTGTATTTTTTTTCAATTTTATATAACCTAACACCACAAACGAACCAGGTAACAAAGGAAAACCATCACTTATGGCAACACCACCTCCATTTGCAATCGACGTGCGGTTATTGTTGTTGCTGACCGTACGACGGGAACGGCTGAAAATTGCCAGCATTGTGTGATTTATTAGTTTTGCTGACCTAGCTGCTAATAGCGGGGAGTATGCAGCTTGAGTGTTGATTTATTATTTTACTTAGAAGGAAGAAGTTAGTACTCACATAAACTTAGAAAACTTTAGTTTGAGTTGTTTTTCGCGGCATATTTAAAAAAGAGCTCTTAGCGAGAATTTGTTGGAGTACCTACCAAAAATGATTTGTACTTTTTGGTTGTCTGAAAGATATCACTTTGAGCGATACGACCGCCTTTTGTGACACCTAAGTTTTACTGTAGGTTTCTACAATGATCTAAACTTTTCATTTTAGATCGATGTAGAACTTTTTTTACTTTTTGTAAGGTAGCTTTTGACCACAAGTCACCTGATTCTAAGTGACGATGTGGTGGAAAGTGGTGCCACGCTACTACTGGTTTGAGAACTGAATCTAAAGTGGCCGGAACACACCGCTGTGTACTTAGTGACAGTTTCTTTACTTGAAGATGGTAACTAGTCAGACGAACTCTAGATAATACCCTACCACGTTTCATCGCGTTGTTTTCCTTCACCGTAAACTCAAAAACATCCAGAACGAAGTTCACCCAAATCACCCGCAACTACGACATTAAAATACCAATAATAATTTATCGCAAATGGCATACACAATAATTTATCGGCATTAACATTTCCATTGCCAACCTCGCCGCAACCAGCAATTACGGTCAATATATCGCCGGCCAAATTGACCGTACGGTCAAAACTATAACCGGTCAATCGGCCGGCGTTTAAGTCGAACTTAAGGGCGAACCAAGCCTCTATGATATTGGCGAATTGACCTCTATTTCTCTCTTTATCTCTCGTTATGGCGCTCCATGGAACAAGTAGCAATGTAAGAACACCGTCTACCGCCAAATAGACTTACTTTATTTTTTCATTTGCTAATCATTTGAGTAACTTAGAACATCAAAAACTACCATTGTAATTAATAAAATTAGCTTTCTTTTCGTATAAATTTAATGTGTTTATGATGAACAGTTTTGTCAATTTTGATAATTTATTTCAATTAGGTACATAGAAGAACTCATTATATTTTAAAGGCTATGTACCGGATTTTTACAATTTTAGCTAAACAACATATAAGGGTGAAACCAAACAAGTGTAATATACTGTTTTAAACTACCATGGTCAAAAACGTTAGAATTAGATTTTATAACGGGATAATTACCATGTATTTGTTTTTGTTTGAGTTCTCGATATTTCGGCACTGTTGCAAGCGCCATGATCACGAGAATACTAAAAGTTTCTGCGGGTAGGATTGTTGATGTTATAACGGGCAGACGTATCTATCTACCCGCTTCCTCGCACGTTTTTTGCTTACGATGACATTACCATTTTCACACAAGTCACTCGCAACTCGATTCAAATCTCGACACACAAAACTCACGGTATCCCCTCGCGAGCTATGACAGGTGCTTTTTCTGCTGTCACACAACCGCACCACTGGATTCCAGGC
Source organism: Opisthograptis luteolata (assembly GCA_931315375.2). Lineage (NCBI taxonomy): Eukaryota > Metazoa > Arthropoda > Insecta > Lepidoptera > Geometridae > Opisthograptis > Opisthograptis luteolata. The sequence goes on from OV928043.1 coordinate 12,907,621, forward strand.
ACTCGACAGTTGTTCAAACAAGTGTAATTTTGTGAGTCGTGAGTCGCGTATTTTCGGTCGCCCATTTTACGTTCAACTGAATATTGTCAACTCATTTTATGTTGTCGTGTGGCACCAACTGCGATTTTGTATGAAACCAAATGCAGCAGAATTTATGCTACAGACTCACGACTCACAAAATGACGCTCGTTTGGTTTCACTCTAAGGGAGTCATCTCTTAACGGTTTTTCTGCGTTTGTGATGGCATATCCCCTTAAGTTCGAAATTAACTCTTGTAGCGCAAATTGGATGACTTTTTTATGGGTTTATACGAGGCTTTAAGTAATGAGCTTGCGGTGGAGTTATGGTTAAATATTAATTTACCGGACGGCGTGCTTGCTACGCGATTAACTTTACATGACTATATTAAAAAAAAACCAGTCAAGTGCGAGTTGGACTCGTGCACCAAGGGTTCCGTACAAATTTGTATTTTTTGTAAGATACATAATTATCTACAGTTTTCCGGGTTTTCCCATTATGTATGTGTGGTTCATGCAAAATTTCATGACTCTAAGTCAACGGAAAGTACCCTATATATAGGTTTTGATTCCCTTGTAAATTTGACATAAACGGTCATGTCTTTTAATCGAGTTGATTTACAAGTTCTAATTTTTCACAGCTGAAAGAAAATATGTAGGTATTTGATATAAATTGCAACTTGATTTCTCAAGGCGATCTATGGAAAAAGGGTTTTGACAGTCATACAGACAGACGAACACAGTGATCCTATAAGGGTTCCGTTATTTCTTTTGTGGTTCGGAACCCTGAAAATTACTTTTGCTCGCGGCTAAGCTTACTTGCTTATTTGTTGTGACGATCTGTTTAAGTGATGCTAATGACTGATGGATACAATATAATTAGATAGATAGATAGATAGATAACGCTTTATTGTTTCACCACAACAACAGAAAAATACAACAACATAAAAGGAGAGATCTTAGAGCTAGTGTTACAATGGGCGGCTTAGAGCGATTTCTACCAGACAACCTTTGGATGGACAGAAATAGTAAGAAATAAAATGCGGTTAGTGGTGTAAATTCATGTACATCAAAATAAATATATACAGTAAAATATAATAACTGAATTTAAGAAAATGAATAATTACAATTACATAAGATACATACACATAACACACATACACAAATAAGATACATAATCATATTATTATACTTACACAAATACATACCTTTGATGTAATAAATAAACCTTTTACACATATTAAATAATATAATAAATAATATTATAAATACTGTTAGATACGATATTAAGTAATTGAGACAGTTTTTGAAGCTGAAAATGTGCAAGCAATTATTTTTTGCTCTAGGCTACTAGAATACTGTGTTAAAATGCTTCTTTTCTGAACTGTAAAGGTCGAAAAGTACTCGTATAATATTACAAAGAGGTAGTTTTTACGTGTTTGGATGTAGGGGACAATCTCCTAAACTACTGATCCAATATACTGTTTTGTGTTGTTTTTCTTTTGTTTTCTGTTTTTACTGTTTTTTACTGATCCAATTCCAAAAGAAGCGATGGTGGCCGAACGGTTTGGCGTGCGACTTACAAGACGCCGACACCGAGTTCGAATCCTCTCGGCCTCGTACCTATGACTTAATAAATTATGTGCGGATTTGCCATCGCTCAAAACGGTGAAGGAAAACATCGTGAGGAAACCGGCATGCCCAAGAACTGCAACATTTTCAAGGGCATGTGACATCTACCAACCCGCACTGGGCCAGCGTGGTAGATTATAGCCCATACTCTCTCTCTGAGAGAAGGCCAGAGTCCCAGCAGTGGGAACGTGAAGGCTGATAATGATGATGATGATGATGAATTCCAAAAGTTATTTCACCATTAGGAAACTATGTTATCCCTGAGTGTCATAGGCTATGTTTTATTTTTATAAAAGAGATTTCCAGTAAGAAATCATGATATTTGTAAGACAAGTCGGAGAATGGGGCTGACATATTCGTTGGACGATTCAAAGCCCCTAAAAAATTATAGATAATAAAAACAAGTCGGGTTTTCCTTCCTGACGCTATAACTCCAGAACGCACGAACCGATTTCCACGGTTTTGCATTCGTTGGAAAGGTCTCGGGCTCCGTGAGGTTTATAGCAAAGAAAATTCAGGAAAAATTTCAACAGAAAAGCGGGAAAATCTTTTTTCACATACAGCGCCATCTCTGATACATAGCATGTACTACAAACCAATATTTTAAGTAGAAATGAATTCATTACTGTTGTGAAATGAAATAAAATTTTTCCTTTTCAAATATAAAACTAAAAAAAATTTCTTCTTCTTTTAATCACCAAAACGAAATGTTACATAAAACGAAGCCATCTGGTGGCGAAACGGAGTTCGCCGGGTTTGCTAGTTATAAATAAAAAAAGTCGGAGAAAAATAAGACAAAAAACTACATTATCAGCTTACGGTGTCTAAACGGTTTGTTTATATAGAGTTGATGTAATTAATGACAGAAATGTAACGTGGTATATTATTTTAAGCTTGACATAGGTACAGTACGAGGACAAAATTGCAGTAGCACCGTAATGTTCATAATTACCCGCGCGGTAGGCATGCCTCATATCTCTTTTGTGTCATGTGTGGGTGACCGATAACCGCGTTCTTTATGATTGGTTCATATGTGCCATTTTCTTTCACGCCATGGTTTTTTGAGACTGCCACTGGAATTCGGACCCTGACCGTACGTAATTGCAAAAGTGTTTTATAAGCCTATATAACTCTCAGGAACAAAAATGACAGACTATTAACATTGATACAATTACGCGCGTTGGCAATAACAAACACTTTAATCTGCGAATCAATTTATTTAAATAAAACACCTGTCAGAATAAATACTGCAATTACTGCTGATAAATCATAAAGTGTGATATTGATCACAGTAATCGTATATGGAGATCTCAATCGGCTGTAGGGTGGGGAAATACTGTCTTGTATAAGGATTACCTACTTATGAGGGTTATAAGCTAAGTAACCCAGCAACCTTCAGAAAATAACAGTAAAAATGCGAACGGCGAAGGAGTGGAACACCTTGCCAGCGTCTTTGTGTCCCGATAAGTATAATTTGGGAGCCTTCAAGTCAAGAGTGAATAGGTATCTTCTAGGCAAGCATGCTCCATCTTCGGCCTCGTCATCACTTACCATCAGGTGAGACTGGGGACAAATGCTTACCTATCTCATATAAAAAAAAAATGTGTGCATGTGCATGTGATCACTTTAAAACGTCAAACTTAAAACTAGCTACGCTTGTTATAAGTAATTGATTGAATTGGAGCAAGTTCACTACAATCCCAAGCTTTTTGTCATCTAAATAGTCCGATATTGTAATTGAATTAATCGAAGAGATGATAAATTACAAATGTCAAAAAAATATAAAATTTAATTATGAATCAGAGCTATTTATATGGTTGTATGGGTATTATTGGTAATAGTAGTTATGGTCAAAGACTATCCTAGTAAAAAAAAATACACCGTGTTACTTATGACACCAAGACTGATTTTTCACATCTCTAGCCCTCAATATTATAATTTGACGATGATAAATGCAACATAAATCCGACACATGAATTTTAATATTGATCGCATAGTAATACATATTTGCATATTTATAACAAACTTCGCACACTCGATGCATACTAATAAAATCGTCCGCTAAGAGAGACTTTGATAAGAAACGACATAAAGAGTAGAGCTAATAGGCTCTTTGGTAACGATAAGTTGAAGGCGAGGCTTCAGAATCTTGAACATCGCCCAAAAACTGGCAGCTTGTTTGTCTTATTGGTTATATTTCTAGACAGTGCGCGGTGGAACTACATAACCTTATTCCAAATCAGACAACAAGATGTTCCCTCGATACACACAAAACGTTTTTTTTTCTCTATATAATATATATTATTATAATGTTAACGGCGAAGAAGTGAAACACCATGCCATCGTCTTGTTGTTTCTCCATAAGAATAATGTGGGAACCTTCAAGTCAAGAGTGAATAGGTATCTTCTTAGCAAGCATAGTACTCCATCATCGACCTCATCATCACTTACCATTAGGTTAGACTGAAATCAAATGCTAGAACAACAACAAGAAATAGAAAAGCGGAAAATAGTTAAGATTGGTAGTGCATTATTAATTTATTCATGAAACAAAATCGTCACAAAAGTTGCAAAATGTATCGAGTGTACGGCGGTTATTACTATTTAAATTACAGGTCCAGTGAGAACGGAAGCCAAGACGTTGTAATTATAGGTAATCTAGAGCCTTAGTTTTATTATAATAGTGGGTAATACGTCCTTTCATTACTAGTAATAACTTTGTAAAGTTGGCCAGCTTAATGGCTGGCCAAAGTGGTAGCAAAAACTAATCCTCAATCAGTTCCTTAATAAAGTTTTATCCGTTGTCTATTTTTCTAAAATAAAAGTACTCTAACATACTCCGTAGAACACTATAGCTGCAAATGAAAGTCCTGTAAAAATCGACTAAGTTTTGCCCGAATTTCCCAATCCCGATTAATTTCCAAAAAAATCTTCCATACAAAACTTGTACAACAAAAAAGAATTATCCAATTTGGTGCAGTGCACGTACATATATTTTTGTATATAATTATAAATAGATAGATAGACTGTTTTGCTCATTACATCCACAACCGCCATTTCTTGCCAAACGATCAAAGCTTAGCCTCCGAGGCGGAGAATTCATAATTAATTGCATCCAACCGCAACCAAAGCAGCATCGGAGAACCCTGTCACATTCATGCTTCTCTCAAAGACATCACTCAGAGAAATGTTAACTCTCTTGATATTTCGACAAGGGATCCTGAGAGAAACTCACTGCAACAAACGCATTGAAATACGTGAACGTTGTATTTAACAAATACAGCATTATAGCTAGAACTAACCAATCACATGCTCCATCTATCTTTTCATACTCGTGTATGTATACAAAAATCGATCTCGTGTACCCTAAAACACCTAGACTGATTTTGATTATAATATTTTCAGGCAATCTCTCTTGAGATTCAGACAATCTTCATATTAGCCCAGTGATGGGTGTGGGTATGGTGTGTGAGTGAGTATAAGTGAGCGAGTGTGAGTGTGAGTGAGTGAGAATGACTGTGAGTTAATGTGAGTGAGCGTGAGTAAGTGTGAGTGAGTGAGAGTCTGAGTGGGTGTGCAAGTGTGTGAGTGAGTGTGTGTGTGTGTGTTTGTGTCTGTGCCTGTGTACGTGTCGATGGCAAATCCGCACATAACATAATTCATAGGAGATGGAACTTGGATTGCGTTACCGTTCGGCCATTATCGAGATCCTGTGTTAATCATCATCATCATCAGGAACAACTCCACTTCTGAACATAGACCTCCCCCTTTGAACTTATTATTAGCCATTTGCATCCATCGGCACCCCACTTCTCTTACAATGTCGACGGTCCACTTAGTGGGAGGCATACCTACAGAACATCTTCCGGTTCATGGACGCCTTTAGAGAACCTTTCTTCCCCCTATGATAACCTATCAACAATGTGTTATAAAATCCTGTATCGTAACGAACCTTGTCACTATTCCTTCCTAGTATTCAAATAAACATGCACTGATGCTACTCCGATAGAGTTCTTGAACTCCTCAGGTATTTATGGGCTGGGGAGTGAATTGAGACGTGCTAACAGACCCAACGTCGGGTCGTAGAGATTAATGTCGGCGGTGAATACTTAAATAGACACTGCGCCGCGATGGTATCGCTCATGGGAGGTACGGGATGGTACAGTGATGGATTGGACTGGCTTTGTGCTGAACGTGGTAAATGTTACGTAATCTGTGGTGTTGGAGTTTTGTTTCTACTACTTTTAGCTATTATAAATCTGGGGGCTTAGGCGAAATGAGAACGTCTCTTTTTCTATACAATGGTTAACTCCTTGTGACGTTTCGTTAATCTTGTCATAATGCATCTTGGCTACCATTATGTATGGCAGGTAGCGATCCTCGTTGTAAATGTTTGTTTGGGCCACGTGACTTAGCGTTGAAATATGTCACTCCCGAAGTCCTGATACATGTTTTGTTGTTTTATATTTGCGTTGAAGATTGTAAAAAGTATTCTGGCTGGGGGTGCTGTGGTAGTGACGACGATTTGCGACTAGTGCGGGAACCGAATCCTGCAATGAGCTTGAGCTTTCGGTGAAGAAAAGCTTGTGATGAAACTACACCTTGGTCGTAGGGCATTTTCTAATGCTAACTTGACTAACTACCATCCTTAAGAGACGTTTATTGGTCCGGTAGCTTTACTTGACTACCAGTTCTCAGTCACCTTTGACCACACCTCAATCTTAAACTCAAAACATGTTTATTTAGTAGCTCACAATATATGATCACTTTAAAACGTCAATTTTAAAACTAGCTCCTGTCCCACCCTCTTTAAACCGGTAAAAAAAAATAACAAGAAACATTCTGTTGGTAATTTTTTTGACTCGATCATAATATACATATGTCACTATATCTTTCTTATTACTGATTGAGTTGGAGTACATACGATGAACAAGCCACCTTAAAACTACGCCTAACCAATCGACGTCGCCACAGAACTTAACTCCGGAATCACCGCCACCGTCCCCAAACGGGGACAGGAACCGACACCGAAATTATCGCCGTCCCCGAACGGGCACAGGATAATATTACAGGATTTACGAGGGCGTGCGCCGGCGCCGTGATTTACGCCTTCCCCCGGCGATAAATTACGGACAGATACTGCGGTTGGTCGATATCTCGCGAATTCTATTATTATGGCTTTTATAAGGTGTGACCGACAACCGATGGGGATTTTCTTTTTACTACTTACAAGGCAGCGTTTGACCACAAGTCACCTGATGTTAAGTGACCATGTGGTCGAAGATGGCGCCACGCTTGCATTAGGAACTGGCTCTCGAGTGAGGCTGCCGGAACATACCGATAGGTGCTTGGCAACACATACTTAACTTGGTAACTAGCCAGGCGAGCACTAGAAAATGTCCTACCACCAAGCTATGGTTTCATCATGATGTTTTCCTTTACCGAAAGCTCAAGCTCAGTCTAGTATTCGAACCCACCTAGGGATCGCAAGCCAATGTCACTACCACTAAACCATCATCGCTTAAAACAGTCAGGAAACAAAGCTTTCTCCTAGAGAACAGCTCAAATAATCCTACAAAATTCAACGTAATTGCCTACATTGTGCTGCAATATTAACTTTATAACCACCAGTCAAACAAAGGAATTCTGATGAGGCCCCAGATTACCATACTTAATGACGGCTCGTTGTTTATGCAACGCAACGTAAATTGCATTTGGTCACGCCCTTAGATCTCAATGCACAATGTTGTGGGGCTGGGAATTGCTGGGATATGCAATTTAGGGGTCTGAGAGCATAATTATATAAGTTACAAGCGACCCGCCCTGGCTTCGCACTGGTAGAACAAGATTTTGACAGCCGGATGTTTTCCCAAACCTTTTAAACATAAATGCTAGTATTTACAATTTTAAACATTTTTGGGGACCTGATACTGGAAGCTTACATTTCTTACATCAACTCTAAAACTAAAACTAAAAACTAACTAACTGAGACGGCGCAACGACCCAAAGTGAGTCTTGGCCTCCGATAACAAAAGACGCCACTTCGGTCTGTCCTGCGCCACCTCCTGCCAGTCCTCCACCTGAAGCTCGCGCAAATCCTTCGTGACTTCGTCTTTCCAGCGATATCTGGGACGGCCGACCGGGCGACAGCCACTCGGCCGTCCATTGTATGCATCAACATCAACATCAACACATTACACCAACTCTAATCAAACCGTTTAGCCAGCGTAAGCTGATAATGCAGCCAGTTGACCCATTTTTCTCCGATTTGTTTTACATTTACACATTACTACTTGGGTCAAGGTTTTATAAAAAAATGTCCGCTTTCCTTTATTCGCATAAGTTTAAAATTAAACTTGAACAAATTGATTTCATGTACCATTTTAGTAATAACAACATTGCGTTAAAATTTCTTGGCTTACAGCAGACTGTAACAAAAAGACTGTAGCCATATTACACCGTGAGTAAGTTACTTTTTCTTTAAAATAAACTCAAACAGAATTTGAAGCTACGGGCCCGCAAGTCACTTTGATTACCACCAAGCCATTATCACTTTAAAAACAACTTATCAACTGAACTAATGCCAAAAACATCTGCAAAATGTGGACGAGCCTGCCGTTCTCGTATTATTGGTCTGTATAGCCACCAACAAAAGTGTTCTTAAAACCCACTGACATGGTTCAAATCGTCTGTCATAGATGTCTAAGGCCATGTATGTAAGTAAAAAGACAAGCTATACTGTGCTCTTTCTGAGGTACCAGTTCCTACCTACCACAAAGCATTACAAAGGTAACGTGTAGGTGGTATGATCCTAAAATATTATTATACCGAGTGCTCGTTGACTATCTTTAGTAGTGTGTATGATATTGGAAAACGGCCTCAAGACGCGGTAATACCTAGTGATGGGACATTAGAGTTAAGTTCAATCTGTGAATACACGAAGTTATGAAAGACTTGCATGAGCCGGGTGGAGGTCACGCAGGACAGACCAAAGTGGAGTCTTTTATTATCGTAAGACTCACTTTGAGTATGCTTCAATGTTTGTTCATGTTAAATGACGGTGTGGTCAATGGTGGCACCACGCTACGCCTGGTTTGCGAATTGAATCTATAGTGAGACTGTTAGAATATACCGATAGGTGCTCGGCGAGGATGATACTCCAACCGCCAAGCTGCTATAGAATCTGCAACTTTATGTGAGTCAATAGATGAACTGACACATTTAACTAATGAAATGGCATGCAAAATATACCTACATTTTCTTATTGACAATACATTTAATCTAAATTTAATCCCTAATCTAGGTAGTAATTTATTGATAATATTATGGTTAGAGCAATGAAATACATAAGAATCCAAAATCTCACAGCAAACTATCACAAGATTCCAAAACCGAGACTCCTGCCAAGCGCGTCCCATTCCTACGCTCCTTATCAAATCCCATTTGATTTCCAATAGGTATGGAAACGTCCCATCATGAGTGCACATGCAATGTGTACAAGGTTTTCTCTATCTGTAACGGCCCTAACGGCCCCCTTAAGAGAGGGTCGTGATGATATCGTATCGGAATGACTCTATCTGGCTCGAATCGCCTCCGTGCGAAGGCGTTGATATTTTACTTTGAATACGGGATCAAATTTTATTGTTAGGGTAATTCTTGGTATTGAAGATGTGACTGAGCATAATTTTGGTGTTAAAGGCTAGAATGGTAAAGGAATTTGGATGTAGGCTCACAAATTGTAGTGTAACTAAAGGGTGTGCTGTTTATTATATCACTGACAGCGTTACAGAATCAGTCGGTTATATATCAACGCTTTTTGACGACTTTGAAGTGTCACAGTTAAATGGCAAACTGTTTTAGCGATACACCTAGTGCTGTGCAGTTTTTTTAAGTTCTTGAGATTTTTTTGCCATGGCTTTGAAGCAGTACTAGTAAATTAATCTCTCAGATGGCAGGTGGTATACAAGCTTAGTCTAGCATAGATTTCAATGCTATTATTGGGATGTATTTACCTGGGTTGTTAATAAAAGTATTTATTTAAACATCTCTTAGTTCCAACTAGGTATAGCTTGGTCGTTTTGGCAAACAAAATATGTGACCTTACTTTACATAACGCGTACAGAAACGCTAAACAATAAAAAAGAAGCCAAAGCAAACAAAAAGCCAAGAAGTTGGGACATAAAGGGGAAAATTATTACGCTTTCAGCAGCACATTTAAGCAAAACATATTTCAAAAGTTTCGGCGTATTAAGCAACATTTATTTTGGCAGTGACTCGGCCATTACGCGGAACGGAGCTAGAGCAGAAGTTATGAAAAACATCGGCCCTACTATGGGTCCTTGAGGGGATTAATTAAAATAAGCCTTTTATTTAATTTCCATGACATTAAAATATATATGTGTATATATAAAGAAAATAACTATGTAAGGTTGACATGTCATGGCCCATTTCGGGTATAGGCCTCCTCCAGTTGCCCCCATTTCTTCCTGTCGTTGGCTGTTTTCATCCAGTCTCTTCCTGCCAATAGAAGTATGTCGTCAATCCAGCGAGCTTTTGGTCTACCCCTTTGTCTTTTGCCTCCCGGACCGGTCCATTTTGTTACCAGTTTAGGCCATCTTTCTTTTGGAGAGCGGGCGATGTGTCCTGCCCATTTCTACTTCAAACGCTGTGCGTGTTGTAATGCATCTATGACTTTGGTTTTGTGTCTGATTTTTTTATTATTGATTTTGTCGATGGTCTTGATGCCAAGGATGCTTCTCTCCATAGCCCGTTGGCAGGTACGTATTTTTGACAAGGTGCTTTCGTTAAAGATCCAGGTTTGGGCACCGTACGATAAACAGGGTAATAGATATTCAACGAGAATCTTTCTCACACTTTCTGGCTGTTAATACCACAATATGGTGGCGGTTTCAGCCTTCCGTGTCTTCGCATTTCCAACATTGTTTTCAGATACCTTACATTTGCGCTAACATTATTGTAGCCAGCAAATTAACTGGGACCGATTTTCATCAAACATAGCTAAAAACACTCTCCCGTAACTCACCTTTCAAACAAAAATACTAAATTGAAATCGCTTCATCCGTTCGCGAGCTACGGTGCCACAGACAGACAAACAGACAGACCCCTCTTTTTGCGTCGGGGGTTAAAAAGGCCATAGACTAGAAGTCAAGAATTATTACGATAATCGTGTCAGGCTATTTACGTTGTAATCGAGGAAGATGATTCTTGGATCTTAGAGTATGAACTACTTTTGGATCTAAACTAACTGAGATGGCGCAACGCCCCAAAGTGAGTCTTGGCCTTCGATAATAAAAAACGCCACTTCGGTCTGTCCTGTGCCACCTCATGCCAGTCCTCCACCTGGAGCTCGCGCAAGGCCTTCGTGACTTCGCCTTTCCAGTACCATACCTGGGACGACTGACCGAGCGACGGTTTCTCGGTCGTTCTATGTATGCTCGTTTGACCGCACGATTCTCTCCCATTCTTTCGAGGTGGCTGAACCAGCGAAGATTGTTTTAAGATGCTTTCGACAACCGTTAGTATGAAAGGCAGTAACTCGAAGAACTATGGCGCTGTCTTGTTACATTCTAGCTTCGTTCTTACTGGTCTAGGCCAGTGCCAGCGCTTTATTATTTACATGCACCCACTTTATTCAAGTAGGGACATTTTCCTAAAATTATGCACTCTTTATCTTCAAGCGCGCGGGACAGATATTGAGACTTGGCAACATTTTACTGTGCTCATAGGGAATGTGATATACTGTTAAATGATGAGGTCAGCTGAAATAGATATTTAACTGTTGTGTCCTTAAATTTATATTTTTTCTTACAGGGTATCGCTTTTTGTTTCTTATTGCAAATTGACACAGGCAGTTGATTAGGCAAGCTTTATTACCTTAATCGCGATGTTTTTCTTTACCAAAAACCCAAGCTCATCATTGGATTTAAACCCATAATTCACGTATCGCAAGTTAACGTGACTATCACTGTCACTGTCACTGTATGTGGTGCGATGGGCAATCAGCCGACTACAGAGTGTGAGGTCATGGATTCACTTCCCTCTATGGAAAATAATTATACTTTTGCATTGCAGAAAAAAAGCGCAAGTATTTGTTCCGTGTCAGAGTATTGTGGATCGGCGATCCGCGTAGTTTCAGATACACTAGATACAGGAATCCTATAGATTGAGGTCTGAGACATGTATGCGATTGTCTGGACATTACTACATAAAGTCAAGTGATTGATAACAAACATATTCTGTACCTATTGTACCAGAACACTCAGCTAAAAGAGCCTTTTCACATAATCACAAAACAAGAACGCCCCCTGTCGCACCATTAGCGAATTTAAAGTCCAAGAGTCATTGAATAGAAGACCCTTACGAGGGCCTTGTTAGTGATGGGCGGAACCGGCCTGGAGTGCTGTTCTAATAGGAAGTCAAATTATTGGTGTTTTGATGCAGTGGAGGCGTGTTATTGTGTGGATTTAAAATATTGGAATTCTTTGTTAGTGACGCTGCAGCTTAAAAACGGTTGACCGATGCCATCTTTTTTGTTTGCTTTTGTTAGCTTTTATTCTAGTGATGGTGGCTTAGAAAAGGGAACACTGAAATAAACAATTGTTAGCATTAGATGCCTTGCGACACGGTGACGCTCCACCAACGACTTGCGCCGAGTGGCTGGTACTACTACCAGCGGAAGAGATGAGCCGAATACTGGGCTCAATGGCATGGTGGGAGAGCCCTATGTGTGTGTGTGTAGACTGATACAGGCTGATTATGACCATGATGATGACGAATAATGTATGAGAATTGCTGGGTGGTACGAAGTTTACAGAATCATCATATTTGTATAAAAAATGACCCAACTAGCTTGAGTTTTTGATACAGAAAAATATTGTGATGAAATAGATTAATAACAGTTTCTCATTTTATGGAATGGTATATTTTAAGTACATTCATTCAGTACTCTGAAAAAGGAGTAGGCACTATCATGTACGTCCAATGAAAATATTTTTTGGAAATCTAGCTGGGATAAACTAAATAGACCACTTAACCCGAAACTGCAAGTATTTCTTAACAATGTGTTTGTTATTTTATATCTAATATAAAGAAAACTCCAATTATTGGTTTACCAATACAATAATTATATTTACAATAGTGTATACACGTAGTTCACAATAAATCAAAGAAAATGATGGTAGCACATAGCATGATTTAATGGTGGTACAAAAAAATAGTTTAACACTTATCTGGATAAGGACTCGTCGTAGCCAACAAGGATCCGCCCGTTCCAACCCGGTTCTCCCTCTATTTTTAACAATTCACTTTATCACTACCGCGCGAACCAAAAATCGACACCGGACTGCCTGCCTGGCCTCCATCTTTTTTTTACCAATCGTGTTCGCGCGCTTTTAGTCAAATTCATACTTTTGATAAACCTTGTGAATTAGATTATTTATATTTTAATATTAATTTAAATGATTAAAAATCGAAACAATAAATTACCGAAATATGTTTAGTTAAAATAGCTACTACAATAAAACTCAGAATTAAGGAAGGAAGTTGATCCTCATCTGTTAGAGTGAGGTCATAATTGGTTGTATGCTTACAGCTCGGCCATCCTGCTAAGACGAGCCCCTCCGTCTAAAGATACACTATCCTTATATAATCACACAAGACCAATCGTATCTTAACTATAAAATATATTATACAAAAAGAATAACACAAAAAATAATATTAATCATGACAACAATAGTACTGTTCATAATAACAACGAATTATCATAACGTATTCTAGTTTGATTTACAAATGCTCTCTATCTAGTCTGAATTTAATTATTTGCCTGTATTTACACTTCTTTAAGTATATCTAAGAACTTATTAAACCCTGATTTGAACCCGATACATCCTGAGTAGACTGACTTTTTTTTGTCTAGATCCTTTAACTAAGTGACACGACAGACAAGAAAATGGAGAAAAAGACTTGATAATATCATTAAAGGAGTCCCAAAATAATAAAACAGGAGGCAAAAAAAACTGACCAAAACAGAAAGTAAAGCTGGTGAGATAACATATGAAATAGCAAATAATTACACAAATATTACGAATTCCGTTAACTCAATAAGATTCTTATACGCCAATGTTCGCAGCATCGTAAAACCTGCTATACTTAATGAATTGCGATATGTAATAGAAGCTTTTGAAACCACCTTACATATCATAGTATTGACGGAAACATGGATCAAGAATGACAATGAGGCGCTGAGACTTAACCTAACAAACTATTCACACCACTATAACTACAGAACAACATCTAGAGGTGGTGGAGTATCGATATAATTATGTACATAATAACCTAAAGCATGAATTTCTTGATGAGCAGTGCGAAAACGGCAACCACTATCTTTGGATATATCTAGAAAAACTCTCTCTAGATATTGGAGTAATTTATAAACAAACAGGAGCTAACGTACAAAAATTTCTTGAAACTTATGAAAGTCATTCAACAAAAAGAAAAAGAGCTATTGTGTTTGGAGACCTGAATCTTAACTTACTTAGCAGAGAGAAATCGAATAAGGCATATAAAACTATACTGAAAGAAAATGGTTATAGGAACTGTACACGTATCACCGAATCTTCAAAGACAATACTAGATCATATATGTACCAATCTAAAAGATACCGCATTTCAAATGGCCCTAATTGAAAGTTCCATGTCAGACCATAAACAAATTTATTGTGAGGTAAAAAGAGTTAAATTGGAGCGTCCAAAACGAATGCAGTACCAGGCACTTAGATACAATAAGCTCTACAAGAGTGCTGAGGACAGTACTATCAATAGCTTACATGACGAATACACGACAGTGGAAACTACTTTACTTCAAGCTATCTCTCTGAACAAAGTCACCAAAACCAAACTTTTAAATTCACCACGAAAAGTCTGGATCAACAAGCATTTGATTGAATCAATAAATACAAGAAATCTACTGTGGTATAACCTCAAGCAAACATGTGAAGACGAAAAGCTAAAAAAAGAGTATTTGCAACAAAGGAATAGAGTTCACGAAAGTATTCAGACAACCAAAAATCAATACTATTATAAAGCATTCAAAAATTGCGAAATAAATCCTCTTAAAATGTGGCAATGGCAACTCATAAATAACTTGGCAAACAATAAAATAAAACTGAGCCCAACTCCTCCTAAACTGAACACCCCATCAGGAAAAATCACAGATACAAAAGAAATATGCGAATGTTTCAACAAATTCTTTTCCAGCATTGAAGATTCAAAGATTTAAAGAATTTATTGCGTTCCATAATGTACAATAGTTAGTCATAATATAATTAAGATCAATTATGGACCCTGTTGGGCACAACAACAATATTACTTAAAAACTAGAGGAGAGGAGGACTGCCATCAATCAACAAAGAAAACCCATTATTATACCTACTAAAACCTATGTAAGTCTGTCTATATATTTAGTAAACATTTCTTGCAGTTAGATTTTGTCGTTTAGGAATTCCTGTATAAAATAATATGAGTTTTCCTTTAAAAAGTCATTTAAACATCTAATACATTTTGTGATATTATGCTGTTTTTTCAAAAATTCCGGAAGCTTATATTTTTATCGACATCACAAGTGGGCCAGAAGAATGTAGCTTAAGTCTTGAGGTAGGTAACATAAGTTGTTGTCTGTACCGTACTGAGCGTTTTTTATTTCTAGGTAAGTCTTCACGCCTTGTGTACAATTGCGGATTGTTACGAACAAATTTGCATAATTCGAGAATGTGTATACTAGGCAAAGTAAGGATTGTTAATTTTTGAAATTGTAGTTCACAGCTGTCTTTTGGACCTATGTCGGTCAGTACACGAATTAGTTGTTGATTGGTGCAGAACTTGCGAATAAAATACCAAAAACAAACTGTAAAAACCTACCCGAACCAACATTGACAAACACACAAACTAACCTATTATTAGAATTAAATCCTGCCAACACGCCAAGCTAAAATAATAGACAATCTAGACTCGAATACAAGCACTGGCATAGACGGAATAAGCACAAAAGTAGTAAAATGTATTAAAGCCCTAATCACTGATTAGTTAACTCAATGCATTAACAGATGTCTAAACGAGGGTCAATTTCCAGACACTTTAAATAGCTAAAGTTAGCCCAATCTTCAAAGCGGATAATAAAACGGATCCTGGAAATTATCGCCCGATATCTGTGCTGCCAATACTTTCGAAAATATTTGAGAAAGTGTTACATAGAAAGCTTAGTGAATTTCTTGAATCTATCAATTTCCTATACAAAAAAAACAATATGGCTTTCGCCCCAAGGCAAATATTAAACTCAACATAGATAATAAATTGATAGCAGTGGGTGTATTCATCGACCTAAAAAAAAACTTTTGACACTGTTAGCCATGAGATACTACTAACGAAGCTTAAAAACTTGGGAGTCCAAGGGTCCGCGTATGATATTTTTAAGTCGTATCTCACAAATAGATTTCAAATTGTCAAGATCGATGGAATACAAAGTACGACTAGACTGATAACTTACGGCGTTCCCCAGGGATCAATCCTTGGACCACTGCTTTTCTCATCTATATAAATAGTGTACAGGATATTGGCCTTAAGGGGGGGGGTTTTCAATGGTTTCAATAATAGAACAAGCACAACATGACTTGGACCTCTTATTTAATTGGCTGCAATCTAACCTACTCACTATAAATGCCTCTAAAGCCAATTTTATTATATTTTCTACTAAAAACAAAAAAAAAATTGGCCAGTATCCAAATCTATCCATCAATGGAGAAATAATAAACAAAGTAGAGAAAGAAAAGTATCTTGGCGGCTTAATTCTTGATAATCAACTGACGTGGAAACCACACATAGACAAGGTAAGAAATAAACTAACGTCACTAACAAGATCACTTCGAAGTATAGCGCGATGTCTCCCGAAGCAGGTACGGTACACTATTTATAACTCCATGGTGAAACCTCATATAGACTACCTGATCGAAGTTTGGGGGACGGCGGCAAAACCAAACTTACAGGTGTTGCAAAGATCACAAAATAAAATTATCAAAGCTCTATTCAGATATAACTATTTAGCACCCTTGGTAAAGATGTTTAAAGAAACCATACTTATGAATTTAACTCAATCATATAAATATAATACGTGTGTTCTAATAAGAAAATTTAACCAAAGATGTCCACACACTAATTACATTTACAAAAAAAATACAGGTTCAACAACGATTAACAAGGCGGGCCCACGATATTTTTTTAAGAGCACCTAGAACTAATTATAGTAAGAAAAATATAATTATTTCCTCAGAGATATAAAAGAAATTAAGTCCCTGAACATCTTCAAAAAAAATATTAAAATCACATGTGTTAAAAGATTTCTCGTCAATATAATAATGATTAATGCAATCAGTAAAGCAAGTTAGTAAATTAATATCATATAAATAATTGTGAATTCGATACTCACGTTAATTAAACATTATAATCATAATTAGCTAAAATCTTATTTTTTTTTGTCGTTTTTAAGCTATTTTGTATCATAAAATCCAGGCAAACAACACTAAAACTGAAACATTATGTATTATAAAACCATGTTCAAATGATATTTCGGACAAAATAATATTACAAATTAAAAATATCAAGTGGTATTAAATGACTTTAACAGGAGATAATTATACAATAAAATGTAATGATATTAATAACTTTTCAGCCATATTACATATTATCTAATAAATAAATATATATAATTTAACTAAATCAAATTATAATAAATAATACTTTATATTTTCTGGAACTAGTACCTCCTTCAATAAATAATTTATTAATACGAAACAAAACAACATTGTAGAAAGAGCCTTACAATGTTACCGGGCTAAGTCCGCGAAGTCTGTCGCTCGCTCGCTCGCCACCTACCCACAATCATGTTTATCTTTCTTACGTTCGTGCAACTGACTCCTCTGAGGCAACTACCTACATCTTATGTTATAAAATGTAATATTATTTTGAACTGGATATAATGTGTATTATACTAACATATCAAGCTACGCCTAATGGCAAGATACTAACTACGATATTATCATCATATGACTGTTGTCTTGACCGAGACTTAAGAATTCCTACACAAGAATCGTGGCAACTATCTGCCCTAGTAAGTGTCTGTTGCACATTATTGTATTTAGTTGAAGAAGAGGGGTGTTTTTGTACACAATAACGCTTGTCAGCAACTTTAACGTAACTATCGTCCAAATCATGATTACGTGGATGGAAACTATCTTCCAGATCATGGCGATGCACGTGGTAACTATCTACCAACTCATGCCGACGACCCTGGAAACTATCTTCCATATCTGGGCGAAGTCCGTGGAAACTATCTTCCAAGTCAGGACGACGTTCGTGGAAACTATCTTCCACATGACGTGTGCGGAAACTATCTTCCACATGACGTGTGCGGAAACTATCTTCCACATGACGACGTGCACGGAAACTATCTTCCGAATCACGACGACGTAGACGCTTAAATGGCCGGTAATTAACCTCTACGATGGTTTCGGAAGTATCGCTAGAACTACCTCTAGAACGAAATTGATAACGCAAACGCTTACGAGCTCGAGACGGGCGGACCTCAACAGCCGTTTTCTTTTTAAATCTCTCGCGATGTCACATTGGTGATCTTGATCGATCAATGGTATCACAGTTGGCTAAAGAAGTTATTTTCATGGAACTCTCTGGTGTTCTGCGTTGCCGTGAACGCGATAACCTATTATTATGTGGCCGTAGAATTGGCGAGTGTGTTGTAGGAGTTCTTTTACGTGTCATTCCTTTTAAGACCGTATTATCAGAATAATGGCCACTCCTACCTTTTTGCTGGATACTTGTTTCTTCATCCAGTTTGCACGACTCATCGACTGATCCACGTTGCTGGCACGTTCCATCGGATCCATGCTCAGAGTCGGCAACGTTCAGATTGTTGACTTCGCTTTCCATTCTCTGAAACTCACATTGTTTGCATTAGTACCATAATCATGATTGTAATGGACGCTTACGGAACCAGGGCTACTATAGAAAAAAACAAAAATAAAAAAAACCCTAGCTAATACTATTTAAGAAAACACAATTATGCACTAACACCATCATTGACCTTTAAATAGGATAGGTATTTATCACGTAAAAGCAAAATGCTATATGTACTACTAAAAATAAATCTAAAGAAAGAAACCAAAAGAATAAAAGAAGAGAAAAAAAACATGTTACCCTCTTTTAACCTTTTTTTTTTTTTATTTATTAACATAACGCATACATTAATAGGGTCGGCTAGCTATCTCTCTAGTAGCAGCAAAAACTTAGCATCAGGAATGAAAAAAAACAAAAACATCCAAAGAACAAAAGAAAGCACCATGAAAAAGAAGAGAAAAAAAAAATGTTACCCTCTTTTTTTCTATTATTAGTATATAATAATAAAGTGGATCATTCTATACTGCACTATAACACACTACATTAAACTACACCAAATTATCATAAAGTATAGTAGTATATTATCATACAGCATTAAAATTAAACATAAAAGAGAGAAGAAAAAAAATAGTTGTGACTTTGCTGCGAGTTTCATCATTCGTGGGCTAGGTCATACGAGTGATTTGTAACAAATACTCGCTATCCCGCTTCGGAGTTATAAAGAAAACTCCAATTATTGGTTTACCAATACAATAATTATATTTACAATAGTGTATACACGTAGTTCACAATAAATCAAAGAAAATGATGGTAGCACATAGCATGATTTAATGGTGGTACAAAAAAATAGTTTAACACTTATCTGGATAAGGACTCGTCGTAGCCAACAAGGATCCGCCCGTTCCAACCCGGTTCTCCCTCTATTTTTAACAATTCACTTTATCACTACCGCGCGAACCAAAAATCGACACCGGACTGCCTGCCTGGCCTCCATCTTTTTTTTACCAATCGTGTTCGCGCGCTTTTAGTCAAATTCATACTTTTGATAAACCTTGTGAATTAGATTATTTATATTTTAATATTAATTTAAATGATTAAAAATCGAAACAATAAATTACCGAAATATGTTTAGTTAAAATAGCTACTACAATAAAACTCAGAATTAAGGAAGGAAGTTGATCCTCATCTGTTAGAGTGAGGTCATAATTGGTTGTATGCTTACACTAAACTCTGAAACAGAACAGATTTTACGAAAAATTAGTTCAACTCGGACCCAATCAGAAAAATAATTTTCATGCTCAAGTATTTTAATCTCCCATCAAAATGCCTTCTAAGCCCCGTCAATTTCTTTAACGAGACCCCCTGGTGAGGGCCCAGGGCGTGTCTCCCCGCCCATCCGGTCCAGGCCTTGTTACCAGCTACCACCGCCCAACGCAAAAATTCTATGTTATGTCGTTTGGACGATTTCCGACACCTTTCGATGTCTTTTGTTGGCGCGACAATTGGAAAGCTTTGTTTGTTTGTCTTTTGTATTGGCGGTTTGTTTGGTTGTTGGTAAACACCTTTTGAGGCCAAGCTATCACCAATAGACGTCACGTGATTTTGTTAAAAATCTGTAAAGGACTTTGGGTTATTTAACAACAGTGGCTTTTTTCAGCAACCTGATAGTTGTTTATTTGAAACTAGCTGTTCCCCGCGGTTTCACCCGCAATAAGAAGTAGTTTATGTCCTTTCTCAGGTTCTAGACTATCTTTGTACGAAATTTCACTTAAATCGGTTCAGTCGTTTAGGCGTGAAAGCGTGACAGACAGACAGAAAGAGTTACTTTCGCATTTATAATGTTACGAAGTAGGGTAGTCAAGCATTTGACTCCAGTCTCACCAGATGGTAAGCGTTGACGAGGTCGATGATGGAGCATGCTTGCCTAGAAGATAAATAATTATTCACCCTTGACTTGAAAGGTCCCAAATTATTTTTATCGATGGTAGAATGGGGATGAAGAAATGAGGTTATAAACATATATCAACAAAAGCAAGGTTTGGTATTTGACAAGATTATGAAGAAGACAGATTCTATGAGAAAATATTGAATGAAAATTCACTGCATTTGCTACTTAATTATGTACCTAAAGCAATAGACGATAAGAGCGCTCAAATTAACATAATTTAATCACTTAAAAATTCAGCCATCACATCAAAAGATGGGCCGTGCAAATCAAAGGATCCTCCAGTCCCTCGATTATTAAAACACGTTTTGAAGTGTCAAATGGGCGGAGGAACTAAGTGTCTGACACTCAACGTGACACTCAGGGTGACAATTTCGCCGTCTATTTGTCGGGAGGCGCGCAAGGGTCGCCCTGGTTCTTAATCACGTACTAAATTTAAGAGGACGACTCTGAGATTAAGTTGATAATTGGGCCTAATTACAACCATTTTTTCTCGGTAATTATAATTCTCAAAAATGTAAAAAATGTTAACCTACATATTGACCCTACTAATATTATAAACGTTAAGTTTGTGAGTATGGGTGGATGGATGAATGGGTGTTTGTTATTCTTTCATGCGAAAACTACTGTACGGATCTGAATGAAATTAATAATGGAGATAGCTTATCCCGGAAAAAGGCTCCTGCGGGATAGCGGGAAGACGCGGATGAAACCGCAGGGCGTAGCTGGTTTAAAATAAATATCTTAAGTTTTAATGCTATTTGTCATAATTAAGAAGTTTTTGTATGTACCATTTTGGGGTATTAATTAACTTACATCCATTATACAGGCATTAGGAGGATCAAGAGTTTCTCACATTTACAAAGGGATGTGCTTAAAATCCATTTGACCAAAATACTGGCCTATATTTCACCAAAATATTGAAATCCAAAATCCAATAACTGAAATAGCCACATCAGTAAACAAGCAACTGTACTCGATGCTAAACCAATAAGCGTACAAAATCAAACATCCAGTATTGCCAGTATTGCAGATGCGATTTAATAAAATACGGCGAGTTTGGAACAATACAGCGGATGCAGATATGAGCGGCATGCTAAATTGAATAACGTGAACCTGCAGGTGAATAGGGTTGCCACGTGAATGGCTTTGTTTTTTAAAATAAAAACTAGTTGTGACGTCAAATTTACTGCAACACGACTGTTCCGAAAACAAATTCAAATAGTGGCAATCAAGTCCATTCAACTGGTATCTATTCTAAAAATGACGAAATTGGTTTTCACCATGTGTGTTGGAAATATTTTATTTGCATAATATGCTTTTTAACTGTATTGGAATTGCCTAATTGCTGTTTGATTGTTTTGAAAGCTTTGCTGTTCAAGGGAATGTAGAGGCAGGTATTTTATTTTATAACTACTTTGTCTCGTTGACTACAGTTTAACGCTATAAAAAATATTCCATATCCTTCCCCAGAATTAAAACTATCATCATTACTGAATACCATCAAGATTGGTTGAGAAGTTTAGGCGTGAAGAGGTGACAAAGAAACAGATAGACAGCGTTGCTTTCACATATATTTTTTTTCATATGGATTTCATATGGATTGATAAGGTCGTGATCATAATGCTAGGCCATACTTTCTACGTAAATACAACTCTATGTTCAACTTGAGACTTGCAGCTCGTGAGTTCAAATACTGCAATGAGCTTGGGCTTTCAGCAAAGGAACATTCATGAGCTTTCGTCGAAGAAAAACATCGTGATGAAACCTTATCTTGGTTGTAGTACATTTTCTAAGCGTCGCCGTCACCTGGCTACCTACCTCAAGTTAAGAATCTGTCACCAAGCAACTATACTGAAAGGTGCTATACTGATTTGATACCTATACTAATTTCCTACCACCAAGCTATGTTATCATCATGATGTTATCAACGGAAGCTCAAGCTCTTTTTTTTTCTTCTTTACAGTACTTATTTGAACCCACGATCTGCAAGAAGGAAGTTGACCGCTGAAATGTATTTACTAATTACTAAAACGACACACTGGTGTTCCAGTAGCCTGTCAGAATCACTGCTCAATGCAGGCATTGCGCCACCTTTGACCACAAAGTCGCTTAAAATTAGGAGACTTGTGGTGAAATGTTACCATGTAAAATGTTGTCTCAGTACAGTAGTGAAGCTGCAGTGTACAACCATGAGTATTGTTCCCGTCCCAGCCCTGCAGCTGTGATGCCCGATAGCCGAGGTCACGGCACAAGTGATTTACCGTACAGCAGATTATCTGCCGGCGCATGCGCACCCGGCTCCGGTATCGCTCTGCAGCCATCGCAGCAGTACCTAAGGTGGCACATAAGGCGAGTGCGGGATCCAAAGGGAAAACCGAAAGTGGAGAACGTTGAAGGTTTACCAATGAGACATCTAGATTGGAGTTGAATTAGTCTCCAAACAGTTTCCAAAAAACAGTAACAGAAAAAGCAACCCTATATAGTTTGCTATAGACAACTGAAGCCATGATAGCTCAATGGTAGTGACGTTGGCTTACGATTCGTAGTTCGTGTGTTCCAATTTTTGTTTTTATTTACGTCTTGTAGGATAGAGTTTGAGCACAATTCACCTGATGTTATGTAACGGTGTGGTTGAAAGTGCACTGAGAAAAATATTTGGACTTTCCTTCTGAGTCATACCTTCCAAGACCGATTCCTTCCCTTTTTACCTTAGATTTCCTTCTGAATCACAAATCCTTCCCTTTTGAATCAGAAGGAAAACGGTATTTCGGAAGGTCTTTTTTCTCCGTGTGGTGCCCCGGTACACCTGGATAGGGAACTGGTTTTCAAGTGGGACAGCTAGAATACACCGATAGATCATTGGTGAAAGAAAGCATTTTTATGAAATCTTAGCTTGGTGGTAGGGCATTTTCAATTGTTTACCTTCCTAGCTTAGGACCGGTATCATTATACTATCTATCCACGGTTTGCCCTACTAGAGATAGAAATCCGACATTACTTCTATGGAGCCCTCGCCCCCGTGAATACTCTATGAAAATGGGCATCTATAACCACCGAACACTGGTTTTTCAAGTTTAAATCGTGAGTGCAAGCCGTTGACCATTTCGCTAAGTTGAGGTACTGCTAAGTTATTTACATTAATGTCCTCTTAATGTTAGTACCTTAATCCCATACGATAGCCGTTTCCAGTATTGCCTTTATCTAATGAGGTATGAATGTCATGATTTTACTCTCAGAGGTCTTTAGGTTCTGTGACTGTAGATATCTTTAGCATTCGTATAGGTTTCACTAGAAATCTGGAAGCTGAATAATGTGGTGTTTACTTATGTTTATTATTTCCATTTGTATTGTTTATAACTACACTACAATGGAAATGATAATATGGGTGCTGTTCGCGCCTCCGCGCGTACCTATCTGCATACCTACGTATCTGTATTTAAATAGTGTCAACTCCACACTTAGTACACGCACTCAAATACTCCTCACACGCACAGCACACACACACATGTCTCATACGCACCGCAAACGTCACTTTGACACCTTTGACTTTGACATTCACCTATGACACAAGACTTACATCTACACGCTCCGTACGGCCACATCATAATTTCGATTGTAATTAAAAAAAGGCTTAATAAACTACATTTTACCTAAAAAACCTTCTTATCATTGTTCGATCACGAACAAAAGTGGCGACCGTGACAGGACCTGCAGACAAAATCAAGGATTACGAAGATTTTTTACGATTATTGTTCCGAGCCAAGGACGACAAGAGGCCATTGCACCGAATTCACTGCGCAATTCGAAGAAACATTCCAAATTCGAACGAATACTATGCCGCGACAATTGTGAATACGGTGACGACTACGTGTACCACTGTCCACTCTTCGGGAACGCCTAAATACAACGGGAACTTCAACAAAACAAGACGAACGCAGTTGAAACGACGACGATGGCGAAGAGGATCATTCCAGACGCATCGCTTGCCTGCCGATATATACTGTGAGCTCGTTCCATTTCACTTTCCTCATATATCCCCCTTCTATTTGGGTATTTAGGGAATTACAGTTCCGTCTAGTGTTGATGAGTTGTTGCCTTTTAGCCGTGTTGTGTGTGTTTTCCTTCACTATTCACTCCATAGCACCGCACGCGCACCTACATGACAGCTATCAACAAAGCCTATCCATTGCCTATACATAAATCTAGCATTCTAGCACTTAAGCCTACCTAGATTTATACTTGTAACCTAAGCATTTCCAAGTCTGCTCGTCTTTCTACTACTTGTAAAAATTAATGAAACTAAACGTAAACAAACCAATCATAAAAATAAATACTATCGAACTATAACCAAAAACTACAACTACGTAAACAAATCTACCTAACTATTGAAACTGATTTATTTTCCCTTTATTCCATCGCCTTCTATGCACTTCATTGCCTAATCATACAGTCTTATCACCCACGTATGAGCTACCTATTTAAGCTCCTTCCTAAGCTTGTCGTAACAACCTATTCCAGTGGCACTGCGCATCCTTTCATCACCACCCGCTTGCTGCACCGCCACGCACCATACCTACTGCGAGGGCGTTGCACCGTAGCGAACCGGTTCCTGCCTAGACAGCCGATCAGCTGGGCAGCGGTTCCAGGGACTTCAAAGCGAGGAGCGTATCGTATGCTTAACTTTGTTTACTTACGTGTTATTGATTTCGCGTGCATTTTAACGCAAGATTTACAATGTCGTGCGACGATAGTTTTAAAGATTTGACCTCTAAGCGCAGTTCAATTAAAGGACGTGTTACTAAATTTAAAAATAACTTAGATATTTTAGACACACTAGAAAATATCTCTCAGATGGAGTTGAGTAAACTTGCGATGAAATTGTCGAAATTTGAAGCTTTATTCATAGAATTTGACGAGGTACAATGTCAAATAGAAATTCTTAATGTAGATAAACAAGATGCTGAGTTAGCGATAAGAGATCTAGTCGAACAGGATTTCTACCATTGTATTGCGTTTGCTAAAAGTCTATTAGATAGAAACTGTACTCCAAAGCCAAGCTCGCCATGTTCAGAGCATTCGTGTTGTCATCATAACAATGATGTAAACAAATCTGATGTCGGATTTCGCTTGCCAGAGATCAAAATACCGAACTTTGATGGTACCTACTTTCGATGGCTAGAATTTAAAGAAATGTTTATATCGCTAGTTCACAAGAACGATAGAATTAAAAATGTTCATAAATTTCATTACCTAAGCTCTTACCTGCAGGGTGAGGCTGCGCGAGTAATCTCAAATCTTGAAATCTCTGATCTCAACTACCATAACGCATGGAAAATTATTTGTGAGAGATATGATAACAAACGTCAACTAATTAATAATCATTTAAAGTCGTTATTTAACATCGAGTCCGTGCGTGAGAGCGAAAAGTCACTTCGATTCGTTATCGACCATGTCACTAAGAACCTTAGGGCGCTAAATAGTCTAGGTTTACCTACTGATAAATGGGATGTTCTCATTATCCACCTAATGACAGGCAAATTAGATAACACTACTTATGTTAAGTGGGAAGAAAATAGAACTCACTTACCTGAAATACCTACCTTAGAGCAGTTCTTCGCCTTCTTGAAGAGCCGCGCCGATGTTTTGGAAACTTCATTCCACCGAACCAAGCAGGATTATAAATCTGAAAAACCTAAATACAATTCTAATTATAATCAGAAAAATCAAACTAAAGCATTAGCAACTACTTCTTCAAAGGAGAACTATACTTCTTCTCAATCCAGCTCTTCTCTGCGTTGTGTTACCTGTAACGGTGATCATCATCTGCATCAATGTGCCGCTTTCAAAGACAAGTCTGTGGATGAAAGAAATCATATAATAAGTTCACACGATCTATGTTATAATTGTTTACGAGGTGGTCACAAGGCACAACAATGCAAGCTGCCAGGTTCTTGTCGTATCTGTAAAAAGCGACACAACTCCCTGCTGCACTCAGTCCAAGAATCTGAAAACAATAATGAGTCAGCTACCTTGTCAGCTGTCTCATCTCCTGAAGTATTATTATGTACTGCCAAGGTTCAAATAACCAACCCTATAACTAAGGACACCGCCACAGTGCGTGCCCTCCTTGACAGTGGGAGTCAGTCTACCTTTATAACTGAAGCTGTAAGGCAGAAGTTAAAACTCTCCCCCCAGTCGTCTAATACCGAAGTAGTCGGTATCGGTAACAATCCACTCAAAATAAAAACCCAACGCTGTTCTATACAACTGCGATCCAAAGACAATGCATTTGATGTTACAATGTTTTGTCTCGTCTTGCCCTCTATTACGGGGAAGATACCTAAGGTAGCCTTTGATATAAGTCACCTCAACCTAACCAATTTCGACTTAGCCGATCCCAATTTCAATGACCCTTCCCCCATAGATATGCTAATTGGAGCAGATATCTTCTGGGACTTAATAGGATCAGAACAACATTATTTAGGAGCTAAAAATCCTATTCTACGAAGCTCTAAGCTGGGCTGGCTTATTTCCGGTCCCGTCTTCAACCCAAAGCCTGTGAATGGCTCCAGAAAGGTAATGTGCAACTTCCTGCTAAATACGGAACCACAACCCAACCTACATGATGAATTAACAAAATTTTGGGAACTTGAGAATATTCCTCAGGCGAAAGCCCTTACCAAGGAGGAAAAGCTTTGTGAACAACACTTCCTAGTCAACACTACTCGCACTTCTGAAGGTCACTTCTGTGTGGCGCTACCTCTTCGCGAGGATCCAAGTGTGTTAGGAGATACTTATAGCTTAGCCAAGAAACGTCTTCTAGGTTTAGAAGCCCGCTTTCGTAAGCAACCTGAAACCAAAAAAGCTTATGCCGACTTCATGCACGAGTATGAAGCTCTCGGCCACTTATGTAAAATCCCTACGAACACATCTGCCAATGCCTATTATCTCCCTCATCATCCAGTATTCAAGGAGACAAGCGAATCAACTAAAACTCGTGTCGTTTTCGAAGCATGTGCTAAATCGACCTCTGGGATATCTGTCAATGACCTGCAAATGGTAGGACCTACCGTGCAAGATCCTCTCTTCAACATTCTTGTACGCTTCCGTCAACACAGGTTTGTACTTTCTGCCGACATAGAAAAAATGTTTCGCGCTATTTCTGTGAGAGAGTCCGATCGTCACCTACAACGAATTTTATGGCGAAACAACGAAGCTGGTCCCATACAAACTTTACAGTTAAATACTGTGACTTATGGCTTCTCTAGTGCTAGCTTTCTCGCAACCCGCTGCATTTTTCAAGTTGGTGAAGAATGTAGAGATCCCGCAATTAAAAACGTCATTCAAAGGGACTTTTACTGTGACGATATACTTACAGGGGCCAGCACAGAATCTGAGTTGCGCTACATCCAGCAGTCGGTCTCCAAAGAGTTAGCCAACCACGGCTTCAATCTTCGTAAGTACCGATCCAACTTACCTAGCCCTTTATTCGCGGATTCTATTGATCTTCAAGAGGATAACCTCTTAATCAGCGAAGCTACTAGCACGTTGGGTGTAGGCTGGATTCCATCGTCTGACGATTTTCATTTTGACATTGAATATTCCCCTCCAGATGTCTTGACTAAACGCTCGATACTATCATCGACATTCAAGATATTTGACCCCCTTGGTCTGCTCTGTCTATGCACAATTAAACCAAAAATGATTCTTCAAGAGCTATGGACTCTAAAACTAGACTGGGATGAACCGGTGCCTCGAGATGTAATGAATTCGTGGCTTAAGTTCACGGAACATCTTTCTGAGCTCTCTACTCTTAGAATACCGAGATTTGTTCTCATCAATAATGTATCTGTCATTGAAATACACTGTTTTAGCGATGCATCGATTCGGGCGCTAGGTGCGACGGTCTACATCAGGGCTCTAGATACGGATGGCAATGTAAACGTCTCCCTAGTATGCGCGAAGTCCAGAGTAGCTCCTATCAAACCTACTACGATTCCGCGACTGGAACTATGTGCCGCACTATTAGGGGCTCGACTTACCAACACCGTTTTGCAAGCTCTACGGTGCTCAATCACCCGTCAAGTTTACTGGACTGACTCTAGCGTCGTCCTCGGCTGGCTTAGATCTCCAAACAAAACAAAAACCTTTGTCGCGAATAGAGTAGCAGCTATCAATGACCTTACTGACCCCTCTTGCTGGCGTCATATACCTACTTTGCAAAACCCAGCGGATCTCGTGTCTCGAGGTGTAAACCCCGAACAAGTACATTCTCCTCTATGGTGGAATGGACCCGAATTTCTTTCACAGCCCGAATGTCAATGGCCTACTGAACCCTCGCTCGCGGTCGTATTACCCGAGATGAAAGCCCATCCAGCTTTCGTCGGGGAGACTGCACTTACATGCGATAACAATCTTATCACCATTGACAACTATTCTAACCTATTATTTATTCAGAACGTAGTAGCTAGGATACTACGATTTATTTACAATTTGAAACACCCGACAAGTAAACTATTAGGTCCCCTATCCATCGACGAGAGAGAGCTTGCGATGACTCACCTAATTAAAATGTCACAAAGAGAGTCGTTTCCTAAAGAGTTAGCGCTTCTATCAAATAATAAGCCTTTGAAAGCTCAAGCTACTCTCACCCCTCTCAACCCATTCTTAGACTCAAATGCTATAATTAGAGTCGGAGGTCGTATCGACTCCTCTACCCACCCCTACGACAAAAAACACCCAATAGTGTTGAAAGCTGACAATCGCCTAACTAAACTAATTTTTCAGCACGAGCATCATCGTCTCTTTCATGCCGGCCCACAACTTATTCTAGCTTCAGTTAGAGAGCGCTACTGGCCTATAGGTGGACGTAACCTGGCTAGACGCGTATGTCGTGAATGCTTCATATGCCGTCGCTTCAGGGGGAAGACCATGAACCAGTTGATGGGGAACTTACCTTCTGAGCGCGTGGAGCCAGACTTTCCGTTTCACACTGTAGGGACCGACTTTGCCGGACCATATCTTATAACAGATCGCAAGGGACGTGGATGTAAAATAACGAAATGTTATATGTGTATATTTGTATGCTTCCGCTATAAATGCATTCATTTAGAAGTGGTAAGCGACCTTACTAAGGATGCGTTCATGCTAACTTTAAAACGATTTATTGCTCGCCGGGGCATTTGTAAAACTATTTTTTGCGACAATGGTAGAAACCTGGTCGCAGCAGCGAAGGAGATCAAAATCTTCCTAAATTCAAATAAACATTCTATTATAGACTTTGCAGCTGGTCAAGGAATTGAATTTCGCTTCTCACCAGCATACGCTCCTCACTTTGGCGGTCTTTGGGAGGCCGGTGTCAAGAGTGCCAAGTTTTTCATGTATCGACTACTTAAAAACACTCATCTTACCTTTGAGGAGCTCTCTTCACTATTTGCCCAAATCGAAGCTATCCTCAACAGCCGCCCCCTCTGTCCGCTCAGCCCCTCGCCAAATGACTTTACACCCCTCACCCCGGGCCACTTTATAATCGGCAGACCGCTCACCTCGTTTCCATCTCCGTGTCTACTGGAAGCCAACGTCAACCGCATAGACCGCTACAAGCGACTAGAGCACACCAGGCAGCATTTTTGGAAACGGTGGTCCAACGAGTATATCGCCGAACTGCAACAACGCACCAAATGGCGCACACAGTCTGCGCCACTAAAACTAAACGACTTAGTCCTGATAAAAGAAGACTCGCCACCACTGTGCTGGCGCCTTGGAAGAATATCCAAACTCTTCCCTGGACCTGACGGCCTACCCCGCGTCGCTGACGTCACTACTGCTCGAGGTCCCGTGCGAAGAGCCATCAACCGCCTATGTCTACTGCCTAGTGGAGAAGAGTTTTGAAAGGCCTGTAGCCTTCCAACGTCCGGGAGTATGTTCGCGCCTCCGCGCGTACCTATCTGCATACCTACGTATCTGTATTTAAATAGTGTCAACTCCACACTTAGTACACGCACTCAAATACTCCTCACACGCACAGCACACACACACATGTCTCATACGCACCGCAAACGTCACTTTGACACCTTTGACTTTGACATTCACCTATGACACAAGACTTACATCTACACGCTCCGTACGGCCACATCATAATTTCGATTGTAATTAAAAAAAGGCTTAATAAACTACATTTTACCTAAAAAACCTTCTTATCATTGTTCGATCACGAACAGGTGCTTTAGATTGTGAATTGAATTGGCATATTTCACTGATATAGCCTCGTTTATTGGAAATTATCTCATCAGTTAGATACGACCGTATTTATGGGTCGATAAATTCTTTGGTCATGCTATTTGTTTTTGTTCATATTAAAATTGTCTTAAGGGTCAATCAACTGTTGAAATAGAAACTACAGACATTCCGTTGATGAGAACTTTATTTCCTTTTAGTACTTGTACATCGTAGACTTATACTTAGTTTAAAAGAAACAAAATGAGACATCGCCTACACGAATACGTTACCTTAACTAAAATTACATGTACAATTATTGCGTACACTAATGAGTTAGAATTTGGACTTAACCAATCACAGAGCAGACCTTCAAGCGAGAGCGGACTATCGTGCTATCTCGTTCTGAGGGATTCGGCAACATCTTCGCTCTCCCTCAAGTGTTGTGTTGCACATCTTCCGTAAGAAATTGTTTAGTTTTAGTAATTTGAAAGTAACTATTATTAGTCACCTTGGTCTACTTCGTTATCTGCAACTCTATTATTCACAATTCCGTAGCAAACCTTTGCTTCGAAGTTTACAAAATCGGTGAATTTCGAAACGATCACCTTTTCCATAAATTTGGCCTCAAGCCATTCCGTTCTTGATCAACCCAAATCAGCCAAGTCAATTTGCCAATTTGCAATAGGCTACAATTCAGCTATCGAGCTACTGCACTATCTCACGACTTTATATATACAAGCTACGTTGTCGATATCGGCTGTTATTTATGTCTCTGTTTCCTTTTTATGCGCCATATTTATGGCTAGTTCATGATTTAAATGGAATATGGAAACGGGTGCCTTTTTTATGCAAGTTTTGTTGAGTAAGCAGTTAAGCTTGCGACCTAAACATTTTTCGGACTCGTTTTTAAAACTTAAAAGGAAAAATCCGGGATTTAATGTAAAAATGGAGGGTAATTACAACCATTTCTTTTTGTAATTATGTTAACGAAATTCCTAAACAAACATATTTGTAAACCAACATGATACAAATGATTCAAGGTTATGTCATTTTCTAATGAAAGATAATAATGCAGAGCCCTTTTTTAAAGTAACGACCATTATTCTCCCGATGTATAAATTGAATAGCGTTTTTTAAGGTTATGTTTTCGTTACTTCTAGATTGGCATGAGACCCCCTCTATTACCTGCCGGTTATCCCACTAAAACTTGCTTTACATTTTAATCAACAAACATAATTAATAAAGTGTTTTAACATCTAAAAAGTAACTGTAAATAACAGTAGAGTCGTCTATGAAGACTGTATCTATTTACAAACTGACTTCACCACTTGAAACTGGCTTGCAATTTCCCAGTCATCTTAACCCTTCAACTCCATCGATCTCCATTATACTATATTTATCATGCTGCTATCTTTGCTAATATATTCTTTAGCACGTCAGAAGGCACTTAAGGGGGCGCGGTCGGCGTCATGCAGACGTTTGCATGTGCGGACATAATGCGTTTGTATAATTTTGTTGTTTTGAGGCACACTGGGAGAAAGATTACTCAGTACTCAATTGTTTATTGCATTCGTATGTTATACGTGAGGTCTTATTAATAAAAAAATTGTGCTTACGTGTCGACTTGAGAACCTCCTCTGTTTTTTCGTCGGTGAAAAATTGGCGAACATATGGATCCGAATAGGGTAAGTGTAGGAGCGGACCATTCCTAATCATGGAGTAGCGTGGTGTCACCTACGATCACATTGTCACTTGTTATCAGGTAAGGCAGCCGAAACACCTCAATAGGTGACGGCGATAGATAAATGTAACAAAGTGAAAAACTGCAAAGTGCCCGTTCTAAAGTAACGACCATTTTTGTCCAGATTTGTAAGTAACAAAAAATTACTTAAAAATTCCACCAAACTTTTAAAGAAAAAATACAATACTCAGAGGCCTTTGGGGCTATTTTTTGAAAATACTGTTTTTTTTTCCAGATCGGCGTGAGACACTTCCCTGGCACCTGCGGGGTGAGCCTGTGTCTCGCAACAGTCATAAGAGGCAAGAATGATCCTTGCTCCCACTACACCAGTACCCTTACCCATCGCCGTCGGCCTCAACGCCTCTTCCATGTCCCGCATCAGACACCCGGCGATTTATCGTCCCCCGCCATAATTGCGATCACCGTGCAATCGGACCGTTTCAATTTGCTATTACGGACCCTTAATGCCCACCTATCGACGGGTAAAAATTGTTTGATTATATACTGGGTGGGTTATATTATAACATATATTATAGTCGTCAACGGTGAGATCATAATTTACGAAGTCGTCCAATATTCAGAATATTGTCAGGTTTAGTTTTGCTTTGAATAACGAGACGTCTTCAAATAACTTCACCTTACTTTGGAAGGTTCTTTCTTCTTACTTATTATCTATTAAGTAATTGTTTTTTTCAGTGGCTTTCTTGTCCACAGACGGGTTGGTACAGGACAAAATATAACACTAATGTTGTTTATAAATACGAAAGTTTCTGAAGGAGTGAGTGTGTATTGTTCCTATGTATTATGTTAATTCTTCACGCCAAAACGGCTCGACGGATTTGAGTGAAATTTAGAATGGACATAGCTTATGCTTATAGCCTGTAATAACATATAGGCTACTTTTAAAAGTTGAATAATGTTAAAACCGCATGTGTTAGGGCGGTGTACAGATAATATTTTATGTTACGATAGTGTTCAAGTCATTCCTAAGAAAATAGCGACAAGCGTTTTACAGCTGTTCTGAAATAAAAAAATCCCCTGGTCCGGGTGTAGCGTGGTGCCATCTTTGACCACATCTTCACTTAATATCAGGTGACTTGTGGTCAAACGCTACACTATAAGAAAAAATGGGAAATGTAGAGTTCTCGCGATATTTGTAAATCCGTGATGTCATGAAGTGGGTTCCGGCTGAAAATCAGTAACCGAGGCTGGTGTACAGCCTCAGTTGTATGCTGAGCCGGGACCTATTTCTGACATCACGCAATGTCGCACCTGTGTATTTTATGTGAGTGATTGTTACTTTTTGTTCTTGTCCCTAATTTGTGCGATATTGTGTGTGTCAGTAATAAATGTATTTTCATTTCATTTTTATTTTGTATTTTCATTTTGTAAAATCTATGGATAAGTAGAGCTGAAGCATGATTCCTGTTCTTATTCAAATAAATTGATGCAGATAATGAAGCTCGCATCCAAGTGATATAAAACATAATATTTTAACACCTCCGTAATAAATGTCCATTTCCATAAAATTTGATCACCAGCGCCACCAGCGTCCCATCGGCGACCAAATCTCTAACACGCCCATAAAGCCCATCAAAAAGTCAAAACACAGAAATATGAAATAATAAAATGGCGTACATAAACCATTCCGGGCGTACCGCGGCCGTTTCGGTTCCGGCTGCGGGCACATTCTTCTTCTTTATGATAGCTATTCACCCCCCGAAGCCTCCGAAGCTCGCTATTTTTACGCGGGTCATCCCTTAAATTCTTTTTATTGCCGGCCTTGTAAATCATTGCGTAATGCTCTAGTGCATTATCCGTCGGGAAACTTCATTATGGCCGGTTTAATGGGTCGGAGGAGCGATAAAATCTAGCTGGCGGCCGGACGAACGGCCGGCCCGGCTGTGAGGTGGGCATCCGTTCTGCCGGATTCGGATAGTCGATACGCCATTTAAGGAACGGAGCTTGTAACCATTGGGATAATGTCTTGAGTATTATGGGTTGTAAAGAAGACTTTAAGGTAATCTACGATATATTTTTGAGTGCCAGCTCCTTTAGAGATCTTGGTGAAGTTGTAAGTTTGGGAATGGGAATTTAGCGGCTTAGCTCGCTGAGTTGTGTTGTCAAAAGTTTATTTTGAAACGTAATTAGTAAACTAAATGCTAATTATTGGAGCTTTGAAATTTGGAGTGTATGTTTATGGAAAGATGTGAATGCACACTGAGAAAGATTTTTGGAAAATTCGCTCCCCAAATGTTAAAGTCGCATGAAAAAATTTCACAGGACTATAAATGAAATAGATTTTTGAACTTTTATGTACGTAGGATCTTATTCATTTATATTATCACAAAAATAATAGAATAAAAAAAAATACCTGATTTAAGTCGCTGCTTGCTGGTCCCAAGAGACTTGCAACATTAATCTTTGGATGGCCAGGCTGATTGATTTTTACTAATTATTCTTAACCCTCTTTCTACCCGGACTATCCCAATTTCTCCGGTATCATGCCCACAACAAACCAACGTGCGATACATCACTTGCAATTTGTTGCGATAGCGCAGCGATAGGGCGCCTGGATTGTACTTTATTGCTCTATAAAACCTGCCTTTCTTTCCCTAATGTTTGGTGTAAATGGTCGGCTGGCTTTATTGTCTTCAGGCCAAAGGTACAGTCGGCGACAAGAGTCGAAGTTTTTGAAGCGATGACACTCAGTGGTAGTGACGTCGGCTTGCGAGCCTTATATACCTAGGTCGTGGGTTCGAAACATACAATGAGTTTAAGCTTTCGATGAAATAAAACATCGTGATAAAAGCTTGGTGGTATGTTCGTCTGAATGGCTAGCTACCATCCTCAAGTTAAGAATCTGTCGCCAAGCACCTATCGGTGTATTCTGGCAGCCCCACTTGAGAGCCAGTTCCCAATCCCGGTGTAGCGTGGTCCCATCTTGTCTGTCTGGTGACTTGTGGTCATAATGCTGTAAGTAGAATAGAAAAAAAGTCGTTGTACAGTCACACATTTTCAGATTACCTTCAACATTATAAACATCATCATCATCACCTTTGACCGCATCATCACTTAACATTAGATGTGTTGTGTTACTAATGCAAAAGTTTTTGAGCTAGTCTGTATGTCTGTTACCTCTTTACGCTGAAACGGCTCAACAGATTTGAGTGAAATTTTAGATAGCTTATATATTTGGATTAACACAAGCTACTTTTCATCCAGGAAAAATGATCCTGCGGGATACAGAGGTACCCACGGGGCGCGACTTGTAAAAATATTATACAATATCATCTACCCTTCATCTCATATCATTGTGCTATTGAATCTGTGCAACAATAAACACAAAATTTAATACGTCCATTGATTGAAACCAAATTTTGTATCAATTTCGGAACGCTGCTGGGCTATTTTGACCCCCTGTCGAGGTCTAAGGGCTCTGTGATCTGATGCCCTCGAGGTACGTTAAGATTAGTGATTAGGTTACATGTGTAGAAGTGACATTTTAGTGTAGGCAAAATAAATTACCTTTATTAAACGCTCGGTTGTTTGGTTTTTTTCAGTGATCGCCTGACAATTTACCTCCCTCAAGCTAAGAATCTGTTTTTTAACAAGCATTTAACGGCAAATATCTGATTTAATACCTACGTTTATTATCTGCTTTTTAGTAGCTAAGTACATTGTCGTTTTAACCTACATAGACAGATATATTGGAAACGCTTTTATTCTGGCAAATAAATGACTTGATTATAGGGCCCCCCTATTCTTCTCATACTTTAAATTTGTAGGTACTTTTGCGTGCCTATACCTTCTTTTTCTTTCCATCTTGCCCCTTCTACCCATGTTTTCTTCTCTCTAAGCGTAATACAAGAACCCCCGTGACGTGTACCCCCCGGGAATCGAACTCATTACCCGGGATATTGCATTATAATGTAAAAATGGGTATTAGCCGTAATGACGAAGCGTTTTACCGATCTCCCACAAATGAATACAAAACTTTTTCTGAATTTCTAATTTGAATTTTGGCTCCTACTGCTTTTGATAAATGGTATTCAAATGAGTTAGCATTTACTTGTTTGAACTCACGAATTTGAAATTGATTGATTGACACCCTCGCTTGTGTTGGTGGCCTTTAACGGTGATGCATGTGTTCGAAAGAAATAAGTGAACGAAAAAATCTTGAGGAAACCGAGATGAATCCATTTTATTATATTATTTACTAGTGGTGCCCCAAAGTTATTCCACAAGTACATTTTTCAGGGATAAACCTGGGACTAACATACAGGCTATAAATTAAGCTGACTTCATTCCGAATTTTACTCAAATCTGTTGATCAATTCATCGTGAAGAAATAACAAACACACACATTATATATTTATTACCTACGCTCACTCACTCTCTAGGTACCTTTTTTAAACTACTTTCAGGGTAGCGTTTGACCACAAGTCACCTGATGTTAAGTGACGATGTGGTCGAAGGTGGCGCCACGCTACACCTGGACTGGGAACTGGCTCTCAAGTGGGACTGCCGGAACACGCCGATAGGTGTTTAGCGGCAGATTCTTAACAAGAGGATGGTAGCTAGCCAGGCAAGTACTAGAAAATACCCTACCACCAAGCTATGGTTTCATCACGATGTTCACCGAAAGCTCAAGCTCATTGTAGGATTCGAACCCACGTTCTACGGATCGCAAGCCGCCGTCACTGCCACTAAGCCAGCGGTGAGGTTGGTAGATGTCGCATGCCCTTGAAAGTTCTTGGACATGCCGGCTTCCTCACGATGTTTTCCTTCACCTTTTTGAGCGATGGCAAATCCGCACATAACTTATTAAGTCATAGGTGCGGGGCCGAGAGCATTCGAACTCAGTTTCGGCGCCTTGTAAGTTGTAAGTCGCACGCGTTACCGTTCGGCCACCATCGCTCTAACTTATCGTCAAACTTATAACACCCCTCTTTTTGCGTTGGGGGTTAAAAAATCTGATTTACTTGATATCTTTCACACCCGTCATTTCTAAGCACGATTGTAAACTAACAATGAGTTACCGCCGCAACTAAGCTCGCTCTATAATTCTGTTCACAAAAGACCGCCTGTAGAGCGCAAGATTAATGCTTGCGCCACCTAGTGGGCTCTATTGAAATGAGATGTTTGCGGTACCGCGTAATTTGATGGGGTTTAATAGAATAGGTACTGGGATAAGACTGGCAAGTTTGTTGGCGAAAGGGTTTTGTGGTCGAAATGGATCACGACACGACAATCTAGTAGATTAGCAACACTTGCAAGGTTTGGCATAAAACGTCAAAAAAAGTTGCGATCGTCGTGGGTTCGAATCCTACAATGAGCTTGAGCTTTCGTTGCAGGAAAATATCGTGATGAAACCAAAGTTTGGTGGTTTTAAGTGCTCGCCTGGCTAGCCATCCTCATGTTAAGAATCTGTCGCCAAGCACCAATCGGTGTGTTCCGGCAGCCTCACTTGAGAGCTTTCCCAATCCAGGTGTAAAGTGACTTGTGGACAATCGCTATCCTGTAAGTAGTAAAAAAGCTTAACGTAACTCTGATGGCCCAGGAAACAAATTAAAGGATTTGTAATTTACAGGAGAGAAGTTTATAAATTTGGCAAACTGCCTTATAAAATTAAAGGTACTGAAAAGTAAAATACAGACCTACCTAGGTATTTATCAATCTTTTTTAATATAAATATTTGCTTATTGGGAAGAACGTATACCAAAAAAAAAAAATAGAGATTAAATAAAAATTACTTACTGAGTTTGGACATTGGCAAATAAATGTA
Organism: Opisthograptis luteolata; assembly: GCA_931315375.2. NCBI lineage: Eukaryota > Metazoa > Arthropoda > Insecta > Lepidoptera > Geometridae > Opisthograptis > Opisthograptis luteolata. The sequence continues at coordinate 12,945,944 of OV928043.1, forward strand.
TTAAATGTGCTTTCCGAACCATATTATTCTTTGCTGTTTTATATGTTACAGGAATCAAGTAGTATTTACCAATCAATTACATCGTAATAAACAAGACAACGTAAAGTAAAACTACATATGAAGTTCTTGTATTTAAGTATTTTTATATTAGCGCCATCTGTGTATTTTTGACAGAACTCTTTGGGCGCTATTGAATGAAGCATACCAACTTGTTAAATTTGTATCTGTTTCATAGAACATTACACAGAGGTCGCTACTAAACACGAAACCTACAGTTACTTGTTAACGCCATCTACCGAAACTAGTTTGAACTAAAATTATGTTTAGATCGTTATTCAGCAAGTTACAAAAAAGTTCCAATAACTACCACTAGATGTCACTTTGTTTATATATATCTGGTAATAATTTTGGTACAATATTTTATGAAAACTAATATTAATTAATGTTAGTTTAGTAAATAGATAATTTAATTTTCTCAAGCAGTTTATACATCTTACTTTGTGCTGAGTGCTCACTGCTCAGACCTAAATAAAAATTTCAGCGTAATATTTTCACTGCGCAAAAAGTTTTCATTAGCTCATTAATTTTTATAACAAAATAATTATATTCTTGTAGTTAAACATTTTATGAAACATTCGAAGGCAACATGATTTTTAGATAGGTACCTACATCTAAATAGGTACTTAAATAAATACCTTTCCACGTATAAATTTATTCTGAAGGATTTCCTGTTTTATACGTATATCAACTTTCAGTATTTCACAATAAACATTCTGTCCAAATACGAATCCATTTATATTTTTATTCCGTTCAACAAAAGGTTTCCGCTTTTCAGCTGTCAATTTGCATCCAACAACCCTTTGTGCTACTGATAACTTCACTTTTATTACTGCCAGACGTAATTTTAATACAGGAATCGGAGCTGCTAATTAATTCCTTTTTATTATTCTCACTGTTTTTTCTCTTTATTAAATTTGTATCTGTACTAATATATAAAGAGTAAAGATTTGCCTGTTTGATTATTACGGTTAGGGTAGCGTTTGAACTCAAGTCACCTGATGTTAAATGACGATGTGGTCGAATATGGCGCCACGCTACACTTGGATTGAGAACTGGCTCTCAAGTGAGACTGCCGGAACACACCGATAGGTGCTTGGCGACAGATTCTTAACAAGAGGGTGGTAGCTAGCCAGACGAGTAGTATAAAATATCCTACCACCAAGTTTCATCACGATGTTTCCCTTCACCGAAAGCTCAAGCTCATTGTAGGATTCGAACTCACGTCCTACGGATCGCAAGCCGACGTCACTACCACTGAGCCATCATCGTTATAAAAAACGCTATAAATGCCTATCGGAATGCCTTCCATTACAATGAATACCTGTATGAAAATAGAAGACTAAACCTAGGTATCTACTCAAAGACGAAAATATTTTATTAAGAGTCCACGTAAAGGCTAAAGTGCAAGAAAAGATTAATAGCGAATGCTCACGAAGCGAAAGAGATAAGTGAAGCTAAAAAGAATTAGCGTTTTTTACTGTTTAATAACGCAAGTAGGTACAGTCGATGACAAAAGTTGCTGAGGACATATAGTTTTCTGAGTTTCTTTAGCATATTAGAGTTCTTAAGACACCAAATATTAGTGATCTGGTACAGGTTTGGAAAATTGAGAATGATCATCTTCTTTTGTCGCTGACTGTACCTAAATGGTCATTAATATATAGCTCAAAATTAGCACGGGATAGAATAGTCTTAATTGGAACTTACTTGCTGCGCCCCGCGGTTTCAGCCGCGACTTCCCGTTACCCCACAGGAACCTTCTTCCGGTAGTAGCCTTTGTGTAAATCCAGGGTATAAGCTATTTCCATTCAAAATTTTACTCAAATCCTCTCACTAGTTTTTACGTGACAGAGCAACAAACATACATACATAAATACTCACAAACATTCGCGGTCATACCTAATATTAGTAGGATATAAGTACCTATACCTATGCATATCTATAAATATTGAAGCGATGTTAGCTTATTTGTATCGTAGCGACGCGAACGTGTTTTCGTGGGTTCCTACAATGAGATTAAGCTTTCGGTGAAGGAAAACCTCGTGATGAATATAGCGCTCGTTGGTAGGGTATAGCTTCGTGGTGCTTGCCTGCATAGCTACCAACCACAATTTAAGAACCTGTCGCCAAGCACATATATATCAGTATGTTGTTTCTTTTGAAAATCAGTGCCCAGTCCAAACGTAGCGTGGCGCCGCAAACGACCACATCGTCATTTAACATCAGGTGACTTGTGGTCAAACGCTAACCCGCAAATTATAAAAAAAATTGGTTGTCTATAAAGTCGGTTTACTGACGATAGTTGAACGTGACAACGTCGATTGGCCGATTGTGCTTCTTTGTCGCTCGTTCCGCGCTCTCGCTTGCACTTCAAGCCATACATGGAACGCCTCAGAGCGAGGTAACGGCGCAGAGCGAGGTAACGCCGCATGAGTCATGTTTTTTCGTGCGTGCAGCCGGCTCTATCGAATTATAAGACGTTGTCATGTCAAAAACACACGGTTACAATCACGGGGCACAGTTTAAGTACCAACTTCCTAAGCGAACATTTTCTTTGGGTAAGAAAGAAAAGCAAAAACTTTTTGGTAATAAAAATTCAACAGTTTGTTCTAGGCAGTGATTGAAAAGAAAAATGTTCCAATTCCATTCCCGCCCCAAGTTTTTCCAAACCTGCCAATCTGCTTCAGTAGGCTTGTGTTGTTCAAGAACGAACTAGGTCTAATAGCGCTCCTATAGACGATCTACGCGAACTAGATCTCGCGATCCTTAATTCGTTAGTTCTTTCGATAAGACCGACTTGTAATAGCGAGAGTGAGCGAGAACGCGGCGCCACCCGAGCTCGTGACGTCACTACTATATATTAGTAATACAGTACACAATCTACAACTTAAATCTAGAATAAACACAATTCAGTTATTTTAAGGATTAACATTTGGAACCAACTTATTTTTAATTATTTTTTTCTTAACTGAAATATTAATAACATAATCAATTTGAACGTTAAAATACATGCATTTTATGAAATAACTACTGTAACAAATAAAATTTAACCAAAAACAAAAGTCATAAAATATTAGAAATCTTGATAAAAATAACTAAATCAAAATTGCTGCATACGTTTACACACGTTAAACCTATAACACCCCTCTATTTTCATCGGGGATTAAAAACGAGTGCAACTGCTGTAGCAAAGCACCCAAACGATCTGCATTTCCCTGGTTTAAGATGGAAGCTAACGAACTAAAAGAGTGATCTAGTTCGCTAAGGACCTACGAACTAAACTGAGCGCTCCAGGTCGCGAACGCGCAAGACTATACCTCAGGCGGCCAGAGGCATCGATGTTTAATTAAGGCGAAGACACTGCCCTTATAAATCAAACCAGCGTGCCCTAGTTCTCACATTATTTTCGCTGGGCCCCTTAGGGCCACAGCAATTTTTTTTCTCCCCCGCGAAGGTGATAAATGGTGGACGTGAAATGGCGGAATTCTCCAGCGGTGAGTTATTATCAAATTCACTCGTTATTAATGCGTTAGTTTGGATTGATTGGTGGTTTATTTGAGTCAGGATGGTAGGCTTTGTTTTGACCCAGATTTTGTGTGAGAAGTTATTTGTTTATTTGGCTTGCACTCAGGAGAAATGAATAAATGTCTACGGAGGAACACTTGGTAATAAGTTTTTTTTTATAGTTTGAGTGACAAACAAGATAGATGGACATCACATTATTTCCAACGAAAATAGACAGATGAACAAAAAACACAGTCATTCAAGATGGGTGTAAAACGCCTCGGCGACGGTGGCCGCTTACCACCAGGATGGTCATCTACTTGTTTTCCAATCTATTACATAAAAAAGCCTTATATGTAATATTGGTAAGCCTGATGATAGCAACTCCTGACTCACAACTCACCTGACTTTCTGTCCATAAGTGATATTTTTCGACCACCATAAATCAGTGCCTTGCCACAGGTAGCCCTCACGATTAAGTCCTTGCGATTTGTGTGTTTGTTGGTTTGTTCTGTCCTACTATTACGCCACACGACGCATTGACGTGATTTCATGCTAATGGAATAACATAACAATTGATGTCTAGAATATAACAATTTTTACTTGCACATACACACACACACTCACTCGTATACATACACAACACTCATCACATCTTGTAATTTTGTATTAATAATAGTTTTTTAGCCCATACTCTCTCTTTGAGAGAAGGCCAGAGTCCCAGATGTGGGAACGTGGAAGGCTGATAATGATGATGATGATGAATAGTTTTTTTCTATTACTTACATACCCTTAATTTAGATTTTATTGTAATTTGTGTAATCCTATTTTGGCATTATTGTATAACAAATGTTTGCCTATTTTCTAATTGGAAGGCTGCTGGATTACTTATATAAGTAAAATAAAACGTAATAAAATTTATCTCGAAAAAATGTACGATTGTTGTTTGAATCTTTACGCAAATGAAAACCCGGGGCGCCGTTTGTAAATCCAGTACATATAAAGTTTTGTTTTGACGTTCACAATCACGCGAGCTTTATTAGTAACTTAATACTGTTGTTTTTATTCAAATACCTATCCCATTAGTGTGTGTAGAATGCGAACTTCGATACACACTTCGTTAAAATAACTGTTCCAACAAAAGTATGTCATTTAACAACGCTTGTGAATTATATTTCAAAGCGATGAAGGTGGTAGTGATGTCGGCTTGCGCTTGCAATTCGTCAGGTGTGGATATGAATCCTACAATAAGCTTGGGCTTTCGGTGAAGGAAAACATCATGATGAAAGCATAGCTTGGTGGTAGGGCATTTTCTAGTCCTCGCCCAGCTAGCTATCATCCTCGAGTTAAGAATCTGTCGCAAAACACCTATCGCTGTGTTCCGGCAGCCTTACTTGAGAGCCAATTCCCAGTCCAGGTTTAGCGTAGTGCCACCTTCGATCACATCGTCACTTATCATCAAGTGACTTGTGGTCAAACGCTACCATGTCAGTAGTAAAAAAATATATTCTCGTGTGTTTCCAGAATAGGCCCCAAAAATGTACGAGATTTTGTCTGTAAAAACTGATGCAGCCTTGAAAAGGGTCGATCTTATGTTGCTACCATTGTTTCAATCTGGGCCTTTGTTACACTTTATAAAACGAAAGTTGTTACCCCACATTTTTTGTACCATTAATGTTTTGGGAAAAAGGTTGAGGAAGGAAAAGGTGTTACGTCATCGTTGACTATTATTTCAATAGGGCTGCGTCTTGGGTTGGTTATATTATGATTCATTAAGGCAATTAAAAATTAATTAAGCTTATGTGATAATCCGATTTGAATTAGGAACTAAAAAAACATACGCGTCAACAAGAACCTACTCCGTTCTTCGTCGGTTAAAAATAAAATGTAACAACTAAGAACTGAATGAAACTAAATAATGAAAAAAAATAATACACAAGCATTTAACTAAGATAAAACATTATAATCAAAAGTGTAGGATTAGTAATGAAATATATTTTGAATATAATTAAAATACACCATTTATAAATAATAATGATTTAATTCGTTTCTAGATTCATCTATACGAAAACTTGCTGCAACTCTGTTTTGCCTCAACTCATTAGAATTGGCCTACTGCTGGGTAGCACCATCTTTGACATCATCGTCACTTAACATGAGATAACCTGTGGTCAAACACTAGCCAGCGAGTATAGAAAGAATCTGAAGAATTAACAAACTCCTTGAATCTATATTAACCATATTATCTATATATACCGGCATAACGAATGACAAAAAAAAAAGTTGGAAATCAAACGAATCAAATTTTAAGTGTTAATGTTAAAAAAAATACAAGGTTTTTTTATTTTTATTTATTTTAACTTCTAGCGTTTGACCACAGGTAATCTAATGTTAAGTGACCATGTGGTAGAAAGTGACGTCACGCTACACGAACTGGCTCTCAAGTGAGGCTGCTGGAACACACCGATAGGTGCTTGGCGTAGTTTTTCTTGTTCAGGAGGTTGGACCTTCATCTCAGATATAAATTGTAAAAAATTTGCTAAATTTAAATGTAACTTAAATTTAAGCTTATCGTATACTATTTTATGTCGCGTTAAGTTCAGTCTTAGTTAAACTTTCTTTGAGCTCGGGATCTTGGTCCAGGAGCTGTTTTCCTTCTGGAGTGTCAATCGCAGGGGCTTCCCCGTGGTAGGTGTCTTCAGTATACACTATATTCTGCTTCCTCATTGTGCCATGGAACTGGAAATGAAAACTTCAATTTTATTTCACGTAACTACTCTACAAAAACTTTTCAACAAAAACTAAAAACTGAGAAATAAAATAATACACCCGCCCACTCACATACAGTTCTGACCCCCTAGTTAGGATTCCCTGTATCTAGAGGTATCAGATACTTTAACTGTAGCGGGAATCTAACACGCGACCACACGCTTCGCAGTCGGCTATGCGCTCGTTGTGCCACATCAGTCTTGAAATAAGTTTCAGAGTTATGTAATTTAGCTTCAGCAAATGTTACTAATTTCGACATATTATTTATTAATATCCTCCAACTTTCAAAAAGAGATATTGTCACATAATTTCAATGTGAAACTTTTTAATATTTTTTTATGATTATTACGACGTGGTACGCAAGAGAAATTCTCTAAGCTAAGTCCTAAAAATATTCGTCGACGTCAATTAAATTAGACTTAACAACTTCGTCCTCTTACTTAATTTTACATTCAAGAGATTGTTAACGGCTTTTTACCTGTATTTTCTTAATTATTTATGATAAAAAATTGATGCATATAAAAATTCTTTCGACTTTATGAATGAAATTTGGAATGGAGATAGCATATACTGACACTTACGCTATTTATCCCGGAAAAGATTCCTGCGGGATAACGGGAAGACGCGGACGAAATTGCTATTTATCCCGGAAAAAGATTCCTGCGGGATAACGGGAAGACGCGGACGAAATTGCTATTTATCCCGGAAAAAGATTCCTGCGGGATAACGGGAAGACGCGGACGAAACAGTGTAGTTTTAGTATTTCTATATTTCTGTGCAGACAACTATAACCATGCGATGCCGTGCCAAGAATGCCGGTGCACAGCAACGTCGCAAATTGAAATATTTATCCTCGCCAGGGACAGATAGCGGGTAATGCCTTGAAGAATGCCGATCATAAGTCAGGAACGTGCTGTTGTTTTGTTTTATAACTGGCCGTTTTTAGCAGTTTTACCTGCGTGAACTGCAGAATTAGCTAGCGGTTCTGGGTTCGAATCCCGGTAGGGGCAAATATATTTCTGATGAACAGGAATACTTGGACCTGAGTTTTGGATATTTCTGTCTATACAAGTATTTATATCTCTATACTAGCTGCGCCCCGCGGTTTCACCCGTGTCTTCTCGTTATCCCGTAGGAACCTTTTCCTGGATAAAAAGTATCCTATGTCCGTGCCTGGTCCCAAGCTACCTCCCCACCAATTTTTTTTTTTTTTTTACTTTTTACAGGGTAGCGTTTGACCACAAGTCACCTGATGTTAAGTGACGATGTGATCTAAGATGGCGCCACGCTACACCTGGACTGGGAACTGCATTATTATGCTGTATTATTATTTTCAGCTAAATCGGTTCAGCCATATATAGATTAAGTACCTATGTACGAGTATATCATTGTCTAGTACCCGTAACACAAGTTTCGAGCTTAATTTAGGGCTAGGTCAGTTTGTGTGCAATTATTCCCGATATTTATTAATTAATTTATTTAATTATTTAATTGTAAACTACTGATGCACTCCCTTTATTTTCCGGTAAGACTTCGTGCGCGTTTATATAACTTAGTTTTCTTTGTGACATTGCAATGTAGCATTTTTTTACTAGTCTTGCGTCTCGGTTTTTCCCGCTTGGACTACACTTGATGGCTATAAAAAGTGTCGTCCATATCCAGTTTTAGGGTGCGAGCTATCTCCACAGCAAATCGCATCAAGATCGGTTAAGCGATTTAGAAGTAAAGAGGTAACAAACAAATAGAGCTACTTTCGCTATTTCTTGTATTAGTACGGATATGAAATGTTCACTATTTTACTTAATACTCAATACTGTTTTCAATACTGTAGGTAAGTAGGTACATACTTTTTCTTACTTACTTCTTTACTATATCTAAGTATAATAGATTATTATCATTTAGAATTACAAATTACCTAATTTAAACTAGGTCGTGTTGTTTAATCGAAGACATTTGGTTTACGCTCTTCGTATTATTCTAAATTATAGTTACAAATGTCGTTTGCTAAGTACACGATCAACAGCGCTTTCGCAAGCCATAATTATTCCTAATCTCCTTCAATTTGTGGCAAACACTAGAATTTTAAACACTAGTACTATTATTTTGTGAGAAAACGTATTATTTTTTTTTGGTGAATTTATTATTTTCTTATAGATTCTGACTAGATTGTGAACCCCAGGGATTGTTTTTTTACTTTCTCTACAAAAAAAAACCTAGTCTCAGCAGTGAAAACATGACCAGTTATGCAGATTAAATTAAAACTACGTCAATTATATTACACTAGCTGTTCCCCGCGGTTTCACCCGCGTTGGCTACAGTTTATCGCGATAAAGTATCCTATGTCCTTCTTCAGGATTCAAACTATTCGCATTTATAAGTAGTATATATAAGTAAGGGATAGACAAAATGGAGAAATGGAAAATGGAATGGTATTTAGCTGATGTAGCTAAGTGTTTTCGCCAAATTCATTGTCACACAAATATTTCTTCAGAAACGTCAATTTAGCAAGAATTATCAAATGTATTTATTTAATCTTACAATGACAAACTAAACTTTAAAGCGGAAAATGGTACTTCTTAAAAATTTAATTGGAAATCCTTTAAAAGACGCATAATACCGTTCAATAGACACATTTGTATCTGATACTCCAAGGTATTCAATACAATAGAGGACCAAACAAGATGGAAAATGCTCCAACGAGAAGAGTTCCGACCTCAAATGAAGAAGAAGAAGACTCCAGAAAAGATAACAACAAGGCCCACCACTCTCACCTTATCCCACAAGGACATGTTGAACCCAAAGTTGCAGTGGAAGAACTCGTGGTGCTGATCGTGGAAGACCGCGTCAGGCTGCCAGGGTTGCCACCACTGCGACTTGAAGTTGATGCCGGAGTGGTCGAGGATGCCGTGGTAGTAGTTGTAGATGGCCACGGCGTAGAAGGGAACTGGAAACATGAACAGTAGAAGTTTTGAATTGTAATCTATTTTTCCACATTACAACTCAACATGTTATATTTAATTTATTACTTCAAACTAAAAATAATTATACAGACAGACAGACAGACAGACAATAATTTTAATTAATACCATAACAATGAAATAAAAAAAGTAAATAATAATAAACTAAAACCTAAACTAATAACTAAAATACATTATTAAAAGAAGTCCCTTTAGCCAAGGTACCGAAGATACTGGCAGCGTTCCCCCTTTGGATGGCTAGACTCATTCTTTGTCCGAGGTAGCTGCCAGCTCTTCGGTCTCCGGTGAATCTCTTTTTTAGATGTCATAATGTTAAACACAGAGCTTTGAAGTGGTAATGGCTCAGCTCAGCTGGTAATGACGTGGACTTGCAATCAATACGTCGAAAGTTCAAATCCTACAGCGAGCTTGAGCTTTCGGTAAAGGAAAAACATCGTGATGAACCATAACTTGGTGGTAAGGAATTTCCTAGTGCTCGTCTAGCTAGCTACCACACTCAAGTTAAGAATCTGTCGCCAAACACCTATCGGTGTGTTCTGACAGCTTCACTTGAGAGCCAGTTCCCAATCCAGGTGTAGCGTGGCGCCATCTTCGACCACATCTTCACTTAAGATCAGGTGACTTGTGGTCACTGTCACACACTAACCCGTATGTAGTAAAAAAAAAAACTTACGCCAATGCACTGGTACGGTGAACAGCGGTAGACACATGGTCAGCTGTACATGCATGATCTCTACCGGGTGGATAGCGGTGACGGAGAAGGCGGTTGGCTGCTTGTACTTGTGGTGGAGCTTGTGGAAGTGCTTGTACAGCCACGGAGTGTGGTACATGCGGTGGAGGATGTAGGTTGTGTAGTCCTGTAAAGGAAAACGAGGTTTGATCATGAGGTTCATCAAAGTTAGTCGGAGGAGATCTGTTTGTTCCGAAGATATGACAAACTCCTTTGTTATCATTTGGAATGTTTTGTTTACCATCATCGAAATTTATTTTGGAATTTCGTTTAATCAGTATGGCTTAATTATTTTTTTGACGTTGCTGTGAATATTTGTTTTAGATAAATTTTGTTTTAGTCGCAAAATTGTTGGTCCTGAAAATGCCGACCATATTTACCGGCACTGATCAATATCCATTGCTTGTTTTCGCTCTATCCACGCTACATTGGCGAAGTTCTCGCCACGCCGTAGAAGCCATCCAAATAAACAGATGAATTTGGTATAAATTATTTTGTCTAGGTCTAGTATACCATAAGTTTTTGGTATATACCATTCATGTAAATAATCTCAAAGTAAAAAGAAGGAACACTATACCTACTCAAAATATTACTCACAGTGTAAATAAAAATAACCGGGAACTGCAGGAAGAACCAAATCCAACCATGCTCGTCGAACTGGTAGTACACCGTTGAGGGGTTCTCATTGTAGATGTAGCAGGCGAGGAAGGCAGAGAAGGAACCGGTGATAAGCAGCGAGAAGGTCCCGACCGCGATCTCGTGTCGCTCCAGCTCAGGTGACAGCCACTTGGTAGGCTGGATCTTCCACTCGTGGGCCAGGTGACGCCTGTTTATGTAGAAGTACCACTGAAAGCAGTATGTGTTTGTATTATATCAGTACCTGTTTTAGAGGTTTTTAGAGTAGCAGTAGTAGAATTTATGCTGTTAAAACGTGAGGGTTTGAATATTAGACCTAATATTTGGATCAAGTTTTGTATTTTGGATGTGCAGCCCGATTGATTTTAGCAAGAGACTTCTATCACTAAGTGAATTTTAGAGAAAATTGTACAAGCAACTGATACTTGTTTGACCTTTGTCGCGAAATATTATCTTGATGTTAACAATGTACTTTTATCTTGTTTCTAAATCATTAAAAGACGAAATGTCCTAATGAAAGATACCTCGATAATGTATGTGACCAAACTCAGGTAGGTACCTACATGAACACGTGTGATTTATGATAATAAGTAATCTAAAGCAAAAGGATTTGATTACACTCAGTGACGTAATTGTGATTCAATATTGTTACATTTTATGTCATCAAATGTGACAAAAACAGAATTTTGAAAATGTTACTTAATGAGAGGCATTACTGCGTATCTTTAGCCCCTGGGAGTAAATTCTTCACCTCAGATCCACATTTTTCCTCATTTACTGTCTTTGCGAAATTAATGCAGGATCTAAACTTCAAAAGTTGAAGTGTTGAATGTAAAACCGAGAGCAACGTTAAGGGAATCTGTCTTATGTATTTAACAGTTCATAAACCTATTTATTTTACTTAGTAATATATTATCATCACCAGCTCACACTAGCTCTAAGATCTTTCTTTTTCTGTTGTTAAGGTGAAACGATAATGCGTTATCTACTCGTATATATCTATCTATCAATCCTATGTTGTCTTATTCCTTTAAATTACAGTCAGCAATAGAACCGAAAGGTATTATAGATCACAGAATAAGAAAAAGGTCACTCAATCATTCTCTAACAACTTCAATAACTTACATGTAAAAACCCTCCCATGATGAAGTAGATGCTACAGGAGACGATATGGGCGCTGATGAAGATAACTCCAAAGTTCTCCATCTTCAAGTTCTGTGAGGTGAAGAGATCGATGATGTCTTTAGTTGTCACATTCTGGTTGGTGTTAGTGTGACCGGTGATTTGCTTCAACGCGGTGACTAGAATCACCACCCATTCTCCTGCAAAACGACAAAAAAAAATGTATGAAACGAAACTTTAGCTCTGAAATTGCAATATACTGTTTTAAACTACCATGGTCAGTAACATTAGAAATAGGTTTTAAAACGGGATGATTACCATGCTCTTGTTTTTGTCTGAGTTCTCGATATTTCGGCACTTTGCAAGCGCCATAGTCACGAGAATTCAACTTGTAATTTTGTGATCATAATTCTACCTAATTATCAACCATCAAACCTAATTCTAATTTTACCAATTCAGTTCTGAATTTCGATCTATTTTTAGAATCTGATATTATTAGTTTTATTCCGGGTAAGATATATTGCTACAAGATAAGATGAAAAATATATATAGTCATCTGACGATAACAATAATGCTGGAAACAACGGAAAAGATAAGTATTTTATGATTCCCATGAGAACTACGCGTTACAAGTTCCTCCATAAAGAAAATAGGAATAAATTCATAAGTACTTTGCCCGTAAAATGCTAATCTTAAGGCATTAGCAAATTTAGATATGATATTGTTATGCCAAATTAGATATTGTCTGAGACTTAATCAACGATTACAACACAATAATAATAAACTGATAATGTATGTTTATCAATCGATCAAGCAGAGGTGTAATCATGCTAAATGGCATGCTTTTTACTAATGATATTGTTGTCAGGACAGTTTATTTCAATGATTTCATTTCACAGACGATTTCCTATAAATTGCTCTCACTCATAATAAAATTGTTATCAGAGACATAATGGAGATAGACAAGGCATATGAAAAACTACTTCATTTTTATGATGAACAAACTAGTTTAGCCCCGCGTTTTCACCCGCGTCTTCCCGATATCCCGCAGGAATCTTTTTCCGGGATAAAAAGTAGCCTATGTGTTAATCCAGGGTGTTAGCTATCTCCATTCCAAATTTCGTGCTGTAGTTTTTGCGTGAAGGAGTAACAAACATCCATCCATCCGTCCATCCGTCCGTCCATACTCACAAACGTTCACGTTTATAATATTAGTAGGAAGTAGAGACAATTGTTTTAGCCACATATCTCAACTTATTATTTATTTCTTTGATTCTGACGAATTTGTATGATACAGGCAAAAGTTACTTCTCAAAACGGATATCATTTTTTGAAGCATCTTTTTAAATTCATTTGCGTCATAGATCTTTACTTACTTTCAGGACAATGATCACAAAAACAAATACTAACGAGTTATGAGAGGGAAATGTTATACCTTCTTTAAAATTTATAAGTTTATTACAATAACTACTGATCAGTCATGGACTTCGATTTGGAGATTCGCTGAGCGAAACCTTATTATTGTTAAATCATCATTAACGTCATTCATCGATAGGAAATATGACGTTAGTGATAACGGGCATTCGTTTGCCGGATCTCCTAGAATAGTTTCAAACTGGTATACTCCATCAAACATACAACAAGGTAATTGTGTAATAAAACCTATCTTGGTTTTATTGAAAGAAAATTTTCTGTTCACATAATTTGGAACAATATGTAAACATTTAGAATTTTGGCTATTAGGTTTGTACCTAAAAGATACCAGGTCGTCTGGCGGATGAATAAATAAATGTCTTGTTATCGGACGAATAGGGACTAATAATAAAGGCTAGATATATTGTTTGATCTGAATATTTTATGATTGGTCAGCTAAACAATTTTGATGTTGGAGATAACATTTTATATAATTTGTTACCTCTCAAAGTAGCTCCAAATGTAAAGACAGCAAACGTTGCGATAATGGTGCTAATGAACTCAGGAAGTCTTTCGAAGAACTTCTCCAAGGATTCTGCATATTTCTCGATCCACTTCACTCCATCTGTCAGTGGATCCCAGTACTTTGAACTTGCAGTTGTTTCTGCTGTTGTTACATTTTCCTTGGCCACTCCGTTCGTCCTCTGCCTGACTTCTGTTTCTGCCATCCTGGAAGTGTAGTGTTGAAATTAAGTCAAACGCATAACTGTAACGTCAGCTCTATTTATTTTAGTAAATTTGTTATCAAAGATCAAGACAACTTTTAATTATTCTGTACTAATCCAATTCAATCACTTTTAGGTAAAACTGACAATTTTGCGGCCTCCTCTTTTATTTAGAATTTTTTACCAGGTTAGGTTCTCGAGTGCTGATCACAAACCGAAAGATGCTCTGTAGGTAGGCTCTCTACACCGACAATGTAAGAGTCGCAGGGAGCCGATGGATGCTAATGGCTAATAGCCGTTCATGGTGGCGTTCAAAGAGGGAGGCCTATGTTTAGCAGTGGACTTCTTTCGGCTGATGATAATGATGATGGTCAGGTAGTAGGTATAATTCTTGATCAGGACGCATTTGTGTAGTTTTACTATAATATAATTGAGTGGACTGATAACTTACCTTTGAATTAATTATTTCACTTCTTCATCTATGTAACACGTCTTTTTTGCACTAATTATGATATGAAAATGATTATGCTTCATCGCGATTATGTATAACTTAGCGGATTTCATGATAACATACATAGTAATAATATGTGAACTGTTTAGTAATATTCAGATTAAAATTTATCTGATAACCTTTAAAATTGTATGAAAAGGATACATCAGTTCTAGACCTTCAAAATTTGGCAGATAATAAAATTAGCAAAGGTCGTAGGTGTGTAAAATAAAAACTGAAATCTTTTATTCATTAGTTTCTTTGTCCGTGGTCTATTATATCGCAACGCAGGAGTATCGCCATATAAAGTTGACGAAATATTGAAGTATTTTTATTACAAAAAATTGGAGAAGAAGAATCTTCAAAAAACTGTAACAAAATTATAACAATTTCAAGACCCGCTTTCATCACGAGTAAAAATCACGAGCGAAGTGGTTTAGATCTTTCGAGACGAATTTTTTTATCAAATTTTTTTAGCTCCCTCATCAGTCGTCGAGTACTCTCCAACCTCACCCTATTAGTTGTAATTGAATTAAATTGGACCCTCTACCCTTTCTTAGAAGAGACACACAATTTCTGAAGCATCATTACAAAATAATGAAATAAAAAAACCGGCCAAGTGCGAGTCGGACTCGCGTACGAAGGGTTCCGTACCATCCTACTATCCCTACTTCCCTATACTATACGAAAGTAACTTTGTCTGTCTGTCTGTCTCGCTTTCACGCCTAAACTACTTAACCGATTTAGGATAGTTCGAACCTGTGGAAGGAAAAAGGATACTTTTTATCGCGATAAACTGTGGACCACGTAGGTGAAACCACGGGGAACAGCTAGTTATCTATGAAAACGGCAAAAAATCAAGTTTGTTGTATGACAAGCCCCCTTAAATATTTATGTTATTCTGCTTTTTGTATTTTAGCAACAGCAATACATCATCTGTGAAAATTTCAACTGTCTATCTAACACGGTTCATGAGACACAGCCTGGTGACAGACGGACAGACAGACAGACGGACGTACAGCGGAGTCTCAGTACTAGGGTCCCGTTTTACCCTTCGGGTACGGAACCCTAAAAAGAGTAATAATATACAGTTTTCTGTGAAATCTCCGCATCGACCGTCGTTTTTAGTTACGCTTGTTATTTTTAACTTACTTCAAAGTACTCGCTCGTTTGTCAGTTCTACGAACACAGTAATAACGTGAATTAAAGTAAAATGTGGATTTGTTGTTCGTTTGAGCCTTTAGAAACTATTTTTAATAGTATAAAAGCACTCTTCGGCATGACAGTTCTTTGTGACGCTTTTTACTTTTCTTTGTGATTTTTAAACTGGAGTTGGTGAGTTTATCCAACAAACAAACAAACATTGGAGCGATGGTGGCCGAACGGTAATGCTTGCGCTGATACCAGGTTCGAATCAGTTATGTGTGGATTTGCCATCGCTCAAAGCGGTAAAGGAAAACGTCATGAGGAAACCGGCATGTACAAGAACCATAACATTCAAGAGCAAGCGACATCTTGGTAGATGGTACCAGCATTAAGCCAGCGTGGCAGATTAGGTACGGCTCATAGTCTCTCTGAGAGAAGGCCAGAGTCCCAGCAGTGAAAACGTAATAAGCTGATGATGGAAACGAACATACAAATATCCCCTTTTGAAAGCCACTACAAACGGCAGCTAGCCATTGGCATCCATCGTCTCCAAAATCAAAACCAATAGTTTTTTATTCAATAGGATACATTGTGATCACTTCAAAACGTCAAACTTAAAACTAGCTACGCCTGTTCCAACGTCCTTACGCCGGCAAGAGAACAGGCAAGAAACGCCCCTCCCTACGACTCTTATTCTTACTCCGGTTTATTATTAGACTAGCAACCCGCCCTGCTTCGCACGGGTGCAATGTAGATTTGTAGATACTAATATGGGGCAGTACTTTACAAATCTTTGAATGTTTCGGCTTCCTTCCTTTTGAATCACTCTATCTATTGCTTAAAATTGCATTAAAATCCGTTTCGTAGTTTTAAAATCTACGCATACATAGGGACAGATAGCGGGAAGCAACTTTGTTTTATACTGTGTAGTGATATCCAAAACTACGTAGAAAGTTAAGCTACAACTTCCGCGTGTTCAAAATCTCATACATGTAAATGATATCCAAGTTTTGAGGAAGGCCGTTAGAATGAAGTTGGGAGATAAAGCGTAGACACGGTGACTGAAGCCAAACAAAGTTTACGAGTTAGATCTAGTTCGATACGTTTTGTATAGAACACTGTGAAGACGCTTTCCAGTTCAACAAAAGCGTGGTTTTGAACGAGTTACGTTCAGTTTCAAGATGAGGATTCTTGAGTTGAGTTTCAATTCTGCAATGAGGTTGAGCTGTCGGTTAAGAAAAGCAACTTGACATTTACTAGCTGTGCCCTACGGTGGACTACAGTTTATCGCGATAAAAAATTTAATACTGCTATAGCTCACAACACGACTAGTCCACTGATTAGCGCCCGAAGTTAATAATCGATCCGGATCCGTTATCCGCGGTTTTGGATCGATATGTCATGTCGTAATATGTCATTTTAGTACTAGGGCTTGACATATTACTGCTATCGACATATCGATCCAAAACCGCGGATAACGGATCAGGATCGATTATTAATTTCGGGCGTTAAAGTAGCTCAGCGAGCTATGGAAGGGACTTGGATTTTCTCTGAAAGATCGAATCAGAAATGAGGTAATCCGTCAGAGAACTAAGGTCACCGAAATCACTCACAAAATAATAATTAGGAAGTTGAAGTGGCAGTGGGATGGTCATATAAGCCGCAGACCGATAACCGTTGGGGTAGACGTGTTCTTGAGTGGAGACCGCGACTTGGCAAACGTAGTGTAGTACGTCCTGCGACAAGGTGGAGCGACGACTTGCGCCGAGTGGCTGCCAGTAGTTGGATGAGAGGAGTCAAAAATCGGGCTCAGTGGCTTACCTATGTCCAGCAGTAGACTGATATAGGCTGATGATGATGATGATGATGATAGCTAGCCAGCACTAGAAAATGCCAAGCCACCAAGTACGTGCTGGATTCGAACCCACGACATCTTGCTCGCAGGCAGACGTTACTGATCCTTCATCGCTTTTAGTAAAGCAAAGTAAAACAAAAACGTTTTCCATTCTGTTTTTTTCTTTCTAGTCTATAAAATTCTAAGAACTACAACAGGATTCAATACTCTTAATTAGTCTGACCCAGTTAGTTTTTCAATAATATTTTCTGTAGTACAGGAATGTAAGAGTACAATTTTATTTCTTCGTCGGTCCCACTTTTAACGCAACGGACGGACGCTAGCAATTATGTCTGTTTATAATACAAAGCAACAATTTAAATCTTATTTATGCCGTTTTTACGATTCAGCGACGTAATAAGCAGTTAATGCTCAGACACTCTAAGGCCGCTTTTCCACGCAAAAAAAACTAAGGGGCCTAGCGAAGATGCAAACGTTTCTTTTTCTACAATTACTATAGATAACAATAATGATAATGCCCGCACAATCACATACATAGCTCTGATCCCTAACTAGGTTTTCCCTGTATCTAGGGTATCAGAAACTACGAGGATCGAGGATCCACAACACCCAGACACAGAACAAATACATATGAAAAACACAAAAAAAAAATACAATAAAAAAAAATGAAATATGAAATACATATGATATGTCTCGTTTCGTTTGAGCTTTCCATAATGCATATTGGCTACCATATGCGATTTAGCAATTGACGTTATAGTCGTTTTTCTACCACCTGACATAACGTTGAAATAAGTATAGCATTCTAATTTTTTTAAATAAAACAGTTTTCTGTTAGCGTTAAGCGTTAGCGTAAAAGCGTCGTGTGCTACTTTTCAACTACAGGGTGGAGATACTCACTTGAAAGCCAGTTCCCATTCCAGGTGAAGCGTGACACCACCTTGGACCACATCGTCACCAAACATTAGGTGACTTGCGGTCAAACGTAAGCCCCGCGAGCCCTGTAAGAAGAAAAATTAGTTAGTTAGTTACAAGTCAAGCTAATAAAAGTGTTCTAAAAATAAACTAAGGCTAGCTGCTCAGCTCTAGTGATTTTAGTATGGAGTTATGGATCCGGCTTCTTTTGCGTCTCAATGCGGAAAAACGGCCTAAGTTGCATTTTTATTGGGCATTTAAAGCGAAGAAGAGTTAATGTGCTTGTTATTATCTACATTTTAACTGGATGCTCAGTTTGCAATGTTTATTACTGAGCTGTATACAGTTTTAAAAAATTGAAGTAATTGACAGAATTTTTGTAAACCATCATAGTTAAAGAGTAACATAGTTTTCCTTTGCAATAACTTTAGTTTTAACTTTGTTGTGCTAATGTAGGGATGATCAATAGAAAAAGATAATGTCGATATTTATCATATCGATGTTATTAAGCAGTATCGATCTAATTATCGAGCGAAACTAACGATATATCGTCCTATGTTCGCTAAAAATACTTTTGATATCTGTTTTTGCGTCTATTATGAAACTTCCCTTGAATTTCTACTGGTACCAGAGTTTTGTTAAAAAATATTTCGAAATTGATTGATCACCTCTTCTTCATTACCACATCCTTAAAGACCTGCCTACAAGTTCCATTTCAACACGACATGAGGTAACATCATAAAATGACACTATTCATTATTCCTGCCTCGTTAAGCCATCTCGCAGTACTTTATCCTAAAGATCTGTCAGTGTCACAATCCTAATTATTTATTCAGAGCCGCTCGGTTCTGCTTGACTGAGAACAGTTCTCGGAGCGAATAGCGCGTGAATGTCGAATAATACGGTACAACTAGCAAGCTGTTCCGGTTTTGCACGGATAAGAACCCATTCCAAAAAAAACAGCAACAAACGTAGCTAAAAACATTTACAATGAAGTCCACTATCAATCTAAAACTAGTATCATCATCAGCCTGTATCAGTCCAATGCTGGACATAGGCCTCTCCCATGATACGCCACTGAGCCCGGTCTTCGGCTTTTCTCATCTAACCACTACCAGCAACTCGGTGCAAGTCATCGCTCCACCTCGTCGCAGGGTGTCCTACACTACGTTTGCCAAGTCGCGGTCTCCACTAAAGAACGCGTCTACCCCAACGGTTGTCGGTTCTGCGGCTTATATGACCAGCTCACTGCCATTTCAGCTTGCTAATTCTGTGAGATATGTCGGTAACTTTAGTTCTCTGACGAATCACCTCATTATATCAAAATCTATTTATCTGATTGGGAGTATTCGTATTCGATATCACAAACTCCCCTTTGTTTGCATCAGGAGCTTAAAACGGTGATATTATCCCACACCTCAGGATTTATGCGCTCCTTTCTCCCGCATACTTGCAAAATGTGGATCGAGCTCTCTCCGCAAGTCTTTCTTTACGCAGTGCTACAAATTCAAGATGGATGTGAAAAGAGTTCTTAAGGGTCGGAAACGCATCAGCAACTCCCCTGGTGTTGCAAATGTCCATAGGCGACGGTGACCGCTTTCCATCAGACGGGCCGTCTTCTTTTCTTGTTTACCTCAATTACATTTAAAAGAAAAATAACCATCAGGCTGACATTCATATATTATTTGAAGACATACAATTTCCTTAAGAATATGTTACACGTAACACGGTACATTTTATAATTGCTTTTGACCAGAAGTCAAGTTACATGATGTAGTCTAATAGCGTCATGCTACGCCTGAAATGAAGTTGATTTTCGGTTTGGAATGAATAAACTAACTTTGCTAAGGAATTAATAAAAGTTTTGGTTATAGAATTATTTTATGATTTTTATTAAAATTAAGTACCTGGTAATACAGCTAAATAACAAATTAACAGAAACTAATTGCCAGCTGCCTATAATATTTTCACAAAAAAAACTTTGGTCGCATCCTATTTCAAAGGGTGGAGTAGAGTTGTGCCAAATATTCGGCAACTGCTGACTGGATCCGGCTATTTTTGGCTAAAAGTTTTAAGAAGTTCAATGTAGAAGTGATCGCGTTCGTTTATTGATATTTTGTAGTAATCTTGCATAAAGACTAGAATTTTTTAATTATTTAAAATTTAGATTTAAATACAAAACCTATTTATATAGGCTATAATTTTCGAGTATAATTTTCACCTAACAGTTTATACCAACTTATACTCTTATGTCGAAGGCAAAGAGCATAAAATACATTTTAAGATTGTTTTTACCATAGATCTTAATTAGGATAGTTACATAATTAACATGTGTTTTCTTGCCATAAGACACCTAACAGCAAGGTTAAATATTATAGCAAAACACAAAACAAAAATTGAAATAGTTTTTTTTGCCGTTACAGCTTCACTTATGACCGGATAATTTAGCCGGACATTCGGTTAAATCATAACATTTTTTTATCTCTAGTTAGCGGCAACCGCGGCTATATTTTAAGCAACCGAAACAATATTTTATGCTACACAAACAACATTTTAGGCCAAAAAACAACGCTTTGCGTTAAACAATGTTTGCGATTAATGAAGTGACGTTTGTTTATAGCCCCTCACAGCGTTATAAATTAGTGGAGATTAAAATTCGAGGGGATGCGGTTGGGTTCGTTTGTTATAATTAGGCAAGTAATTTCTACTGCCATAATTCGCCTAACAAGCTAAGACAACACACGCGATTGTGCAATTTAATTTTGACTTAATTTTAAAAACATCGTGATGAACCATAGCTCAGTGCTTAGGGAATTTTCTAGCGCTCACCGCTAAGAATTGGTCACCAAGCATCTATTGGTTTGTCCCACTATTTTTACTATTTTCTCTCTTTTTTTAACCTATTTTAATTATTTTTTTCAATAATTAAATGGAACCAAGGATAACTCTTTCTGTCATAGTGGCAATACATATTTTTTTCTATTTAGAGTCCCAGATTCCAGCCCAGGCACAGCGTGGCTCCATCTTTGATCAGAGCGTCACTAATCATCAGGTGAACATGACGCCAGTAACTAGTAAAAAAAGAAACCACTGTCACGCGGAGTTTAAGATAGTTTATGGTTTGAGGCAAAGGCTGAAAAATTTTTATAAATGATATTGTCTATTTTTATCTATTGTCATTATTATTATTAGGCTGAAACCATCTACCTCACTAGTTAGTTGGTTGGTATCAAATAGCATTAATACAATTATCACCAAGATAACGCATTACCGTCCATTATCAACATCAACTCCGTATTAATAATTAGGCAAATCTAATTTCAATTTGCAAATTAGGGCCGAAACCCGTATCTCTACAGTCCAGCCGTCCCGTCCCATTCGCCTGTCCCGGTTGTCTCGCTGTCCCGGTTATCCGTCCCATCTTCGGCCCACTTGGCCTGATTACGGGCAAGTAATCGCATTAACTGCCTTTTTATTTAATGCGAAGATAACCGTTAAGGGCTTAGGAAAATGGGACGTTTAGATATGGTGAAGTTGGGATACGGGATTATTATTGTAACTGTTGAAGGGGCTAACAATAGAAAAACAACAATCATTACGTATCTTCTTGTAAATATAGTAAATACAAGTTTTTGTTCATCATCGTCAACCCACTGCTGGGTTTCTATCCTTCACACTGGCTGTTTTCATTCTGGTCTTATCAAGTGGCAACCATGTTAGAAGATTGAAACGATGATATGGCTCGGTGGTAGTGACGGAGGCTTGCAACCCATAGCTCATGGAACCTGAGCTTCTTCTTCTGTAAAGGAAAACATCGTGATGAAACCATAGCTTGGTGGTAGGGTATTTTCTAGTGCTCACCTGTTACCAATGGAATAATCTGTCGCAAAGCACCTATTGGTACGTTCCGACAGCCTCACTTGAGAACCAGTGTACCTAATCCAGGTGTATCGTTATGCCTCATATGACCACATCGTCACATAATTAATTTTTATCAGGTGCGTTGAGGTCAAACCTCGTAATAAAAGTAAAAAAAACTGAATAGCTGATTTTCAGCTACACTAAGACGTTTGCAGCCATATTTAAGATTTCGCAATAAAATGCTAATTTATATGTAACATTTTTATCAGACAAGAAGGTAATTTCACCTAAAGAGCAAATTAGGAAAGGTCAAAAGCATTGTCTAAGCAATATGATTTTTACTGAATCAACGAATTCAGCTAAATCCAATCTCTCTAAACAAGCGTCATAATTAAAAAGGTATCCTTCCATTTTGCGAACAAAACGAAATATTCTCAAGAAAATATTATAGACCCAAAATATAGGTACCTAAAATACGAAACGAACATCCTCCCTTCGCGGCGTTTGTTTAAGTAAATTGGTAAAACAAAAATTAATTACCCTACCCACCTAATTAAGTCGCGTCTCAAGAAGGGAGCCTTATTAACGCCACATTTTAAGTCTTGCCGGGTAGATATAAAAAACTCATTAAATTGTTTTAAAAGTATTGCAAAGAGGTCATTAGGGTTACTGTAGTGCTCACCTAGTTATAAGATTGCCATACATCTAGAATTCATCAGATCAGTAGTCAGTACGGAATTTTAATTCAACGTCCGGAATTTTGAAAGTAAATAGATAAATTTGATTACATATTAAAAACTCACTCTTTGGCACTTCTCATCCAACTACTGTCAGCCACTCGGCGCAATCGCTCCACCTAGTCTGAGGGCATCTTCCATTACGTTTGACTATTCTTGGTTCTTGGTCTCCAATCAAAAACACGTCTACTCCAATGGTTGTCGCTTCTGCGGCTTATATGACCAGCACACTGCCAATGCAGCTTGCTTATTATGTGTACTATATCGATGACCTTAGTTCTTCATCGGATCACATTATTGAAACGAAATAATTGAAATAAAACCCTGAACGCAAAAAACATTGCGCAATTATTATAAACCCAAATTCTCGGTAGAAATCATGTTGTTCAAACATGTTTTCCAATATCACATATCTAATTTCCTTTATTCTTATTACATCCGTTGTTTTGCTTCAATCTATTTGTCTCAAACCTGTAAAGGTGTTTTGTAATGATAATTAAGGTTAGAAACAGACTGTTGCAGTGACAGATACGGTGGCGGTTAGAAAACAAAGGACAACAGCCTTCATCATCATCATCAGCCTTTACATTCCCACTGCTGGGAATCTGGCCTTCTCTCTGAGATTATGGGCCGCTATCTACCACGGTGGCCCAGTGAGGGTTAGTAGATGTCGCAAACTCTTGAATGTTGCGGTTTTTGGACATGCCGGTTTCCTCACCGTTTTCAGCGATGGTAAATCCGCACATAACTTAGTCATAGGTGAGGGGCCGAGAGGATTCGAGCTCGGTGTCGGTGACAACCTTGTTCTACATTATTTAGTTTTATATAGGTTACCACCACCACCGCCACCGCGTCCGTAACGGTCTGTAATTATTTTGAAGGATTTAGTGATATCTGACATTACGCCAACGTAAGTTAAGTCTTATCTTAAAGAAACAAATCTGAAATGAGCTAGGCAATAAATGTGCTATTTGATTTCCGGTTGACATAGTCTTTAGCAACTTCCATTTGAATTAAATCTCAAGTGTCAAGGGATGCTTCACATAGCAACCGGTAGAGGGCGTCACCAAAAGGAATCTAATTACTGCGTTTGGTGTGACTTCTGTTTGATTTGGACTTCCTCTTTGGTAATCTGAATAAAATTCAATTCGTTGGACTCAATTGAGAGGCGTGCCAAGACAACGATTTTCTAGTTGAATCAAGTCAAAGCATCAAAGCCTTGAACATTGACGCAGAATTGCTAGACTATAGGTCTTTTACCGGATATATTTTAGCAAGTGTTTCAGAAGGGAGTAATCACTTGTTTACGAGCAATACGTCTTATGTCAGAATATAACTATAAAAAACATGTAACAATTAGAATTCATAGTAACTTCATTCTCTTACTTAAATATTGCCATTATACTCATTAATCCATTAAATATATAAAATATACTTTACATTATTATATTTTGTCCTTACCAAATATAATTTCGTGACTGTTAATCTTGATTTTCCGATGCGTGTTAACGTCAAGCGTGATTAGGGTCGAATTGTTTACTTTACCTTCAGGTTATAAGGCAATGCGGCTTTGAAGACGAAACTTATCGTAGAGCAAATAATAAGTAATGATTCCGCAAATATACGACAGAGGTTTGCACAGTGTGAACTTGCGCCAGTCAATTAAATGTTGTTGAAGGATTACGCTGAATCAGCATTTCCTGAACGTAAGGATATTTACGCGTTCGTAAGGATATTTGAGCGCTCTCTTTACTCAGGAACGAGTAACTCTTCATATTTGTATATGTGATGTTGTGAATCTCGTATCCGCATAGTTTCTGATTAAGAACTTAAATAGAGAAAAAAATCTTAGTTAGAGGTTAGAAAACTATAAATGTGATTCTTGTATATTTCGAAATTACATGAGATAAATCTAATATATCAGGCTGATGAGTGCAGTGAATTGCTGCGTAGGATGTTGATGTTCAAAATTCTGGGTGGCACTGAATTGAATTCGCGAATCCTATCAACTGCTCCAGTTAATATACTTATTAAGGAAAACAAATGACCAGTGTCACAGCGTCTACACTTTAAGTTAACTTCACTGTGACGTAATAGAATTAAATCCAACTCGATTTTGACTCAGGATTTCTCCTTACAAGGTTTGCTTACAAAATCTAAGGGAAGCCTTCTTTAATATTGTTATTCAATCGTCCGTCCGGAAACTTTGGGATCAACAGTCAATGGCTCCTCGCCAATTTTCAATCTAGGAATAAATTAATTTGTTTCATGGGAAATTCAATTATGCAAGGTAAATTCGAGCTTGCTTGCCGATGAAATGATAATTAGCAAAATAAACTCGATTTTCACTTTGATTAATGGAAGAAACAAACGTACACCGTTGTAATAGAATTATGCGGCGTTTGATTCGAGATATTCATTTCATCTCGAGTTTATAATGCGCAGAGCAGGTTTTATTGCTTAATTGGTTTAATTACATGAATGTGAATGGGTATTTTCGATTTTTGTAAGGAGTGATTGTTGAATGTTAGCACTCCTGCTTTATATTCATACAAAATTCCCGTAGAAAAAAAAGCACTTACATAAAATCTTGTTCCTGATAATTTAGGAACACAAAAAAAAAACAGCCAAATCGGTCGAGACGTTCTGAAATGTTACAAATCATTTATATTTTTCATCGTTTTGTTTAATCTTGTGTTTTGAAAATTACAGAGAATGTTACCAGTATGAGACGTTAACCATTAACCATCGACAGTCTGTCATCATCATCATCACCAGCCTGTATCAGTCCACTGTTGGACAATAGACATATCCAGGCGTCACCCTGACGTACGCCACTGAGCCAGATATTCAGCTCTTCTCATTCAACTACTGCCAGCCACTCGGCGCAAGTCATCACTTCAAAAAACTCCAAGCACAAGCCTTACCATAGCTCGCCTGCTTTTGCTTCCTTGTCCATATTTTTTATGTAAATAAAGAGTTTTAAAAATCCCTTCCATTTCGAAGACGCTTAAAAAGTCTATCGTCAATGGGGTACCTAATGTTTCCAATCTCACAAAATATACGAACTAATAATACCCATTCTCGTCACGTCCGTGAGTCGATGAGAAAGGCGGATGAATCTGACACGATCAGCCAATCTGGCGTGAAAGTGAAGAAAAGACAAATTGAAAATATAGGAGGGAGAGATATAGGGAAAGATAAACGGCCTTCTCTAAACGTGCTTTATTCGTAAGATAAGCTGATCAATTCTTCCATTATACAAATGTTCAATCGAAATAGGTTATTATCGCTTTCTAAAAATATACCGGATTGTTCATTGAGATGGGCCAGTGTTCATGTGGAACACAGCTTATTCAAAAAATTCAAAATTCAAAACATTTTTATTTAATGGGATACATTGTGATGACTTTAAAACGTCAACTTAAAACAAGCTACGCCTGTTCCAACCTCCTTACGCCGGCTAAAGAACAGGCAAGAAACGCCCGGCAGGTAATTTTTTTGGCGCGATCACATTGACAATTTTATTCTTATTACCAATTGATTGAATTGGAGCAAGTTCACTAAAATCCCAAGTACAGTCAGCGGCGAAAGTTGCTGATCAAACCCAATTTTCTAAAAGTATGTCCGATTATTACTACTTACAGGATATCGTTTGACCAAGTCGTGTTAAGTTTACCTCATGTTAAGTGACGATGTGGTCGAAGATGTCGCCACGCTTACACCTAGATTGGGTGCTGGCTCTCAATTAAGACTAATGGAACACACTAATCTACTTGACGACAGATTCTTAACTTGAGGGTGGAAAATGTCCTACCACCACGCTATAGTTTCTTCGCGATGTTTTCCTTGACTTAAAGCTCAAGGTACTATTGTATGATTCGAACCCACGACCTACGCATCGCAAGCCGACGTCACTACCACTGAGTGTTCAAGATACTTAGGAAAATTGGATTATTAATCAGTTCTCATTCTCGTAGATTATATTATAACAAGCTTTGCCCACTCTTCTAAAAGAATCCATCGAGACAAACATTAAGCACATAGAATTCAGATTTCAGATGGAATCGCCACAAATATGAGGGTTTAACAAAAATGCAATATCACCATCGTATTATGTAACAGGAAAAACATGAAAGCAAATTTTCGAAGATTCCTATTCACTTCAGAACAAATTAAATTTCTCACATCTGTACCTTTGACTCCTGAAAGCAACTTTATCTCCCGGTATTAAGATTGCTTTTGCAGCTGCAGGCTCGCGTGGTTTGAGGTAGTTTTGGTGCAACCCAAAGTCGTATCATCTGGATCGAGAACCGTGACGAAGGTCTGTAGACAATCGCGATGACCTTTCGAGGCCCGAGGACCCTGATATGACCTGAGGTCAGCGCGATGTAAGGCCTCAGATCGTTTGTCTTCTTCCTTTTGGATTAATCTGTTATCTTTAGTGTACTCTAGGGATTACAGGCGGTTTTAGGAAACAATAAAATTATAATCGATTTAAAAATGTCTTATCACCAAGCTAAGGTTACATCACGGTATTTTTCTTCATAGAATCCTTAAACTCATTCCAAAACTCGAACCCAGGACTGAACTATCACTGTTACATCATTATGAATTTTTCATAAAAAAAACAGTACACTGATGAGTAAAGACAATCCTACGATTATAAAACCATCACACTAAAATCCGAGCTGTAAAAACGAAAGCAAAACAAAAGCTCAATATTATTTCTTTGAACCAAATATTCATATTCTGGTTTTTGATAATAAGACTTAATAATAGTAGGTAATAGAATTAAAGAAACCATTTCTACCTAAACTTCAGTCGTATTTACTCCAAGTTCTAGACCGAAAACTTAGCCAAAGTTGTGGCGTGAAAATTCTGGTTTATGATAATCACATACACGCTATAAACAGTAAGGGTTGATACTACTAAATGTTTTGCAAATTTAAAACAAGTGATCCTTATTTGACAAACAACTTTTCCGCTACCAATTATGCCAAGCAGCAGGCGACGTCTCAAACAAGCCTAATTTCGTTACACTATATATTAAATTTGGCTGTTAATTGAAATCAATGCATGTTTATTAATTCTGTTGCTTAATTATTTAAAACACTACAACCACACATTTTACCCTCCATCGTAGAATGTCCCTTTCGCAAAATATCTCTTTCTTATTACTTTCCTTTAGCACAATTTCTCTTTTCCTTTTCTTTCTCACTCTTCTTCCCTTCCCCACACACACACAACACACAAACGACGCACACATCACAGTATATACACAATATACACATACAGCAAAGCGCGTGAGCGTGATTTGATTTGATAAAAAAGGGCGTGTGTGCGAAAGTGATATGTTTGCAATGTTGTTGATATTTTGCGAAAGAGTCATTCTGCACTATAGCTGCGTTTTGCCGTCGGTTGTTCGCCTTTTGTGCCACATTGGTTGTCAATCACACGCCACTTAGCATGATCCTCGTTCCACCCAACTTTAACAAACAAATACCCATACTGTTAGTACATCGCTGCACATACAGTCCGTAATATGAGTTTTCAAACCAAATATAGTTTTCGTAACGATATTCAAGGAACGTAGAGCTATTTCCATAGACTGTTATAACCGACTTTTATATTTTTGGCATATTGATCGTTGAAATAGTCTGAGCGGAATTGAGGTGAAATGGAGTATAGGCAGTTTCGGGACTTTTAAATGTCCCGGGCTCCCGGGTGAAGGAATGCCAACTCGTGATTTGAGTTTATGTTTTAGTATTCTTTATGGTTTGTTTTTCTGTGAAAGCTTCCATGGCTCAGTATTCCTTAATTCACCGGATGTTACGCGATGATGTGGAGACTGACTTTTAATTAAGACTGACGGAATACACCGATAGCTGCTTGACGACGGATTCTTATCTTGAGAGTGTTAACTAGGTACTAGCGAGCACCAGAACATTCCTTACCATCAAGTTATGACTTCATCAAAAAGTTTTCCTTCACCAAGAGCTCAAGCTTATCGTAGAATTCGAACTCACAACCCACGGCTCCCAAGTCGATGTCATTATCACTAAGCTATCATCGCTTCTTTGGTAATAAAAGCACATATTATTTTTTTACCAGTAAGTTAACTCTGTGTTATGAAACTCTGTGTTTATTAATATAACCCGGATTCTTTGCTAGCAGGCTTTACAGTTTAGTTTTTACGGTATCAAGTAGTAGAGAACACAACGAACAAAAAAAAACTGGATAATAACAATTTCCTATGTGAAAAATATCTTGCAGCTATATTTAAAATTAAAATGAGCACGGAATTGGCCCTGATCGTGCGGATTCAAAAGACTACATGGAATGAAAACGGCTAGCGCAGAAATAGACTTTGTGAATTGTTTGGATTTGAAATCATTTGTTTAAAGTTTCTTGAAGATAAAATACTTCATATATGGAAAACAAGAGTATTGTTTTTATATTGTGTTAGTAATTGTCTACCAATACGTTCGTGATAGCTAAACTAATCCAATTCTGACATTCTGACAGGGTAGCCTTTGACCACAAGTCACCTGATGTTAGGTAAATATATGGTCGATGGAGGCATCACGCTATGCCTGAATTTGGAACTCTCAAGTGAGGCTACTAGAACACATAGTTGAACGAGAACTAGAATGCCTTACCACCAAGCTATGGTTTCATCACGTTGTTTTTTCACCGAAACCTCATTGCAGCTGACGACCTTCCTACGTCATAGCACAAATAGTGGCTTCTAATATAGCTTTTCTTGACCAGCTCTACTTTTTTATTTGAACTGTAATCAGTACAGTAACCGCAAAAGATTTTGGCAGCCACAAAGCACTTGCTTGCTTGCACATGCTGTCAAAGTAACTGTTTTTAACCCCGACGCAAAAAGAGGGGTCTTTAAGTTTGACGTCGATGTGTCTGTGGCATCGTAGCTCACAAACGGATAGACCAATTTCGATGCAGTTTTTTTCATTTAAAAGTCAGTTTCCTTGCGGTGGTTCTTAACTATGTTTGGTTAATATCGGTCCAGCAGTGTTAGAGTATCAGCTCTTTTCCAAAATGATGTAAGGCATTTTTAGCTATGTTTGATGAAAATCGGTCCATGATAGCGGGTTTTTTTAAATTTTAAACTTAATCGATACTTAGTTTACAAATTAAGCTTACAGTTTTACCAATTTGAGACTCTCCGCCCTAAAAACCGAACTGGGACTTCTTAAAAATATACAGCCCAAACTGGATACAAAATTAAATGCTTAAGCGATTTATCGACAATTGGGGCGGTCGTTCGAGTAATTTCGTCGTGTAAAAGTAGGTATTTTGTCCACTGTTATCGCTCATTAGGGCCCGCATTGTCGGGGCCCACTTCATTACCGTCTTGGCCCCGCTGCCCCTATTACCAAGTGAAATACAACGGGCTTTATATATTCTACAGTTTTCTCTTTCGTAAGTACAAACGTAATTCCTTATTTGCTGTTCCAAAGACTGGTAGTTAGTTGGAATTTGTGATGGTGTTGTTGTCCGTTTGATTTAGTTCTGTTGATCATGTTTGTTACTAGTGTTGCCAAACTGACGATAGTTTGGCAACACAGATTTTTTTCAGATGGAAACTATCGATAGTTTAACTATAGTAAAGGAGTAGTAGTTCAGCTTCAAAAATCGGCCGTCGCCGGTTTGAATGTGTGCGTGAGTAGCGGCACTGTGTACGCACGCACTTTTCACGCACACAATCACATAAACAAAAGGAGGCAGCCGGGGCCGCGGCCATGCACTCAGTACGGAACGCACCGCCTATGCGTCACCGCAAGAGTAGGCAATTAACTCGTCGAGCGGCCTTAGCTAACCTACTGTTCTTTATATACTGTGGTTTTACGATTCCATCTGAAAAAGCCATACTATCGATAGGCTAATCGATAGTATCGATACTACTAGTTTATGCTTCTATACTATCGATAGTATTTCCTTGTTTTAAGCTATCGATAGTATCGATAGGCCTGTTGATTAACTATCGATCGGAAACGCTATTTGTTACTTACATGATAAATATTATTGTTTTGTATATTATGTAATTAGGAAATTCGTCGAAGAAATAAAGTCACACAAGAATTGATATTTAGGTATATTTGTTGGCTGAAATGTTGTCGCTCATTAGTTTGGTCATTGTGGTGAACCTCCACAATGGGCGAACGGCCGACAGCAAAACATGAGGTAGCGGGACAAATATTTTGTTATCGAAAAAAATGCATGTATATATTCCGTACGGATGTTGTTAATTAGTTCCAATTTCGGAGACATTACTGAATTTCATTAGCATAGGGAATAAAATGACGACCATTCGTAAACAGAATATGTTTTTTGAAACTGAATTTTTTTTTTTTTCAGATAAAACATTATTAGTAATTTGTGACGTTGTGGTAATTGATGATAAGCTAGCTGTGTCCCACGGTTTCAGCCACTTGGAAATTCCTACAGAGTTGTTATCACTGTAAAATATAACTTTTATCACTCAGGGACCAATCTAACCGTGTAAAACCTTTTAAAATCGAATTAGAAGTTCGGAAGATAAGACATACTAAAATCTTTTTTTAACATTGTTTACGTCTTACTGGTGTTGACACAAGTCATCTAATGTTAACTAACGACTTGGTTAAAGATATAGCACAACAACAAAAAAAACGGATAACCCAAGCGTAATTACTTAGCCTGACAAATCGGTAACATTCCCACAAAACTAGTTTTCAGTCTACACCCGTTTGTGAGAACTGAGTAAGGCAATAAGAGCTCAAGGCTCAACTAAAGACATTACCAACCCAAAGAGGAAAGAAAAGGGCAAGGCAAACGGGCGTCGAAATGCCTCGTGCATAATGCATTGCTTGACTGCATCGACCTTTCGCTTGGAACAGTGGAGGATTACGCGGTGAGCTTTGACTACTCGCTGTTTGGTGAACGTTTAGATTGATCTAGTATTACAACTTGATCTAGTCAACTTGCAACACAGTCTTCTGTTTTTCTCCAAAAAATACTTATTTAATAAAGCCCGACTAGCAGCCAATAATACATCACTTTATATGTAAAAAGAGTTTAATGCACTTAAAACAATACACGGACACGGATGGAACAATTACGGATCACGAATATGTACACAGCTAAGAGCTACTCAAAAGTTATTACATATATCGCGCGGGACGCCGAACCACCCTCTTGTTGGCGTCGCGCGCCCGAATTTGCTCAAAGCTACCGCACGGCGGCGCTAGTGCACGCGCGAACGCAGACGCTGGTTGGACCCGCCACCGAAACATTAGGCGCGGGAATATTTGAATGCCAGGCGAGTGGATAAACGAGCCGTTGGTACGGCGCGTCACATTTATACGAGAACGGTGCGACCGTTTTGAATGGTAAGGGTGAAAAAATTTTGGAGGAGGCTGCTGAACTTTTTGGCCTTTACAATTTCACCTTTTGCTCTAGTTCTCTAACATGCTTTTCAATTACAACAAAGAAAGGAAGGAATACATTTTTGACAAACACAACAAAAGAACGCATGGGCAACAATAATAATAAACAAGGATTACAAAAAATAACGAAATTAACAATAAGACATAGACAATGATAAATGGCATGTGACGTGACGTGATAATCGTAGCCACATTATATGGCTGCTACGATCACAAGACCAACTTTTTATTTTGACAACTGGTTGTGAAACTTAACTACCATGGCAAATGGAACGGCTTTAATGACAGTTATAGACAGCCTAAACTCTGTGGCCACTGATTTACCTTAAAGTAAGCACTGATGCGGCAGAAGACGCAGAACTGGAAGATAAGCCAGCGACAAAAATTACTATTAAATAAACATTAACAGATTAGTTTAGCAAATTAAATGTGATAGTTTCTGCTTTTCATAACAAGTCTAGTTAAACTGGTCAAGTGATGGTATAAGTTCACGAAGCTCGCTCCTAAGTACAGTGCTATCCTGTACTCGCTTCTAGTAACTGGACCGTAGCAAACAATCCGTACAATTTCCCACGAGTGGCTCGCGCAGTTTCGCGGCCCTTGTCGAGTTTTTGTAGAGAATTCAGGTTGTTTTCAACTGGAGTTTCAATTTAACGGATTTTTACTCCCGTTGCTTTATTTACCCCGACAACGCAATTTAATTTTGGAAAGCATTGAATGTTGCTTTTGTCTTCACGAATGCTGGATTACATGGTAACAATATACCTACCTACATAACGTTTATTTGGCTGTAGGGGATTTTCTGCTTTGGATATCTTACAGTTTAGCGTTTATGGAAGGGAAGTGTAAGACAAAAGATGAGATGAATGGATTGTGTAAGGATCGATATGAATTAGAGGTGAATGAAACGATGACGGCTGATAGGGGAGAGTGGAAGAAGAGTACATGCTGCGCCGACCACAAATAGATGGTACCAGGACAAGAAGAAGAAGATTAGCTTTTGACTACATGTCACCTGATGTTAAGTGACGATGCCACGCCGCTCTAAACCAAGGTCGGGAACTGGCTCTCAATTGGGGCTGCCGAAATTTGCACATAGATGGATAGAAGAAATTTCAGACTATGACAGCTTATTTGTCTTAGCTGTACACGCCAAGCTTTCAGCAAGCATCACGTCTTACGCTACGGCCACATTGTCGATCGATAAAATTCAAGTCGCATTGTCACGACACAACCCGTGGGATGCTGGGCTAGAATAGCATCCCCCCTTTTCTTCCGAGGGAATCTTAAGAGGCGATGAAGGGAATTGTACCGGAATGTAGGCAGCAACGCCTTCTGACCAACTGTCATCCGTAATGGGGGGAGGCCTATGTGCAGAAGTGGACTTCTTCCGGCTGATGATGATGATGATGTCGCGACAGCGAGCGGTGCGAAGAGCATTCGTGTTTCCTATGATGATTCGCGGTAGCAAGAATTGCTTAGCCAGACGACAGCGCAAATCTTTGCGTCATCGTGATTTTGCCAGACATTTCGCGTCATCGTAATAGTGTGACTGTGGGTTAGAATTTCAAAGCTGAGAATAAGTTACGGTAAAATTTGTTGAGTACAAAACGTTTTGCGGCATAAGCGCGTGCTAAAAACAAATTAATGACTATTTTACTTGAACCTTCACAGGGAGAACCCCACAGTTAGCAGTACATAAGGTGATTCCAAACATAAACTTGGTTACCGTCGAAGTCGTAATATGAAACATTCATGGGCTCGTTCGCATCGATTCGTTGGCAAATGGGCCCGTGGGGCAAATACCGACGTACTGTATTACATTATATCTCAGGTATTATACACACATACGAAAAGCCAAGAATGGCCCTAAACTTATTGTTTTTTAAATAAATATCGGGGACCGTTATCATTATCACCCTATTACGTTCCCACAGCTGGGACTCTGGCCTTCTCTCAGAGAGAGAGTATGGGTCGTAGTCTACCACGCTGGCCCAGTGCGGGTTGGTAGATGTCGCATGCCCTTGAATGTTGCAGTTCTTGGACATGCCGGTTTCCTCACGATGTTTTCCTTCACCGTTTTGAGCGATGGCAAATCCCTACATAACTTATTAAGCCATTGGTGCGGGGCCGAGAGGATTCGAACTTGGTGTCGGCGGCTTGTAAAGCGCACGCGTTACCGTTCGGCCACCATCCCTCATATCGGGGACCATTGCACACAAATTGACCTAGTCCCAAATTAAGCTCGAAATTTATGTTATGGGTACTAGACAACGATATACATACTTATATACCTAAAGAAATAAATACCTATATACTCGTATATAAAAATATCCACGACTCAGGAACAAATATTCGTGCTCATCACACATACATTTGCCCTTACCGGGATTCGAACCCGGGACCGCTAGTTTCGTAAGCAGGGTCACTACCAACTCGGCTACCGTGTCGTCGAAATAGGGTTTTGTATTATTTTGTCGTCCGATGTGGCGCAATGGGCGATAATAGCCGACTGCGAAGCGTGAGATCGCAGGTTCAATTCCGCTACAGAAAAAATATTTGTGGATTGAAAAGAGGCAAATATTTATTCGTACCCCTCATATTGGTCCTTCAAGCCGGATTTTTTTTTTGTTTTAATGTCCAAAAACATGAATGAACCTTCTACTCGCATGTAACTCCACGGTATTACACTATGGGGAAGGTATTGTAGGTCCAACCCTATATAATGTAGAGCAAATACGTTGCCCTTCGGGTAATACCTGCGCGAATGAAAGAAGCCATGAGGTATTGTGATATATTTTCTCTAATGGCAATACTGATTTTATTATTTTCCATGCCATTGTATTTAGTGAAGACAATATTATTTCAAACTTGCAACTCGTCTAGGCTCGCTATGATAAGCAACTTCTCAAAACTGTTAAATACAAAAGGTAGATAATTTAATGTCACAATTTTTAATACTTACTGGAAGGCCACATTTCTTTCATACATTATGAACAACAACAATATCAACTCTGTTCAAACAGATAGCCAGCGTAGGCATTTTTCTCCAACTCGTTTTACAAATATCATGATTTCTTACTGAAAAAGATAACGCAACTGCCTATTCGTTAAAAAAAGTTGGAATTGGATCAGTAGTTTTGGAAACTACCACCAATAAAGAAACAAACAAATTTACCTCTCCACGACTTTCAGTCACAAATGTTATAACTTAGGTCGCAAAGTTCCCACAAATATGTATATATACAAAATCACAAACAGACAGAAAGCGAAGACAAAACTCCGAGCAGATAATGTGTACAAGGCGTGTAATAATTGGGCACGACGACGGAACAATGTCGAATCGGATAGAGAACGATGTACTGAGAGGTAAGCGGAGCGACAAGCAAGAGCGGTTGACATAGAAAATTTTAGAGTTACTAGCCACGCCCAGCGATCCACAAGTCCAAACGTCTTTTATGCTGCTTACGCACTTCGCTTTGAATGAAAATGTAAGCGGCATCATCCATTGCGTTCCACGGCCACGCTTCGCACGGATGCGTAGCTTTATGACGTCGCAAACACACGCTTCGGATGCGTTGCCTACGCAGCTCTACCCGTCACACGCTATATATATATACATGCGGCGCACGGAGGCGTAGCGTCACCACGGCAGCAGGTGGTGGGTAGGACGGGAGGGATGGGTAGCGTAGCCAATATCAGTGCGCCGTGTGTGCTACAGCGGAAACGTAAACAGAGAAATTGAGCCATATCGTTAGCGTGCGTAGCCTCTGCTTGCATATCTTATGCAGTAACAGTGAATATCAATTACTAGAATCATGAACTTTAACATTTCAAAATCCTACGCGGCAATGCACTACGCTCGTCACTCTTAGATGTTAGATGTAAACAATTTTAATGCCTTGCAGTTTAACTCAATATTCTGTAAGATATATATTGCTAAGTTTAACTTTGTTGAATAGTTTAACATCATTATCATCATCAGCTGGAAGAAGTCTACAGCTGAACGTAAGTTTCCTCATATTAACGCTATAGTGAACGGCTCTTAGCCCCTTGCATCCATCGGCTCCCTGCGAATCTTACAATGTCGTCGATCCACCTAGCAAGGGCCTACTTCCTGATCGTCTTCCGGTTCGTGGACGCCATTTGGGAATCTTTCGGAATAGTTTAACGCATTTCTTATATTACAAAGTCCAAACCGAAGAAATATATTACACTTTACATATTACGGGGAATATCGCTGCCTTCTTGTATCCAAAATACCTTTTAAGTTATTGGGATTTTTTTATACATCTCTTTTGTGAACCCCATATGTTTCAATTTGCAAAAAAACGGAACAAAATAATTTTAGAAATG
The DNA here is from genome assembly GCA_931315375.2 of Opisthograptis luteolata. Taxonomy (NCBI): domain Eukaryota; kingdom Metazoa; phylum Arthropoda; class Insecta; order Lepidoptera; family Geometridae; genus Opisthograptis; species Opisthograptis luteolata. The sequence continues at coordinate 12,982,696 of OV928043.1, forward strand.
AAGGAATTTCTACACGGCATCTTAGTCAAAGGCTGCGTCGATATTAAAATTTTGGTGAGCTTACATTATTATTTTCCGTTGACAAAATACTGCTTTACAAAAATATTTGAATAACGAGACGGGTAACGTAATATTTTCGTCATTATATTAAAAGGATGGGCTTCCAAAATATTTAATTAAATACGGATAATTAGATGAATATTTTAAAACAATTGTTTTTTTGTAGTCTTCTAGCATCGCCAATGCCAAACCCATGTAAAAACTAAAAATGGGTTGTTCTTAAAAAAACGCGAAACACCTCGGCCAATAAATATAAATCATTAAGGCAAGCACCTATCGTTATGTCGTGACAGTTTTCCTTGAGAGCAAGTTCCTAGTCCAAGCGTAGCGTATCTTCAACCACATCGTAACTTAACATCAGGTTACTTGTTGTTAAACGTTACCTTGTAAGAACTAATCATCTGCCTATTACGTTCCCACTACTGGCATTCCCTCAGAGAGAGCATATGTGCCACCACGCAGGACCAGTGTGGGTTGACGGATAGGCCAGCCCTAGTTTCGGAGTTTTCAGACCACCCCAAGCCCTCCTACATAGTCTAACGACTGCTATCTTAAGACAACCGGTGCCAATAGCTTAATGTGTCCTCCAAAGCACGGAAGCGCTAAAAGTAGTGGTCACCCATCTAAGTAGTGACCGCAGAGAACGTGGCTTGATCGGTTAAGAACGACAAGGCAAGCTCCGCTATGTGTGCTTTCTTAAGAAGTAATAAAAAAGAAGCATATCTATCTATTTACAGAACCTGAAATCAATCAACCAATGCTACAGCCCACTAGACCTAATATTAATCTAAGTGCTGATTGAATTAATCCTGAAATGTCACGATAACGATGTTCAGCGGAGCCGAAGACTGGAACGTATCAAACAATTCCAGATAGGATGAATTGATTCAACATCGGAGCGTATTTATATATAAGGCTTAAGATATAGGTTGAGGTGTTGGGCGGAGTGTGAGCGATTTTGAACCTTATTTCCTTTAGGTTCGCATTGTGGGACGAGACGAGCCTACTAGTGGTGCAATTTGACTATCAATTAGTTGTAACAATCTGTTGCGAGCTAGCAAATTGCAACGTAAGTTGAGCCACAACATACCAACATACCTACATTCATGCCTTACGTCTGTGACGGACGATATAAACCATGTGGCTAAGAACAATAGAAGATCGGCAGACTCGTGCATTTAGTCCAGATATGACGTGAGATGTGTTTTGCAACAAAGACAAAAGAACATTCCAAAGGCTTAAAACCTGACTGGGATAAAACTATACTCAAATCGGGTGCTCTGGCATCTTTGCCAGAGGAACTGTGACAAGGGCAATTAAACCTAATTAAGCGTAATATAAGCAGTTAACACTTACGAAACTAGTAGGGGATTACTACGCACATGGCGTCGTAGCGTAAGCATATCATACGAAACGCGTAGTACAAGAGCAATACCACACACGAACATACTACCTACTATATGATAAAAAAAAGCTTGGGATTTTAGGCGTAGCTAGTTTTAGGTTGACGTTTTAAAGTGATCACAATGTATCCTATTGAATGAAACAAATTTTGATTTTGATTTGATTTTCTGACAGCGTAAAATCTGTGCTCAAGTCTGATTATCGCTTGAGCGTCATTGTATACGGACCTGAAACACTAGTGTAGTAATTACGTTTTTTTGTAAGTACATCGCTAACACTGTGCACGAACCCGTTAACGTGGAAGACGTGTTCAGGAATTAATGATGCCATCTTAGCAAGGTACAAATGATATTGATCCGGAACATGCAGATGTTCCGTGTTGTACCACATTGAAGGTTAATCTGCCAATTCCGTAGGAGCGTGCTTCTTAGGCTGGTTTTTTGATCCATTGCCAAAGTTTTTTTCATCATCATCATCAGCTGGTTGAAGTCCACTGCTGGAAACATAGCTCCCCCTTTTAATTCCACCATGAACAGATTTTAGACATTCCCATCCATCGGTTCCATACCATCTAGTGGGAGGCCTACCTACAGAGCGCCTTCTGGTTCGTGGTCACCACTCGAAAACCTTTCTTCCCCATCGGTTATCGGTTTGTCACCGACAGCTCTTACCACTCCAAAAATAAGAACAAAGTTTTAAATAAATGAAATAACGCCCACACAATCATACATAGTTCTGACCGCTCACTGATATTTCCTGTATCTAGGGTATCAGATACTACGCGGATCGGGGATCCACAATACCCACACACAGAACAAATACTCAATGCGCACTTTACTTAAGCATAGTTTATTATTGTGATAAAACTGCACAAGGGTTCACATCAAAGTCAGCTGAAATATATAGGCTCTTTATTCTTCCACCTCAGCCATAATAATTTTATTGCGAGAAATAGGGCGCTGGTGTTAAAAAATATAAGAAATATTTCCAACAGACATACCTATTATATCAGGTTCAGAGCTACGTGATCAAACGATAATCGATCTAATGGGAGCCTTGCGAGTATCTTTACACCTTTATATACAGACTGAAGGTAAAGAAAGCGATGATGGCTTAGTGGTAGTGACGTCGGTGTGCTCTTTCTAGGTCGTGGATTTAAATTTTGCAATGTGCTTGAGCTTTCGGTGAAGGCAATTATTGTGATGAAAGCATAACTTGGTGGCATTTTCTAGTGCTTCACCATTCTCGAGTTGCCAGGAACCTATCATGTTCTGGCAGCCCCGTTTTAGAGGCAGTTCCTTATCCAGGTGTAGCGTACCGCCACTTTCAACCACATCATCACCTAACATCAAGTGACTTCTGGTCAAACGCTGCTCTGTAAGATGTAAAAACAAGGGTTTTGGAGGTGTAATTTTTGTGCCATTTTTTTTTATCACCATACTATTGTAGCTCATTATAGGACTCAAATCCATGACCTCACAAGCCGACATCACTAATCACTACTACTGAGCCATCATCGTTTCGTCAATGCTAGTCTGGATTAGTCAATATTAGTACGGGTGAATAAAATATTACTATCAATCTTTGAAACACCCTGTACACAAACCGGAACTGTTTCCTGCCTTTTGAATAACTTGAAAATGGCAGGATTTGTCGGCGAGGCGTGTTGTGCCGGGTCACGAGTCACGATCCGGTACTTATTGAGATTTCCCTTTGAAATACGGTTCTGGGTTGGAATGAAAAAGATTGCAACTTTGCATTTTGAAACGTGTCGTTTATCTGTGACACTTGCACAAGCAGCCACATTTTAGTACTGCAGCAGGATTTGGCAATGCAAATTTTTGGGTGGCACAGAAATTGCTTTGGGGAGACTGCCGCTTACTCTAATGATATAAAAAATCCCTATAATATTTGATGTTTTACTTTTATTGTGTGGGGTTTAACCTCAAGTCTCCTGATGTTTAGTGATGATGTGGTCGAAGATGGCGTCACGCTACACCTACATTAGGAACTGACTCTCAAGTCAAGTTTATTTTTCAGTTCAGCTTTTGGTGGTATTGTGACCGAAAGTGGTTGCCTTCGTTCCCGCGATCCACCCCTACCCTGTAAGTAGTAATATAAATAAATTCTCATGAAGATGTATGTAGATTTCTACAAATACTACATAATTTTATTTTAAACCGACACCCACAATTTAAGAATCTATCGCCAAGCAAGCACTCGACCGTTCTATTCCGGCAACCTCACTTCAGAGCCGTTCTCAGCTCAGGCGTAGCGTGGCATCACCTTCGACCATATCATCACTTAACATCAGGTGACTTGCGGTCAAACGCAAGCCTAAAAGATATAAAGAACACAACTAGATCTCTGAGTTAGCCAAAAGGTACTAAGCTAAGTAAAGTAAACTGATTGATAAATTCAAATTGCTAATCCAAATAGTCTGATGATGGAGAACCTCTCAAAAAAGAGGCGAGCGATGACCCAAGCTGACACAGCGTCGCACCTGTGTCGTTCTGCACAGTAGAAATAAATAGGCCAGTATGGTAACTTTCAACGTTTATTGTCAGGGGCGCTGCTGATGCGTCTCTGACCCTTAAGAACTCTTTTCACAAGTCTTTTAACTTCAATTTGTAGCACTGCGGAAAGACTTGTGAAAGAAGATCATATAAGATAATTATCAAGTGAGATCAACGATGTTTTATTATTACGTCTTACAGGATAGCGTTTGACCACATACCACCTGATGTTGGGTGACGATGTGGCCGAAGGTGGCGCCACGCTACACCTGGATTAGGAACCGGCTCTCAAGTGGGACTTCCGGAACACATCGATAGACGCTTGGCGACAAATTCTTAACTTGAATTTGACTTTTACTTTTGTGGTAACGTAGTTTACACATCCATACTGCCTTATGACCTACTGTCAGAACGGTACTGACCTTTATTTGCACGTGTCGACTCAGCAAGTGATAACGAGGACAATTTTACAGTTTCGTTACGTGCTTCGACAATACAACCAGTCTGGCACTCTGGTAGTTGAGAAAAATTGAATTTTCTTTTTCAGATGCATTGTTTTGCCGGAAAACTGACTGATATTATTTAAAAATCAGAATTTGACCAAATCTATTAGGAGCTGGCCTAAATAAAGTTACCCTGCAAAAAATCATGAAAAAAAATAACGAAGTCTGCCTGTCTGCTTGGTGGTATTTTTTAGTACTTGCTTGGCTAGCTACCACCCTCATGTTAAGAATCTGTCACCAAGCACCTATTGGTATGTTCTGGCAGATCTGCTAGAGAGCCAGACCTCAATCCAGATGTACCGTGGCGCCACCTTCAACCACATCGTCACTTAACACCTGGTGACTTGTGGTCAAACCCTACACTGTAAGTAATAAAAAATAACTATATATCTGTCAACACAATATTCAGCACCCACATTTTTTCGGCTCACTTTTTTACACTTTCCCATCTGCATTCCATAAAGCCATCGACAGTTACATAGAGAGCCATCAAATAATCAACGGAACAAATAGCCCCAATTCTTTCCCAAATCTCATTGGCCTCCGTCAAAAGGCAGGCCAGCACTGACCCCCATTCATTTTAATATTAGATCAATGCCAACAGCAATTCTGGCAATAACGGATAACTCGATTGGGCCCGATCTCACTCAATATTTGGGGACATTGGGGTCCTTTGTCTCTCAATCACGCCACCCTAATTTAGCTGGAAACTGAACGTCAGAGAGCTGCTTTATCTATGCCGATGCTCTTATAGCTGTACGTTTCATCAGATTAACTCGAGAGTCATTTGAAATGGAGTTTGAATTTTTCGCAATGGCAAGGAATTGATGCTGAAAAGATTTTGTAGTTTTGATTCATATTCAAGATAGGATCGCATCCAAAAGTAGGTATGACAAACGCTCCTTCTAAGATAAAACAGTCTTACAGTCTATAGTGAGCCATAATAACAAAAATTTACAAACTTCAAAGTGATAATAATAGAGACATAACCTTGTTTTATGTTTCTTTAGCGTTGAGCACTGCAGATCACATCTTGACTAGACATCCTTGGGCAGTTCAGAAAAGAATGAGATAGGACAAACATGAAGAACAAACGTCGAAAAATTTGAAATTGATATTTTGTATGGGGATTGCCCAAGAGTACGAAGTTCATCGGATCATGTAGTTAACAATATATATTCTTTTATTTTTAGTAAAAGGTCATAAGGATATCTCAGGTTGACAAGTGTAGGCCTTTGCCACGAAGGATTTTAAACTGTCAAAATTATGGATGCCACTGAGCTGTGATGGGCAAAAATGACGCTTACCATTAAGCGTGCCACATTCTCGTCTCAATACTCAGTTACAATTTCCATGACGTAGTTAAGTCACGTTACAAGCTCGTATTAGTAAATAAATCGTATTAGTGATTATTTTAATACATGGGTAGGGATCGAAATTCCCTCTAAGTTCACCCTTCAAAGATGATTTCTTGCTACAGATAATAATACAGATATGTTTCCTAGACCCCTAATTAGCTTTTGTAATGAAGGTCTTAATTATGAACAGCTACATAAACAAGCTCTATTGGAAAAGTTAATAGAACGATTTCGGCGAAGTGTCTTAATCACGAATGATAGTATTTGTCAGTGAGTAATTTCAGAGAGATTTAAAAAGACATTGCGTATTTAATAAGTTCTGAAGGGACTATGACAATAATTGAAAAAAAAAAACATGAAACCATTTTAGAAAGAAAAGCCTGGAAAACGGGGAAGTCCTTTACTCAGCAGTTGTACAAAAAAGGTAAAAAAAAATGAAACCTAAAAGGAATGAGAAGGAGAGGTAGACAGAGAAGAACATAGTATACATAGGCCAAGTCAAAAAAAGGATGGTCATTCGTATTGTCATATCAAGAGATCAAAAGGGTGGCCGAGCGAGCACCTTTGAGATAGAAAGTTTGTGAACCAACAAGAACTCTGCTGACGATAATCATATCTGCTGATACAGTATATAAACTACAGTCATTGTTTGCTGTAGATAACATATAACTACATACAAATCATAACATCCGACATATAAATCTACGACGACCCTTTTTCGGAAAGCAATTTTACTGTTCAAAGTCTGGACGTTCAATAAGTTTACGTGATTAAGTTTCTCTAGTGTATCATATTTGTTGGCCTGAGGAATGTTTGTGATTCAGAAGTGGGACTTACTAGTGAACTACTTTTGGGAGTGTCATTTGTATACCAGTACTTGATGATGTTTTGTATAAAAGGGTGTTAGAGTGTAGAACTTTATTAATTAGCTAGCCTGAAATATATTGCGTTGCATAACAATGTTTTAATATACTTGTCTCGTTTCAAGGTGCGGTGATTTACATATAGGGTGTAATTTTTGATGTTTTAATCTTTTTATCATCGAAGCAACAGCGTGACTGATTTGGCAATTTTTTTATAACCAGATAATTTGGAAATTTGGTTATACTAAAAGAGGTTTTCTATAAATAAGATAAGTAACTGAAACATAACATGATGTCTGTATGTGTCTGTGTGTGTGTAGTGGCAATAAATTGTTTTTTTTTTATTTATAAGACATTGTATAAACTTAAAACCCACCTTATTTTTTACTTACCCGCGCAAAAACAGGGTGGGTCAAAAAATGTTTCTCGAAATCTTTTTAGTTTCTGAATGTACAGAGTGTGTATAATGTGTTTTCGTATAATACATAAATAGAGACTCGCTGGAACGAGTTGATGCAAATGCAAATCAGATAATCGATCTCTGAACACCGACAATGTAGGAGGTTCTGGTTAGAGATTTATAAGGTAAATGGAATCATTTTCCATTTAGATTGCATTACGGGGGCTATAAGCCGGCACAAATGGTATGAGGTAGGTATTTTGCGTGGAAATGTCGCAAACATTTTGCTTTGACAGATAGCATTGCCTAATGAATTGCTGTACTCGATTGCATGTAGGATTTGGTTCGATCATTTCAGCTCGTAACTAATCAGATTTATCTCGCTAAGTTTAGTCCTATTCAAAAAATTTAACGGAAATATGTTTACAAAAAAACAAAAAATTTAAAAGCCAGAAAAAGTCCACAATAAAAGAAATATTATTAAAAATATCGGACAATAGTGTCGATTCGGTTTTGCATTCTCTAAAACTAAACTAAGTTTGACAGGTCTAAAAGTAATGCTGTCCTTTTTTTACTTTAGTGGTTAGAAAAAGACAGCAATACTATTAGACCTGTCAAACTTAGTATAGTTTTAGAGAATGCAAAGCCAAATCGACACCAATTTAAATGACAACCACCTGACCAGACCTAAATTAAAATTTAAATAACCCCAACGATCATAGCTTTCGATGATATGTCTGTTCTTTTGGCGGTTTTAGGAAGTTGGATGAGGCGTAGCTAGTTTTAAGTCTGCCGTTTTGAAGTGATTAAATGTCTAAATAAACATTATTTCGACTTAGATTTTGATTCACTGCATTTTGGAAGAAGAAACGAGAATAAACAGCACGAAAACTACTAGAACTACGTATTTAATTACACACACATACGTACCCATTTCAACATACTCCTCATATGTGTAACCCTCAACGTTTCCTGTCACGAGCAGCGTTACAAGATGCAAATGGAACAAAGGTGTCGCGGACAAAGAACCACTTCTTTGCGTTATCTCGCTTGCGTCGCGCTAACTGCGGAATTGCTGTACGGGTAGCATCAGAAGTGGGATTCCTAGTTACTATTTTCACCACGCGGTTTCAATCGCGGTTTTTCTTCTTTTTGCGGGAATTATACGTAAATACTAAAAAAAAATAATAGATGTAATAGACGTATACTGGTTGTAACACGTTTATTAAAGACAAAACATAGAAAACATAATACTTATGGGAGAAAACCGGGAGTTATAAGAAACTATATGAGGTATTTGTGACGCGCTCGAAGTGCGTGCGGTTCACGAGGCGACGCTTGGACCACGTCACGTCATCACCTGTACACTATCATTGGTTACTATGTTAAATTTCGACGGTTTCGTAGTAGGCCCCTTTTTACTTAGACAAGTTTCACACCTCGACCGTACTACCCCGGGTTGACCACATCCATAACATCGTATCGGGTTCGACCCGGCTTTACCGCTATTCGAATTTGAATATACCGTATTATCGGATTTATTAATTGCCGCGTTTTCATTTTTACTATTAGTACTTTGTAAGTTACGGCAATCGGCAACAACATGACCGTAAAACTGGCAGAACGAACAACGAACGCGACTACCACGTTTCAAATGTTCGTTCGAGTTAGAAGGGAGGTCCGCGCGGGTAGCAACGCTCGCTTTCGCGGTAGCACCCCATTCGCACGACTCGCGCGCCACGTGATCGGGACTCGGCGCGGCGCGCGAATTATTATTCGAGCTAGAATGCGGCGTATGTTCGATTTCAGATATCGAATCTTCCGTAACTCTCGCTTTCTCTAACAAACAATCAATACTATCGTTAATTAGGTCTCTAGACAATCGTTTTCTTATTCTACGATGCAACAACCCGTAAATAATGTCTATTTGCATGGGAATAGGGACTTTATACGGTAACTTTACTAGGGAACGTACTTTACACACAAACACATCACCGCGCTCACTATCTTTTTGTTCATTAGCAAAAATATCTCGCAGTACCTTATATGCCGGTTGGTGAATACCGTATACGGCGCGCAGGCGCGCGACGGCTTCCTCCCAGGTCGCGACTCCGGCGCGGGCGCCGCGCCACCACACGGCGGCTTCGCCCTCCAGCAACATGGGGAGGCCGCGCAGCGCGTGCTCGTCAGCCACGTCCGCACACTCCTTGTAGACCTCGACAGCGTCTATGAACGCCTCGAGCACCTCGGTGTCCCGCGATTCACCGTCGAACCGCCGGCCGTGCACTTCGCGAAGATCCCGCTGCCTCCGCGGGGCGCGGCGGGCACGGGCGAGTTCGCCGACGGCGCCGGCGTTGCAGATAGCGATTGTAATGTCTCGATGAGGGTCCTGTTCGTCTCCGCCTGCATTCTGGTGAACGCTTCTATAGCGCCAGCAAACAATCTCTCGGTGTCCACGCTCGTAGACGCACCGGGGCTGGCGGCATTCGCCGGGGCGGACGCGGGGACGGGGGCGCCGTGGGCGCGCGACTCCGCCGCCGAAGCGTACCTTTCCTCGGGGCCGCTTGCGTCGTCACTCATAATTTCGTCGGTTTTCTTACTTAGAACTTGTGAAGCTCGCGTTAATCTTGGCATCGCGAGTTATACCTAAACTTTACGTAAGTTCGAAGCCACAAGTTGGGCAGCCACTTGTAATAGACGTATACTGGTTGTAACACGTTTATTAAAGACAAAACATAGAAAACATAAAACATAGGGGAGAAAACCGGGAGTTACAAGAAACTACATGAGATATTTGTGACGCGCTCGAAGTGCGTGCGGTTCACGAGGCGACGCTTGGACCACTGATCTGCCTCGGCTTTCCGTCCGCGCGCGCGAGCGCCGCGCCGCCACAAATGGCGGGAAACGTTGACGGCGGGAAGCGACCGTTACATAGATTAATATTTATAGAGAGAGAGAGACTAGATAAATATAATCCAACGTCTTATATCAGGACATGCAACTATGAACTAAAATTAATTAAAATCCGTTTATCCATTACGGAAGTTTGACGCTAGCAGTAGTCGAAGGAGAAGAGCCGAAGACCAGGGTCAATTGCGTACCTTAGGAGCTATCTGTGTCCAAGCGAACTGAGGCTAATAATGATGATGATGACTTTACCCTAAATAAAATTATAGCTGCAACGTAACTTCTTTATACACTGCTATTTCTTTATAATAACATGGTGGTCATGCTGCCTCTACTACACACCAGTTGAGAGTCATAGAATTATATTGTAGCTATATATACTGTTTTGAAACACATAGTACTGCATTTTAAATTGCTCATTGCTAGTCAGTACAAATGACAATCAGATTTTAAATTATCTTGTGCCATACTTGTCTGAATTGTTAATTGTTGCCCTTTTGCAATCCAACATTGTCAAATTGGTCACCCGCTACTCTGTACCAGGGCCAGATTATTCAATAAGCAAAGTAGGCAACTGTCTAGGGGCCCCGCATCGACTAGGGGCCCCGTTACCCGAGTACGTACCAAGAAAAAATAAAATAACTTTTCATCAATTGATATTTTTATTTCACGATTTGTATCCTTCCAAAAATATATCTCCATTGCATTGTGATTGCAAAAATGAATTTAAAAAAGTAGGTAATAAATGGGGCAGAGGAAAGGGGCCCTGAGAATTGCATTGCCTAGGAGCCCTGACAGGGTTAATCCGGCCCTGCCCTGTACAAATATAAAAAAGCGACACTTCTCAATATTACGTACTGCAAAAGACATTAATTATTATCTAAAGCGCATATATCGTCTTTAATATAACTGTATCTGAAGCACAGAGTGAAATAGTTTCGAATTTGAAACTAATACAGTTTACGTGCGTACTTCTTGGTCCCAGGCAGTAGTATGTTTGCACTGAAATGCAATGTCTCCAATGGAGTTTAGGTTCCACATTAGAGATGCGACATCAATATTCTACTATTTTTTTTATTCGACACAACATAGACGCGAAGCATTTCAAAATTAGACTGAACATCAAATTATAATTTCACTACGTTTTACTGCTAATAAAAGGCTAGAGCTAGTTGCTCGCTTGATGGTTAGCGCTATGCTTTGTCCTTTACAGTTCAGTGCTACTCAAAATTTTGAACTACAATATTTCATAATTTTTCGCGAAAATGCACTGTGCTCGTCACATTGCCGTCCAATCTGGAATAATGTATTCAGCTGTAAATCGATTACCTATTTAAGGTTATTAAAGTGTGAACAATATTTCAATTGGCTTGCGATCCGTAGGACGTGGGTTCGAATCCTACAATGAGCTTGAGCTTTCGGTGAAGGAAAACATCGTGATGAAACCATAGCTTGGTGGTAGGGTATTTTCTAGTACTCGCCTGGCTAGCTACCACCCTCTTGTTAAGAATCTGTCGCCAAGCACCTATCGGTGTGTTCCGGCAGCCTCACTTGAGAGCCAGTTCCCAGTCCAGGTGTAGCGTGGCGCCATCTTCGACCACATCGTCACTTAACATCAGGTGACTTGTGGTCAAACGCTAACCTGTAAATAGTAAAAAAAAAAAAAAAAAATTGAAATGTTTCAAGATCCTTGCAAAAGGATCTATCAATTTTGCTGGCGATGAATCATAACCAGCCTATATCAGTCCACTGTTGATCATGCATGACAAACTTTTGTCCATCACTCCTACACTTTGAAGCCTCAAAAATGGCGAAGCCTCCAACCTACTTGTGCCAAAAATATTCGGCCGAAGCTTTGTTCGAATATTCGGTATTTGCTATTGACTGAATTTATTACCATTCGTTCCAACCCTATTCTCTCGGTTTCGGATTCGAGAAATTGTTAGCTTGGATCTTGTTTCAATTAGGTACTTGTGGTTACTACGACTGACGTTTCACAGCATTTTAATCATAATTTGTGTGATACTTAGTATACATACATCGTCATCAGCCTATATCAGTCCACTGCTACTGCTGTGAGCTATGTAAAATATATATGTGGGATAGTTTTTTTTTTGTACTGACAGTGTAGCGTTTGACTGCAAGTCACCTGATGTTAAGTGACGATGTGGTCGCTGATGGCGCTACGCTACACCTGTATTGGGAAGTGGCTATCAAGTGTATTTATGTTTTTTTTTTTACTATTTACAGGGTAGCGTTTGACCACAAGTCACCTGATGTTAAGTGACGGTGTGATCGAAGATGGCGCCACGCTACATCTGGACTGGGAACTGGCTCTCAAGTGAGGCTGCCGTTAGGTGCTTGGCGACAGATTCTTAACAAGAGGGTGGTAGCTAGCCAGGCGAGTACTAGAAAATACCCTACCACCAAGCTATGGTTTCATCACGATGTTTTCCTTCACCGAAAGCTCAAGCTCATTGTAGGATTCGAACCCACGTCCTACGGATCGCAAGCCGACGTCACTACCACTGAGCCATCATCGCTATGAATATTATTGGTGTATGTAATCAAGTCCCTATTTAATAAAATTGTATAGTTATAATCCTGTAACAGACAAACAGCGTTCCATTTGGACTCTTTATGCACATAACCCCGAAAACACAAGTTCTATTTGAACTAAGAATAAATAGCAAAGAAAATAAATCCTGATTATCCCCAATCACGATCGTGACCAACAATAAAATACGCAAGTCTTCAACTACGAGTGACAGCAGCTCCACGCTTCGCTGTCATGAGACAACTCCAATTCATGAGCGGTAGCGATTTATAAAACCAAACCCAGAGACCTGTGCTTTCAGCACATAACCGGCATTTTATGGCCGGTTTCAATAACCGATCTATCCACGGTTTGCCCTATTGGAGATAGAAATTCAATAGAAGTAATGTCAAATTTCTCTCCAACCGTGGAAAGATCGGTTATTGAAACTGACCGCTAGCAGATAGCATATTCGGCTATCGGCTTTTAGTTGAATATGCAACTAAACGGTCACCAATCGAAGCACTGGCCGAGCTGAATTGAATGTTACTTACCTTGATAAGCTATACCACGATGGCTGAAAAGTTATTTAGTGATAACTTTTCAGTCATCATGATAATGATTCATTGCCATTATCATCATCAATCAGTTACGTTCCCGCTGCCGTGACATGGCATTCTCTCAGTGAGAGTGTAAAAAAAAAACTACCGGCTAAGAGAATCTAAGAGTTGTGGTAGTAACAGGTGTAGGCACCTCAAATTCTCGTAGAGAAACTTTGGCTAAGTGACAATGTATAATAATTATGTTCCAGCAAATCCTACTAATATTATAATCGGGAAGTTTGTGAGTATGGATGGATGTTTGTTACTTTTTCACGCAAAAACTATTGAACGGATTTGAGTAAAATTTGTAATGGAGATAGCTTATACCGTGAATTAATACACAGGCCACTTTTATCCCGGATAAAGGTTTCCGTGGAATAACGGGAAGACGCGGGTGAAACCGCGGGGCGCAACAATCAGTCGTTCGTTTGTTCATTCGTTCGTTCGTTCGTTCATTCGTTTATTCAAATTGTGTGACAGTTTAGCTCTAACCTCCTTTACCATAGACCGTTGTATGAGCGAGACGGGTAATCACATGGATCATTGCTCAGCCAGCTCATCAGCCGCCAATGACGCCGGCTGGCTGCGTGTCATCGGCGACAAATGCCGACACAACTGATACAGGTCCTCGCTGCAGGAAATGACTTTTTGTTTGTTGATCTTCGTTCTGTTTTCATTAGGGCACGTCCGGAAAAGAATCTACCCTTGGCTTAAGTGCAAGACTTGGAAAAAAACTACGTAAACAATGAGATACAGCTTTGTATACACCTTAGAATGTAGTAGTAGTAGTGACATGGTATGAATACATCAACAGTCAATTAATCAGATCCACATTGGGCCGAAAAAGTTGTAAAGCTAATTGCTTTTCAAGTTTATTTCAGAAGCTATCGATGTACCTATTCCGGAAACTTTTTTGACGACATCGTCATTTAATGTCAAATAACTTTTAATCAAAAACTATGCAAAAATATCTAATATTCCATCACATCAAAATCTACACATCACATATGATCACTTTAAAATATCAAACTTAAAACTAGCTACGCTTGTTCTACCCTCACGCTAGAAAAAGAACACACAAATAATAGTTTGTAAAAATACCTAGCAGGTAAATTTTTGGGCCCGTAATGTTTTTGACTATTTTTTCCCCCGTTTTTTATGTTTGCCCGCAAGTTACCTTCACATCATGTCTTCATTAATAATATAATCTATGATCATCTCTACACCACACAATTTCTTGTATTTAACTGTGACATTAGTCTATTTTACAATGCTGGTGTTCAAACAAAACAAACGTTTCAACTAGGCAACAAAATTTCAGTTTCAACTAGGAAGTACAGTCAAAGACAAAAGTCGCTGAACAATAACAAATTTTCTGATCTCCTCCATAGTCTTAAACACCAACCTCTAACAGCATCATCACTTAGCATCAGGTGTATTGTGTTGTGGTCAAACGTTACCATGTACGTTGTAAAGAAAACCCAAACATTACTAATGTAAAACACATTTGGAAAATCGAGTATGATCAGCTACTTTTGTTGCTGACTGTACATAGAAAAATTGGTGTATAGAGATCAAACACTGTAACACGTACGGTCATTGCATTTTGTACGCAACCGCAATTTCACGGCCCATCCAATACCATAATGGTACCCTGATGGACCATGACATAAAACCTTATTCAGGAACCGCACGTTTAAAGATTTTTGCTTACAATGTTAGAGTTTGACCACAAGGCACTTGATGTTAAGTGACAATGCCAGGACTGGGAACTAACTGGCTCTTAAGTAGAGCTGCCAAATCACACTGATAGATTCAGATTCAGAGTTCCCTTTCCAGGTGTAGCATGATGACACCATCGACCACATCGTCATCATCGACCACATAAGGTGACTTATGGCAACCCTGTAAGTTGTAAAAAATAAGATGCTGATTATATTCTTAACTTGAGGATGGCAGCTAGCCAGGCAAGCCCTACCACCAAGCTAAGATTGATCTGTCACCAGCATCTATCGGTGTGTTCTTAATCCACATGTATATCAACCACATTTTCACTTTGCCTTGTGATCAAACGCTACCCTGTTTAAAAGGAAAACCTCAGATGACGATTTAAAAATATTCTACCACCAAGCTACGGTTTCATCGCGATGTTTTCCTTCGCCGATACTCAGGCTAGTTGCCAGGTTCGAGCAAACGAAATACATACATGATGACTATACTAATTTTAATTTCCTCAGTGACTAGAATGGATCGGTTCGCTCTTACATTGCTATACCTACCCTATTTGGGTCCATATGTTTAGTAATAGGGAATATGCATCGATTTTTTTTTATTTGTTTAATCCACTTATTACTTCGTTATAACATAGTAAAAAATATAAATCCTGTTAAAATCGTTCAAATGAATTTTTAAAATAATATTTAAAGTACCGATTACATTTGACCTGTTTGAACGGCCTTATTTTTCGCGCGCTTTTGATGACGTCACATCACCCATCCAGTACTGTTTTCTCTATGTAATGACAGCTAATATTTAAGGATTTTCAGTTTATATCGCTTTTTCGACAATGGAAAAGGCTAAAAAACCATTTTATGGACATTGTCTTGTACCAGACTGCCAAAACATTATAATAAGCCTACACCGGATAAAGTGTTTTTTTCTATTCCAAGTGATATGAAAATACGTAAAGGTGTAAGGTTATGAGAAGAGATGAAGTGTCTCCATCATCGTGTTTACTTTGTTGTGAAGATCATTTTAATGTAAGTGTATTGTATTTCGATAGTTAACATGGTGTGAATTGGTCAAAGTTAACTTTTGCAGGCATAAATATTTTGATTATCAAGTGGAAGAAACTAACTCTGTTTACACCAAGTTTACGAGTATACCAGCCTGACCTTTATCATTCCTGTCTTTCCTCCGGAGATTTATTTTAGATTGAGGAAGATACCTAGCTTATATAATATACAATACAACATCATGAGAAAACAAGAGGGAAAAGTTATGCTTCGGTTAAAACAAGGTGTTGTAGCTCATATGTGAAACATATGTTTCAGTGCCTAAAACGAAAAATGCCACCACCACAAGAGGGAATGTGTGCGATTAAAAGAGACAAAAATTATCGTTATTATAATATGAAGCTCTCACTGAGTTTGCTATCAGAAGTACAAATACTTTATGCCACAAACAAGTTACTATGAAGCCGGGAACAGTACTTTTCATATTGAAGGCTGGCAAGACCCAGTATATCTCACATGGATGTCTCCGAGATGAAGTAGATTGAAGCCTCTAGTAATACAGACCAAGTACAATGTGATGAAGCTGTGCAAGTAAATATTAGATCAAAGTACAAAAGTAAAGATATTAATGTTAATTTAACTATTGAAAAGAAAAATGTACCTCTATCTTTATAATGTAGGTAATAATGTTATTCTGCGGTTTGACAAATATGCAGGATGTTTTAGTAAAAAAATTAAATAATTATTCCATTGTTTTATTTTTAGGTATGCATATTCAGTTAATAATTCAAGAAACTTGAATAACAAAATACAGATACAAAGGAAACCTTAAAAATTAAAATAAAACTGTTACTGTTACATACATATAAAATATAAAACAAGCTTTGACGCTCAGGTTTTTATAACAGATTTGTTTTGTTCTATTCTATTCTAAAACTAAATAATGAATTTAACATTATTAAAAGATATACAGCACTCAATATTAGTACTCGATGGATCTTCACTACGTCGGTGTAGCTAAGCCAAAAATGCAATTGAATGCTTGCAACCTCCTGAAACAAAACAAAAAATTAATAATAAGTTATGTTACATATGTACTTTAATATAATTATATAATATAACTGTACTAAAAATGTCACTCTAGTTGTAGTATGGTATGGTTGAGTTCTCCTAACTCATCACTAAGCAATATTTTGATTACAAGTTATATTGATAATATCTATGGCAAAGCCAAGGTCTCCAACTCTGCCCTAGTGTTTTGCTTAAAAAACATCTAACAATAGCCCAATGAGTGGAAGAAACTAAAAAAATCTTACCTAAGTGTGCTGCACAATCTTCACATTGAACTGAAGTAATGGTTTCTTCAGTTTCATCACAGATCGCTTGTACAGCATAACACTTGTGACGCACATTGTGCTCTGGTGTGATTCGAGCTTGCACACATAATTATGTTCCCATCTCGTTTTACTTGAACATAGCCTACAGCTGAATCTCCATATGATTCACGTTCAGATCTGTAACAAACAATAATTTTAGATAAATACATATATAAAAGATTCGGTTGGTCATCTACTTCGTGAGTATCTGCTTCATGATCAAAGACTTTATACAAAATTCGCTACAATCTATTGAAACATACAAGCCTATGTGAATGATAACAACGTTTGAGGTTATCAATCAATCAATCAATCTTTTATTTTTTCGGATAACAAAAATCCATGGGTTAGTAATAATGCTAAAAAACTAAAGTATGTTAGTACACTACAAAAAAAAAAACAATAAATACAACACACAATAAAAAAAAAAAGAAACACATGAACTCCTATTGAGGATCGGTGTCACGGCGTAATTGCGTAGCAGCCAATCCCAAGAAACGCTTAATAAACCATGAACCTGCGAGGCACTCCGTGCGCACGATGACCAGAAGAGTCAACAACCTCTATCTCAGCCATCGCTCGCACGTAGTGCCTCAGTACAGGTGCATGCGGATCCTCTGCCACGGTTTTCAGGATGCTGTTGTTACTTCCCCGCACCCTCCTCATCAGCGACGCGACTTTCTTCCGAATAACGGCATGAAAGCCGTCCGTTCGGTTTTGAGCAAACATTCCGGAGGCACTGCAAAAACGAGGAAGTCCCAACATCATCCTGAAAATATTGTTATATTGGATACGCAGGGTGTTTAGCGATTTTTTGGTATACCGGAACCATAGAGCGCCCGTGTACAGACCCTGGCAGTACGCCTTGAAAAGCGTAATTTTTACCTGGTCCGTACAGCGGGCGAATCTACGGGCCAGCATGTTACCGCGAACCGCCAAAGCCCTACGCTCCCTCTCTATATCGACATCGTCTTTAAGGTCGTCGGTAAGGAAATGTCCTAGATATTTGAACCTATATACCCGCTTAAGATTTAATCCGTTTAAAACGATTGAAGGGATATATTCGGGACACCCACCGGCGGCCTTAAAGACCATGTACTCGCTCTTACGCACATTATACGCAAGACCATGCGACGCAGCGTAGGTCTCACATACTCGCAACATCTCTCCAATAGCACTCGCAGTCGGAGCCAGCAGCACCATGTCATCCGCATAGCTGATGTTATTAACGCTAACACCACCCACGCGGCACCCGACACGCATGCTGCTAAGTCCCTCCACGAGGCCATCCATATACAGATTGAAGAGCCGCGGGGACGACAGCCCGCCCTGCCTCACTCCGCACTCCAACCTGTACGACTCGGAGAGGCTGTTAGACCATTTAACATGATTCACCTGGTTTGCGTACCAGTACCGAAAGAGACTCAATACCTCCACCGGTATACCCCTGTCAGCCATCTTTCTCCAAAGTATGTTTAGGTAAATACTGTTAGGGAAGTGCATGCATAAAAACCTATGTAGTAAATTGCAAAATATCATGTTTTAAAATAATTACCTTGCCGCTTTTACTCCTTTGACCTCAACGAACGTAAAATCTGGATTTGATGCAAAATATGCGGTCATCATAAAAGCAAAGAAATTTTTGGCAAATTGTCCGATTGTGCTTTGACGAAACCACTTTCAGTCATTGTTCTTGATGTTTAGTACTGTCACTATATACCAAAACCGCACTAGGCAATCGAAAACACTACAGAAATCTATTTTTAAGAAATTTTTCTTCGTAACAGTATGAATATCGAAGCCGATAATAAGTCCATTGCGCCGTGTGACGTCATTTTTCGAATCGACCAATGGTGAAGCGATTCGCAAATTTGAAATTCCCACGCTTATTTTGCACTTTTGATTAAATTTTTAAGGTATTAATTACAAATTAAATAAGAAAATAATGGTTTAGGTGTAATGTCAAGGCCGTAAGGTATCATGGAAAAAAAAATCAAGTAAATCTAAATGACATGCATATTCCCTATTGTAACCACTAAGATCGCATGACTAACATATGAATGCAATAAATAATTTGAAATTTAAACTACTACTGAGCTATCATCGCTTTATCGATCGACGTAAGCGTTTTCTATTTTCTCGTGGGGTATGCAGAAGTTACTTGGGAAAGTTTAGTTTCCCGTTGAATTTACAGGAGAAACTATCCGTTTTCCGTTCCAGTAAGCGCGAGCTGAATTTTCTACTTGCACACATTTGTGTGGCGGTTCAATGACCTTTGCAGATTCTTGGTGAAAAATATTGGGGGTAAGAATTCGTGGTATTTTAAAAAGTGGCTCAATTTGTTACCATATGGGTTGGTCAGTGGCAGATTCAATTCAAATTAATCAAATTCATAAATCGTTCGATTAATTCGAATTAAACTGACGTAAATTAGTAACTAATGGTACAAACTCACGTTCCTGCTGTCAGCCGCCCATGTCTACCATTCGTTGCTACGCGAGCGGTAACCGGCGACTGTAGTCGACTAATTAATAATTACTAATATTAGTTTTATCATTCGAATCTACAGTAGTTACAAGTTACTAATTTAAAGTTAAATTTAACATTAGAATTAGGTTTTGAAACAGGATAATAACCATGTATTTGTTTTTGTTTGAGTTCTCCATATTTCGGCGCTGTTTTCCCTGTTTCTTACTATACTCTTTGGCGCTGTTGCAAGCGCCATGAACACGAGAATACTAAAAGTTTATGCGATAACGATGATTGTTGATATTATAACGGGCAGACATATCTATCTACCCGCTTCCTCTCACGGTTTTTTGCATAAGATGACACTGTCACCTAAGTCATTAAAGTGAGCTGTCACAGATTATTCGAATGTCCGCGTCACTCGCGCATCTTAACTTTTAAATACTTTTCTGATCTACAGATTATTGTTTGACATAATATTTTTACTAACTTTCAAAACGAATCACTAAGCCCTTACTTGCCCCACCTCTCATCAAATAGAATCACAAACCGCAAAAGCTCTTAAAAAGTCGCAAATTTTAAAATTCAAATTACACCCTCACCATTTCCTTAAAGCGCTTTTCATATTCAATTTGACGGTTGCCTATATTCCTGGCAACTAAACGACGAGAGGGTTGACGGATTTACATGTATTTTACATATAATTATGGGAACAAACTCACGGCGCCAGGTGGTGGTGTTGGAAAAAATAACAGGAAATTCGAGAGAATCTATGATTGAGTCCATTGGACTAGAGAGATAGTAGTAATTCTCTTCTAGTAATTGAGTTTGTTTCTGAGCATT
Organism: Opisthograptis luteolata; assembly: GCA_931315375.2. NCBI lineage: Eukaryota > Metazoa > Arthropoda > Insecta > Lepidoptera > Geometridae > Opisthograptis > Opisthograptis luteolata. The sequence continues at coordinate 13,003,268 of OV928043.1, forward strand.
AGATATAGTAACTGATGGTACAATTAAAAAAAACTCATGTTGTGACGCGCCGTACCAACGGCTCGTTTATCCACTCGCCTGCCATTCAAATATTCCCGCGCCTAACGTTTCGGTGGCGGGTCCAACCAGCGGCAGCGTCTGCGTTCGCGCGTTGCCACACTAGCGCCGCCGTGCGGTAGCTTTGAGCAAGATTCGAGACGCGCGCGACCGACGCCAACAAAAAAGAGAGCGGATCAGCGTCCCGCGCGATACGTTTAACTCTTAGAATCGTATCTAACTGTTTTAATTGTATTTCTATTGTAATCTGTTTTACGTGCATTAAACTGTTTTTACAATCGAAGTGAACTCGTATTATTGGCTGCTAGTCGGGCTTTATTAAAATGGTTGATTGGATGCTTGGTGGTAAGACATAGTGTTCTGTGTTACCTAGAGCGCGTCTGGTCGGAGTGCTCCGGCAATATCACTTACTGGCCAGTGTTGCACCAACTTCAACCCCATTATCACATATGTTCATGTGATTTACAATGTTAAAATGTTAAATGTAACCCATATTTTGTTTATGGTTTCGATCATCAGGTGGAAGATGATCTTTGTTAAACAAAGGGCCTTATTCAACGTCGAAATCAACGGTTACTAACCATTTGCCATTGGCTCCCCAAAAGAAGGACAACAAGGCGGCAAAGATCAGTTTGTAATAAGAAAATAACAGTAACTGTGTGGTCGTGACCAAAAAATAACCTGCCGAGTATTTCTTGTCTGTACTTTTGCCGGTGTAAGGAGGTTGACACAGGCGTAGTATATTTCAGTGTTACATTTTAATGTAATCACATTTCTTCTTCTTCTTCTTCTTCTATTTAAGAGCCAAGCTCTTGTCGGTGGAGTATTTTCCATGCCGTTGTCACATTTATATCATATATAAATTATGTTATTTGAATATCATAATGAAAAAACAAGCGTATCTACCTATTTGTTTTGTAGTCTACAAAACACCCGTCTACATATTTATGAAACCAAAACCCAGGGCCAATTATACAGAACCGAAACTTTAAAAATGAGTTATATTTATCTGAAATCAGTTGGTAGTTTCGTAACTAGCTCCATTCGCATCCATTCCACCGTTTAGTGCTGCTGATACCGAATGAATAAATAATGTAACTTTCACACTACACTGCTCTGTGCCCAGATATGTTTCGAAGGAGATAGGACATATGTAGTAGCGAGCATCGACTACGAGCGTGGTAGAATACCGCGACTTGGCAAACGTAGTGTAGGACGCCCTACGACAAGGTGGAGTGACGACTTGCGCCGAGTGGCTGCCAGTAGTGGGATGAGAAGAGCCGAAGACCGGGCTCAGTGGCGTACCTTGGAAGAGGCCTATGTCCAGCAGTGGACTGATACAGGCTGATGATGATGATGATGGTAGTGAGAAGTCCAGAGTGCCAGCAACGAAAACGTAAGAGGCTGATAATGACGATTATGAAGTTGGAGATACTTCAGCGTAACGAGATAATCTACGGTAAATAAACGTTGTGCAAGCAAGTGGGGGCAGCTCAAGGCTCTTGAATTTTTTTTGGAAAATTCTGAAAGTTATTATTAGTCGTACTCACGATTCGATCTGTAATGAACGTCCATGCGTGTGCAAATAAACAAATGTAAATGAAACAAATGTCAAAGTATATTCGCAAGAAACCTAAGATTATTTCCAGTAAACTAACATTTATTACACTTTCATCTGAAATTTATATCAATCATTTATTTCTTACCAATTAGATGCTTGTGTCCGACTATCTAATGGTGTAGGCAGATAGGCTAGAGGCACGTACATTTTATCTAGAAACTTCTACATAAATCCATTCCTCTGCTGCCATGAACTCTGCTACTATAATTCTGCTTGTTTTTAGAATAGATTCAAACTCACCGGTTAGTTTCGAATTTCTGTTTCGGAATATGTAATGAAGGTATTGCGAAAATATACTCTATATAAATAATATGGTAACCGCCTGTAGGCGGGGAGAAGGGGTTGTTTCTAGCTAAATTGATATTTTATAGGAGACTGGGTCAGTTCCCAGTCCATGCTTAGCGCAGTGCCATCTTTAACCACAATGTTTTTATTTACATTGTCATCATCATCACCATCATCATCAGCCTGTATCAGTCCACTGCTAGATATAGGCCTCTCCCAAGGTACGCCACTGAACTCGGTCTTCAGTTCTTTTCATCCAACTACTGGCAGCCACTCGGCGCAAGTCGTCGCTCCACCTAGTCGCAGGGCGTGCTACTTTTGCCAAGTCGTGGTCTCCACTCAAGAACACATCTACTTCAACTGTTATCGATTATATGACCAGCCACTTCAGCTTGCTAATTCAGTTAACCATGTCAGTGACCATAGTTCTCGCATATTATGTAATGTGAATTTACAATACAAAGCAGTAATGGCATCACAATTAGCTACACAAAAAGCAGAACACATTCTGGTCTGACAATGGTGGAACAAAGGTTTTGTTACGCCATTGTGTTGCAACGTGGAGCTCTGTCGCTACCTCGTTGTTTACCCAGTTTACCCGGATCATTTCTGTTTTAAAGTCTGGCTTTTTATTCTAGGTTTTTTTAACGCGGTTCACTATAGCCTGTGATTGGATACCGGCGGGGCTTTGACGTGAGGAAGGTATAACAAAACCTTTAGTGGATGGGCGTTTGTTTTTGTTGCAGATTTAGATTAATTTTTGGAGTAGAAGTGAAATGTTTAGAAGATGAAATGAAAGGCAAACATTTAAGTGTTATAAATAATAATAATACACAAACACATACTTCAAGCTCAAATTTTAACAAATTTTTTTTGAGAAAAAAACTTATCTTCGGAAAACGCAAATCTGCTTGATGCCCGATATTGCGAAAAGCGAAAAAAATCTAATACCAGTACTCTAGTATCAAACCAAGCTCAATATCAGTTATTACAAATCCTACTAATATTATAATTGCGAAAGTTTGTGTTTGTGTGAATGTTTGTTACCACGTATCACCGTAACTGCTAAACCGATTTTGATGACATATGAAATGGAGATAGTTTATACCCTGGATTACTTTTTAGTAATAAATAGTTTAAAAACCCGTTATAGGTTATAATCCAAACGAATTCATTGATTCGGAAGGTACTATTTCGAATTCATATACCTCTAATATATATTTTTATATCTACAAGCCAAGAAAATATTATGAACAGATTACCGTTATTTTATTTTTGTAATAGAGATCTCACAGCTACAAAGCGGGACTTGAACCCGCGACCTTTGAAAACAAGTTCTTTATCTCTTCCATCAATTTTGAGCTATTCATAGGAATATATATATCTATTCATAGTTGGATTCAAATAACCGTTTTTACGATCGCTGTAGGGCAATGGGTAAACAGCCGACTGCGAAGCGGTAGGGCACGGGTTCGATTCCTGTAAATAACATTGGTGCATTAAAAAGAAACCGTAAATATTTGTTTCGTGTTTAAGATATTTTAGTCTGAGATGTTGGGGATTCCTGTCAAAGTCAAAAGACATTTAATGAGTAGCATTTTCATTATGGAATCATCAATCTTAAGACTAGCTACGCCTGTTCTAACCTCCTTACGCCCGGCAAAAGAACAGGCATGAAACGCCCGGCAAATATTTTTTTGGATCACATTTACAATTTTATTCTTATTACCAACTAGCTGTTCCCCGCGGTTTCACCTCCGTGGGCTACAGCTTTATGCATGCAAAGTCTCAGCCCGATCGGTTTAAAATTGACAAAGTTTCATACAAACTTTCATCCCCTATTTTATCCCCTTGGGGGTAGAATTAATCAAAATTCTTTCTTAGCGGATGCCTGCGTTATAACAGCTGCCTGCATGCCAAATTTCAGCCCAATCCATCTAGTGGTTTGGGCTGTGCGTTGATAGATCACTATGTCAGTCAGTCACCTTTGAGTTTTATATATTTAGATTGATTGAATTGAAGCAAGTTCTCAATCCCAAGCTTTTTTGTCATCCAAATAGACCAACTGAATAGACTTTGAAGTTGAAATTAGCTCCTTTAGAACTAATAACAAAGTTACTGTTCATATAGTAACAACTTCATCGCCTTTGTTTCACAAACACGTAACAAGCTATTCGCTCATAGCTCAAGTGAAGTACAATAATCAGATTCTCGTGTGGTTTCCTCAACCCTATCGGTGCTAGTATAAAATGTAGAAGGGTGTCTGTTTGTTTGTCCTATTTTAACGAAGTATTGAAACAACGGATTGGCGTGATTTTTTCTACGTAGTAATTGTTTATGGACTGTAATGTGACATAGGCATAACAGGTGTTCAAGTCAAGAGTGAATTAAAGTATTTGCTTAACAAACGTGCAAGAACCTCGACCACATCGTCGATTTATATTGGGTGAGATCATTATCAAACGTTAGTTGTAAAAATCTAAATTTAACACTGAAAACCGTCGTCAATCATCGTCTTTCAATTAAAACAAACTTCATCAAAATTGGTTTATCCGTTTGGAAGCTGCGATGCCACATCCAAACACGAAAATCAAAAAGACAAACACGAAACACATTTATCTAATTTCAATGTAGTATTTGACACATAAGTAAATAAATCTAAATTTTAATTAAACATCATTATTATAAAATAATTAATAATTATATAAATTATATTATTATGGTAGCCTACTATTTAACATGTGAAATTGTGTACTCTTTTTTAAAACACTTTTATTAGCTTGACTTGTAACTAACTAACTAACTAACTAACTAACTAACAATGTAATCAAATCTTAGAAGTCAATTTTCACCCACTTCTAATTGTCGTATCGACTTGAAACTTTGTATGTGTATGTAATCTCGGTGACAATGCAATAATTTGGTATCATCGACCTGATCTGATGATACAGCCGGAAGGTGGGTAGGGCATCTCTGCAGTGGCTACTAGTAAACCCCTCGTGTTTGGGCTCATATGATTCGTCTTCATGAGCCCAATAGATTGAACTTAGTGACGAGGGTCTGATGATGCAACCGGAAGGTGGGTAGGGCATCTCTGCAGCGGCTACTAGTAAACCCCTCGTGTTTGGGCTCATATGATTCGTCTTGATGAGTCCAATAGATTGAACTTGGTGACGAGGGTCTGATGATGGAACCGAAAGGTGGGTAGAGGATCTCTGCAGTGGCTACTAGTAAACCCCTCGTGTTTAGGCTCATATGATTTAATGGGTAAATAAAAGTACACACAACCAAAAAGCGCTCCACACTTTTTGAATTAACCATTATATCGTAACTAATACAAGTCAATTTTATTATTTTATATTTTTCAGTGCGTTTTTAAAGTGTTTTTTTTAGTTTTTTAAACTATATATTTTTTTTACCCTCACAGGATTTATGTACTTTAGTATATTCCTAGATTAATGAACTTTTTGCATTTTGTAAGAAATTAATAAATCTAAATGTTCTCACGAGTGACTCCGCAAGGCACAGCTAGTAGTAAATAAGCTAGACTTAGTTGGTATGATTAAAGTTACCCGCCCGCAAGTTGGCAGGGCTAGAGGCGCGGAATCGCGGACGGTGATTGAGTTAAATTGCATAAGTTGTTTGTTTACTCGTGAACTGATATGAATACCTAGTTACCTATTAAAAAAGTTAGAGTTATTAAATGTTTTTTGTATTTCCTTCACTGGAAGACCCAGCGAACTTTGTGCCGGCTTTCAATTTCTATACAAAATAGCCAATTTGGTTTTTTTTTGCTTTGTGTTGGGCATGTGACATCACCAACCCGCACTAGGCCAGCGTGGTGGATTACTGCCCATACTCTCTCTCTCTCTCTGAGAGAAGGCCAGAGTTCCAGCAGTGGGAACTCGAAAGGCTCATGATGATGAAATCAGATGAAAAAAATGTATTACCGAATCGGTCATGATATTTATGTGTAAAGATAGAAGAAAATGATAGATTTATTTATTCCAGTGTTACCCTGAAACTGCACGGTTGTAAAAATCGCTATCTCTCCAGCAGCCAGCAGTTAAAATTTTTATTTAACAGAACCAACTCAGCTATAATATAAACGTAAAATATTCGCGCTCTCACATCTGAAATCGTCCCGAATATCGTTCGCGTTGCAAAATCGACGGGACTGCATAAAACGGACGCTCAAACTGGGAGGTCGATAAAGCTGATGCAAAGTGGTCCGACCCGCGATATGCACTAGCTGTATTATTAACTTGACTGTTCGCTGTAAACAAACTTGTTTAGTTTGCTTTACTAGAAAGTAGTTAGGGTGCTGGGCTGGATAAATTTATTTATTTATAGCCTTAAATAACAAACAATTCTTAATTATCTACAGTAATAAATGTTCACATGTAGCTGTTTTAATAGTAAACTTTTCTAGACACCAGTAACTGTGGTAAGCTTGTCTTGCGTTTCCGCAAAGGTCTCCTCAAGAGCTTGCCACTCTCTCCGATGCTGGGCCATCCTCCTCCATGTGACCCCAGCAACCCTTCGAACCCTTCGGGCTGGATAAATAGATGATGGCAAGTAAGCGATCGCAGTGGCGCCAGGCAGGTAATTTTTTTGTCGCGTTTTTGGTTTAATTCATATAACTAACTAATTGAATTGGAGCAAGTTCACTACAATCGCAGGCTTTTATGTCATCTAAATAGTTTGTTATTTTGTAATAAGATTTTGTTTTTTAAGGACTTGTAACTTGTCTATCGACCAGTCTTGGATATCACCCGGGATTTTGTAGATATTTTTTTAACTGTAGATTGTAGGAACTAGCATATTTATGATAGTTCGTAATGTTGCTAGGCGCGATCATCCGAGCTTCGCCACTGCCGGCCGCGCACCCCGCTCCCGCAGTGCCCCCCCCCCGCTCGTGTCGTGCCGCGCCGCCCGCGCCGTACAGTCGAGCGAGAGCGCACGCCGCGGTATTTGTTATAACCTCATCTTTTGATTTTAACTCCTTCTGTTTAACTGTTTTGCGCAGTTGTCAATATATACCACCTTCTAACGGACACAAGGACTTCTTATTAGTGTACACTCCCAGTTACACGTCACAAGATTATTTTCACTTAATAAGTATTAATCAAAAAGCAACCCTACCTAACCAAAGCACTTACTCATCGCTAACCCGTAATTAACGTCAAAGCACACACTTTTTGTTAACAACCCTCTACCGAAGTGCTATTCTAATAGCTAGTTCATTAATCTTTCCCGCATATTAATGAGAGTATTTCAATTTTAATTCAGTCAATGGACTTTAGTCAAAGTTTTCTCTTAAAACCGTTTCGTAAAAAGAGGTGTGCGGTCAGCATTACTAGGGCTAACGTTTTGGTTGATGTTCAAATTTGAATTCTAAGCTTTTGAGTTTAAACTCAAATTTGGCTTCCAGTGAATCCTTTTTTGAAACATTTTTGTTTGTCAAATCTTCTGTTCAAAGGATTCAATTTATTTTTACAGGGTACCTATACACTCAGAAAGTTGACATATTTCTACGATACAATACTAGCTGAGCCCCGCGGTGTCACCCGTGTACGCGGGTACAAAAAATAGTTTACGACCTACCAAATATATACAAAAAAATGTTTAAAATCGGTGAAGCCGTTTCGGAGGTTACTAACACTGTGACACGAAATTTTTATATGAATATATAGAATAAACACCCTACCTTACATAATTACATTCCAACTTATAGGTCATGAAAATTGGAAGGTAAGTTTGTTTATGTGACACCTGCTATTGTCAATAGATATAAGAATTAAATATGTAGATAGGTAAAAACATACATTTTTACATTACAGAGTGGCAAACAAGCTGACAGCCTTGGGGAAAGAGAGGGGGTTGCCGATGCAATGCCCACCCTGACGAACTCTTTTCACACCCATCTTGAAGGACTGCGTTCTGTAGCACTGCCAACTATAAGACTTTTGGAAAGAACTGGTTCCAACTTCCATCCCACATTTTACAAGTATACAGGAGAACGCAAAATACCTGCCAGGCGTTTCTTGCCTATTCTTTTGCCGGTGTAAGGAGGTTGGAACAGGCGTAGCTAGTTTTAAGGTTGACGTTTAAAGTGATCACAATTTATCCTTTTAGATAAAAAAACCTTTTGACTTTGACTTTGAATGTTTAATATTTCAATATTTTTGTTAAATGTTTCAATATTTTTGGGTACTGTAATAAATGGGATGGTTTGTTTGTTTTAACACAGTCGATAAAATATCTCCACAACATGAGTTGAACCCTGAGCATAACGTGTACCAAATACATAATTAATGTTCTTTGAGTAAGAGAAGCTAAAGTAAATGAGCCCTAAGGTTCATTAGTTACAAGATCTGATAGGTACCGTTTTGAAAGGGGTTAAGGGCTTTAGGATTTTGAAATAAGTAAGCAAAACACGGTATCTCAAAAGTAAATTACGGTACCTGCTTATCGACATTTCAATGAATGGCAAAATTCTGTTAGATATCTCGACTAAACTTGAAAATGAATACAAATATTTTCTAGAATGTTCCAGACTAGGTAGCGCAGTGTGGCTTTGTCCGCGAATTTTGATTTTGATTTCTCATGTGTTAATTATTATTTGCTTTTTTCTAAAGAACAATTTGTGTATTTGTTTAGTTTTATTTAAGAGCTAGAGCGTCAATTAATCAATAATGCTGAGATAATGTGTTTTTTTTTAAATATACAATCATGATTAAGAATTTAGGACCTTCTAAAATCCCTCAATTTTAACGCTTTCTTCAAGACCACAAAATTATCTTTAATTATAAAATTCCGGTGTGTACCGAGCGTAATTCTTGTCCTCACAAACGGCTTGACCAATTTTGACAAAAAATTACTAGGTACTTTCTTATTCTCCCGATAACTAACTAACGTGAAATCGAATACCGCATTTCAGGTATTATACAAATAGGTTCATAGAATGCAGTGGATATCATATTGTAGATACGGTTATTTGTAGTTTTCTGATATGAGAATAGATATGATTCGCTTTGTAGTATCTATTATTTGCTTAATGACATGACAGAGTAATATGGATTACATCCCTATGTGATTGATATTTCCTTGTTACCAAATACGAATTTAAGTGGGGGTGGAGACGCAGGAAAAAACTATTTTGGGACATAAGTTATGAAATGTTTGTTTTTATTTTATTTTACGCTCTAGGAAAACAAACAGCTTTAATCAAAAGAGTTGAAATTAAATATATTCTATCTATTTTCTAAATATATAAACGTCTTTTTAGAAAAGCTCGAAAATGTCTTGACCGATTTGTTTTATTTTTTTGTTGTGTGTTGGCAGGACAAGGTTCGGCAAGTAAAATCGGAAAAAACGAAAACTGCTATTTTCTATGTCTATATCTATTTTTGTATGAATTCACTTGCCTTATTCGCCTACCTATGGCAAGCCGGGATAACAAACAAATAACAAATGATATATTTATTTTTTTCTTGCAAAGGTACAAAATGTAAGAATGTAATAACAAATATGTATTATTGTTGAGCACCCGTTCTGCAAGGAACTGATGCCTGCAGTAGGCATAAATTGCCTGTGTCACAGGTCACCAGGCCCCACTCCACGGAACTAACATAAACACTTAAAACTAGAATGGAAAAACTAAAAATAACAAAAAAATTTAAATCTAAAAAATAATAATTTTATAATATGTGAGTAGGTAAATAAATTTTTAAAGAAGATTCATCCCACAGGTGTCGTGCGGAGTATAAGTGGATGTATGTGTGCGTGTAGTGCGGTGTATGTGTGAATATGTGGCGGTGCGTGTGTGAATATATGTATGCTTGAGTGAGAGTAAGTTGACGAATCGATTGTAAGGTGTGGATGGGCAGCGTGTGGATGTGTGAGAAGTGCATTGGTGGTGTATAGCATTGTTCATGTAGCAAAACAGGTGAGCACCTCGGGTAGATAATTGGATAAATGTGTGCGTGAACCAAACGACACATTTTTGTAGGTTTATAGTCAAGGAGAGGGATAGGTTTCCTTACTCAAAGGATAACAGGGAAAAACGCGCATTATTGCCAAGACTCTGATGTCCGTCCGTTTGTTACCAGGCTGTATCTCATGAACCGTGATAGTTAGATAGTTGAATTTTTCACAGATGGTTGTAATTTCTAAAAATTAAAAATTTCTAATTTCAAATATTTTTTTTTTTTCTAATTTTTTTTCTGACCTCACCTGTCATTGCTGTGACATTTGGTTCTAAGCTTCTAAGAATTGTTATAAATCTGCGAATGTATGAGTGTACACTGTGTTGGTGAGCTAATAAATAAATAAATAACGGATGGGTCACTAGTTCCAATTAAATTACTCGGAATAGAGAAGCATAATATTCTTGCAGCCTTCTGTGATATGGTAAAGATAAAGTAAGACATTATTATTTCCACTTACATTAACTTCACTTTTTCTCTCGTTTATCAATTAACGTCATAATTTAAAAGTGTCTACGAATATCCATTTCGAGTAGTCTCCCCCGAACACTGGCTCGTCACTTTGTAAAAAACACCGAGTGGCTTTAATGGAAATTAAAAAAAACATCTTCGCGCTACTCAATTTAATTGGAACAACGAGACTACTGCAAATTGCTATTAATTCAGACTTGCTGCGAAATATGCTGTTAGTTCATTTGTTAATTTGTTTAGAGAATTAAAAGTTACATAGAGAAAAAAGACCTTCCGAAATACCGTTTTCCTTCTGAGTCAAAAGGGAAGGACTTGTGATTCTGAAGGAAAACTAATACAAAATAAGGAAGGAAACGGTCTTGGAAGGTAAAGACTCAGAAGGAAAGTCAGAATCTTTTTCTCAGTGTACAGTTATACTTTCGGTGGAGGAAAACATCGTGATGAAACCATAGCTTGATGGTAGGGCAGTACTCGCTTAACTACCTATGTGATCGCGCCAAAAAAATTTACTGCCGGGCGTGTCTTGCCTGTTCTTTTACCGGCGTTAGGAGATTGGAACAGGCGTAGCTAGTTTTAAGTTTGACGTTTTAAAGTGATCACAATGTATTCTTTTGAATAAAAACTATTGAATTATAAATTATCACCCTCAATTTATGAATCAGAAGTCAATAATCAAATCAAGTTTGAATCATCATTATCAGCCTTTCACGTTCCCACTGATGGGACTCTGGCCTTCTCTCAGAGAGAGAGAGAGTACGGGCTGTAATCTACCACGCTGGCCCAGTGCGGGTTGGTAGATGTCGCATGCCCTTGAATGTTGAAGTTCTTGGGCATGCCGGTTTCCTCACGATGTTTTCCTTCACCGTTTTGAGCGATGGCAAGTTTGAATAAATTGTATTAAACAGTAGGATGCAAGCAAACTTAAAACTAGCTACGTCTGTTCCAAACTCCTTACGTCGGCAAAAGAACAGGCAAAAAACGCCCGGCAGATAATTTTTGGGCGCGATTATATTTACAATTTATTTCTTAATATTACTTGCTGATTGCAATGGAACAAGTTAACTATAATTCCAAGCTTTTTGTCATCTCAATAGTCCAATATTTTATAATAAGCAGAATCACCGAGCTTCTATCGGTGCTTTCAGGCAGCTCCTCCACTTGAGAGCCAGTTCCCAATCCAGATGTAGCGTGGCACCTTTGATCTCATCGTCAGTTAACTTCAGGTGACTTGTGGTCAAATGTTACCCTGTAAGAAATATATGTATTAATAATCATAATGAACGTTAATTCTGTAGTAAAATACTGGTTATATACATGTCTACAGACAATAGAATTTTTTTACAGAATGACTGGCAAAAAATACTAATCACGCCATCTCTGATCTACGCGAAAGGAATCTCTTTAAAATACATAAAATGGACGTGAAATATTATGTATTATATTATTAACAAAGATAAAAAAGAAATACAAAATATCAAAGAGAAGAAAATTTCATAAAACTCTTCTTAGTTCAGAGAACGATAAGCGTCTGTATTTAGATCTGGATAATAAGATGGCCTTATCCATCTAATATATAAAATTCTCGTGTCACAGTTTTCGTTGCCATACTCCTCCGAAACGGCTTGACCGATTTTGATGAAATTTTGTGTGCATATTGGGAAGGTCTGAGAATCGGCCAACATCTAATTTTTATATTAATTTTTTATCGAGTTAAATGTAGTCCACGCGGGTGAAACCGCGGGGCGCAGCTAGTACTAATATATAAAAGTGAAATTAACTGTATGTTTGTCTGTGACCCTTTTTATCTAAAAATATTATATGCCCTTTATCAGGGTTTAAACTCCATACGAAATACATAGGACATTTTTCATGAAATTTTTATGTGAAAAAACTTAGTCCACGCGGGTGAAGCCACGGAAACAGCTTGTTTTTATAAAGCTTATACATGATAGCAATCTCTAAAGAAACAAACTGAAGATTCTTGTATAGAGAGTGTATTTACGTATTCATTTTCTGATACGCGTTATTTAAACGTAAGTAGGTATACAGCTTATATTTCTCAAATACTGGTAGATAATAAAGGCTGATTATTTAGTCTCAACTACCCTATCTATATCTATAATTAAGTTAACTATATAGAGAAGTTATATACAATAAATAATTAGAATAAGAAAATCATTACATTTTCTATGCACAAAAATTTGTTTAATTCTCAAGCAGAAGTTATTATGACGACGCGGTTGAGTAGGTAGTGCTGCCTGTGAAGCTAGCGGTCCCGGGTTCAAATTCCGGTAAGGGCAAATATATGTGTGATGAACACGAATGTTTAATTTTTTACCTGAGTCTGGGATATTTCTATCTATATAAGTATTAATTTCTCTATAAAAGTATGTAGGTATATCATTGTCTAGTACCTATAACACAAGTTTCGTGCTTAATTTGGGGTTAGGTCAATTTGTGTGCAATTGTCCCCGATATTAATATAATAATTGTTATATCTATAAAATAGAGTGTCCTTCAAGATGGGTGTGAAAAGAGTTCTTATGGGTCAGCAACGCATTGACAGCGTCTCTAGTGTAGCAAATGTCCATAAAATAGGCGACGGTGACCGCTTACCAGGCGCTTAGCATTAGGTACATAAAGAGAAATAACAAAGTATGATAGACAAGTAAAGTTTGTGAGTTTGTAAGAAGTAATTTCCTACAACTAATCTGATTTTTGCAACATTATTTAAGTGCGAGAAAGCTGAATTAAACTGAGTGTGAACAGAGATACACTGGGTATATTTTATTGTGATAAAATTCTACGGATATTTTCTTGCAGGTGAAACCGGGTAGCTTAACTAGTTCTGTAAAAAAACAATACAGAAATACGCTTAATTAAGTGTACCGTAGCAGCTCTGTAAGATAATAATATATTCAAGATAAAACGGTTTATTTTTCCGACTCCCTCAAGGTGTCCCCAATTTAAGGTGGAGCGCCCAAACCGACTTATCTTAAAAAGAATATATTAATTAAAAACCCACCGTATCTTGAAACTTAATTATCACCTAAAATACTTTTCACATTAATGTTAATGCGTAATTAATTCCGGAACAAAAATTAGAGAGCTTAATTATTTCGAGTTGGAAAAATTGTAATAAGGAACTAAAGTTACTCCGGCAAGTGGAGGTTGGTAAAAAAATAATATTGTGGAGTTTTGTTCAAGTACTTTGCGGGAATTAATAAGGGGAACTTTGGAATGAGCTGTGTTGGCTGAACGGTTACGCGTGTGCCTTACAATGTACCGATACTGAGTTCGAATCCTATCTCAGCCCCACATCTAAGACAGAAAAGAGATGAGACAGATAGACAGATAAGACAGACAGTAAGACAAGACAAGGCAGAAAAAGACTGTAAGACAAAGAAAAGACAGCAAGTTAGTGTGTATTGGCCATCGCTCCAAACAGCAAAGAAAACATCGTGAGTAAACCGGCATGTCCAAGAACCACATTCAAGAACTTATGAGATCAACCAAACCGCGCTGGGCCGGTATAGTAGAAAGATCTGTGTCCCAGAAGTAGTGACGTAATAGAGTGATGATAGAGAAAACTTGATAGAGGTCATTTTCAGTGGAATAATCAGACTAATCATACTAGTATTACAAACACGAAAGTTTGTGAGTGAGTGAGTATGTTTTTACTTCTTCATGCTGATGGTGTATGGTTCGTTGAGAGCAGTTCAGTTGAAACGACAGGTTCAGTTGAAAGTGTCTTCATTACTGTCATAATGATTAACATATCACATAATATACACACTACTACATAATAATCGATTTGAGTGAAATTTGGAATATATATAGCTCATACTTACCTACCCTAGATTGACAATTAGACACGTAAGCTTCTTTTGATCCAAGAAAATCTTTCCTGCGGGATAATTGGAAAACCATAGGTGTAACCGCTGGAGGCAGCTAGTACATAGTAAAATTCTTGACTAAGCAATATCGTCCAATCGTAATTTTGCTCATTTTTCTAAAAACTTATTATTTTAATACTGCTTACCATAAATTATTTCAGCGATCTTTTTCAAGGTCAACGGCTAAGATCAAATGGGCCTTTCTTATGTCTCAACCATCATATAACCTGATAGACGCGAAACGCTTGACTGCCGAATTACAATATTTCAAAAAATTAGGACTGAAGTACCTAATTTGGTTGTGTGTTGTTGTGTAACATCCAAAAAGGTTCAGACCAATCAGCAGAATGTCCTTGCACAGGAATTGATTGAATAATAATATTTTAGCCTCTTCTACGCCACGTAATAACAAGATATTGCGAGTATTGTGAACAATATATAAAATACATTGTAATGTTTTCTGAGCTAGTTCAGAAGATTAACATCAGATGATGTCCCATGCCCCATGTCCATGCCATTGTAGTCTTGTGTTAAACACTATTACTCAGTAAGAATAAAAAAATGCATAGGTTTAGCATTTTTTACAAATTTGCGCACAAACATGTCGCCTCCATTTGGTGGTACTCGATGACCCTACCTTTAATATCAACTATTTTCTGCGTCAACTATTCTGTCCTACCCTCTGATATATAAGCGAGCGGTTGACCTCACAGCAATAAATTAAAAAGATAATTGTAATTCAGATATTGTAAGTATCAAAATTTCTTTAAAAAGACCTTTTTACATTCTATATCTCCTTAAAAAATATATTTTCTTCATTTTCGTCATAGATGAGCAGCGTTTGTTTAAAAAAATACACATTTTACACTGAACTGTTTTAATACACATATGTCACCATTTTCATCCTCATTTTTTATAGTTTTAACTTCAGTCGATAAAATAACATTGCCTGTAGTGATAATCTTTGAATTTAGAGTCTAGACGGTTAGCATATCATTTTTATTGTCACCCTAACTGATTTATTTTATAGCGATGATGGCTCAGTGGTAGTGACGTCGGCTTGCGATCCGTAGGACGTGGGTTCGAATGGGTTCGGTGTGTTCCGGCAGCCTCACTTGAGAGCCAGTTCCCAGTCCAGGTGTAGCGTGACGCCATCTTCGACCAAATCGTCACTTAACATCAGGTGACTTGTGGTCAAACGCTACCCTGTAAATTGTAAAAAAAAAATTGTATGTAGCTTTTATCTACAGGTCGGACAATGTGGTCGAAGATGGCGCCACGCTACGCCTAGATTGGGAACTGACTCTCAACTGAGGCTTCCAGAACAAACCGATAGCGGTGCTTGGCGATAGATTCCTGAATTATAGCCAAGCGAGCATAAATAATACCCTACCACCAAGTTAGGTTTCATCAAAAGCTCAAGTAGATTGCAGGATATGGACTTAAAACCCACAGTTTATAAGTTGACGACTACAAGACGAGCTATTAACGCTTCAAATCCTGTGCAGAAAGGTTTTCCCAAACGTTTCGTTCCCACCTGTGTCCCCAAAAGTCCCCAAACCCGCGATGACTTAATTCCGTCAAAAAATAAAAATGTTAAGGGGCAGCAAGTGTAATTTCGGCTGCGATGTCGGCCGCACAGTTTGCACAACTAATTTGCCAACTTTTATTTACTTCGCCGCAGGTATCATGTTATCTCATCCTGGTGTGGGGAGGCGATGGTCCATTTCGTTAAGGTCCAGTATCAGCTAAAATAGCTGCATAGGTGAGAGCTGTTACGACTAACTATCGATTAATTTATTATTTTACCATTGGCCATTTAAACGTATCATAAAAAGAACGTTAAAGTTTTTCAGGTCAGTTTAGAACTACACTCAAGCGATAATAATTACTACCTAAACACAGATTTGAGTCTTTTATTTTATACAAACACGTCAAATAATCACTACCAAGCATTGATCGATGGTGGCCGAACGGTTAGGCGTGCGACTTACAAGACGCTGACACCGAGTTCGAATCCTCTCGGCCCCGCACCTATGACTTTGCGGATTTGCCATCGCTCAAAACGGTGAAAAAAAATATCGTTAGGAAACCGGCATGCCCAAGAACTGCAACATTCAAGGGCATGCGACATCTACCAACCCGCACTGGGCCAGCGTGGTAGATTACAGCCCATTCTCTCTCTCTCTGAGAGAAGGCCAGAGTCCCAGTAGTGGGAACGTGAAAGGCTGATAATGATGAAGTATTGATCAAGCCACAGACTACTTTATCATTTTTGGGCTTTAGTTTTAGATCTCTTCATGTCGTTAGCAAAGTAGGATATGTATATACTAGTTTTCAAGTCTTTTAAGTTTCATGCGCGGCATCCCCTTGTAAAAGGTGTAAACTAGACTATAAGTGTTTTTGAATAAATAAATGCTTGTACATATTCAAATTACCATTTTCGCTCACCATATCATTTTTTACATAAGCTCCGTTTCTGATAATGAATTGTGGATATTTGTTTGCTGAATAAAATTATTAACTTTCACAGATAATTTTACTGATGAAAATTATCTTGATGGAGTGTAACATTGCTATCATCTGAGTACCTACTGAGACGAGCAAATCGCTTGCCTGATGGGTGGTATTACGCTTGCCCATACTTTGCACCTTTCACAAAAACACAGCTAGCTCTCAGTCCACCCCTTTCAGAAAGCAAAGCAACAAAAAAACTTTGTTTTCCCGCATACAAAATTGGTGAACTGGAATGCCTGCTTTTGTTTTTTGGCAGGTGTGTGTGAAGTTTATTTATGAAATTGAGGTACAGTGTACGTAATTTGTTCTGCTTTGTTCATAATATACATTTTAGGACCTTTTTTCACCAATTTCAGCAAAAAGAACGTGGCTTATCCATCCTTGTCGCCTACTTTATTCTAGACTATTTGTTACACGCCGACGTTTAACAAATAGCTGTGTTATGCAAAGACCTAGGTACGTAACTTCATTTATTTTTTAGTAATATTTTAAGTCTTCTTTTTCATCACAGGTATTGCAAGATACCGATGACGGCGACCTCAAAAAAAACTACAACTTGAAAATTATCAGTTTGTTTTATGCTCCAATGTAAAATAATGAAAATGTAAAAGTCAATAAGCGAGCAGCCGAGTGCAAAATGTAAAGTCACATTTTTGACAAATATTTGTGCAAAAAACGCAATTAGTATTTGTACGCGCAGCGGCGTACAGGTAAATAGAAAGAGTTGGTGTTCTTGATATTGTTGGTTTAATCGCATTTGAGTTTACATAGAACATAGGCAAAATAGGTCCAATGTAATATAGGTGCGCGGGCCTTCGTGGCCGTGGATGGCTAGAATGTTCGGCGCGCACGCAGCGCGCTGGCGAGCGGGGACGCAGACCCCTTCGGTGTGGCCCGCCCCGCGTCCCGCGCAGCCTACGTCGATTCGGCTGCCTTATCGTCACGTACAGTGTGCGTGAACAGTATTTGTTCTGTGTTTGGTTTTGTGGATACCTGATTCACTTATTTTGTAAGCCTTGAGAAGATTTTAATAAGGGTTCTAAATTATGACTTTATTATCAATTTCCAAAAGAAAAGACTATTTTCAGTAACAGGCATGTACGTTTTTTATCAATACCTAATTAATGATTTTATATTGAAATAAAAAGAAAGTTCTACAACTTATTTATTATAAATTTTTCCAAAGCCTTCTTCAAGTTTCAATTTATTAATCTCTCTACAAAATAATTTCTCAGAAAAAAAAATTAGAAATCAGTTGTTACAAAACTTTTAATCAGTTTTATTTTGTACGTGATTTATTAAATGAAAAGAAGGCTATGGCAAGTCGTAAATAACTTTTGCGATTAGTATTTTGGACCAATACCAAAACCTCAGAAGCATTGTGTTTTTCAACACTATTCAATGTATATTTATCAATAATGTTTTATGATAAGTAAATCATACATAGTACGCTGCAACATGAAAAAAAAATACAACATAAATAAAAATTACAATATGAACTACTAGATGCGCACCGCGGTTTCACCCGCGTTTTCCCATTATCCCGCAGGAACCTTTTCCGGGATAAAAGTAGCCTATGTAAAAGTATCCAGGAACTATCTCCATTCCAAATTTAATCAAAATCGGTTAGTAGTTACGGTGATACGTGGTAACAAACATTCACACAAACTTTCGCATTGATAAGTATGATGCATGTGGCTACGCACTGGGCCCGCGTGGTGGAGTTTGGCTACACTTTTCCCACTCATCAAAAATTTCATATTTTCCATACCATCTCGACTCTTCCTTCGCAAGATTGCACCTTCCTGCTACTCGCAAATAAATTTCTATAAACCTAGAAACTTCACATCGTACGTTTACTTTGTAGTCAATCTCCGCGGATCACGTCACACCGCGTCATAGTAACGTGGGGCACAAAGCCTCTGATGCATTTCCTTAGATCGAGTTGGAAGAAAACGGAAGGATTTACCAAACTACACAAGACTTGTCGTCGTTCAGTCGAAGACACGTCGTGATGTCACTGAGTATTATTTGAAACGCTGACATTTTTCCCTCTGTCATTCAAGAATTATATATATTTTTGAGATAAAAAAGTAACTTATGTAAAACAAAAGTATAAGCTATCCTCTTACCAAAATTTCACTAAAAAGTGTTGAGTCGTTTCCGCATGAAGAAGTTACAAATGTACACACTCACAACTTTCGCATTTATATAATATATCTAGCCTCGCCCCGCGGTTTCACTCGCGTACCGCGTTACTGTTTGTATATACGAGTATTAGTTCGTGTATTTATATTTTTAATGACTGTTCTGTTTATGTAAGTTTTTTTTTTCACTTGTTTTTTGCTACAAATCAAATTATTGTCTATTGTATAGACTATATTACTTCATCCCGATAAAAAAATATCCTATTCCCTTCTCGAGGGAACAAACACAATTTCATTTAGATTAGTACTTTACTTTAATCGTGAAAAGGTATTGCGCAAACAGAGTTACTTTTGTATTTATAATATTAATATGGACAATGTGAAGCAATACGTAAATAATCCATTTTATAGTTCAATGCAAATTGTATGCTGACCAAACCAAGCCAAGTACACACACACACACTCGTGTGAATGTTGAAAATGGCATGGACACATATAAACATACTAAAAATATCTGGGTTTCAAGAACTAACATGTGATATAATATGCTAATCACCCAATAATGTTCAAGATTTGAACACAAAAACAAATATTCTCAGGAATCTTTCAGCTCAGGAAACACAAGCAGCTACGATGCTATCAATCTTTTATTTGAAACAGCAGAAACACCTGTGTTTGTAATACTTTGATTGCAATAAATTATTAATGGAGTATTGAGTATTTACTGAATAAATCTGATACAATTTGGAAAGTTTGAGACAAAAACATATAATAAAATCTACCGAGGAGTGAAGGAGATAACAAAGTTTATGGAGGAGACAGTGGGACCATTTATAATCAGTATGGACTCTCCCCATTACAAGCTCAATGGGTACTCAATGAGGACAAGAGATTTATACATTAACCCATAATATGACGTCAGACACGGGGTGGCGTGGTGGCTGCAATGGTGACCCAGACCACTCCAGACTACACTTTACATGATGCTTCCCTAGAAGAAATATACTATTCTAAGTAATAAATTACGAGAAGAAATATCTCTGTCCGTTAATTGTTTATCTGTCGCCAAGAAGCTATCTGTGTATACTGGCAGCCCCCCTTGAGGGTTAGCTCCCAATCTTTTTTTTTTGTACGTCATTCTGGTTTTTCCTCGGACAGTAATGTCCGGAGACTTTTCTCCCAATCTCCCAATCTAGGAATAACGTGGACTACATCGTCACTTAACATCAGGTGACTTGTGGTTAAACCCTACCCTGCAAGTAAAAAAACCTTACGGCGAGTAAAGTGGAAGAATCCATACTGCTTCCAGTAGGTACCTTGATAAAGGAGAGGGTGGAGAAATATTGCTGCCCTCACAGTATATTGGCATCTTCGTAGTAAATCACAATGTATTTATATATATGGCGTCGGTCGGTGCCCCGTTGTTTCCTTTATCTCGGAATAAAGTTCGTTAGCACTTCATGTTCTGTTGGGGTATTTTTAAGCCTCTTGCACACTACGGGCGGGCTGCACCGCAAAATTATATCAAAAAAATTGCATGCGTCTCTTTTGTTCATTTAATCAATGTAGGAAGGTTTTTTTATTTACTATTTAAAGGGTAGCGTTTGACCACAAGTCACCTGATGTTAAGTGACGATGTGGTCGAAGATGGCGCCACGCTACACCTGGACTGGGAACTGGCTCTCAAGTGAGGCTGCCAGAATACACCGATATGTGCTTGCCGACAGATTCTTAACATGAGGGTGGTAGCTAGCCAGGCGAGTGTTAGAAAATACCCTACCACCAAGCTATGGTTTCATCACGATGATTTCCTTCGCCGAAAGCTCAAGCTCGTGTTCAGGTAGCCTCATTGAAGAGCCAGATCTAAGTGCAGGCGTAGCGTAGTGCCACTTCTAATCCCATCGTCTTTGACATCATGTAGCCTGTAGTCTAACGTAGCCCCGTGCGAAGTAAAAAAATACAAAAGTCCGGTGGGGTACATACAGGACTTAAATATTTAAACTTTCAATTGGTATACATAAATACAGCTATTTTGACGTTGGTATTAACCAAAGAAATCTCGCGGGAAATCGCTAGCATTGGCAACAAGAGCCCAACTGACGAATTTAATCAAAGGCCACCGCTTTACTCTTGAGAACTTTTCAAGAATATTGATTGTCTTTTTTTGACATATTCAAAAGTGTCTTCTTTCTTTTTTTTTTTTTATTTTTATAAAATTATTTATCTTATCAAATACTCGCTCTCCGGCGTAGACATAAGCTACCATAGTGCTTGTAGCATAGCTGAGTCCTCACAGATCAACTTGGTTCAGCAACATTCAGCACGGCCATCTCTTGGATGAGTGACAGTTTAGTGGCATTTTAAGGTCCCGGCTGTATTAGTCGTAAAGCCATGTTGGAGCCCTTTGAGCGGACTGATAATAATTGCGACCATAGATATGGCCACTAGCTCAATGAAAGATAAAACGGCTTAAAAAACGCAGTACCGTACTTACCAAAACCATCACTGTACGAACAAAAACCAGTAGGTACCCTGCATTTCGAATAATACAACAGGTATTTTTAGAGAAAAATGGAAATATGCTGGCTAGTAAAGCTATGGGTAGAAAGGCTAGTAAACGAAAATCCAGCACCAGAACGCCGTATCCTATTTTGTGGGTTTCAATTTTTCCTTCCAAAATGTACCTATCTTTCAGTAGATACTACAACGATGCATTGCTGGATATCTGGTAGAAAATGTACGAATTCTTTCTACTGTACATATTATTTATCTAAAAAAATGAAAATGTGAATGACATATACTTATATAAAATGTGTCTGGAGGTTAGCCTAAGCCGATGGGTTTAGAAGCATGACATTTTGCACAGGATTTCCTTGGGAGTAAATAATAAAAAAAATTAAATTACTTTTAGATAAATAATTTATTGTGGTGTTACAGTTTTCTTGAAATAATGGCAATTTTGCTGAATCACCTGTTAGCTGTATTGTCCACGTAGAAAACTTTTCCGGTATGAAATGTAACCCATATGTTAATCAAAAACACAAACAAAAAAATTCTACTTTAAATTCGTTGAGTCATTTCAAAGTGATAGAGTAACAAACATTTAGGTACACTCACTCACTGACTCACAAACTTTTATATTTATAACATTAGTGTGATGATGATGATGATGGTGATGATATAGTGTGATGAAATAACTCATAAACAGGCGCTTTATACCACATTGTGCTCAAAGATTAAGACAAAGAATATTTCCAATCTTCTACCGAAATATTCAAATTTCTTCTTAATAAAACTTGGTAGTTCCCAGGCTGCGCCTCTGACATCCATCCAAGTTCGTTAAAAGAACGCAATTATGAGAATTTCCTGAATTCCGGGGCCAGGACGCTGTGCAGGTGAAACGTCATTCGTTCTGCAAGATGGTACGAAGTTTCGCTTTGATGTTGAACCAGTGCGTGTTTAAGTTCATCCAGTGGCTGGAACTAGTAAAAAAAAACCTTACAAAAATATCTAAAAAAGTAGTTTAGAAAATAGAGTCGAAGACCGGGCTCAGTGGCGTAGCTTGGAACAGGCAGTAAACTGATACAGGCTGACGATTATGATGATTAAAGAAAATACATAGATACTAGTCAGTAATATTTGTTTCGAGGTTATTACAAACTACGTGGAATTTCTAAAGGTTGTTCCTTAAAAGATTTTGCTAGCTATCGACGAGTCTTGGAGTTCACTTGGGATTTTGTTTAGTAAAAACGACCTATGAAGGAGTTACTGACTTTATGGAGCCTATAATATATTAGTGGGACAGGAATTTTATCTTTGAATTTTCATATCCTTTTACTAAGGTTGGGAGCAGGTACCTATATATAAGTAGATAAATTAATGACTATTGTTTCACCACAACAACAAAAAATAAAACAACAAAAAGGATCTTAGAGTTGGTTACAATGGGTGGTCTTATCACTCGGATCGACTACAGCAGCTGTCTCGCCTTGTTCCTCGACGCGTTTGCATTCCTTGAGCCAAGTCACTAGACCAAAGTAAACGAGTCTCCACTTAAGTAGTTTCACACTCGTCGACGGACCAACGTTGTCAAGAATGCAGCAAATGGACGCTATGGCGTGCAGTGCAGTGCGTTCAATGTGCACTGTAGTGTGCAGTGCTTCGTGGGCACTAGTGGGTAGGTAATCCTCACTTGTGAGGGGCAATGTTGAACTGTTTGGAACTTATATTGCTTTCACATCTCCCGACGGCTATACAATGTGTAATATAATGTCCCTATAAAGCCGAAGTGAGGGTTTTCTACACATCAAAGCGAACAAAATTATATTTACAAAAATTAGTACATTACTGCCGTGGCCAACATTAGAGACATTTAGGGATGAAGGTGTAAATGTGGGCCAAGGCGAAGCCGAGGCACACATACGTGAGTTCATCAATGTTGTTAGTAATTGTTGCCAAGGCTTGTATAGTACTTTCTCAAATAATGCGCGGAAATTAAAATTACGAAAATTAAAAGATTTTTTTTTTTAATTTTATTTAAAGTGCCCAGGTGCAGTCGACAAAAGTAGCTGAACAATTACACATTTTCCGATTTCCTTCATCACCTTAAACACCAACTTTTGACCGCATCATCACTTAACATCAGGTCTTTTGTGTTGTGGTCAAACGCTACCCTTTAAGTTGTAACAAAAAAAACAATCATTACTCATATAATACGCATTTCGAAAAACAAGTATTATCAGCTACTTTTGTCGCTGACTGCATCTGGGCACTTTTTTCTTTCGATTTTGGCTGTAACAAGTTTATTTGGCCGCTACACACGACAGATATGGATTTTCATACATTTTTTGTCGGTCGCTGCCCGCATATTTGGCCAGGGCAGCAACTTCGATTTAGCTCGAAGAAGGTTGTCAAAATAATTCTGTTATTTCCAAGCATGTTTGAGAAAAATATATTATAAAATTCATACTTGGAAATGTTCCGCAAAGTTTTTTTCAGAAATGTACGTGACACAGCCTTAAAACAGCTATATATTGACCTCTATGTTCTGAACTCTGTTATTTCATAGAATACTCACTGTTAATCTTGGCTATTAATACCTTCCTATAAACCTTGGGCCTATGTCCAGCAGTGGTAAACAGGCTGATGATGATGGTAAACCTTGTGCCTCGATGGTCGAAATAGTCAGCGGTTCTAGGGCTGTGTCCATTACATTTCTTCAAAAAACATTGCAGAGCAAGTATGAAAACAATGTAAAATATTTTTTTTGTAAATTTAATTTTGTCTGCCTTGATGTATGGAATATCCTCACTTCGGACCTATAGGGGCATTATGTTACACGTTGTATAGGTATGTCTATCAGTGATTCTTGCAACAAGGTAAGACAAAAGAAAGTTTCGGGGAAGGAACATTTAGGATTAGGGATATTTTGGAACGTTCCGGGAATGAGACGTTTTGGGTTAGGAACGTTCCGGGAAATTACGTGATCCAACCTATGAGTAACTATAGCAGGTTGTTTATAAAGGATTGGTCTCACGGTTGTAGTGCCGTCGTTAATCTTAAGATCAATTTAGGATGTAATGATTACGATTGAGAGAATTTGAACCAGTGTCATAAAAAAAAGTATTATCCTGTCTCTACTTTTTAATAAAAATCAGCACGTTACTCAATGATGTCTTGGCAGAAAATAAAATTAAGGAAATACGAATTAAATTAATTACAATAAAACATCGCGATGAGCCCATTGCTTGGTGGTAAGGCATTTTCTAGGTCTTGGTGTATTCCGGCAACCTCACTTGAGAGCCTGATTTCTATCGGTCCATTTCTATCGCAATGCGTCGTACCTTCGACCAAATTGTCACTTAAGATTGACTTATGGTCAAACGCTAGCCTGTAAGACGTAAAAAAGAAACATCTTTAGTGGTTTAGGCGTAAAAAGAAAAGAAAAGAAAAAAAATTATGGATGCAATGGATTTTGTTTGATTAGTGTGGTAAAAATATAAACATCACCTGTTTGTTTTAGTTAAATTTATATCATGATTGAATAAACGTTTCCAATTTCAACATTTCAATTCATTTTCTATTTTATAGCCAACCACATTTATTACCCACTCATCGTGATTTAATTAGGTCCTTATCGATAGTAACGGGAGCAAATTTATAACAGTAATAAAATTATTTACTAGATAGACCGACGGCATTGCAAGAGACGCGAGGTGCCGATGAATGCAAATGACTAATGCCTATGTTCTTTAGTAGCTAATGATGACGATGAAAATTATTTAACAGATATTTTGATCGCAAGTCACAATCGTCTTTGCCACTGTCACCCCCGCTGCCTTCGCGACCGCGTCAATGTAGTCGTACAACTCGGCGAATGGATATCATCAATATTATATTATTATCTGTCCACTTGATTGAAACCATCCTCAATTGTATGTAAACAATAACAAGGGATTCGTAAAAATACTCGAGTATCTGATATACTTACTCGATACTTTTTTACGATACTGGGTCTGAATTGATACTTTTCAATGATATCACTCGTATTGTTAACTGGAAGCGCCCCATGGTTTCACCCGCGTCTTCCCGTTTCTACATATCTGTCCTTGTTGAAATATTAAAAATGAATCGTTATCATAGGCAAATTTGGTATCAGTTAAGATAGACTTTTGACTTTACCACTTTATCAGGAAATTTCAATTTATGCGAGGTTTTGTTCATACGAAAATCGCTTTAAATCGACTATAGCTACAAGTAATTCTCGATGTCTCAGTAACTCGATACCCTTGCTTTGATGCCGATACCGGTATCGATGCTTTTGTTCCGATACCATATCCCTAACAGTAACTGTCCCAGTACTAATAACAATAACTTATTACGACTAACTTAGGCTATTTAGTACAATTAGTCCTTAATAATGGTTACAGTAGGCACTAATTGCACACAATTAGTAGTAATTAACTTTGGCAATTAAGACTTTCCAGAAATAGGTGCTTTGATAAAAAGTTTTGAATACTTATTTTCAATTATGTGAATGATAAAAGAAGCAAGTCATTTATTTGAAGGTAAGCTATAACATAGCTGCAAAATTGCCCTTGTCACAATCCGATATCAGTTTTTAGATCACATTTACCAGTTTCATTGCCAAATGCCTTATAAACCAGAATACAAGTGAAAAGCGTGAGGTAGTCGTGGGTAGGAATCCTGTACATTGCATTGAATTAATACTTTGGTCGTAGAGCATTTTTACTGCTAGCCTGGCTAGCTGTCATTGTCAAGTTAAATGTCTTCCGGCAGCCCCAATTAAAAGCCAGATGCCATTTCAGGCGCAGAGTCATCTTTGACCTATATGTCACTTATTATCAGGTGACTTGTTTAAACGCTATCCTGTAATATATAAAAAAGCGTATTACAAAACTGACAACCTTTAGTGCCTTCGAAGTAAAGATAAAATTAAACTACATTTAGTTCGCTAACTAGCGTAACTCAATAAAATAACTTTAACATTTTGTATTTACTTTGCAACCCAAGTGCTTGTTAGCTTCATCTACTAATATTACAAGGAGGTGAAGTTTGTGAGTTTATACAGAGGAGGTAGGTAATCTCAGGAACTACTGATCCGATTTCGTAATCTCTTTCACTCTTGGGAAGTTGAACTGTCCTCAAAAGAAGAGAGGAGAACAAAAAGAAAAAAATGCTATAAGAGAAAGAAAAGGTGTTGTAGTGTTATTTCTTACCACCTTTTCACGATTTTTTTGTAACATAAGCGTCATTTAATTCCTCACTTATCATTTGGTAACTTGTGGTCAAACGCAACCCTGTCAAAAGTAAAAAAATGTAGCGACAACAAAAGCGTTCCATCGCTAAGTCTGGCAGGACAGTTAAGATTTATGAAAGCCTTTATAAAAACGTTTTGACGTTAAAAAGAGGGTATCATCCCTTTCCAATGAGTTCAATAGTTTATTTAGGCACATCGATAGCTAGAGGCGCCTCGCTGCTCTACTTATACCTTATCCATATAAGGCTGCCTTTACACCAGAGCTGTACGAAGTAGCTTAACTGTGCGCGAGGAAAAAAAAACATCAATAAAATTACTTAGATGAGCGATATTTATTGTTGTTGTCAAAGATTAATATTGATGTCTGGAATATCAATATGCCAGTATTGGTATTGACATCTTTTAAAAATCGGAACATCAATGTTTTGGGATATAAGTATGTTTCAAATAGATTTAAAACTATTTCATATCAATTGACGATAGATATATAAGATGGATACCTTTATTTTCTCATTACTGTGAGTAAAAATATTAATCAGTCATTAATTTTAACTCAAACAGTCTCTCCCTCATCATTTATTAGTTCATTCGCAATTGTTAATTACGGAATGATAGGTACGCATAGAAAGTGCAAAAAATACTGATATTAGAAAATATCGATGTTTTGCAGTCGATGACATCGAACTATCGACATTAAGCTCCCAATTTAATGTCAATATCGCACATTCGTAGTTACTTTTTCTTCGCCTCGCTCCTTCCCTCGCATCCTATTGGTGAGTTTGTGCACAGCTTAGCTACCTTGCACAGTTCTGGTGAAACGTACCCTTAGATAGATAGATAGATAGATTAACTCTTTATTGGTACACCACAATACAGAGAAATTTAATTTGAGACAAAGAACTTAATGGTAAGTGTCACAAAAGGCGGTCTTATCGCTCAGAGCGATCTCTTCCAGACAACCCAACCCGCCTTACCACGGTATCGCGTGGTTGGCTCTTGGCATCGACTTCAAAAACAGTTAACATTGTTGAAAAAATAAAAGATTTCATCGTTTCACAATCCTAGTTTCAAATAAACTCAGATCAATCGATTTTTATACGTATTGTCTTTTTGCTTGAGAAAACAGAGCTATACACGGAGAAAAAAGACCTTCCGAAATACCGTTTTCCTTCTGAGTCAAAAGGGAAGGAACTGTGATTCAGAAGGAAAACTAATACAAAATAAGGAAGGAAACGATCTTGGAAGGTAAAAACTCAGAAGGAAAGTCAGAATTTTTTTCTCAGTATATATACATAGCAATACTATATTGTTACTAAACTCATATAAGACTATTTTGGGAGTCATTGTGAAGCTTTTCATGTCAATTTAGTTCACAAGTCCAAGAACCGCAACATTTGAGGGCTTGTGACATCTACCAACCCGCACTGGGCCTGCGCCTGATAGATTACCGCTCATACTCTCTCTCTGATAGAAGGCCAGAGTTTCAGCAGTGCAAAAGTATTAGGGTGATGACGATGGTGATGATGATGGTGCAGTAATTGTACGTTTGCCTCCTCGAGAAACTTGTCTCTTTACTATAACTAACTGATATGGCGCAACGACCCAAAGTGAGTCTTGGCCTCCGATAACAAAAGACGCCACTTCGGTCTGTCTGCGCCACCTCCTGCCAGTCCTCCACCTGGAGCTCGCGCAAATCCTTCGTGTCTTCGTCTTCTTCGTCGTCGTTCTCTTTACTATAGCTTCTTCAATTATTATTAACAAGTAAGAAAAAACACACCAAATAGAACTAACACCGTTTAAAAATGTACGAAGTCCAATGTGGCGAGATAAAATCAGCGCGATAAATTACTAATGGTTCTAGTTCAAAAATTCAAACACATAAGAGCATCTCCGAACTCGCAAAGACGTCTTGATGGCTACCAACGTTCCTCTAGGGACGTGTCTCACTAAACAAGTTTCATACTCGGGAATTATATATTATATACACTGCATTTACACCACCCGGCCAGATCTATTTACGACGTCGTATTGGAGTCGAATAGAATACGCTCATCAGCTTAGCTATCAACTGTTAAGAATCTGTCGGCAAACACCTACCGGAATGTTCCAGCAGACGACTTCAATTCATGTATGATGAGGCACCATCTTCAACCACATCGTCACGTAACTTTGGATGACTTGTGGTCAAACCACCACTAACATCAACAACCTATTATTTCGTTCCCACTGCTGGGTCTTAGGCCTTTCCTCGGAGAGTAAGGCACAATATAAGACATTCTAAAAAAAATACTGAATTCGTAATAATAACGTATGCTTTCAAGCAGAGAAAGTGAACTGATAGAGAACGACATAGTTGACCGAATTAGCAAGCTAAAATGGCAACGGGCTGGTCATAAAAGCCGCAGAACTGACAACCATTGGGTAGACGCGATCTTGAGTGGAGACCGTGACGCCCTTCAGCAAGGTGGAGCGATGACTTGCACCAAGTCGCTGCTAGTAGTTGAATGACAAGAGCCGAAGACCTTGGCATGGTGATGATGATAATGATGATGGTGATGATTTAGCGGTGGTCATTTTTCAACTTGCTTCATGTAGTTTATTTCAAAGGTTAGTTCTAATGTCGTATCGTTACTTATAAAAACATCATGACTCTAAAATTTCATAATCCCTACTGAAAAGAACTAACATGAAAAATGGCCGAAAGCACTGAAAATGAGAATTTACTATCAAAAACATTAACGAGGTTCATTGCAGTTGAGTGCTTTTATAACATAAGTATTTTTGATGCCAGATTTTGTTGTTCAGAAAATTATTTTTAAGATAAACTTAAGAAATCTGCTGAATCTTTAGGTAGAAGTAATTTTTATACTGATTTAGGGACTGATAGAAGTAGATAGTATATAACATACCTACGAGTATTTGAATGGAAATAGACAGTAAATTTTGTTGTAGGTAATTCATTTTATAATTATTTGCTAATACCGGGTCAGTCAGGATCATAAGAATCTGAATACATCCAAGTTTCCAGATGTGTACCAAATCAGTCAAGTTTGGTGTTCCAAAGGATTAGGAAAGTTCAACAAATATGTATGGTCAGCAACTTTTGTCATTGACTGAACAAGGAGAGCTGCGGTTTTTAAGTGCAACCTAATTGAATTTTTGAGTGTTCAATGATATATAACTTGTGGACTAAACATTGTTGTATAAAACTTATTTATAATCTGTGGCACAACGCTGCCACGGCATCAGAGTGGAATATTGCGTAGGCATTACAAAGCAATTCCCTTGATCTCAGAAATATCAACACATTGTACTCGCAGACAGTACGCAAGCTTCTAAGATGTTACACGTAATGATATATACATGATAATATACACGTCAACTTGGTGTGAAAAATGGTTTCTTGCCCATTCTTTGATTTTAAAATTAAACGTGCCTTTATCGGTGGGCACTGGGCATGGAAGGAATTGTTATTAGTAAAGATGTTTTATGATGATGACCCGTTGTTCAGCATTCGAATATCTCACGTTGCGCAAATAACAAATCGGTCATGAAATCAAGTAATACGAATGATAATGATAATCAACAGTCTATTACGTTCCAATGTTGAGACTCAGGCCTTCCTCAGAGAGAGAGTATAGGCCTTGATCTACCAAGCTAGCCCATAGTGCGGGTTGGTAGATGTCGCATACCCTAGAATGTTGTTGTTCTAACCTGCCAGACATGCCTCTCAATTACGAATGATCAAGATAATATCCCGAGTCGTCTTCATAATCAAGTGTAAGTGATTTCATTAGTATATATAATAATCGCCACAGCTACTGCTTGTTAATTAAATAAAATAAATATAAATAAATTTTGGGGACAATTGCACACAAATTGACCTAGCCCCAAATTAAGCTCGAAACTTTTGTTATGGGTACTAGACAACGATATACATACTTATATAGATAAATAAATACTTAAATAGATAGAAATATCCAAGACTCAATTACTAATTGTTTGATTTGTACGCCGTAAATGTACCCACTTGTCTGTATCAGTGTATCTCAGTCACTGTAACACACTATACCAATATCGCGTAACGTTCAAAATTCCTATTTTTGTGGCGGAATTGGTCCTGACATTGTTTTGAACGTTTTGGAGGCTTGTCGTCTTGAGACATGCGTGCGTTATATCGTCCCAGCGCGTTTTCTTATTTCGTGTTTGAGTTTCCTATTTCTATCGGTGAGAGATGAAAGCTTTTTTGTTTGGATGTCATCTTTTGTGGTGCAGTCATGGATGAAGATTGTAGGTACGATATGACACATTCCAGTTTGGATATAGGATAGGCAGATGAAGGTTGTTTTGTGAAATAGTGTAAAGATATAGCTCCAAATTTAATTGCGAATTATTATTTTTACCACAATCGACTTTACATTATTTTTAAGCATTTGATCACTGTCTCACTCAGTGATAATGAAGGAGTACGCTTGCCAAGAGGGTACCTATTTACTTTTCATTAGTGATGATAGAATGATATGAAAATGAAACACAAATAAGTCGTATATACTACGAGTAAATAAATAGTTCAGCATATGTGACAATGCAAAGAGTTTTGTTTTTTTAGAAAATTGGATTTGAAACGGTATGATTACCTGGTTTTTGGATTTGTTTGAGCTATCAATAATTCGGCACTGTTGCAAACGCAACTAAAACGAAAAGAACACGAAAACATGATTACGAAAACACTGAGTAGCAATCAATCATGAGTTTGAGCTTGAAAACTTCGTGATGAAACATTAGGTCGTGTAAGTCATTTTCTAGTGCTCGCCTGGCTACCTGTCACCATCAGGTTAAGAATCCGTCGCCAAGTACTTATCCAGGTGAATTTCGGAGCCATCGCCAACCACACTTCAGCAGGTGACTGGCGTTCAAGCACTAAATTGTATGAGGGGAAGTGAAAAAAGCTTCAAAATTATGTTCTGCAACGATCGAACCGCATGTCAGTGAAACTAAAAATTGAATAACAACTTTTCCAGTAGATATCAAAATAAAAATAGAACCGGATATGGAACACAAATATTCAGAAAGTTTCAAACATTCACAAGTAACACATTTTTTTTACAAAAACAAATAGCTGGTTTCGATGCACCTATAATAGTTGCGTACAGTGTTCTCTGCCTATGAACTAGCAAATAGCTATCTCCCCTGTAACACGTGTAAAAGTTGATATTTTATTCAAACAACCTTTAATATTGCATGTGAGTATTTCCTTAGGTTTTGTTAAAAAAACCTTTTTTTGTGTATTTAATGTTTTTAAGGCCAGACCGCGACTTGGCAAACGTAGTGTAGGACGTCCTGCGACAAGGTGGAGCGACGACTTGCGCCGAGTGGCTGGCAGTGGTTGGATGAGAAAAGCCGAAGACCGGGCTCAGTGGCGTATCATGGGAGAGGCCTATGTCCAGCAGTGGACTGATACAGGCTGATGATGATGATGATGAAGGCCAATGGTTTAGACCGTGGCTTATTATACTAGTGAAAGAGTCAAAACTTTGAATTTTTTGTATAATAGCTGTTTCACGTTGTTTTACCTTTTTGGACTACATTTTGTGGCAGTAAAAAGTATCCTACGTCCTTCCTTAAGATTCAAACCATCTCCATACTAAATTTCATCAATACCTATTGATGTAGTTAACGGTAACAAACAAACAGATAGCCTACCTTTGGCATTTATAATTAGTATGGAAGTATAGATACATAGATTTGTCCAATTATTTAAAGGTACGTTTTCATTAACAGTACCTAGATATTAAATTTTTTGGTTATAATTTGGCAACAAGAGTCTAACAAATTATTAAAGAGAAATTCAGGAAAAAATGTAGCGAAATGGTAACGTTGCTAAAGACTGGAGCCCAGACCCAGTAATTATAATACCTAAAAGCATTCACTCATTACTAATTAACATTTTAATTGGACACCGTTTGGCTTGCTCATTATGGAGAAAACCATTTAATAATGCATTTACACGTTTGTACGAAGGGAAAAATAGCGTTCGATGTTCGACAAAATGACGATGTGAGTTATATGATAGGTGCTATTTAACACAACCTTATGATTTGGAATTAAATGAAGTGATTTAATTGCTGCAAGTATTGCCTTTTCATATTTGCAAGTTGAAGTAGAATGGGTAGGCCACATCGCTCGACGAACCGATAACCGATGGGGAAGAAAGGTTCTCGAGTGTCAATAGTCAATAGTCAATAGTCAATTTTATTTATTCAATAGGATACATTGTGATCACTTTAAAACGTCAAACTTAAAACTAGCTACGCCTGTTCCAACCTCCTTACGCCGGCAAAAGAACAGGCAAGAAACGCCCGGCAGGTAATTTTTTTGGCGCGATCACATTGACAATTTTATTCTTATTACTAATTGATTGAATTGGAGCAAGTTCACTAAAATCCCAAGCTTTTTTTTTTGTCATCTAATGGTCCGATATTTTTTAATTAGCTTTACTAATAAGATTTCTCTTGTTTGGTTGTACACATTGGGATATGGGAACATGAATATTAATGAGTTGCGGGATCACAACCAAAGCAGACCAGACCCCACAAGCAGCACCCGTTCACGAGTTGACGCATGTGCCAGCCATCGCTCTCCTCGACCATATGAGAGGGAAGAGGGCGACCCGACACACGACGCCGCCGCAAGCAAAGTCACTTTCGTGAGTATGACTGTTTTGGCTGTTTACCGAAAATGGTTAGAATAGGGGAAATAGGGAGAATAGGTAGATAGAAAGAAAGATAGATAGATTAACTACAATCCCAAGCTTGTTTGTCGTCTAAATAGTCCGATATTTTATAATAAGCTTTACTAATAAGATTTCTCTTTATACGGACTTGAAATTTTGCTATCGATAAGTCTTGAATTTCACTTGGGATTTTGTTGAAAAAGCGTACACATTGACCTTTGAACGAGTTGCTAACTTTATGGAGCCTAGTAGTGGGTACAGCAATTTTATCTTTGTTTCTAGTATTAAAATTGTGATAATCACTTCTCTTTTTGAAGCTATTTAAATTTTTCCTTATGTACATTAAATTTTCATAAATGTATTGACAAACAACTGTCATTATTTTAATTTCTTTAAACTTAGTCCTTAAAGATTCTCTGGGGCCCACCTTGTAAATCGCACGAACAGCTCTCTTCTGCAAAACAAATATAGTGTTTATATCAGCAGCGTTTCCCCACAGCAATATTCCATAGGACATAATGCTGTGGAAATAGCTGAAGTAGACTAGTCTGGCTGTATCAACATCAGTAAGGTGACGGATCTTCTTTACAGCATATGCTGCAGAACTAAGTCTGCTCGATAGACTGACAATATGTGGACCCCATTGCAATTTGTGATCTAAAGTTATACCTAGGAATACTGTAGTCTCTACAAGGTCCAATTTTTCGTTCTTAATCTTTAAATTTGTTTGTACTTCTTTAACATTGGGTAGCACAAATCTCAAACATTTGGTCTTCTTTTCATTTAACATCAAATTGTTTGCATCAAACCAGTCTGTAACTTTGGAAAGAGCATTGTTCACGTCGTCAGAAATGTTATGTTGTCGCTTTAACTTAAATAAAAGCGACGTATCATCGGCAAACAATACTATCTCGTGATTGTCACTAACAAGGCTGGGCAAATCATTGATATAAACTAAAAACAGAAAAGGTCCGAGTATTGAACCCTGCGGAACTCCCATTGTGACTACTGACCCCGGGGATCGCTTCCCGTTAACGTCGACTCTCTGTATCCTATCACTCAGGTATGAGGTTACAAGATCCAGAGGAACACCTCGAATACCATAGTGCCGGAGCTTTCTGATCAGAGTCTCGTGGTGAACACAATCAAATGCCTTGGACAAGTCACAGAACACGCCTAGAGCGTCCCGTGACTCCTCCCAGGCATCATAGATGTGCGTTAATAACTCGACACCAGCATCAGTAGTAGAGCGACCCCGTGTAAAGCCAAACTGTTTTTGATTGAGTAAGTTATTTGCAAGGAAATGTCTTTGCAATTGATTTAGGATAAGTTTTTCGAATATTTTACTAAATGTTGGTAATACTGATATTGGTCTAAAGTTAGTAGGGTCAGTCGTTGTACCCGATTTAAACAAGGGTGTTATCTTACTATGTTTCATCAGATCAGGAAATACGCCGTCGTCAATACATTTGTTAAATATTAGCGCTAATTCTGGTGCAATCATTTCAATTAATGGCTTAACAACGGTCACGGATATACCCCAGAGGTCAGTAGTTTTCTTGACATTAATCATATTAAAAGCTTTTACTACATCTTTGCTACTAACATAGTCAAATTGAAAAGGAATTTCGCATTCTGGTACATTTGTTTTTAACATAGATTCTGCAATAGTGTGCGATGAGTTTAAGGACTTAGTAGTAGAGACTGGAATGTCAGTGAAGAAAGTTTCAAATGCTTTAGCTACTTCAATGTCAGTCTTGACATTGGTATCGCCAATATTTAGGTTGTAATCATTAGCTTGAGACCTGACCTTACCAGTCTCACTATTTATAATTTTCCAAGTTGTTTTAATTTTGTCATTACTATTTTTAAGCTTGGAACTTATATAACGAGACTTTGCAATATGACAGACGGTCTTGAAAGTTTTTGAGTAAATTTTTACAGTTTCTTTAAACTCATCACTTGTATTGTATTGTTTTTCACTGTAAAGATCGTAAAGCTTTTGTCTGCTTTTGTGAATACCAACTGTAGCCCACTCCGTAAAATTAGGTCTATCAGAAACCGTGATCGTTTTTGGAGTAAATATAGTGTTGAAAGCTTTGCTAAATACGCTGAAAAAGGAGTTGTATAAGTCATCAGCATTTCTATGATCCGGTAAAAAAGGAAGTTCATCAATCAGCTTTAATTTTATTTTCTCCATCCGATCATCGGTCACGGGTACATATGTGACAGATTTTTTTTCATTAATTTTTATTTTATTTTTAATTGTAATTAATTGACCACAGTGGTCTGAATCTAATTTGCTTATTACATTTTGACTAATTACATTCACATCTGTAAAAATATTATCTAAACAAGTAGCCGTAGTGGCAGTTATTCTTGTAGGCTCCATAAACAAATTTCTCAAATTAAATGATTTAAATAAATTAGTTATTCTCGTACTTAGAGTAGAAACATCCAACAGGTTTACATTGAAATCTCCACAGATAATTAATTGTTTTTTTACATTGGATATTTTGAAAAGAACTTCCTCCATTGACTTTTCAAAATCATCATATGAACTAGTTGGTGGCCTGTACACACTTAAAATAATGAACTGCTCCAATTCCACACAGGCTATTTCTATTATTCGCTCAGCTGAGTGGTGGACAATTTCTTTACGTTCTTTGAATTTAATTTTTTTATTTAATAGTATTAATGAACCACCATGAATTGCATTAACTCTGCTGAACGAACTAACAACTTGGTGATTAGTAAAACTAAACATGTGTTCATGATTTTTGAGCCAATGCTCAGTAATGCAAAAAATGTCAACATTATTGTGATTCATGAACAACTCTATTTCTAAACATTTGCCCTTCATCCCTTGAATATTCTGATGCACCAAGTTGAGATTATTTACATTTTTACTAGTTACTGTTTGTAATTTTGGGCAGGATTTGTAAAAAATATTTTTTGGTTTCATTGTGCTAGAGACTTCCTCTATTGTCGTGCCACTGTGTTTAAATTACTTGGAATTATTTCCAACTGTTCAACAGTGTTGTCAAGACATTGCTCAATAAAGCATGTTTGTTTAGCCAAGTTCTTGGCTGTCTTGCTAAAATAATAAGATAGCGAAACTGCTAATCGTCTTTTACACGAATTTGTAAGATAATAATTATCTTCAGTCAGAAAATATTTTTTACCAACAATTTTGTTAGTGTCAATTAAATTAATTTTATTATAATTACACGATAATTCATGTAAAGTCAAATTCAATTTATATCTAAGGTTATTTTCTGCTTGTGGCAAACTGTGACTATATGGAAATGTAAATAAAATAATTTCATTTACTTTCAATAAACTTAGGGTTTTATAATATTGATGGAGCTCGTTTTCATTTACATTACCCCTATTACCCACTAAAAGTATTAGATTGGAGTTCTGTTTATATTTGTAATTCGCAACTATAGGCATCAACTCACTCAGACTAGAATTAGGCATACAGTTATTTATGAGCCGACATCCAGTGTGCATACCTATTCTTGAGCCCATATGCTTACCAATTTCATCGCTAAACATTACATAGTTTGTTTCACCAGACAAGACATCCAAACGGTCTGACATCTCCGGTAACACAGAGGCAGCACACACCGGCAATGGCTCCTTTATGAGTTGACAGTCACAGGTTGAGTAATTATTCGACTCAACACACTCTAGGTTACTATGGCTCAATTTGAGCAAGTCATCCATTGCCGCTATGTATTCCCTCACCATGACCTGAGACAGTTCATAGCGGCCACTGATGGTACTTAGTGAGGCCTCCAGGCTAATGATTTTATTCTGTAGGTCTTCAATTTCTGTTTGATATCTTGTACTGGTATTTTCTAACTCTAATTCATACATTTTGATATCATCTAATAAAGCTATCTTTTTACTTTTGTTTTTAATTGATTTCACCAATTTTTTTTGGCTTTTTAACATTTTCTTTGTTTTATTTATAACTTTTTTAATTTTGATATATTTTTTTAGTTTGTTTCTGCTACAAGGGGCAATAGTTTCCACTGTGTCATTTGTGAGGTCAATAGTATAAGTGGGAACCACACCACTTGCAGCAGAAATGGGGAGTGAAGTGGAGAGTGAATTCCTACGGACTAAAACTAATTCATTGAAGAGACTAAGGGTTTTCAGTGCTGTACCGTCTTCTGTACGCTCCCTGAGCTGAGAGATTTCATGGTGAGCATCCCGGAGTTCATGTTCTAAGGTGGATATTCTCTTCAGGGCAAGATCATACTCTGCAGCGCACTGATCAAACCTGTCTATTGTTAATTGAAGTCTGTCCCGTTCTTCAAATATTGAATTTTGTTGTGAATGTAATGCTGATAACTCACTTTTTAATTTATTATTTTTGTTAAGAGTTTCGATCATAATAAGTTCATTGTCATCTCTCTCCCTGTTCAGCTGATCACACAATTCCTTGGTGGCCTTTAGTTCTTGCAAGGTCAGGAGGAGTTTGTTGGACTCCTCTTGACGAGATAAAGCTCTTCTGGTCATCATTTTGTGGTAAAATATGAGCGGTTTACAATTGCCACCAACAAATTAGTGAGCGAACAAGAGAGGTTATAGTTTGGAAATATTGTACTTACGTGAATGTTTTTGTTTTAATAATCACACGAAAGATGTAATGCACGTTTTTATGTAACACAAACACAGCAAACACTTCCAAACAGTGATAACAATGTCACAATTTTAAACTATACAAACGAAAATGCACCAACAATACATTGACACATATACAAAGAGTATTACAATTTTTTCTATAGTTACTACTAATACACGTACAGTAATTTATTTTAAAGCAATGAAATTGGTCGGGGTCCAAAAATAGTACGTAAAAACAATAAATTTATCTAATTTTCCCGGGACAGGTTTTAGTCAGCTGTTGATCGTAGGGTTGCCACAAGCAAAAAAAGTGGCGACCGCGAACCGGAAGACGACATTGTAAGAGTCGCAGGGAGCCGATGGATGCAAATGGCTAATAGCCGCTCATGGTGGCGTTCAAGGGGGAGGCCTATGTTTAGCAGTGGACTTCTTCCGGTTGATGATGATGGTGATGATTGTCTTTTCGTGACACTTAACTTTAAGTTTTATCAATGTTCTAGTTTGTCTATCTATCTACATATTTTATGATCCAAATAAAAGCAGTGAAGGTTAAGAATTAGTAGCGCATGCTGAGTATGTGGATTAGGTTCAATTCAATGTATTTGGTATTTAGATTAGGTAATGGTATCTATTAGAATACGACCGCGACTTAACAAGCGTAGTATAGGATGCCCTGTGGCTAGGTGGAGCGACGACTTGCGCTGAGTGGCTGCCAGTTGCTGGATGAGAAGAGTTGAAGACCGGGCTTGGTGGCGTACCTTGAAAGAGGTCTATGTCCAGCAGTGGACTGACACACGCTCATGATGTAGGTTTAAGTGGAACAACCCTCAAATCTAATACCTATAACCCATCTTATAATGCAAGGGCTTTACCATGGGGGGAAAGACCTTAAGTGCAAAAATAAAGTGGCTTCTAGTATTTGTATTCAACATAGTAGCGTTCGGTAAAGTGATATTAAGATACATTTTATGTTTCCTCAAGTCAAGTTGTAGACAATCATTTATTTATAGGAAGCTATTGACATTTCAGCCTCTGCGGGACAAACAAGCAGGAATGTCCCGTGGGGCAAGGTGAACGTTCCGCCGACCACTCACCTGTCACCTGTCAAATAAATAAGATTCCTTCATGTAATTCGTTGGCTTTCTACGTCAAACGTGAGCAATTTCATTCTGGTTCTTTTAAGGACGAACCAAGCCTCAATGATATTTGCGAATTGACCTCTATTTCTCTCTCTATCTCTTGTTATGGTGCGCCATGAAACAAGTAGCAATGTTCGAACGCCATCTACCACCGAATAGACGTACTATAATTCTGAGAAACATAAAAAATGTAAGACTACCCGTTGTAATAATTAAAACTATTTTTATTTTCGTATGTGTAGGTATAAAATGAACGGTTCTCTTAATTTTTGACATTTTATTACAAATAGGTCAACTTATTTATTTTTTTAATAATCTTGAACACAATTAATTATGTTTTATACTAATTTTCTTAGAAAAAATATGGAAAGGATTAGTCTCTATTAAATTGATATATAAATTGATATCTACCTCTATTTTTGGGAATGCAACAAATGCTGAAGCTGCCTTATTGCCCTTTAATTAATTAGATCAGTAAGTAACTGGAACATAATTATATTAAGTCTGTGTTTTAATGACAATCAATTGTTTTTTTTATTCATCTCTTAATACTACGGTCTTTGGCGTTTTGACCGTTCATATCCCCGTAATAGGCGGCCCATGAATGAGATTCTTGCTTGGTTGTTTAAAAATTTTACTTCTTTATAGGTACGTGGGTTGGACAATGTATTATGAAAGAGAATTTAATTTTTTTTTGCCTGATTTTGGGATTACGAGTATTTGTGTTAGGCTTGTTTTCGTATTGTATTTATTTTTGCATGGATTAATATTTTAATAGTACCTACATTATTTTTAAATATGAAAAATAATTGATGTTCGTTAATCTCATTACAGCGTTTGGTTTTACTTTGTTTGCCTAATTGTCAGGACAAGGTTATTAAGATTTTTGGAAAATCGGAGCTGGAGATATAGTCAGCTAAAGTCCGTGATAAATACTCATTAAAAAGCATAATAGACCATGTTAATGTATGGGAGTAAAGGCAAAGGCTGTATTGTAAACAGGGATTGGGTTTCATGAAAAAATTAGGTACTTAATCATCATACCACTACTCTTTCATAACTTACACCCCGCGTTTCCGGTCGATTTCTCGCACCGGAAATGCGTGACGGATGCCAATCGTCCGCGCAGTCACGTTCCGTAGTTTAGCGGAGTCCGACGCCGGGCGGGCGAGATAGACAGACCTCGTTTAACGCATTGTGTAATAAATCATGTTAGATATAACTAAGTAACTCAACCAACTCCGATGGCCCAGCGACCTGGGCCTCTGAAACGAGAGAGCGCCACACTATCTTGAGCAATTTCAATCCAGAGTTCAGAATCTGGAGTTCGTGTAGGTCCGCATCCACCGCGTCCTTCCAGCGGTATCTAGAGCGTCCGACCAGCCTGCGGCCATTCGGCCGTCCTAAATAAGAACGCTTTGCCGCCCGATCCTCCCCAATGCGCACTACGTGGGCAAGCCAACGCAGTCGGTGCAATTTAATTTCACCGACCACGTTGGGCTCGCCTATTAGCCAGTTCCCAAACCAAGTGTAGCGTGGTGCCATCTCCGACCACATCGTCACTTAACACCTGGTGACTTGTGGTCAAACGCTACCCTGTCAGAAGTAAAAGCACATCGTAATGGTACAAAACTAGTTAGCTGTTTAGAAGCCAGTTAAAACCAGCGCAATGTCCCATGAACTCGAGGTTAAGTGTTCCACAAAAGAATAGCCTGAAAAACACATTACACGCATGTTATTTTACCCTAATGGGTATTTTCAGATAAAATTGTCCCAAAAAGGACGTTTTGGCAAATGTACCCGAATGACTGAGCCAAAGTTGCGTGCATTTATCTTGGCCTAAGTCCATCATAATAATTATTGTTTGGGTTGTTGCGAGTGAGAGCGATTAGCGGGCACAACTGCTTTCATAGTTTTTTTAAGAGGGCGATAAATCCCAAAAGGTGTATTTTTAAACACATAGTTTAATGGTAAAGAATGTAAATGTTGAAATTAAAAAATACTGTAGGTAGGGGTAGAACCCGTAGAAGCCGAGTACTCGAATTGAATTTTGAAAAAATATCTAGTGTCTTTAAAAAACAAATACAAAACTTGTACATAAAATAAACTGTTTTAGTTCAAATGTTCTAAATTATCAACGACAACCACACATTATTTTTTACGGATTACATAGCCATATTAATGTTCTACTCGAGTAATCGATTAGTTTTTTTATTTCATCCTTATATTTTGAATAATTAAATAAAATTATAGCTTGGAGCTCGAATCGATCATTTTCGTCAACTGTACGCGGTCACGCGATTTTCAACTCTAAACAAAGTAACGTAGATAAAATTTTAAACACAGGGGCCGTTTGTTTTTTTTTCCAGCATTAGGCGCACCCTTAATCTTTGTATCTAGTTCAAAGTGTAAGCTTTGTAGGTCTTGGAAGTGCTGGTTTTAGCTTTATTCCAGGTACGTAAGCGATATGCAAATATCGCTCTCACACACACAGTGACTTACCACCCGGTCCAATAGCAGACATGGATAACCTATTTTCAGTAAATAAAACTCTAACACTAACTGATTGACATACAAGATAAATCTAATAAAACCTAATGATATTTTGAAAGTAATGATATTTTGACGCCTAAAATATCACACGTTTCCGACCAATTGCCATTATTTCACAACAGCCTATCGCGGCTGTGCAAATCAATACATTAAAAAAAACTTTTATATGTTTTGTAATTCTCGCTCTCCGCTCCCAGTCGTCCGGCACCCTCCTCTCCACCCTGGGGCGAGAGCAAACACTCGCCGTTGTGTCGGCCGTCCCATTGTTATCCCAACTTTTATATGTGGAAGGAGTGTGATTACAAAGCAACTTGTGTTTTCGTAAAGGATTCTATGCCAACACTGAGTGACTTTGTTTATGGTACGGATTTCCTTATTATTTGAGTACACATAAACGAGGGTAGTGATCGGTAAGAGGGGGTTTTAATGACGTTTTTAGGTGATCACAATATTCAAGGGTAACCGCAGCAACCCGCACTAGCGTGATAGATCATACTCTTTCTCTGAGAGAAGTTCTGTGTCCCAGAAGTGGGAACGGCTGCTGATAATGATGATAAAATTTCAAATCCATAATCCTGGGCTTTTAATTAACCTGGTCCAAATTCAGTAATTAGAAAAAAATTGTGTAAGATAATATGTACCTAACAGGCGTAGCTAAGTTCCAGCATCTGAACTTGAGAGCCAGTTTACAGTACAGGCGAAGCATCACGTGACTTTTTTTTACCAAAATCTAACTCAGTAATATGAAAAACATAAAAAGCAAAGTAAAAGCAACATAAAGTTGTCAATGAATATTTTTACGGTATAATTAAAATTTATCATGAAAATCTTTTAAAGTATTGATATAACAGCATACCTAATGTATCTCTCCTGAAAACGCTGAAAATAAAAACAAAAACGCTGCTCATCCAACTGATAAGTTTTAAAACGCTCCCTTCGTATAATAACTCAAAATAATGGGATCATTTCCCAAGAATTAAGCGGCAGGAGTTGTCAAGGCAAAGCATCAAAGTAATTAAAATTACAAAATGGTTTTAATTAATTACTTTGCAATGTACAAGTTCATCAAAACGCTTTTTGAGGCCTACCGTGATCGTACATACCATTAAGGAAATGAACTCTTTAAATTTCTTACAAGCATTAGTGATGTAGGTGTCATTGTGTTTTGGCCGGATAGAACCAATCTGTGTGGGTATTTTGTAGCCAATTTATTTTGGGTGTATTTCCTAGTTTTGAGCTTTTTGAGCCTAGCTTCTTGGTTGTTAGACATTCACATATTCTCTTATATGGCTGGTATTCTAGTATGACGCTCAACTATTGATCAATGCTTGAGTAGCAAATAAGTGACGTATTCGTATGAACTGAAAGCTTCAAATTTGTGCTCAGATACTGAGTATCGCTTAAGCGTCTTCTAGAATGCGAGCCTCTGCGGCTACTGGCTAAGCTCTTGCATGACATAAAATTATTTCAATATCTAAATTAACGTAGACTAGAAAAGGCCGGATCAGGTTAAATACGAATATTACTGTCCGGATATTTTCCCGTCCTTAATTCCCAGTCTCTCGAACTTTTCTTTAAAAGAGACCTCGGGTCAAGCAAGGGATTTGAAACCGTTTACTTGGCGGGAAATTAAAAAAGTTTCCGACCACTCACCCCACTCTTTTCCAATGCGGTTCATTACGCTTTCCGTTTCGAGGGTAGTTTTCAAAATGTATAAGAGGCTAGCCGAGGTATGTATTGCAATGTTTCAATTGTTCTCGAATTGACATTTTAATTGAATACTGCAACGTTGTATAAAAATTATATATAAAGAAAGAAAGAAAGAAAGAATATATGTTTATTTACAACAACAACGCTCACGACACTCACTCACTCATATAAGTGTAAGACCTTTCACTAAACTG
Source organism: Opisthograptis luteolata (assembly GCA_931315375.2). Taxonomy (NCBI): domain Eukaryota; kingdom Metazoa; phylum Arthropoda; class Insecta; order Lepidoptera; family Geometridae; genus Opisthograptis; species Opisthograptis luteolata. Next base: position 13,047,003 of record OV928043.1, read on the forward strand.
TCACCCTTTTTACGACTATACGGTTAACCTTGTTTACCTAGTGATTACTCGTAGAACCAGGTCTTTCGGTAGGTAGTTAGGTACATTTGATATTTGTATAACCTAACCTGAAACATAATTTTTTTAAACATAACTTAGTGTCCATTTCATTATTCACAATTAAACACATTAACAGCAAAAATAGAGCACAACAAGCTTCATAATCCAATACTGAAGCCTAGTTAAAGCCATGTTTTGTTGTATAAATGTACATACGTGAATAATATTTCAAAATGTGACAATGTAAATATTTAAAACACAATACACACTGGAATGATTTTATTTGAGACTAGTTGTGTCCTGCAATTCTACCAGATTATTTCTACAACAGCATTTCTATTAGATTCAAACTTAGCTTGCTTATTTTGGAATAGTGTAGCTTTATCACAACAAAAAGTTATTAAAATCGGATCAGTAGTTTCGGAAATTACTCTTATTTACAAAGTTACGGACAAACTGTCCCACTTCTGAAATGTTAATAAGTAGTAGTAAGTACATATATATATAGTATAGTAGACTAATGTTTGTGATAGCTTACGTATTCATTATTATAAGCAGAAATTTGATAACGTTGAATAATAAATTTTAAATGTAAGTCAACTTTAGGTTTTTAATCATTGGGTTTGTTGTATTTAACATTTGAACAATTTTAATCATAATTTTCAGATGTTTTGTTCCCAAATTCTACGTAGGTCTACATAATGAGGCCTTTTTGGTTTGATTAATTATTAATCTGTAGCAAAATGAGAAGTCCATTTCGTATAGATTTTTTGAAAGGGATAAATAGGCAGTGTATAAATTAGTATAGCCGTACAGATATAAATATGTCGAAACTTATAATGAAGATTTAAAATTCCAAGTAGCCGTCGCGAAGTTACAACAAAAAATGCTTTAGAGCAAGAACAGTTTTTTATATTACCAAAACCGGCTTTTCCTCTGAAATAAATCAACAAAACTCGCAAGGCTCTCAAAAATCTGTTGCAAGTCCACAAAAACAGGTCGAAAGCACCAGGATGAGCTATTGTCAGAGCTCAATGGCCTCCAGCCGCTATAAAATGAAAACGGGTTTGCAAGTTCTCTCGCAAAAACTACAATGTAACCACTTATGGATGGATTCGCGTGTAAGCTTTAGTGTGAAAGGATGGAGTTGCGAGTAAAGTTTTACTGTGAAAATATATACCTAGTCATTTAAGGACGAAAGTTTTCCTTTAAACATGTTACCTACTACAGGTTACAATGATGGTGCAGCAGTAGTGACGTTGGCTCACGTAGCTCTTGGATTCAAATCTTACATAAAACTTGAGCTTTCGGTGAGGGGAAACATCCTGATGAAACAACAGCTTAATGGTAAGGCATTTCTTAGTGCTCGCTTGGCTTGAAAGCCAATTTCCAATCCGGGCAAAGTGAGGTGCTACCGAATTGTCACTCAACATCGGGTGACTTTTGGCCACGCTACTGTATGGATGATCATCATCATCCGGAAGAAGGAGATCATCCGAAGAACTTCACTGCTGAACATAGACCTCCCCTTTTGAACGCCATCGTGAACGGCTATTAGCCATTTTCAGGATTGTGTCCCAGCAGTGGGAATGTAATAGGCTGATGACGATGATATGTTCTTTAGTAATATCTCCTACTTACATCTTGTGTTCATCTCAGTGGGTTGCTATCCTCAATCGATCTGCCGGACTCTGGTCCCATCTGCAGTGGGCCAGATAGCTGTAATTGAGCCTGGAATGAAGATTACATGTGGAGCGGCGGCGACGTGGGGGTATAGTTGGGAATAGGCGAGAGTTTATTTTTGCACATTGTTTTGGGTAGGCTGGGATGTGGAACGTTTTAGTCCACATTTATTTTGCCAATACTCATGTGTTGGTTACGAAATGGTCGTTTAAATTTGTGTAATACAAGAAAAAACACAAACAAAATACATTTTCATTCATTCGCATCTTTTTCGAGGCATTTCATGAGCTGTGGCCTGAGGTTGCAGGGGATCGAGATATCTGGAAAGAAACGGGGAGGCCTTTCATCATCATCGTTTTATAAAACCTGAAAACGAAAACGAGTGCAGGTGGTCTAAGAAAGAACTTTGAAAACTTCCCTTAAAGGGTCAAATTTGAGTATTAAAGTTTGTATGGAAAAATTAAATCATTCCCTTAGACTTAGAGCCTCAAGTTGGGATGCCAATCAATGAAATACTATAATATCATGTCAATAGAATAGAATATATATGTTTTTGTTAAAACTGTAAACTTTCTATTTAATTTTGTTCTTTAATAAGATACAATTAATTAATTAAAAAAATTACATAGCACAAAAAAATCAGTGTCACAAATTCTCTTTATAACAAATTTTTGAATCTTTTAACGTTATAAATAAATATATTGATCTAAATATAATAGCTTTACCTTCATTTCAAAATTCTTTGTAAACTCGGTAATTATGTCATCATGTAGTGGACAGACAAAGAGTAAGTTTGGTTTGTAATCTACCATGCTGATCCAATGCGGGTAGGTTGATGTCCCATGATTGAATCATCCCACTTTGCCTTATCAAGTCACTGACTAGTGTTGCCGAACTATCGATGGTAAAACTATCGATAGTTTTCATGTGAAAAAGCCATACTATCGATAGCTTATAACGAGGCAATACTATGCAATAAGTGAAATACTATCGGTACTTTCGATAATATCGATAGCTTATGCTTCGCGGACAGCAATACCATCGATACTATCGATAGGAATACCTCGTTTTAAGCTACTAGTTTTAGTATCGATAGGCCTATCGATAGAGTTTCGATTGGTTGGCTATCGATAGACTATCGATTAACTATCGATAGTCGACAGTAAATCGGCAACGCTAAGTCTCTCCGCTAGTGGGGCCAAGTGGATTGCTTGGAATTTGGAAGTCCATTTTGCCCCACTAATTTATTTCGATGGGGATATTACACTGGTTGACTCTTCTCCACTAAGTCAAATTATAGGATTTCTGCTACGATTTCATCATGATTGCGCTATTTCCTATGTAAGTCCACCGTTATAATGTTTCTCCAAAACTTCCGACCGAAACTGAAAGGTTAAAATTACGAAATAAATTTTGTTAAAGTGACATTATTTTGGAAAACGTGAAATGGTATATTCAGATTCGAGACCGATTTTGGAACGTATTTATTTCATGATAATTAACTGAATTTCAAGTAGGTATGTACATATAAACGAAATTTTTCTGATAAAGCTTGTAATAAAATATCAGACTATATAGATGACAAAAAAAGTTGGGATTGTAGTGAACTTGCTCTAATTCAATTAGTTAATACGATAAAAATGAAATTGTAAATTAAGTCGCACCTAAAAAAATCCTTTTTGGCGTTTTTTACTTGTTCTTTTGCTGGCGTAAGGAGGTTGAAATTGGCGTGATTTTGTCGTATATTAAAGTTTGAAGTGATCACATGTTGTATTTTACAAAATAAATATATTTCATTTCATTTGTTACCTTCGATGCGCACAAAATTTCGGACCAAAACTTCGGAATTACATTTCTTAGTTGGTCTACCGTTTTATCTTCAAGTATAAGTTGGACATCGACCAATTAACATACCGAAAAGATTAACTGGTAGGTACCTACCTGAGCACCTTTAATTAAACTCATATAATCCCGCCCCAAAGTTTCTGGCCACAGATTAGGCATAGTTAGTGCTGCCATGGGCCACGTACCAGAACACTCGAAAACTTGTTATATCCAGTTAAATCGGCATAGATGTTTGCGTATTTTTTATACAGTACCTTAGCTTGCTATGTGCCACAGTCAGAGCGCCGTACTTTAAAAAAAGAAAGGGGCTTCTAAAATGGTCGTGCGAATTGGCGGGAAGATTTTCAGGGCGCCAGGAAAGATTAAAATATTATAATTACTGGAAATAACTCCTTGTATGAGGAAGAGCATATTATTATAACTAACTAGCAAACCCGGCGAACTCCGTTTCGCCACCAGATGGCTTCGTTTTATGTACATTTCGTTTGGTGATTAAAAGAAGAAATTTTTTTTTTTGTTTTATATTTGAAAAGGAATTTTTTTTTTCTTTTCACAACATACTGCTTTTCTGTTGAAATTTTTCCTGAATTTTCTTTGCTATAAACCTCACGGAGCCCGAGACCTTTCCAACGAATGCAAAACCGTGGAAATCGGTTCGTGCGTTCTGGAGTTATAGCGTCAGGAAGGAAAACCCGACTTATTTTTAAATAGTAGATTACTTGAAACATAATATTGGAGTTTCTTCATACAATTCTCATTTACCACAGACACAGAGGTATAAATTAGAAAATGTGAAACTGTGTGTGTTTGACCTTCGGAGAAACGGATTGGCGTGATTTTATACAATGAAAGTTTCTAGGCCAGAGAAAAAAAATAAAAATAAAAAAGAAAACTTTTTATTTCTGAAAATTACAGTGTTCTTGTGAAAATCTCGACGTGAAACCACAAAGCACACTGCTAGTTAAAAAAATAAGTGCTATAAAGTTCATAAATAAATGTCATACATAGCTCAAATTTTGGTTAGGTTTGTCTTTTATGATGTTAAGTTACCGATAAGGATTTTTTATACAACGAGATAACTGAACAAGCAAATGGACTAACTTATGTTATAACTACAAATTATGCCGTCACGTCCACCTAGAACGTGTCTTACGTGATAAAATTTCAACTCAATCTATCAAAATACTTGGCTATTTAATACTTCGTTAAACAGCTGCTGTGAAGCGAAAATTGAACCTAAAATTAATATCTCGCTAAGTGAATAATCACGAAATCTAAACCAACAAGACTGAAAATTAGGCAATAGCTTTTTTCTTGTTGCAAGGTGCTTGTTGCTCTTAAGAAAAGAGTTTAGAAAATTCATCCCTCATAAAATACAAACGATGTGTTAAGTTTTAAACAACAACAATTGTATCTGTGAAGTAGCTCGCTAGTTCTTCAACAAAAAAGCTTGTGATTGTAGTGGGCTTACTCAAAATTCAATGAATTAGTAAAATTGTAAATGTGATCGCACCCAACCTGCTGAGTTTTTCTTGTCTGTGCTTTTGCCGGCGTAAGAAGGTTGGCACGTAGCTAGTTTTAAGTTCGACGGTTTAAAGTGCCCACATGTTCTATCCTACAAAATGAATAAATTTAGATTTTTTTTATAAAATAAAACATTATGAATGAATCTCTATAACCGTGTTCCACGGCAGCACCGTAGTCGTCTCACGTCCACAATTAATGTCCGAAATGCCTCCCCTCCACTCGACTCGCGTTAGGACGATTCACCTGTTTGTTATTGTAGTCTTTCGATTTACGATATGTGTCTACCGCTTGCCAATACACGTTATTTTAAATGCCTTTTTGTATAGACCGTTTCTGTTTATTTTTTCGCATAAAAGTTAGATTTTATTACAGTCAACGGTACCTAGACAGTAGACATAAATGCCGTGCAGTAACCGTGAAATGCTGCAACGTACTACGCTTGTGACAGTTGCAATGCCATCCAGAATTTGTAATTCAAAGGCCTGCAGCATTGCTATGCAAAGTGCTCGTCACTCTAAAGCCTGCGTTTTTCAAGTCTCATATTCGCAGTTATTTCATCATCAGTAACTTTGCGAAGAGCTTTTGGAAATGACTTTCTATTTGATTTTTGATGCTTAACCTTAAATAAATATCGTTACTCTACGCTGTCTAGAACCCTGAATCTCAAAATACACAGGAAATCGATATGCTTCTTTAAAAATATGGTTTTATGATCCTTGGAAAAAACAGATCAGTCTTGATGCTACATCTAAACTTATTTCGACGGGTTATTATTATCCACCAATATGGAAAAGATCGATAACAGATGCAGTGTCATAATTAACAGTGCTATTTGAAAAAATTGAAGATATTTGACTCTATAAGAGTATTCAGAGTATTTTGTGATACAGCAAAGGCCTTCGACTGTGTTCAACATGAAATACTTGATACTAAGTTGAACTACTATATCATAATTATTATGTAGGTTTTCAGAATAGGTTCTTAACACGATTTTATCCTACCTAACAGGAAGGAAACAAATAGTAGAAACTGTGGTAGGAATAGATGGGATGACGTCTCAAGGGTCAGTTATAAAGAAAGGAGTACCACAGGGATCAATACTTGGTCCTTTTTTGTTTTTTGCACTTGAAAGATTTTTCTTTCATGATTCTCAGAATTTTGAATGTTGATAGTAAATGGCGGAAGGAAAGTGGAGCAAAGCCACTGTGGGAGCGAGCCTCGAGGCGGATCGCTAAGCTCTCTGATAATAAATAGATGTCACTGTTGACTTCAGTAGGCTTGTCTTTCGGATTTTATTGAAAAACGAGCCGCTAATATAATTGATTGATTTTGTTATAAATTCATTGTATAATATATTTTATTAAATCGGTAAAAAAAAAAAAAAAAAAAATTGATTTATTGATATTATAGTTGGAATTATTTTCTTTTATGAAACAATATAATATCTAACAGGTTTGATTGATTGATTACAACAACGAAACTAAGACTCATTTTTTTGTTTTGATAGCAACTGATATCAAGTTTTGGTCAATATGAGACCAGAACGATACTAAGTTAAATATGTATCTAGTCTACATGGTAGGAAGATGACGTAATAAGGGATCTACGTCACCGGTACTGTAACTGTAGAAAAGTGACGAACCGTTTGATCGATGAGCTCATCAGAATCTCATTTTACCTAAACTACTACTGAAAAGTCTGTGGATAAACCTGGAACCATTTTTTGTAATCTTATTTCAATCTTCTGACTAATTAATATATTCAGTATTATAACTCATATGCAAGATTTAGCCCTCTCATTGGCAGAGAACTGGCCCAAATGGCCCGTACCATTCGTTTGTAAAACTTTACGTTTATGCATTCTGAAATAAACGGATATATTTATCACATCAGGGTTCAACCATAGGACATTGCTGGTTTATTTTAATCCAACAACAAAAACAAGAGAATCGACGGCCACTCGCTTCCGTCCCCGAGAATTTATTCGCCTATTATTTCCACATAAAATTAGCTCCCCATTTCGGGACTTGGACCCAAATCCATACAAATCTCTCGGCGACATAAACACGGAGCCGTGTGGGCCCGGGGCCGTGACTCATAAAACCTGCCGTTTGTTTTAAAACGCCATTTTAGTTTTGTCGCCGTAGGTGCGAATAGGGGTTTATTGGAGCGATCTAATGCTGGAACAGATTCGGGATTCGGTTAAGCTAGCCGAAAAAGACAACAATTTTTCGGTTTCGACTAATAATGTATTGCGAGTAGGTATATTTAACATTCAAATAAGCTGAAGTTACATTACATTCATTATGTGAACTAGCTGTTCCCCGGTTTCACGAGTCTAGATTGCCGTTTATCGCAAGGTTCAAATTTTCTCCATGCCATATTTTATCGAGATCGAGTCACATGTACAGTTGTAATAGATAACAAACAGTTTTCGCATTAACAATATTAGTATAGAAGTATGGAAGTCAATGATGTGAAGCGTCAAACTTACAACTAAAATTAACATCGGCAAATCAACAGGCAAAAAACGCCCAGCACATTTACAATTTCATTTTGCGAATTCAAGCAAGTTCTGTATGTGATTGTGTGGACGTTATTATTGTTATTATTTTAGACGAAAAGACCGAATGGTGGGCCGAATGGTCTAATCTCGTCATGTGCCATCTCTTTCATTACATCTACGCCTACATACGAAAAAGGGTCCGAAGAGGTATCATTTACGTTTACGCGTCGCATTTCGCAAGGATTTTAAACAGCCGTTTCACACTCGCACCTAGATAGTGGCTCTGTATTGGCCTGATTTATGGGCCAAATACGTACGCGGGACCAAATTTCGACGCGTTTACCTATGGACCAATTTTCGACGCGTATATATCAAATTTAATGGAAAGGGGAAGTGGAGACAGTTAATTTGGTTATTGGTGCTAGAGGGCTTATGTTTGTTGAAATGTAATGAAAAGACGAAGGTTTACTAAAAGTTTTCTACACTGACACGAATGCAATAATGGCTTAGTGACAGTGTTCGGACGCCTAGACAACAAGTTCATTTCTAGTGCTTACCTAAAAACCTGTGGTATACTTACTTACCGTTAGCGTTGACCATAAATTATCTGATGTTAAGTGACAATGTAATCGAAGATGGCGCCATGCTACACCTCGATTAGAAACTGGCTCTTTTTAAGTTTAAAATGAAGTATAAGTATAAATAAAACAAGACCTACACAGACAAACAAATGATTTCAGCCTCTTAAATAACCCCTTCAATAAAATATCAGACCAAAAGCCAATTTCAAAGTGGAACATCAAACAATATCTCCCCTCATAATTATCGGAGCAAGTGTCGGCAACATTCTGATTACTTTCCTTACACTTTACACTTACTTTACTTAGGGCTCGAGTATTGCCACTCTAGCTAGAGTAATTGGGTGTCAAAGCATTGAATTAATTGCGATCAAAGGTTTCAATTTGTGAGGTTGCGATTGCTAGACTCAAACGTCAATGTTACCTACATTATTGAAATTGTGAATTTTTAAGTAATGATTAAGTACATTTTTAATCTTTATCAAACTATCACAATTCACAAAGCCTTTAAAAATCCCATATCGTCGCCGCTTTTATTTGCGGATTTGCCATTGCTGGTGGTGATGCGGTGCCGACCCTTGAGAACTCCTTTCACACCATTCCACATTTTGCAGGTATGCGGAAGAAAGGAGCACATAAATCGAGTGGTCAACTCAATCAATTTGCGAACTTGTCGTTCGTAAAAACATTTCCGAGTACCAGAGTGGCCTATTTCGGCGTTATTATCGCCTACCAGAACGGCCGATAACCGTCTCGCACCGCCCGGGCCTAATTAAGGACATGTCGCTTGGTAATAGAGCGACATGTCCCGGGCACGATAGAGCGGCTCTCGCCCGGGGCGAAAACATCGTGTTCAGGTAACGACGTCGCTACCGGACATGTGCCCTGCCGACGTAATTAAAAGTATTGGCGCTGGTGTGCTGTTTTGGGAGAATAGGGCGATGAGCTTCCCTCGCCAATTAGAGGGTATGGATGTTTCCTGCTTAGTTGGAACGTCTTAAAGTGGAGACTGACTTAAGCATTCATTGTATGTGAGCACGTTATAAGTTGAATAATCGGCATGTTTTCGCTGTACTGACAAATATTCGACTTGTAACGTGCTCATGTAGAATGAATGCTCAAGTCAGTCTACATTGTTAATGTCATAACTTGATGGAGGGCGATGTTTTACAATTAGCTGTGCCCTGCGGTTTCATCCACAGCGGTATATTGCTACAAATCCCTAAATATTTAATCTGTTTTGGGAAATTTTGAATACAAATCAACACAATAATTTGGAACCATTGTGCTTGAAAGTGACTAGACAGAGAACGCAAGGTATTGTGGGCCTTATTTGCATGCTCCACTCGTCAAAGTGGTATGTATCTATTAGACACAAAGGAGTATTTCGATATAGAGGTGCGCGACTATGTATGATTCCATTCGAATTATTCAACTCAACATTCGTATGATTAGTAATAGTAGTAGTAGTAATATTCACTTCGAATATAAATATTATTAAATATAAATATAAATATTATGTCGTGCAGCCCGTACTTATAATAAACAATACTCTGGCTTGGACCTATTTCACTTAACTAAAAACGCCCTTAAATCAGAAATTAAAAAGATGCATCGCTCTATATGAAGTTTTATAAATGTTTCCTTCGACACATACACCACTTACATACACGCACACACAGTCACACACACTCTCACACACACACACACACACACACACACACACACAAAACGCTCTTTTCGCGCATTTTTTATTACTTACCTACCCTTAATTTAGATTTTATTGTAATTTGTGTAATCCTATTTTGGCCTTAATGTATAACAAATGTTTGTCTTCTTTTATAATTAAAACGCTGTTGGATTACCTAAATAAATAAAATAAAATAAAATTAGTGGTAGGTTATTCAAAAGACAGGATCATTTGCAAAAGCGCATCTTTACTTTATTCTAAACAGAATTCTTAAAATCAAACTACTCGTGCTGCAATCCTATTGTACCTACAACTTCAATCCCAAGCTAGTTTTTCTGTTATAAAACCCTTTTCGAATCACTCGCCTGAGATAAAGGCGTTGCTGAGACTAAAGTACACTATAAACAGTAACGCATCTCAGTTATATCAACCCGTTAAGAAGGAGTAGTAAGAAAAATCAAGAAGAGGAATCGAATCTGAGAAAAAAGAATCTGTCACAAAGCACCCATCGGTGCGATCCGGCAGACCTGCTTGAGAGCCAGTTCCCGACGCCACTCAGGTATATAGCCTGGTGCCACCTTCAACCACAACGTCACTTAACATCAGGTGAATTACGGTCACAGGCGGGAGATTGTTCGTCAAATTGTAAGCGATAATACTGTTTGTTGTTAGTTAAATTTTGCTCAATGATTTCTCTAACTTAAGTATCATATTACATTTCTGTGGAACTCATCTAAACCGTCTCCTGCAAAAAGGAGACGCCTCAACAATTGCTCAAAATTAAAACGTACTCTACATAATGTTACGTACTTATTATTATGACTTTCATTTAGCTTCACATTATTCTGTGGTCGAAAAATAATTGATACACAACTTTTTTTTTTGAAAACGAAATATAATCGCAGTGACATTCGGTTTTTTCATAGAACAATTCAGTTGCGTTACTGTTGCTATCTGTACGTTACAGTAGGAGGGGACGAACGATTCACTTTCCTGGCCCGTATGTGACAATAAGAGTGATAGGTAAGGATTTCGGAAACGTAATTTTAGTGGTTTTCTTTGTTCATGTAAACTGGGATTGTTTATTGCTTTGTGAAAGGATTTCGGAACGGTTGCTATAAAAACTATGAGAGGAAAAGATTTATTAAAAGACTAGCTGTTCCCCGCGGTCTCACCCGCGTGGGCTACAGCTTTATGCATGCAAAGTTTCAGCCCGATCGGTTTAAAATTAACAAAGTTTCACACAAACTTTCATCCCCTATTTTATCCCCTTGGGGGTAGAATTAATCAAAATCCTTTCTTAGCGGATGCCAACGTCATAACATCTACCTGCATGCCAAATTTCAGCCCGATCCGTCCAGTGGTTTGGGCTGTGCGTTGATAGATCACTATGTTAGTCAGTCAGTCACCTTTGAGTTATATATATTTAGATAAAATGTGTGGAGTGGTTTAATGGGAAACTAAATATTTGAGGATGTATTAACACTAAAAGTGGACCAAACTAACATTTTAAATGCTAAACCTTGTGAGTGAGTGAGTTTGTATGTTTCTTACTTCTTCACGCTGAAACGACTTAACGTATTTGAGTAAAATTTGGAATGGAGATAGCCTATATCCTGGTTTAACACATAAGCTACTTTTATCCTATAAAAAAAATCCTGTTGGATTTTATAACGAGATAGACGCGGGTGTGATCGACGGGCGAGACTAGTAGAAAATAAAGTAATCGTAGATAAGTTACGTCGCAACTAATTAATAACGATGAGCCTGAGACAGAATTTCCAGAGTAGGTATAATCTTCTTAAAGATCATTATCGTTAGGTACAATTCTTAGTCTAGTAGGCTTACCTTACTTAACCGTACTTATACCGACTTTCTAACACAAAGAAGGGTCTCTGGAGATTCCAAATCTCTCTCAAACCTGTAAACCTCCCAAGTTGAACTAGTCGTGGGTAAAGACATTATCATTCAGTCTAGCACCCTTGTAGATAGATCCCTTAAGTGGAGAATCAAATTTTGAACTTTAGGTTACTTGACATCGACCTTGGATAATATATTAAATTAAGGGTCAGGTGACTGGTTAAGGGATCAGTTTACATTTCAATGGAATTGGCAACTGAATAAACAGTCTGCCTATATCAAGACTATTTATTCTAAACCCATTAATCTATAAGTACCTACCTATTTTCTACTAAATTTTGCAACCGACTGTGTTTAATAATAAATAAACTGTACGGCAATCCGTACAATTTTTTAAATGTAGTTTTGATCCCGAGTCTTCTGTCATAGTGAGAAAGAAAATATGCCATAATCTATCACACTGGCACAGCGCGGGTTAGTAGATGTAGCATGCTATTAAATTTAGTGGTTCTTCGACATTTGTCTTCACGATGAGTTCCTTGACCGTTTCAAGCGTTTATATTGTTGTTTTTATTAGAACTGTTGACGGAGTTGCGCTCGAAGTTGTTTCGGAATACACTTACCTAGGACAAATGCTCCGACTTGGTAAGAACAACTTCGAGAAAGAAGCCAACAGAAGAATACAGCTGGGCTGGGCAGCATTTCGAAAACTTCGTCGAGTCTTCTCGTCGCAATTACCACAATGTCTGAAGACGAAGGTCTTCAACCAGTGCGTCCTACCTGTTATGACATACGGAGCTGAGTCATGGACACTCACGGCACGACTAGTCCACCGATTTAAAGTTGCTCAGCGAGCTATGGAAAGGGCTATGCTTGGGGTTTCTCTGAGGGATCGAATCAGAAATGAGGTGATCCGTCAGAGAACTAAAGTCACCGACATAGCCCACAGAATTAGCAAGCTGAAGTGGCAGTGGGCTGGTCATATAAGCCGCAGAACCGACAACCGATGGGGTAGACGTGTTCTTGAGTGGAGACCGCGACTTGGCAAACGTAGCGTAGGACGCCCTGCGACAAGGTGGAGCGACGATTTACGCCGAGTGGCTGGCAGTAGTTGGATGAGAAGAGCCGAAGACCGGGCTCAGTGGCGTACCTTGGGAGAGGCCTATGTCTAGCAGTGGACTGATACGGGCTGATGATGATGATTAGAACTCAGTTTCAGCGTCTTGTAAGATTCACGCAAGTTTTAAGCCACCATCACATAAAACACTTCCCTGAAAAACTCTACAGCTTCATTATAAGTAGGTACTTCAAAAACCAATCAATTCCGATAACACCCATTAATTGCTTCCTCCAACAATTAGGAAGCCGTAAAGATAAAAGATGTTCGTACCAATAAAATCTTCCGAGCCATTCAACAATGAACATCCTCAGTACATACCTAATTAGTCTCGCTAGCGTTTTGCATTTTCTCCAGCAGCTAATGTGCCGCATAAAATTACAATAAAGCAGAGTTATCTTGAGCAAATGGCGCAGTCTTCTTATTTATTGCACCTGGACGATAAATTTTGAAGAGCGCCCCGTCACGTTTCGGTGATCTCTCGGAAGGACAAGAGGTATCTATTTTACTTTTGCAATGAATTATTCATTTCGAGTTATTGGAGCTAAATTATCAACTAACTAGGCTAGTTCTGCTTTTTTTTACTATTTACACTACCCAGTGTTTGACCACAAGTGACCTGACCAAGTGGGTACCTACTACAAAATAACCCACCACCAAGCTATGGTTTCATCATGGTGTTTTCCTTCACCGAAAGATTTGAACCCACGTCCCATGGGTCGCAAGCCGCTGTCTCTACAACTGGGCCATCATCATTGTTATTATGTTTTTCTTCAGGAATAAGACTTTCAAATCACCTATTCACCTATTGTCATACAAACGCGTCATTATGTGCTTCAAGCCAGTTCCTAAACTAGACATAACAATTATTACCTACTTATCACCAGTCTATGAAGCATCAATGTGCTTCAGATTGAATAGCAATGCTTCCAGTGAAATTTCAGGGCATAGATTGATTATCTGATATCCTAGTGACGAGCGTAATGCATTGCCTTACAGAATTTTGAACTGATAAAGTTCAAAATTCCAGGTTCAATCGTGACGCTTACCATCAATCGAGTGACATGCACGTAATGCAACACAGTATATACTCGTATGTATATAAAAAGAACTTGAACTTGTCGTCTCAAGCAGCTTTGTACAATGTATTTAAAAATTTATGATCATGTGAAACTAATGCTAGAAATGACAGCAGATTAAGTTATCTTTCTACTTGTCCACGTTGTTTTTCGTTCTAGTAACGTATTAAAGAGATAAATACGTTTGGGAAAATTCTTTCGATGTTTTCGGGACATTGTTTCGTAATGAGAAGATAAAATATTCCGTGGCTTGATATAATTATGACAGCTAAGAGGTAATGAGATTGTGACATTAGAAGAAATAATACATCATTACTATGTCTATTTTTCCCTTGTTAATACCATGTTTCTGTTTTTCCTGTACTCTCCCCAGATGTATCTTTATCAGGTGACTGGTGAAAGGAAGAAGAGGTGAAGTAAAAGCGCAATTCATCATCGAGATCCTGACATCCAAGCTTATTTTTTAATAAAATTATTATTCAATTCTGAACTGTGACGTAGTTACTTTTAAGATCCATAATTATCAGTACTAAGATAATACTAAAATTGAAAAAAAATATCTAAGTAGCGTAGTTTTTGGAGTAATTAAGTGAAAGATAAAACAATTTTCCAAATATTTATTTTTACAACGGAACAATTCAATACACTTGGTAAGGTCGTATTCACATTAAAGATTTTAGGAGTTAACAAACAGGCAGGCTACTATGGGATAAATGAAAAGGCTATACAATTTATACATATTTCTTTCTTCAATACCGATCTCGCTTAACATAAATCTTTTATTTTTTAAAGTTCAAGTTACACTATTCGTAATTTTAATTAATTTTTACAAGTACTGGCAAGTGTTTATAAATTTTGATATGACTAGCTTCGTGCAAAATTATTTACAGCAATTTCTTAAATTAGTACTTACTTTAATAGTGAATACTGAAACACATTTTTCCTAGTTAATTGCATAGAACATAATCAATATAACCATGTATCTCAAAGTTATATCAATGAAATCCGTTATCCCCTGAATACAACATCTGCAGATTTGATCTAAATGTGTTTCGACTCACGGCCCAATTTAAAATTACAATTCTTAAATATATACAGTAAACGATTCAAAATTAAAACACAGCAGTTGTTGTTCAATAAATATTACGATTACCTTTAATTTACAATTCAAATATGTATGTAAATCACTCTTATTACGCTGAAGAAATTAGAAATTTCAAATAACGTATGAATAACCAACAGAAACGTTTTACAGAGGAACCACCATTTATATTGTTGTTTTTACCTTTGAGCATACATTAGGAATCACTGTAACAGGTGCTAAGGGTGAATGAGTGACTAGACAATTAATGTGTATGTACATTATGTAATTAATGTAACTAAAACATTCGTTTTTTATGTTACATTCCTTTAAAAAAATTATGCTAAACAAATATTTAAGATACAATCAAGTCTAATAGCAAAGATTTCCTGATAGTAAAAGATAAATTAAAATGCCCTTAAAAATTATTTTATGCCTCTTCACTATGAAAGCTTAGAGATAACTTTCGATTTTATTCGCAAGTCGTATTAGTCCTTAACAATACTAGGATTTGGTATATTTACATTGCAACGTTTAGTACCCGAACATTAGCCCACAGTCCCACTAACACAACAACGTCATCAATGTCACGCGATTTTCAAGAGCACCACCACACACAATAAAGTCGTCCACGTACACGCGCACGGGACGGCGCCGCTCATCGGCTGCCAGCCCGCGCCCCACGGGCCGCGCCCACCGGCTTCGGGTCACATCGTCGTCACCATTTCTGATAAAAGATAAAAAAATAATTAACGATGAAAATCATTTGTTTCTAAATGATTATTATAGGTCTGATTTTTTCCTACCGGAATGTGATGAAACCCACGCGCTGAATCATAAGATGTTAAATAGTAAGGCCATCAATAATAATACGGGAATATAAAAGATTTACGTGTAAGTAGAAACAGAATCTAGATATATATGGATGAAGAATTACCAAGGTTTTGCATTTGGTGTTGGCTCAGAACAATGTAAAGATTGTCAATTTCTGGATCTTCTAACACTCCTCGATGAAGTTGCTCCAAATGTCTATCTACGTCATCTGTAAAATAGGAAAAGTGTTAATGTTTTGTTCACAAACATAATTCAGGTGGAGGACCTGCAGGAGGTGGTGCACGACAGACCGAAGTGGCGTCTTTTATTATTAGAGGCCAAGACTCACTTTGGGTCGTTGCACAGTCACGGTAAGTTAGTTATTAAAAGAAGAGCTATATCATTTCTAGTTATAACTGAACTGTCTGAAGAGTTAATTGTAATCAACTTACAGGTGGCTGACGTGGTGGTAGGAGGAGCAAACGTCGTGGTGGTCGTCGACGTAGTGGTAGTTGTTGTAGTAGTGGTAGTAGTAGTTGTTGTAGTAGTAAGCACTGATGGAAATAAAATATTTAAGTAAACATATAAAGTCCCAGTCCAATAAGAGATAAGGAATGATTTCACTTTATTTAATTCTGAAATTTCTGTTCTTATTAATTTGTATAGCTGCTTTACTGATTTGATTAAAATGAAAACCATGCAGACTGAATATAGATAGATAGATATATATATGAATAACGCTTTATTGTTGCACCACAGTAACATATAAGGAAATATCTTATCGTTATCTTCATTGTTGTTTATTACACTCACACTCATGAGCTATAAAAAACTCTGGGTTTTATGCAAGAACACTTTTTCGACTAGGTAAAAGTATTTTGTTTCATTGAAATATGTTTTCCAAGAAATCTTCAAAATAATTTTTAGTAAGACCCATACAACTATTTAATCACAATCACGAACAATTTATCCTAAAATATGGGACAAATTCAATAAAACTACTTACAATGTAGGAACAGCTCCGCCTGCGCTCTTCCCAAGTTGTTCTCGACGTGACAACGATATGCTCCAGCATCCTCGCGTGACATATCTGTCACGATGAGACTCAGGGTATGTCTGTACCCACGGGAAGTCAGGCTTAGTCTGTGCTTTGAACCTGGGGGAGGTAATAAAGAACTTAGCGTTGAGGAAGCATACCTACACACTATATAAAGAAGAAAAGTTTGTTTGTTATTTTGGGTGTAGGTTGTTTTTGAAACTGCAGATATAATTAAAAAATGTCTTGCAGTATAGGAAGCTGTATAATATGTTAGCTAACGCCCTAATGTCATGTCATAATATGTCATTTTAGTATCTGTCAAGCTCTAGTACTAAAATGACATTATGACACGATTTATCGAGCCAGAACCGCGGATAACGGATCGGATCGATTATTAATTTCAGGCATAAGTTGTTAATCTAGAACCGATTTAGATCAAAACAATCTCGAATGTGTTTTCTAACTCTTTTAGAAGGAAATATATTTTGTCAATCCATTTCAACGCCATTCATGTGGCACTTAATTAGTTTTCAAACTTAATCATTTAAATTTCATGATCATCATAATCCTGTAGAGTTTTCGAATAATAAGGCACCTTTTATGAAGTTTCGGGCCATAATTGCGAGAGAAGTTCCAAGATTGTTAAAATATTAGGAGGCTGTATCAATAAATTTGAAGGAAAGTGTAATAATTATACCAATAAAGTTAGCTTCGTAAATAGTAAAGAAATGTTCAATTTTATGGCCACTTCAAATATGTTTATTTTGTGATTATGTCGCCGTGATTTCGGTAAATTATCAAAATGGCAGACTGTAAAGGAATGCCGAAGTTCAAATCCCTTTGAATAATAAAATGATGAATTAGCTATTCGAGATATACTTTCTATAATACCATTCCCATTAGCTATACCAACCATCATTTTCCTACAACTGTGATTTTTGTGAATTTTTCCTCAATTTACGTGCTTATAGTCGTTTGAAATATATTATCGTCTCCTCGTAAATTACCTAACGATAACATTTTCGTAAAAAAAAAATCAATTATTAGGTACATACGAAAATTGCTTTTTTCATATTTCTTGGAATGCTACAATCCCAAATGAACCGAAAATAAAAGATAAGCCTGGTTGTACCGCTCTCAAGCTATTAAATGCCATAAAAAAAGTTCAACGAATCCATTACAGTTGAAAAACTCCATTTTCATAGGCGACGGTGAGCGCTCACCATCCATTTGCCACTCCATTTTTTTTTCAATTAAATTTTTGTAAGAAATAAAATAAATGAATGCCACATACCATTTACAAGCCTCTGCTCTCCATTCAGAGTCCAGTACACCACCGGAGCGGGGTACGCCTCAGCGGTGCACAGCAATGTTACCACGCCACCACTCGGTGCTCGGATGGCCACCCGACCAGCCCATATGGAAGGTGTGACTGTATACAAGATAAAACAACATCAATTATGTTAATACATCAATTTATCACTTTTTTCTTATATATCTTAAGACTAGGACGCACAACCAGGGATGAGGACGGTCCCACAGTCTGTGGTCTGGTCTAGCATGACTTCATCATCATCATCATCAGCCTGTATCAGTCCACTGCTGGACATAGGCCTAAGGTACGCCACTGAGCCCGGTCTTCGGCCCTTCTCATCCAACTATACGGCGCTATCGCTCTACCTAGTCGCAGGGCGTCCTACACTACGTCTGCCAAGTCGCAGTCTCCACTCAAGAACACGTTTACCCCAACGGATATCGGTTCTGCGGCTTTTATGACCAGCCCACTGCCATTTCAGCTTGCTAATTCTGTGAGCTGTGAAGTAGTCCACTGTTGAACATAGGCCCCTTTTGAACGCTACCATGACCAGCTATTAGCCATTTGCACCCATCGGCTCCCTGCGAGTCTTACAATGTCGTTGGCTCACCTAGGGGAGCCTACCTACAGAACGTCTTCCGGTTCGTGGTCGCCTCTCGAGAAACTTTCTTCCCCATCGATTATCGGTTCGTCGAGCGATGTAGCCTGCCTATTGCCACTTCAACTTGCAAAGTCTGAAAGCTATGTGACTTTAGTTCTTCGGTGAATTTCCTCATTTCGGATTATAATCGCTTCTAAATCTATGCTGACTTATCACTTTTGTTGGTAGTCACCTATCATCAGGTCATCACCATAGTTAGTTAATTACTGATTAAAAGGGTCATTGAACTCACACATTACGTTGATCTGTATCCTCTTGCTCACGGAGGGAGGTACTCCATTCGTTGCTATACATAGGTAAGCACCCGACGTCGTTCGCTCCACGCCTGTGAGGTTCATCCATGTGCCACTCCATTTTGATACTGTGGACAAATACGATGCTAAAGTATATAATAACAAACAAACAAACAAAACAACTAGCTGTTCCCAACGGTTCTATGTGGACTAGAGTTTGTCACGATAAAAAAACATGTCCTTCCCCAGAGCCCAGAGTGCAAAAATATTTCTATTTTTTTTATTACTGTGCTCTACCACCAAGCCATGGTTTCGTCACGATGTTTCCTTCACCAAAAACTCAAGCTCATTGTAGGATTCGAACCCACGACCGCAAACCGACGCCACTACCACTAAGCCATCATCCCTTCCTTTCAGAAAATTGTGCTACCCACTACATTATCCGTTGCTAATTTAACCTTATATGCTTATATATTACATCATAACGAAAATTATAAAAGCTGGTGAAAACATAATCCAGATCGATTAGAGATTATCCGCGTTCAACAAAGCTGTTGAAAATCGATTAATATTTAATGGCAATAGCAAAAAAAACATCTGATTTGCTCTTACAAATATCCGTTGTAAGACCATTCTCAAAGGACACTGTATTTTACTCCCATTTCCTGCTTAACGAGGATTCGCTAAGCTTTCTTCATCTTATTGACGTGATTCCTCAGGATTACGATCAGATATGTTTCCTCACGTAGGGATGTAGTTTTCCTTAAGGCGTCAGGAAGTAGCTAATGTCGTGATCGTGGCCTGGGATAACTTCTTATGTTAGTGATGCCGATAAAAAAGCGTCATCCACAAAAGGTTCGATGGAAACTAAACGAGAAATGTCGCTTTGTAAGTAACTACTTTTGGAGTGATGACAGCTCAGTGGTTGTGACGTCGGCTTGCGATCCGTAGGACGTGGGTTCGAAACCTGATGAGCTTGAGCTTTCGGTGAAGGAAAACATCGTGATGAAACCATAGATTTGTGGTAGGGCATTTTCTAGTGCTCGCCTGGCTATCTACCACCCTCATATTAAGAATCTGTCGCCAAGCACCTATCGGTGTGTTCCGGCAGCCTCACTTGAGAGCCAGTTCCCAGTCCAGGTGTAGCGTGGCGCCATCCTCGACCACATCATCACTTAACATCAGGTGACTTGTGGTCAAACGCTTCCCAGTAAGTAGAAAAAGAAAACTAGCTGTTCCCCGCGATTTCACCCGCGTGGGCTACAGTTTATCGCGATAAAAAGAACTGAAATAACTGTGTTAGCTGGTGACACGTGTTGTAACAATAATAAAAAAAAATACTAATGTAAAGATAAGTGTTTACTACTACATTATATTTACACTGTGACATTAAAGTGACTTATATTGTCACATGATTAAATTAGTGTCAAATCAGTGGCTGTATCAGTAAAGAAATGTTTGTCTGACATTTGAGTCGAAATTTCTGCCGTAGTGTAAAAGCGAACAAATTTCGAACTGTTTGGTAAGATTTGTAAAATATGTACTGAGAATAATACCTCAAAACATCAATTCCATATTTCCCTTCGAAGTACTAAACGAAACGGATTCAAACCCGTCAAAGTAACTTGACAATTCTTGACGGGTACTTAGCACAAACTTTCAATACTTACACACTTGTTCGAGTTCAGTTGAGGCTCAGAGATGGTATTCTCTTGCAATTTTATTCAAAGTTTGAATTAAGCAAACAATGCAAATAAGGGAGTTTAACATTCAATTTATAGACGCAGGCGCGAAAGTTTCCCTTTGTGCGGTCGCAGTTAGTTGTTTTGTCTCGACTGGTGTGCAGCGCTGTAAACTGTGACAGTTTTTGCACTGTAGCTTTATGTTCGCGAGCAAACCACTGTGCGGTAGTGTGAATAGCAGATAAAGCCCATTTCGGACCGAACTTTATATAAAACAATTGTTTGTTGTGATGTTGTTTGGACGGAATTAAGGGAAATTTTGCTAATTCAGCTTTTATAGCAGCGGCGGGATGTGCTGCTAATGCAATGTTACCGAAGTTCCGAGATGTTTGTTCGTAAGCGACTGTTTAAATAATTAACATGCTTATGTTGTAACTGTTTCGTGTTATTTTCGAATAGCCGTTGAATTGGAAGTGTTTCTTAAACATCAGTTGTTTAAACACGTATAATTTTATGCGGCAATACGCATTCGGTATGTTATGGAGTCAAAAATTAAATGGTGTATATTCGTTTAGGATCAATTAATTTTTCTTTAAGCTTTGTGGAATGTGGACTTATAATATACCAGCTGCAACCCGCGGTTTCACTCGCGTCTTTCCGTTATCCCGCAGAATCTTTTTCTGAGGTAAAAAGTACCCGATGTGTTAATCCAGAGTATAGGCTCTATATCTCATATCGTCATTTCAAATTTGACTCAAATCCGTTCAGTAGTTTTTGCACGAAAGAGCAGAAAACATACATCTCAAACTCGCGTTTACAGCATATTTGATTGCGATAAAAATATCTTCATACCAATATTTTATCAAGACTGGTTAAGCGGTTCAGGCGTGAAAAGGTAAAAAACGAACAGAGTAACTTTCGCAAGTATGGATGATAATAATTCTAATGATGATGATTGGTGTGTCAATATAACTGTGATGTGATTGGTGTGATATATGAAAAAATCGTCTACCAACCTAGAGTCAGGTTGTCCATCTTGAAATGCCTGGAGTCCTCCCTCCTCCAAGTGATGACCGGGGGCGGAGTCCCGGACGCCGCACACCGGAGCGCCGCGTTCTCGCCTTCCTTGATGAGGATCTCACCACTGCTGGCCTCGTCATCTATATCTGGCGGCACTGTGGACGTGGAGTTCCTTTTAGATATAAGTTAACGTTTGAAGCGCCACCTTTGTCCACATCATCACTTTGAACTTAAGTGATATTGTGGTCGAAGGTGGCGCTAAGCTACGTTTGGAACGGCTTTTAAGGGAAATTAAGGGAAATACCGGATTGGATGTAGCGAATTGCTCGTTTTGTCCCTTAGCTGCATTCAACCAGCACTTTTTCTTAACATCTTTTTCTTGACTTCAAGTCTGTAATAAGCTACACCTGGATTAAAAACTGGCTTCTGAATCACACCGGTAGGTGCTTGGCGATAGATTCATAACTTGAGGGTGGTAGCTGGCCAGAATTCCTTACCACCAAGCAGTGGGTTCATTACCATATTTCCCTTCACCGACCCGATTTGTGGCAAATGGTAATGTAAAAGACAGTCTATATCTTACATTGTAGTGAAACTGTAGCATAGAACTTATAATCTCATTACTATTATCTATTGTTTTCGTCTTGAATTCCGTATTTTTATTTCTTATCATCATTATCATCATCAGCCGGAAGTAATCGATGTCGTCGGTCCACCTAGTCGCCTACCTACAATGCGTCTTCCGGTTTGTGGGCGCCACTCGAGAACCTTTCTTCCCCATCGGTTATCAATTCGTCGGTTTTTATTTCTACTGCTATTGAAAATAGAGAAAAAATTATAAATAATGATGTAAGTGTTCGACTCACCAACAACGTGAAGATAATGCGTTTGCGACATCATAGGCTCAGTGTTGACTTGACACATGTAGCGGCCCCCGTCTCCTGGGCCCGCGTCCTTCAGGCCCAGGATCCAGGAGCTGTCTCCGTGGTTCACGCTGATGCGGTGGTTCTTGGTGATCACGTGGCCGGCGATGGTGAGGATGGTCTGGGTGTCCACGCGCAGCCACGCTACCTGGTGAGTGAGAATAATTGATAGATTATAGTACACTGCTTGCGCCCCGCGGTTTCACCCGCGTCTTCCCTATATCCCGCAGGAACCCTTTTCCGGGATAGAAAGTATATGTCTATGTGTTAATTCTATAAGCTATTTCCATTCTCAATTTCATCAAAATCGGTTTAGTAGTTATGATACGTGGTAAAAAACATTTACACACATACACACACACAAATTTTCGCATTTATAACATTAGTAGGTACGACAAAAGTCGCTGAACAATCACTCTTTTTTCTATTATCCTCATCATCTTAGACACCAATTTTTGACCACATCATCACCTAAAATCAGGTGTGTTATGTTGTGGTCAAAATGATACCATGTAAAATGTAAAAAAACAATAATAATTACTGATTTGAAACACATTTGGAAAATCGAGAATGATCAGCTATTTTTGTCGCTGACTGTACAAGCGCATAATTTTGACGACCGATGTGGCGCAATGAGCGAGCAGCCGACTGAGAAGGATGGGGTCGCGACTTCGATTCCTGGCTACAGGGCAAATATTTGTGCATTGAACAAAAAAAGGGCAAGGATTCGCTGTGTGTCCGGGAGTTGTGAATCCCCGATTATAGGTAAGCAATTTTTAAAACGAGGAAGATGTTCGTTGAATTTTCTTTAAAGGATTAAATTAAAACACACAACAGTTATCTTCAGATCCAATTCTATCCGGCCAAGAAATGGAGAACATTTCGTTTTCATATCGAAATTCAAGTCATAACAAAACGAGGGCAGCTTGTTATACACATTGAATAAACCATTACTGTTAGGTGCCGGCCCGGGCTGCTGTGCAGTTTACATTTTAAAATGCATGAGATAGGTACTTTTCCATGCAGCGTTAGATACATTTTTGTACGTTTCGTATTTGGATAGAGTATCGATTTGAATGTGTTGAGCCTGTCTATTGGCTTACGTTTGATTGTTGGCCAGAGCCCATGGCTAATGCGGTCATGCGGGCTTTACAAACATCGCTATATTATTTTGAACTATTTTAATAGAATAAACAATTACAAAAGAACTTAGGATTTTTGAGAACATTGCGCCAACTTCATCAGTTAGTAATAAAAAAATATCGTGTTTGAAAATATTTTCCAGGCGCTTATTGCCTGTTATTTTGACGGTGTAAAGGTGGAATAAGTATAGCTTAGTTTTAAGTTTAACGTTTTAAATTGTTTTACCTACTAAGTTAACACATTATTTTGAATTCAAAAGTGTGTTTGTTAGTTTGTGCCTTTTTATGTAGCAATGGCGGATCAACTGGCTGATTATTACAATTCTGCTAATTATTAAAATACTAACCTCATTATAAAATAAAACTTTACATAGGTTGACTTTGATCTAATTTACGAGACACTAATTAATCTTACTTCAACATTATCACGAACATGATTTAAATAAATTTCCGACGTGTTTAGAACCCATTTTCTCAAAACACGTTAATGAATAACAACTTACGCAAACTTAATCAAATTATAATTAATTAATAAATACAACTCAAGGATTCCTGAAACACCTTCGTTGAAAATTAAAACTTAAAGCATAAATTGTAAAGAGAGGATCCAATAATGAGAAAACGATGAATAAAGTTCACGAGTTTGCTTTAAAGCCTTAAAAATCTTCAGCAGGAAGCTTTTGTTGTTTTGCAATGGTTTTGTTAATAGCTTTGAATATTTTTACGTTGCTCAGCGGAAAAACGCTGATAGAAATAATTTTGTATTTATGTTTTCGTTTCCGGCATTGTTACTTCCCCGTAATTGTTCTGACAGTGTTCTGAAGGGAAGTAATGATTAAAGTACACAAATGGGACAGAAGAGTTTTGTGAAATTAATGAAAACAGTAATAAGGAGCAAAGAAACTTTGTATTACAAGACAAAAATATTTAATTTCTCTACTTTATATTATAAATCTGAGAGTAACTCTGCCTATCTGTCTGTCTGTCTCGCTTTCACGGTTAAACTACTAAACCGATTTAAATTAAATTTGGTGCGGAGATAGTTTGCATCCTGGGGAAGGACATAGGATTCTTTTTAACGCGATAAACTGTAGCCCACTCGGGTGAAACCACGGGGAACAGCTAGTTCTATATAAATCACTGAAGCGCCCGTAGTGGAGCGTGCGGAGTCGAACGTTCTCTGCAGTCACTACTTGGATGGGTGACCACTAGTGGTTGCATTCTTGTTTCGGAGGGCACGTTAAGCCGTCGGTCCCGATTTTTGACTTAGATTTGGTAGGTACCATTTTTTTTTTGTGTTCGATTAGATTTGATGGGATTTGAAAATGATACCATCGCTTTTAAGGCACACGCGTCACTTTTCAGTCACTATCATTCTCGTAGATGTGGACTAATGAAATGGTCAATACTCAATTATTTATTGTAGTCATATGATACTTGTGATTAAAATTAGCGAACATATGGACCCGAATAGGGTGTAGCAATGTAGAAGCGGACCGATCCAATCTAGTAATTTTGTGAAGTTATCATTGAAGAAATCATCTACGTTGTAGTAGTCCATTTGTCAATTAAAAACATTTGAGACCTTTTTCTTCTGATTCCAGTTTATCAGGACTAGTGAAAAACTAATGAAATGGTCGACCATTTCCCAACGTTTCCATTCCATCTACTCCAACGTTTCCATTCCAATGTACAGCTCACATTAGAGCTGTATTGGCTGCAAGCTGCACGGAGCTGGATCTATTCGTCTCTATAAACTTACTCCGCAGTCATCAATCTTATCATGCTAATGCACCTTCTTGCAATACTGTTTGTCTCTGCATCAAGTTTTTCCCCCAGGACTGGTGTTTATACAAACTCAAAAAAAAATTTATTATAGAACAACGCGATGGTGATAGAGCGATGGTGGCCAAACGGTTAGTCGTGCGACTTACAAGACGCCGATACCGAGTTCGAATCCTCTCGGCCCGCACCTATGACTTAATAAGTTATGTGCGGATTGGCCATCGCTCAAAACGGTGAAGGAAAACATCGTGAGGAAACCGGCATGCCCAAGAACTGCAACATTCAAGGGCATGCGACATCTACCAACCCGCACTGGGCCAGCGTGGTAAATTATAGCCCATACTCTCTCTCTGAGAGAAGGCCAGAGTCCCAGCCGTGGGAACGTGAAAGGCTGATAATGATAAGAGAACAACATAATTATTATGATTGCTGTTCTTCAAGATATTTGTGTAAAGAGTTATGAAGCCTTTTTTTCCGACCCGGAAACGTCATCCGTACATTACATGGTTGAAATTCCCCTAATCCGCTTCCACATTTATAATGCGAACGGCGAAGGAGTGGAACACCTTGCCGGCGTCTTTGTTTCCCGATATGTATAATTTGGGAGCCTTTTAGGCAAGCATGCTCCACCTTCGACTTACCATCAGGTGAGACTGGGATCCAATGCTTGCCTATAACAGATCCACACTACTACAAACTTATAAAATCTCTTTATCGTCTAAGGTTTAAAAGAAAACCCTTCATATAAAGCCATTTGTATAGCCTAGAAGGTAAATCGCGCTTACAACACAATCTGCACGGTTTCCATCTTACTTAAGCTAGGTTCCCATTAGTCTAGCCTT
Organism: Opisthograptis luteolata; assembly: GCA_931315375.2. NCBI lineage: Eukaryota > Metazoa > Arthropoda > Insecta > Lepidoptera > Geometridae > Opisthograptis > Opisthograptis luteolata. The sequence continues at coordinate 13,073,463 of OV928043.1, forward strand.
CCTCGATGGCCTGCAGCCATCCATCCTGGCGTACGGCTGCTAATGCGCCTTCCTTCCGAAGGGTTTAATGCTCCGACGAGATTTAAGAGCGTTTCATTTATTGTTTTCAATATAAATAGTGCTAACTTAGGAAGCACTTAAATGTGGATTATTAAGATGGATGAGTCCTTGTTGTACGTCAAAACATACTAAGCAAAAAGATCACTTTGTTAGTACATATTATATTTTTATGCTATCCTTTATTTATTTCATTGTTTCAATTAAGAGAATATTATGAATATAATTTCACGAAATTAATTTGTCATGAGAATGAAACTACACAAATACACAACACATGCAGTGGTACTCGTAGAGTTAGTAGTTAGTTCTACAGATAGGGACTAGGCGTTCCGACGACTTCTGTTTAGTCATGAACATTAATTAGAAGGTACCCACTCGTAGATTAAAATATTCACTTAGCGCTATGGATATTTTATTTACCGAAGTATTACATGACATAAGGTAATCATCAGCCATCATCAGCCGGAAGAAGTCCACAGCTGAACATAGGCCTTCGTCCTTGAACGCCACCATGAACGGCTATTATCCATTTACATCCACCGGCTCTCTGCGACTCTTACAATGTCGTCGGTCCACCAAGTGGGCGGCCTACCTACAAAACGTCTTCCGGTTCGTGGTCGCCACTCGAGAACCTGTCTTTCTCGGTTTGTCGAGCGACGTGGCCTGCCATTTCAACTTGCAAATTCGTAAGGTAATATTGTTTTGAAATTGAACTCACAAAAAACAGCTGTACAATCCAAGCGTTTTTGCGCTATCATTTTTTACCGCAGCATTTATTTAAAATGCTGCATCACAGAACTATATTGACCTAGAAACCCGCACTGCACAATAAACATTAAACATCTCTCGCAAATATCACTTCCAATTTGTGCATTCCACTTAAAAAATATTGTATGCAATTTAGAAGTAGGCTACCGGCAGATAAATTCAACTTAATGTTCTTGCTGTTAAGAACCATTTTCGGGACTACTATACATCAAAATACCTATCCTACTAATTATTATTATAAACGTGAAAGTTTGTGAGTATGGATGGATGGATGTTTGTTACTCTTTTACGCAAAAACTACGGAACGGATCTGAATGAAATTTGGAATGGAGATAGCTTATACCTTTTTTTTACGTGGGGAAATCCTGATGGATACCGCTCAGCCGATGGGGTCACCCGAGTGGGACTTGCACCCTAACTAAAACCACCACGATGAGCAATCCTGGCCGCTGCGGATGTTGGGGAGGACGGGTCCGGGTTTGCGGTTGCAATCTACTTTCTGGCCCTCCAGCGGCAGGCCGTAGGGCGCTTGGCCGCAGACCTAGGGAGGGGCTTCCTGGCTCATAGGAGGAAACCCCCCCACCGACGAGCGGGGCTATACAAGCTGGCGAGGGCCTAGATAGCTTATACCCTGGATTAACACTTAGGCTACTTTTTATCCTGGAAAAGGGTTCCTGCGGAATGACGGGAAGATGAGGGTGAAACCGCGGAGTGCAACTAGTAGGTGATAAGTTAATGTCTTGTGTAAGTTTTTGGTCGATGACAGCATCTATCTATATCTATATATTATTATTATACATATAATAAATCTGTAACTCATCGCTGTCTGTACATTGAAGATAAATGAGAAAAACTTTTATTGGGGGCCTTTATTAACGCAATAGAACCCAAAACAATGATTTTTAGAATTTTCTGTCTGTATGTCTGTTTGTTTGTGCGCGCTAATCTCAGAAACGGCTTAACCGATTTGGATGCGGTTTTCATTAATGTAATGTGGTTAGGTTCACTTAACATTTAGTGTATGTTTTATTTCAATCGGTTCATAAATAAAAAAGTTATATCAATTGTGAATAAACCTTAGAACGATTGTGAGATAATGTCTAGACGTCTGGCTAGCACATAGCCTCTATCAGTAAATTCCGGTAGCTTCAATTGACTTCAAGCACATCGTCACATAACATCAAGAGACTGGCCTTCGAACGCTACCCAGTGAGTGAAAAAATAAAAGTAATTAAACAAAAATACAAATACCACTAAAAATTCAGTTAAGAACTTTTTCTTTGAAATGCAAATGCCATTTCATACACACACAAGCATCTGTAGCCGTTCTGAAGTAGAATACGGGAAGTGGCAAAATGGGGTCAACAACTCGCGAGAAACTCGTTATGATGCTTTATGGCTGGTGTAACATAACTAGTTACGTAATGATGAAATGCTTGGAATGAGTAAATTATCTTTTTGGGAGAAACAAAGAAGATCTTGTTAAACATTAAGAGAAGCGATGATGGCTCAGTTGTAGTGACGTCGGCTTGCGATCCGTAGGACGTGGGTTCGAATCCTACAATGAGCTTGAGCTTTCGGTGAAGGAAAACATCGTGATGAAACCATAGCTTGGTGGTAGGGTATTATCTAGTACTCGTCTGGCTAGCTACCACCCTCTTGTTAAGAATCTGTCGCCAAGCACCTATCGGTGTGTTCCGGCAGCCTCACTTGAGAGCCAGTTTCCAGTCCAGGTGTAGCGTGGCGCCACCTTCGACCACAACGTCACTTAACATCAGGTGACTTGTAGTCAAACGCTACCCTGTAAATAGTAAAAAAAAAAAAAAAAAATCTCGCAGGAACTTTTTCTGAGATAAAAAGTAGCCTATGTTTTAATCCAGGGTATAAGCTATTACTATTCCAAATTTCACTCAAAACCATTCTGTAGTTTTTGCGTGAAAGAGTAATAAAGATTCGTACATTCATATTCCATACTCACAAACTTTCATGTTTATATCATTAGTAGGATAGGAATAGGATGGATGTATGGATGCTTTCACGCAAAAACTACTGCACGGATTTGAGTGAAATTTAGAATAGAGATAGCTTATGCCCTGGATTAAAAAATCATCATCATCATTATCAGCCTTTTACGGTCCCACTGCTGGGACTCTGGCCTTCTCTCAGAGAGAGAGTATGGGCTGTAATATACCACGCTGGCCCAGTGCGGGTTGGAAGATGTCGCATGCCCTTGAATGTTACAGTTCTTGGGCATGCCGGTTTCCTCACGATGTTTTCCTTCACCGTTTTGAGCGATGGCAAATCTGCACATAACTTATAAGTCATAGGTGCGGGGCCGAGAGGATTCGAACCGGTGTCGGCGTCTTGTAAGTCGCACGCCTAACCGTTCAAAACATAAGCTACTTTTTATCCCGGTAAAAGCTTCCTGCGGGATAACAGGGAGACGCTGGTGAAACCGCGGGGTGCAGCTAGTTCATCATATAGTTAAAGAAATACGAGACAATATAGAAAATAATGAAAAACGTCGCAAAGTAAGTAAAATCTCATCCGTTTGACCTTGCGGACAGCTTGCTGCTTCAATAGGAAGCACCCCTAACGAAGCGGAAAAGGGAGCAAGGGTGTGCAAGCTTCGTTTAACTTGCCGAGTGCGTCAGCTGAACCCGCCTTCAATTTTACAGTTCTCGTCGGATATAATCCAATTATCATTTGGAAGACGGTGAAATTTATTACGAGCTGAATGAAATATATATTCAAAAATCTGACGGGTTCTTTTTTAAGGTTCCGTACCCAAAGGGTACATCGGGACCCTATAATTAAGACTCCACTGTCGGTCCCGTACCGAGAGTATTCGAACTCAGTGTGGGCGCCTTGTAAGTCGCACGCGTTACCATTCGACCACCATCGCTCAAATTACTATTAACATTGGTATAATATGGGAGAGGTTAAAACTGGAGATTGACTTGAAGCAATAACGTGCCAACCTTATCACTACAGGTGCAAAGCGGCAAATGAAATTGGATTTTTATCGTACCTATTAAACAGAAGTGACCACTTGCCGTCGAGTTGGACGTCTGCCAGGACCACTTATTGTAACAAATCCACGTATTTTTTTTATAAAAAATTTGTCGTAGAGGGTCTATGAAGCGTAGCAGTTGAATAGATCAACTCAAGAGACTCCATCTTTGGCTCATTGCAATATAAACTTTTTGGGCATTTGTTTCTTTTTTATATTTTAGCTGACAAATAAAATAAAAATGAAACAATTTATGGCCACTGCACAGAGAATTTTATAAATGTAAATACTAAGGTTTTTTTAGCGGGATTTAAATTGCCAACATTAAAATTTTATTTTTACATTAAAACTTGTGTTTTTTTGAGTGATAATGTGTGATACTGTTGAATTATTAACTATTATAATATTATTGTTAATGTTTACGAATGTAGAAAATTGAAGTAAAGTTGTAAAGAAATAGGCATTTCGTCGTCTATCAACTTCACCCAGGGCTTCTAAGTAAATTATTTTCTTATGATAGTTTCAAATAGACCGAAGCGTCTCAAGCCACCAAAAAAAATCCTAGAAACAATCAACGAAATCAGTACCTACCTATTCAGTTCACAACTAAAAGAAAGATACAACGTAAATATTATTAATACCACTTCCATTGTACAAGATAAAATGAATCTTAAACTTGTATACAGATAAAGTGTAAGTTACCTTGAATGTCTGTAAGTTGTCGACCTTGCACGTAAGGGCTGCGTCGCGGCCCAGCGCCACGGTCACGTTCGAGCCGGGACCGACGAATCTTGGCAAATCTGTAACAATCAAATTATAAGGGTTAGAATAAAGACGTTTCAATATCTTAGTGAAGAAAAAAGACTATTCAAATCACTATTTAAAAAATAAGTCTTTATTCAAAACTCAATGGAGGTTAGAATAAAAGACGATTGGTCTGCGGTGAATAGCCGACTGTAAAGAGTAAGGTTATGGATTCGATTGCCGATACGAAAACAATATGTGCAAGTACTTTCTGTCTGTTGTTTATTTATATGTGTTACTTTCTGCAAAAAATTAATTAATTGTTACTGTCAACTTTTTTTTGTTTTTGTCGTTGGTTTCTTATACCCTACAAGGAATCCTAGTTATAGGTCAGGGACATGTATGTCATCAACTCATCATCATTTACTGACCTCAAATGTAACACTTAATACACAAATCCATTTAAACCATCAACAAATAAAAAAAAATTAAACGCTTAAAAATCATTTTAATATCTCTATACATCAACGGATTTCATACAATTTCCTCTATTTGATTTCCTGTTGGAACTCGTCCGTGAATAATTCGCAGAAAGCAAATCCTCTGCATAATGGACTGAACCGTTATACTCGTAGAATAACTTTGACCGATTTCAAACACGCATAGCCGGATAACCGGGTTGCGGATAAACTGTACCTGGAACCGGATATCGTATGGTAACGTGTGGAGGAAAGTTGGTGGTTGTTGAAAACATTGAATATTACTGGATTATGAATTTTATTATAATTTTGTTTATGTACGCTCAACTAGCGCCGTGTACGCTCGTAATTTCGTGTTTGAGCTTTAACATCGAGAATTTTGCATTTTAACAAGAAATTAATAAAGTTATAACTATCTAGTATATTCCTCTGTGAATTAAATACACCGCAAAAACGGAAATTTTAAAACTTTTTCTATGCCGCTTTATATTTCCCTGTCTGTATGACGAGGGCGGGTAATTATAGGTATAAAAAATTGTGTCTAAGTGTTGTGGATTCCAAATCTGCGAAGTTTCTGATACCCTAGATACAGGGAAACCTAGTTAGGGGTCAGAGCTATGTATGTTAGTGTGTGGAGTTTATTATAACTACTTTATTGCTGTTATTCCAAAACTTTTAACAATGTTTTGTTTCAAACGCCACGCTTCCTTTCTAACATTCACTTTATTTGCATAGAAACAAAACCCCGCCCGCTCCATAACAATTTCTATCTCAATTCGGAGTAGAGTCAAAGAGTCGTCCTGCAAACAAAGTCCAAGTCGAGTCCTCATTTATGAACATCAACTTTATCCGGGTTCCGTCGGAGCCGGATAAACACAAAACTCTCTCAAACAAAAAGGCAACTTAATTCACCACGATTTTCTTTTATTGCAAGCACTCTCCTGAGGTTCCGAGAGTAGACTGGAGAGTGAGTATAGTAAGTACAGTTAGTAAGTTCGCTCGGAGGAAGTGTCGATATTGTTCGGTTAGTCTCCGATCGCTCCCAAGGCACCCGACGGGCAAACTGTAAGTGGGAATGTATGGAGGACTGCACTGTGGGAGCCATTGCCGAGTTTAATCTGGGAGGAACGTTTTGTTTGTTTGCTCTGACAGTTTTCAATTATTGAAATGATTGTGTGAAATTACTTTTAAAGTTAAATACTATAAACAAATTCTTTTTATTTTGTTGTCTTAAAAACAGTGGCCATAGTATGAGTTTTTGTGACACGTAAACACGTTATACCGCGAGCGTGTAAACTCTTTTTTTATGTGAAGATATGTACAGCGCCCTAGCGGAGAGTTTAGGGACGATCAAAGAGCCATGCATTGACAATATGATAATAAAAAACCAAATCATCGTGAGGAAATCAGCATGTCCAAGAACCATAAAAATCAAGGGCATGTGACATCTACCAAACCCGCTCTGGACCAGCGTGGCAGTCTCCTGTGTCCCAATTGGGAACATAATATACTGATGACGAGGAGAATGATTCATTCAACAGTCATCATCTTACTCAAGGAGACGCGTGTTACGAGAGCGAACTTGTAACACACAAAGGTCCTAAAATATAACCTAACAAACTTCGCTGTAATCATAACACAAGAATCCAATTACAAACGAAAATATTATTTACCTCTACAATAATTCACTTTTTATACCTTAACCCTAACAAAGCACAACCTGGGCCGCAGTTAATCCGGTTCTTATATAACCGGGTACGGTCTGCGGGACCGCAACGAATTTAATCAGAACTAATTTAGTAGATGTAGGAAACTTTTTGACTTTACTTAGTGGAACGGGCTCGTTTGTGCCCGCCCGATGACAGGTAGGACTGATGTTTACTAGCGGGATATTGTGAATTTCATTAGTTGATTAGGGGATGTAAGGTGGGCGGGAAGTTTCGCGCTTTGGGAAAGATTTATTAGATGATAATGAATAAACTGCTTTGGGCGAAACTTTTCCTCTCGCCGTGCAATGTTCAGTCACAGAATAGTTCATAGTAGAAACTGTAAGTAAGGAGGGGTATGTGAAAGAAACATATCGATATTTTTAAATGATATAATTAAAGGGGGGAAAAATTAAGATTTTTTGTCACGCTAAACTTTAATGTCAATTTTCTTGATAAAATTATGTTTGTTTCAAATCTCATTTGTTTTATTTTAGACGGAACCAATATACAGGAGGTACCTACTAATAAATATGTAATCTTCACCAAATAGAGTGTAGAATAATTTAATAGACAAAGAGACGATTCATAGCGCGTGTGTAAGTGCTATTACTATTATAAGTTAAAATTAAAATTAGATTAAGTAGTTGTATTGTTTAGTTTGATAGGTCTATAGTTTTAATTTATATTTTAAGGTTTGGTTAAGTGTTTTTATTTTGTTATTTATATCCTGTTAAACAAACTACGTTAAAATTCACAGACAAATGTGTGAATGTGTTATACGTGCCAGATTTAGATAACCAAACTGTAGACCACAATAGTACGTCTTCAGTGTACTTCTCTTGTTCTTGCTATAATATGTATATAGCTAGATGTCTTGATGACACATCTGTTGGCACATAACAAATACATAATATACAATGCACAGGCTGCAGAACCCAAGGGGCCACCGATACGTCTTGTGAGATGTCTAATGAACCGTACCGAGCGGCGTGATATTAATGTATTCTGGAGTACTACCACTTTCCTAGAATCTTAGCAGTAACAGTTTAGTTTAGAAGACTAATTAGTGGTATTTTATAACTTAAACTTGAAAGGGATGGCGTAATGAACTTGACTCATTTCTAAAGCTGTGATCTGCGATTGCAGGGGATCGAGATGTCTGAAAGAAAATGGGGGAGACCTAAAAAAAATATTTAAACGGGTTGAACGTTTTTTTATTTCTATGTATGTAGGAAGAGGATAATCTCTTAAAGTACTGATCTAATTCAAAAAAACATTTCTCCAATAGAAAGCTGCATTATCCTCAAGTGTCACAGGCTATTTTTTATTTTCTGAAAAAATGAAGTAAATGAAATGAATGAATTTGTGTATGAAATCACGATAAAACAAGTTGGAGTAAAATCAAATCAAATCAAAAATGAGGCAACTGGCTGCTACAACAGCTTTCGCTGCTGGCTAAACAGTTTGGTTAAAGTTGATGTAATGTGTGCAAGACATAGGCTTCGAGTAGGTGCACAAAAAGCCCGCGACATTAAATTTATAGCCTTTGTATGTCATTTTTTTTTTATTGTATTTCATATTAGGAAATCAAAATCTTTGCCTTTTATAGATCCTTCTTTTTCGTCTTGCTCTGGTCCCATCTATTTGCGCAGCATCTACTCTCCTTCCACTCTCCCCATATCACCCGTCATCGCTTCATTCACTCCCCTTTCATCCATATCACACAATCCATCCATCTTTTCTTTGGTCTTCCTCTTCCCATCCATCAACATTCATATTCATCACTTTTTTGGCCTTTTGTTGCAGGAATTTTAATAGGTATAGTCGATGTCGAATACAATCATAATTGTAGAAACTTGTGTTAAATTTAGTTAACTGTAAAAGGCGAGCGTGTGGCGCTTACAATCATGCTAGTATCTTGCTCGTTTGCTTATAAACATCCTCCGCCATGAAAACCTTCCCTACGTTACTTTGAAATACAATAGTAGAACCCCTCGTAGCGGAGACGGGAGCGTTGATAATGTACAATACGGGAAGAGATGAATCGGCTTTTAAGCCCCTAGTAAGCTTATTTATTGAGGTTGTCGTAAAATTGCCATGCTTTAGAGTCTACGCGATATATTCAATCGTATGATAATATTTGAGGTACCGGTAATAACACCTAGAGTGCAATAAGGACTATAAGAAAGGTAAAGGACGTATTGTCCCTACATATCTGTAGGTATGTATGTTACCGGAAATGTATGAAATCTAGGAATTTTTTACAAATCCTAGGAAATTTATACAATTCCGAGGCTATTTAGGAAATGTGTAAAATTAATGATTTCTGTAATAAAACACTCGACTTTGCTTATTCTTTTATTTTATTGATAGTATCATTTTGACCACAACATAACACACCTGATTTTAGGTGATGATAAGGTCAAAAATTGGTGTCTGAGATGATGAGGATAACAGAAAAAAGTGTGATTGTTCAGCGACTTTTGTCGTTGACTGTACATATTTTACTTTTTTTCACGATAAACTGTAGTTCACGGGGGTGAAATCACGTAAAGCTAGTTTTTGCTATATATAATAAATGTATTATAATATATATTATAAAACATTGCCGCCTGACTCGGCACGTGACAGGATTACCTCAGCTTTCCAATATCACAGATAACAAACAACCGAGCCGACATATAAATCTAAAAACCATAATCCAAAAAAAGTTAAGTTCTATTTAAATGAAAAGGTTATTGTACGATTATTTTAATATCCGAAAGTTCTTCACCGATTTCTTTGACATTTACTTACTTAAATCTTTTTAAAAAAAAAAATCTTTTTATCTTCTTTTTATCTTTTTAAAAAAAAAAATGTACTTTTTCTTTTTTTAATTTTTTTTTATCTTTTTTTTTTCTTATTCTTTTTTTCTTTTTTCTTTTGTATCATTTTTTTTCTTTTTCTTTTTTCTTTTCTTTTTTAACTTGACTTGTTTATGGAGTAAGTTTTTATGATATACCTACAATTTTTTTAGCTCGACACTTTTTATGAAACTGTATGACTAGACGAGCAAGTCGCTCGCCTGATGGTAACCGCCTTATCATTGTAGTTCAATGCCTTCCAGAATTACAGTTCAAAATCCCTTGCACTTATGCACTGTGAGATATAAATCTCTTCTGTCCTAGTTCCTACTAATATTATAAACGTTATAGTTTGCGAGAATAGATGTATGCATGTTTTGTTACTATTTCACGCAAAAACTACAAAACAGATTTAAGTGAAATTTAAAATAGATATATCCCGGAAAGCGGTTTCTGCAGGGTTACGGGAAATCGTGGGTGAAACTGCAGGACGCACCTAGTGTATTCTAAACAAAACTTCGACGTAAATATAAAACTAGTCAACGTCTAGATTTACTTAGACTTTGCAAATATTATGATTATAATTTCTATTAAGGAATAACACACAAAATGTGCCCCGTGGACTGAGAATCAGGTTGCCACCCCCAGCGGGCAGATTACCTAATAGTTGCCTCTAGGTACCCGTGCAAGTTAGAGGTAAATCTGAAACTTTAGCGAATCAAATTGGCAATTCTCAGTAACAATTTCACAGACATTAGAGGGTTAAATTAAAAATGAGAGAAGGCCACCTCTGTTTTTAGTTTGTATAATCCCTATCCCTATCCTTAGTAATATTATAAATGCGTCAGTAACTCTGTCTGTCTGTCTGTCTCGCTTTGACGCGTAAACTACAGAACCGATTTAAATAAAATTTGGTATGTCTAGTCTAGAGCCTGAGAGCCTACGCGTGTGAAACCGCGGGGAACAGCTAGTATGCTAATAAGTAGTTCATTAACATGATTAAAACTAGCTATGCCTCTCAGCTTCAGTCGGGTAAATTTATGGGATAATAATCAGAAAAGATCGGACAAGAAACACCTAGCGAGGCATTTTTCGGGCGCGATGACATTGATCATTTTGTTTCTATTTTCTAACTGATTTTTATTTTTATTTTTTTAAGCTCACAAGAATCCAGTGGCAGAGCGTTACCAAAGCTATATTATACTTTGAAGCGAAATCTCTTGAAATAGTGTAAAAGAGCAAAGGGAAGTTATAGCGCTTTCTGGCGGCTTCCTCTTCCCCCACTCTCCGCAGGCGTATCCCAAAGTAATAACTATAGCAAACAGACCATACTTTTACAAGTTTCCATCGCATTTTTATACAGTATCATAAAATGTATGCTGAAAAAACAAACATTCTAAACGGCCGTAAAACTCCGAAGAAATATCAAAACGGCTTCCAATAACAAACTCGCTGAATAAGAAATGTTTACAACCTAACTTCTGGGGTACCTACTGCTTTTACTACTCACTACAGCGTTAGAAACAGACCTCTTATGAATATTTCAAAGGAAGCAAACATTTTGATTACGAAAACGGATGTTAAGGAGTCCGTTTGCTTTGAGGGAGATAGTTTCAGCAAATTAGTTTTCTGGGTGGACTAAATAAACCGCTCCTACAAAAACGAGCACTTTTCACTTCTTGCCCTTGGTACAGTCGCGATAGTCCGGTCGATCGCACCAGCGTTAATTTTTACTTTCCGTGGTACAGTCACCGTACCACGGTTAATATTTTACTTGAATAATTTAGAAGATACCAAATAAATATTATAAAATTATTCATATAGCCCACAAGGCAAAGATGAAAGTAGCGACGTGGGTACCAGGCGAACAGAAGTTCATAGGAGACATATATTGCTTGCACGTGGAGCTAAATTCGTATTAAGGTGGAGACTGACATGAGCATTCATTCGATGTGAGCACGTTACAAGCCGAATATTCGGCATGTCAGTACAGCGAGCCGAGCATCTCAGTGACGAGCGCCGAGCACCCGAGCAGCTCCACCAAGCTATCAGTTTTTTGGCGAAACCCTTTGAACGTTACATTACAAGTCAGTCGCTAGCACGTGCGTGCATCTGCCATTTGACTACAACTACTGGGGATGGAGCACAGTCAAGCTTATATTCGTCGTGAAGATACAGGCGTCGTGAGACTCGTGAGCATTTGCTTACAACGAACAAATTCTCAATACGAATATTGTCATCGAGCGTGACTTTTCTAATTGCTTCAAAAAGTCCGTGCAAAGGTTACGTAAACTGACACTTTACATAAACTTATGGGACTATTTTTATTTTTCACCCGGCTTGTAGCTGGGTTCCATTATCTCATCATTATCATTAATATATGATACTCTCGGAGTTTGATATATTTTAATACTTGACACTGGCCCTTGACACTCACCTTAATCGTGTGACGCCATAACAACACAAAAAACCTATATTCAGCGCTGTGGGAGAATTACTTTAGAAAACAATTGCCTCTCGTCGCTCAGGTTCCTTTCAGAGCTCCAGAGTAATTATAACTAGAGTTCACTATTCAAATATGTTATACAACAAACTACATTGGAGGTGAAAATTAAATTACGACATAACGACGCGAGAATAATAAATTAAACAGAGCCGAATGACTGATTATTCCCGTGGGGTGTTAATAAATGTAGTTGCGCATAGTGGTACAAATTGTCGGGAAATAATTGTAACGCCACTACGATAGAGATGAAAGCGGGAATAAAGCCGGGAAATGAACGGTGAATCCGATAAAATAATTGCCTTTTGCGACAATTGATCAATTATCTGAATCATTGTTTTTAAATCCCTCGATATAAATGTGGACTGTTTTCCTTGATTGAAACTGAACAAAAGTTTTTTATGGTGATGCTTTGTAAGTATTTATTTATACTTAATTTTTTTGGAAATTATTGAAATCAGTAATGGAGGGTTAATACCGATTTCTAACAAAATTAACTACTATCAATATTTTTCACTAACCAATATTTTAATATCAATGCTGCCTTTAATACTCAATACTCAATAGTTTACTGCATTCATATGTTAGTATACAAGAGATCTTATTGATTAAAATTAGCAAACATAATTATAGACCCGAATAGAGCATTGCAATTTAGGAGCGAACCGATTCATTCTAGTCATTTTGTGAAGTCGTCATTGAGGAAGTCATTTGTCTTTCTCAGTAAGTTCTTTAACACAGAGTATAAATTGACATAATTGCTACTCCAAAGTAATTAAAAGTCTAGTCAAATAAACCAAAAAAAGGTCAACTTCGAAATGAGAGATAATAAGCTGGAAACTTGTATACAGCTTCATTAAGGGTCGATTTTATAAACTTTTTTGCAAATATCTCGCTCTAATAATGTTTGATGTTTACAAAATTTTAGAGCATAAAAATTCTCTACAAATTCCCCTGAAACCTGTCAATGTACAAGCCTCTGTGAAGCAATTTGACTGCGGCGTCGGCTTTTATATTATAATTTTGAATCCGCGGTCCCTGGCTCTGTAAAAACTAGGTTTCAATATTCAATAACCGCGTCCACAACCGACGCTACTCTACTGTGGTTGCGACCGCGTAGTTTAATTAAAAACTATTGGCTATAACCCCGCCTGTGTCCACAGTTTTACTGGGAAATGAACTAAGCGAAGCTTGAAAAGTGAGAAATTCCTTTTTAAAGCAATATCAGGTAAGCTTACTAAAAAAACTAACTGGTGCAAAACTCAAAGTGAGTCGCCACTTCGGTCTGTCCTACGCTATCTCCTGCCAGTCATCCACCTGGAGCTCGCGCAAGTCCTTCGTTACTTCATCTTTCCAGCGATACCTGGGCCACTTGTCGGCCAAAATGGGGTGACTGACTGGACTACCTCTTCTTTTAATCTCAAACCTACACTGGCAGATTTTTCGCTTGAAATGTCTACAAAAAGAATATTCTATCAAGCTTTGTAACATACTAGGTCAGACAATTAAAACAAACATGCACCACTACACTAAAGGTATAGCAAAGACTCCAGCTACACTCACTCTGAGACTACATGATCGAAGCTCAAAGGAACTCTGGAACTGCTTGCAGGTTTTAAAATGTAAAAGGGAGTAATTAAAATTTGCTGTAGCTACGTGGTAATTTCTATCGTATTTCTAACTAGAAATGGTTTGATTTTTATGAGTGAAAGATCGAACTCAGAGGGTGCGTTATGCCCTCCAAGTGATGCTTATGCTGAGGCTAAGTGTTGCCCAACTATGCAAGTTCCAGAAATTCATAGAAAACTTACGTTCCCACTGCTAAGACACAACTTATCTCTCGGAGTGAGAAAGTACATAAGGGCCATAATCTACTAATCTGGCCCATTGCGGGTTGGTAGAGGTCGCCTGCTCTTGTATGTTGTGGACATCCCAATTTTCTTACGATGTTTTCCTTCATCGTTTTGAACGATAGAGATACTCGCATAACTAACTAAATTCACTAACAGGGGCTGCGGGGCTGAGATGAGTTCCAAAGATTACCTTTCACGAACACACATGTACTTGTTAATCATAGCCAGCTAGTAAGCTATCCAGAAAAGCAGTTAAAAAGGCTCATCTCCAAGTTATAATTCCATCATGATAACTACCAAATACTGGTAAAGCTAAAGAAAACCGCCAACTTCTATTCCTGTTCCTTCATTATTCATCAAAGAAATTATTCCTCGCAGTACTTCGGACGTTATTAGTTCATGGAATATTTCCTCAACTTTTGCAACTTTCGCAAACTTTAACCCGTTCGCGTCCGAGTACCTAATTTAGCATCTCGTCAAACCCGCGACAGGTTAGCATTAGTCCCGACATGTCTGCTACTTGCCGTCCGCATGATGGATGGCCCACAGAGTGTATCGATTGACCTTTCGGACGGAGAGCGCTCGTAATCCGACTAATTCTACTATAACGTCAAAGGGAAGTGAGTAATTTAGATGGATCCCAATTCAGACGAAGCCTAGTGCCTTTCTGACCACTTAACTTCAAGTGACTTGTTGTCAAACGCTACCCAGAAAGATTTATTTTTCTCACATATTACAGGGCTGTGTTAGATCTGTAGTCATTTACGGAAGACCAGTGCTGGTCAAACGACTAGGACAACGCTGAGTTGAGGCCGGTTTACAACAATAATACCATTGTTTAGTTACCTACTACTTTTTGCACACATGATGCATGCATGATGATAATAACTAACTAACTAACTGAGATGGCGCAACGACCCAAAGTGAGTCTTGGCCTCCGATAACAAAAGACGCCACTTCGGTCTGTCCTGCGCCACCTCCTGCCAGTCCTCCACCTGGAGCTCGCGCAAATCCTTCGTGACTTCGTCTTTCCAGCGATATCTGGGACGACCGACAGGGCGACGGCCACGGGATGATGATAATGATGCACACTTATGTATTTGTTAATGATTCTCATGCTTAATATTAAGTGACGTTGCAGTCGAAGTTGACACCACGCTACGGCTGGACTGGGAACTGTCTCTCAAATAAGGCTGCCAGAACACATCGGCACACATGCTTTGTGGCATATTCTTAACTTGAGGCTGGTAGCCAGACGAGCACTAGAATATACCATACCATAAAGTTATGGTTTCACCACGATGTTTTATTCAAAACTCATACGGATCACAATCAAGTCAACATCATCACCACAGACCTATCATCGCTCAAGCATAACATGTTTCCATTAGTCAAATTGTTAACAACATTCAGACAACCATCATCCCCCAAGGCAGTGCACAAGGTCAAAATAAAAATGCTCCCAATCCCCCACTTTGTTTAAAGTATGGCACCACTTATCCGGGTTGAAACGTATGAATAAAAAATAGTGTCGGCTGGCAGCGGACCCTCGTCTTTATGATGGATGGTGGACCAAGAAGAACAGTTACTGATGGCCTGTTCCACCTTGTTACCTTATCCACAATTACTTGCAACATTGTGATTGGGTGACCACTAGTGGTATTTACTACTGAAAATCTAACCAAGGAACATTCTGCAATTGTTAACGCTAATTCAAAACTAAAAAAAAACAATTATGGAAATGAAAGATTTCAAGGTTAAGTCACTAATATTCTGATTTTGAGGTGTGTTGGTGGTAGGGCATTTTCTAGTGCTTGCCTGGATAACTATCTCTCTCAAGTTGAGAATATGTCGCCGAGCAACAGCAGTAACTTCTGTCTGTTTGCCTGTTTGTTTGTTGCTTTTCACGCCTAAACCGCTGCTACTACTGACCTAGGTGTAAACCCGTGGGGTATAGTTAGTTGAGAATAAATCCTGTAACGAGATGTCGAAAGACATCATTCATCTCAACCAGGTAGCGTCTAATCATCATACCGAATCACTGCATCAACGTTTCAATAGAATGGAATGCTGAAATAAAGCGCTTGAGAATTAGGTCGAGCTGCACAGACTTTGCTTCGATAGGACTAGCTTCTCTTAGATTTCCGCTGTAATTAACATCCTAACAAGGCGTTTGAGATTCTTTGCACTGGGGATGTGGAGGGTCGGTAAAAATTGAGGCCTCTGTAGAGTTACGGTTAATAACGCCTTTGGGGTTTTATTTTGGGGTCTAATTAATGCGGTATGTTAAATCAATTGACTTTTTTGTATTCTTATTCTTCACCTACATTAAGTTTTATTAAGTATGTAATCTAAATAAAAAAATATTCATTTAGTAAGAACAATCGTGGTCACTTTATAACGCCAAACTTAAAACTAGCTACTCCTGTTCCAATCTCCTTACGCTAGCACAGGCAAATTTACCTTTTTCACATTTCAAAACTTTCCTCGCTTTATTTTCTAGATAAGTAGGTATAAATTTAGACACCCATAGTACGAGTAATATCACAGCGTCAATTCCAAACAGAAACACAAAAAATAAGCACCAAACATAACGAAGAGGTTTTGAAGTCGGTGCCAAGCGACGTTAATCCAATTAGGATAGCTAGACACGGCTCCTAATTACTTCCAGACTTGGAGCAGTCTGTACGGAACCCACTACCCGCTGCTGTGGCAACAAGCAGTCATGCAAACCGTATTGCAGCTTCAGAGAACCCTCGACCAGGTCAAAGAAATTTGGCATGAAGCAAAGTCTTACAGTGCATGTTAACATGTTAACCTTGTTAACCTACTTGAATACTTTGAATTTGAATTCGATAAACTGCAGTCCATGCGGGTGAAACCGCGAGGCGCAGATAGTTTTTTATAAAAATAAAACGACGAGCGCTTCTTCTATATCATATTTAAAGGACTTGCACTTGAAAACTTATAAACCCAAGTGTTCTGTCAAACCCGGCGCAACAAAGACTCTGTGCCCTTGTGCCCAAGTAACATCCCCCCCTCTTTCCCCCACTCGGCTTTCTTATCCAGAAGTAACGTGTATTGTGCAATTCATGCTGACTCCAAGTTATTGCCGGTTCCAAGACAGCGCTTACTTACAAAGCGTAGATATAAAAATCCTGTGTATTCAAGTAAAATTATTGGTAGATTTGTTGCAGAAAATATTGCTTGGAGCTTTGTACAGCGAAAATATGACATGTACTTGCTACTAAGCTATTTACACTGCTTTTTTTTGTTATTCATACCTATATTTATTTGAATGTTTAGTTTGCTGACATATCTGGTCCTAGGCAAGTTGAAATGTGTAGAATCCCTACTAATACTATAAATGCGAAAGTAATTCTGTCAGTCTGTCTGCTTGTTTCTCTCGCATTCACGCCTAAACTACTAAACCGATTAATATGAAATTTTGGTACGGCGATAGTTGAGGAAGGACATAGGATACTTTTTATCGCGATAAACTGTAGCCCACGCGTGTGAAACCGCGGGGAACAGCTAGTATGTTTATATATCTCAAAAAGGATTTTAAAAATGCCAACAAGTGAAATGGGATGGTGTGAGTGTGTATATAGAAACACCTGAATTGAATCTGTCGCCAAGCACCTTTCGGTGTGTTCGGCAGCCTCACTTGAGAGCCAGTTCCCAGTCCAGGTGTAGCGTGACGCCATCTTCGGTCACATCGTCACTTAACATCAGGTGACTTGTGGACAAACGCTAAAAAAAAAAAAAAAAAAATTAAAGTCTACGCGCGTCACAATGCAGATCGTTTTATGTAAAATACTAAACATCTCTCAACACATCTACTGCTCTTTTTATTCGAATTTACCTACAGCATAATTGAATTGCTAATCTATCTCATTCCCTTCAGCAGTGAACGGTACAAGTGAATGTATAAATGAAATCAAAGCCCTTGAGCTTACAGTGAAGTAAACAAAGCTTTTGATTTGCATAAACGGTGAGTGTGTGAGTTAGTTGACAGACCGTTCGGTGCCGGGACACAAAGCCGTTCTAAATGTAAGAGGTACAACACGTTTCTATTACATACGACATAAAATATATTAAATAATTGATGTGGTGATTTACCTACTGCTTTTAGGTTGGGATTTTAGTGAACTTTTTGTCAATGTGATCGCGCCAAAAAAATTACCTGCCGGGCGTTTCTTGCCTGTTCTTTTGCCGGCGTAAGGAGGTTGCAACAGGCGTAGCTAGTTTTATGTTTGACGTTTTAAAGTGATCACAATGTATCCTATTGAATAATGTACAATTGACTTGACTGAGGTGTAAAATCAGTTAATCTTTTATACAGCAGTACCTAGTAACTTGAAAAATTTTGTTGTAAAATCTTGTATAACTATACATTTTCATGGATATTTTCTGGCTCAAAACTTTGTATTAATTCTTACTATAATTAGTATTTTCTGGCATTTTGTAGCGCTTGCTTGGCTAGCTACCAGCTTTGAGTAAAGAATCTGTCACCAAGCACCTACCCGGCAGGCCCATTAGGGAGCCAGTTACCAAACCAGTTGTAGCGTGACACCATATTCAACCACATCGTCACCTAACATCAGATGACTTGTAGTCAAAGGCTACCTTATAATTATATAATAAGAAGAAACAAAAAATGGTTATCTCGGTCAACAGTTCCTTCCTCTAATTTATGAGCACTAGACACAATAAATATCCCTAAAACCGCTAACTAAAAGTAAAGTATTGGTGGGCCGCAAATAACACGCTATCTCAGGCAATAACTACTGAACCTTCTTCCATCCCCAGAACAAAATGTAAGTAATATTTTACTCCCAAGCTTCGTCCATCGACGTTTATCTTTACCAGTCTGCTGCCCACGGGCGGCGACGCTCCAGTTTTCACATTGGCATGGACTCAACGCGACTGTGCTAGTCTAAAACATTTGAATGCCAAGTTTAAGTTGTTGCGAGTATGTGGATCAGTGACGGGTGATAAACGCGCGATATCCGCTGTTAAATGGAGAAAAACAAAATAAGGGTTGGTTTTGTTGGTTGGTCAACAAAAACTGTTTCCTCTTTGCTCTCTGAACAATTCCAAGGGAATCGAGAGGGCTCAATAGATACCTATGCTTTCCGAAAAGTAATTTAAAAAAATTGGCAAAGTGCGAGTTGGACTTGATACCGAGGGTTCCATACAAATTTGCTCTTTATTTTTTTTACTAAACGATATGTTTACAGTTTTAGACTTTTTCTTTAACATGTGCTGTAAGACCTTGCTTTATTGCTTGGCATATTTCATGACTCTAGGTCAACGGAAGGTACCCTATAGGTTTTGATTCCCTTGTAAAATCGGAAAATATGCGCATATATGCGACATGAACCACATGTCCAATCTTTTGATCGCGTTGACTTACAAGTTCGATTATTTCACAGTTAAAAAGACCATAGAACCCTGTATATGTTATAAACTTCAACTTGATACCAAAACGCGTTCTTGAGACAAACGGTCTGGAAATACAGAGAGCCGCACAATAAAGTGATCCTATCAGGGTTCCGTTTTTCGTTTTTCATACGGAACCCTAAAAATGTAAGAATAGCTAGCGTTATCTATACAGAGTGTAGGAACTAAGTATTCCCAGTTGTCAGAAAACATTCCATAGCGGCCAAGAGCAGAAAAGAAAACAAAGAAATTACGAGGTATAGATTACTGAACACGCTTCCTTTATCCTAAATCCTGATTAAACATAGTCCAACCAGACTTGGGAACTAAATCTCAGCATTATTCAGATCAAGTGGACAATCTCTTAAGCTCGCAATTAAGCTGACAAAAAGCGTCGCTGATTAAAACCCGGGGATTGTTTGAAGTTTAGAGACTGATCTCTATTTGATAGAGAATAAGGAATATTACTCTAGAAAACAGAGCGAACCTGTATTGTCAGTACAGTGAACCTAAACAATAACAAAGCAAGCTAATAATGATAATTATGTCGCAGAGGTGGATTTGTCTTGAACCCTACGGCGCGTGGTGACACTACATACCCCGAGATACTCCCTAGGGCTTCATCCCCAGCCTATGGGGACCCGTTTATTAAGTGACGATTCACCAGTCATCTGCCTAGATATTTTTGAATGAGACTGAATTGGGAGAAGTCTCATTTTACCAGTTTTCGGCTACCCAATAAGTTCACCATAATAACGTAGTTTTTTTTTAGCTTCGCTATATGACCTTTTTCCCTACGACATTGTTTTTGATAACATTCGTACAAGTTTTTTTGGTGAAATAGAAACTTATGTAAATAATTTATATTTGTGCCAACGATTGTTTTGATACTACGATCAAAGTCGTGAGACGCAGCTTGTTATTGTATAATGAAGTCCAACAAAGGGTCCTCGCGCACTACGTAGCTAAGTCTAACCTGCATGCTACATAAATCACAACCTCAGATTATAAATATGACACTGGTCGTAAACTATCGGGCACATGGAAGCAAAACTCATCCATATCACAGCTCACAGCCCCCAAATCATCTAATGATTATGAGCCGCAGTCAACATCAAAAAAAAATATTATTAAACTTTAGGACTGTGTAAAACCACGCAAAAAAATTAAAAAATGCCATTAATACGCAATGATTTATTGCAGTCACAATATATTATTATGTTAGTACACGTGTGTGGACTAAACAATCTATTCCAATGTAATTTTGTGAAGTTGTTAGTAAGGAATTCATTAATTTTAGTTAACTAAATATATTGTTTAAAGTCATTTTGCAATAATAAATGATATTAAACTACTGTATGTGGTGATATACCATTTCAAATGTCGAAATGACAGAAATCCTATTAGACTATGCGAAGCATCAAGTTGTCTATTTAGGTACATGGTTGATCTTAGTTCGGTTTTGGTTTATGACTAGTGACTAGTGCGCGAGAACTCTAGGATATAATCTCATAAGCTAGCAATTAAGCTGACAAAAGGCGTTGATTAAAACTCGCGGATTGCTCGATTGTGCTAATGGAAGTTGTTGAATGATCTCCGGGCTTGAGGACTGTTTGAGAGAACTTTGGTTGGCATTTTGTTCATTGATTACAGAATAGAAAGGTATACAGGCTTTTATAAATTACAGAAGTCTACCAAATTATAGCTGAAAGTAGTATAATTGTATTAACTTTTGATTAACCGAATATAAGAAATCACGCTATTGAAACCGATAAAAAGGGATGACGCATTATAAATACTGTAGTTACGCTTAGCATACATTTAACTGAGTCACAATCAAATTATTACCGAATCAATAATGCAATGCAATTATTGTTGTAGTTCAGGTGTCCAATTATTAAGTGACTAACAATATTAAAATGTCTAAGAAAAATAAACACAAAAAGACAAATAAAAAAGAAAAAAGAGAGATTTTTCGACTGTACGTTGTCACTCAGGACAAAACCTTTTATAGGTAAATAGATGCATTTCTATGGTGCATGTTAAAGACAGCTTAACAATCTTTATTTAAACCAGATATACTCATAAAGATGTATCTAGCTCCAGCTATCCAGTTGCAAAAATAGAGCGATCAAGTAATAACGCCAAAAGAATGTTCCATTCGATCACCGTTTGCATAATAAATGTGGAAACGGTTCCACATGATCAGCCACGGGAGGATAAGGAATGTGTTGTCGTAAAACAAAACTTGCTCCTTCATCAATGCCGAACGCTCCCGTAAAATATTGGACACTATTATTAGGCGATCCAATCCAATGTAACAACGAGACGTTGCTAGAAAAACAGTGCCATCAAAGAGAAGGAAAACATCACTTCCCGAACTCATCAACTTATCTCAACGAACGGGAAACGAATAATTTTGGGATACAATCACGGAGAAGCACGGGAAAGCAGTACTCAAACTCTAATGATAGGTCTGCGACAGTCCAAAGCAAACACATCTCTAACCATACTAATATTTTAAAGAGACAACCAACGGCAGGTTCCAATAACCGATCTATCCACGGTTTGCCCTACTGGAGATAGAAATTTGAAGCTCCATAGAACTAATGTCAAATTTCTGTCAAAAACCAATTTTATCAGTTAGTAACATGAATAAAATTCTAAATGGGACGGAACCTTACAAAATACCTACCTGACATTTCTTACCTGTTCTTTTGTTGGCATAAGGACATTGGAACTGGCGTAGCTAGTTTTAATTTTGATATTTCCTGCACTAGTTTACTAATCCTGAAAGCTATTTCACTACTAACGCGTTCCCCGCGGTTTCACCCGCATGGGCTACAGTTTATAGCGATAAAAAGTATATGTCCTTCCACAGGGTTCAAACCATCTCCGTATCAAATTTCATTTAAATCGGTTCAGTAGTTTAGGCGTAACAAACAGACATACAGACAGACAGTTACTTTTGCATTTATATAATTATAAGTAGGGATTATGAAGCTACATTTTGCCTAGGTGTCTCATAGGCCATGTTTTAATCTGATACAGTTTTAAATATCACGATGTTTGTAAAACATAACCCTAAAAAATCCTACCTCACGATTTATGCGCTCCTTTCTCCCGCATTCCTACTTGCAAAATGTGGAACGAGCTCCCCCACAAGTCTTTCCGCAGTGCTGTCCTTCAAGATGGGAGTGGAAAGAAATCTTAAGGGTCGACAACGCATCAACGACTCGCTGCAAATGTCCTTGGGCGTCGGTGACCACTTTCCATCAGGCGGGCCATCTGCTTACACATTTACATTAAAAAAATACTCTAAAAGCAACTCGCACCTAATTGTGTTAAGGCAAAATATTACACCAATTTTTACTTCACCGCCCTTCGTGTCAAGTGCCTACATCGACCGAGTAAAATGTGGCTTAACCTTACATCCTTATAAAAACCCCGTTCTCATTTGAAAAATGTCCAATCCGACCCGAACAGGATGAAAAATCTCCGGAGCTATCTCCGAAGCTCATTGGGCATCCATTCCGGCGTCCGAAGTGGCCGCACTCTTGCCCGGCGTCCTGAGGTCGGCATTTTTCACGCATATCACGGAGTTAAGGCCGAAACAGGTCTCAATGACTTTTGAGAATTGACCTCTACTAGCGTTGTGGCACTCCGTGAAATAAGTAGCAATGCTCGAACGGCGCGTCTACCGCCGAATCGTACTACAGTCACTTTTATTTTCCCATTTGCAAATCATTTGAGAAACATGAAAATCGAAAACTACCTTTGTATTAAATAAAATTATCTTTTTTTTTTCGTCTAAGTTTAGATAATGTGTATAAGATGAACAGTTCTCACTATTTTTAACAAACTATTTACATTTCTATAGGTGCTACCGAACGTTTACAATTTTTGATTTAAGTACTACAATTAATCATCTTGAACATGTTAATAAGTTTTATACTATATGACGGATCATCAGGGGGTTTATCCGGGTGTAGGTTGTCCATGGTGGGCGTGTAGGTGCAGGTGGTACAAAAATAACACACACTGACTTTACAGTAACGCTATTATAATTATTAGGACACTGATTAACAGTTAACTACCACAGATTAAAGTAATTTTGACTGATTTAGAGCCAACGGGTTTGCGCATGAGCATCGCGCGTGGCAGCCGTCAAAAAAGTGACCTCACCACCGCCATGACATTTACAACTCCGTTCGGTGTTACCCGTTAAAAATATACCATAGACTATTATCGATATCAATATCGATTCGACTCACTCGTTACAATCGACTTAATTCAAAATATTATAAGTAATTGACTTAATTAAATTAAATTTACTACGCGCCGTTATATATTTGTTATAAAACAAATATAATATGAAAGGATTTGTCCTTCAGGAGTCATCTCTTAATACAACGGTTTTATTTTGCATTTTGTCCGTTCATGTGCCCTTAACACGCACATACTTACACGCGCCCACGCACACATGTAAGCACGTAGTGTGAGGTTACGGGATCCATTCCTGCTACTGGACAAATATTTGTGCATTGGAAAAAGGGCAAGTATTCGTTTTGTGTCCGGGTGTTATAACAGCGAATCCTAGTTAGGGATCAGAGCTATGTGTGAGATTTTGGGGGCGTTATTTTTCAGTGACTATGTCCCACGTTTTCACTGGCGTGGACTTGTTTATCGCGATAAATAGTATCCTATGTCTTTCCCAGTCACGAAGGATTTGCGCGAGCTCCAGGTGCAGGACTGGCAGGAGGTGGCGCAGGACAGAGCGAAGTCGCGTCTTTTGTTATCGGAGGCCGGGACTCACTTTGGATCGAAGCGCCATCTCAGTTAGTTAGGTACCTACATAAAGTGCCTGTTTACAATATGGAAGTCACTGGCTTTTGAAACACAGTTTGATTAAATTTTGGAGTTTTTTTATCATCACTGTTACTTTGTTGTTTTGGCTCAACAAATTATTTTGTTTTTTAAACAATGGAAGCTGAAGTCATGCGAGGAAATGGGGATTTACGATGAGGGTTTTCAACGAGTTCAATACAGGATGTGGAATAATAAATATTTAAAGAGTTCTTCTCTGTTTGTTGCCAGGATATTTTGGAATAATTTATCAGGATGAGTCTCATTGCGGGAGCTTTTCAAATAGGCTTTTTTAAATAATAATTAGATTTTGAAACGGGATACAAACGCATGGCAATTACCATGCATTTGTTTTTGTTTGAATTCTCGATATTTCGGCACCGTTGCAAGCGCCATGATCACAGGCGCTTCATATACAAGGTGGGCCAAAATACCAGTTAATCAATAAAAAAAAAAATAAAAAAAAAAAAAACATCCGATATTGTTTGGCTCTTTTTTTTTCTAAAACGAAAATTTCTATTCTGGCTGATATATATCAGGTATGATACACATAATCAAAATACATTTTTTTTTTTCAAATTTTTCATTTAGAAAAAAAAAACCCGAACAACATCGGATGACTTCTTTTGGCCCACCTTGTACATAAAACTACTCAAAACCCCTTCAAAACACTTAACATAGTGAATTCCGCCCCCCAACTTACACCATCACTGTCAATGTAACAAAAACAGTGTTTAGTCCCGAGGCTAGCTCTGCCATCGCCCAGGTTTAACCCCAAATATGGGTGAAGAGAGAACCATAACCGCAAATGGGTGGTAATTTGGCGAACAGAGAAAGGGTGGGCCGCGCCCGACGTGATAAAAGGACCTTTTTATGGACGTGCTTCTGCTAGGCCTCTGTTATTGGTACTTTTTGTAAAAGCTAGTAGTAAAGCTGCGAATAGTAAAGCCTATACTTACTTTGTTTTTAAAATTTTGAATAACAGATTTACGCGCAAAATAAATAATAATCGATTCTAATCCGGTATGTCATAATATGACACTTTAGTACTACGAGTAGAGCTTGACGTATTACTATTAAAGTGCATGAATGTATTGGCATTATAATATATTAGGTACTGTAAGTTTTGGCAATTGATTTTTACCGTTATTTTTTGTAATAATTTACCTATTACCACACAATACTACACTATGACTTTAATGTAGTTTAATATAATAAAATAATACAATAATAAGTAGGTATGTTATGGCCAATCCCCAGAACGCCCTCTTCCCTCTCATATGGTCGAGGAGAGCGATGGCTGGCACATGCGTCAACTCGTGAACGGGTGCTGCTTGTGGGGTCTGGTCTGCTTTGGTTGTGATCCCGCAACTCGTTAATATTCATGTTCCCATATCCCAATGTGTACAACCAAACAAGAGAAATCTTCTTATTAGTAAAGCTGATTAAAAAATATCGGACTATTAGATGACAAAAAAAAAGCTTGGGATTTTAGTGAACTTGCTCCAATTCAATCAATTAGTAATAAGAATAAAATTGTCAAAGTGATCGCGCCAAAAAAATTACCTGCCGGGCGTTTCTTGCCTGTTCTTTTGCCGGCGTAAGGAGGTTGGAACAGGCGTTTTAAAGTGATCACAATGTATCCTATTAAATAAAAAAGTTTTGAAATTTGAATTTGAAATTTGAAATTTGAACTAATGATCGGATATTGAACTTTTTTCATTGTTGGATAGTTTCGCTACTTATATCTAAATCTATGTTTATCATAATCATCTTAAAATTATGCGGAACTCTATCCATTCATACTTCCCCTAATGTTATAAAGTGAAAGTACTTCCCTCTCTGTGTTTGTTTATTACCTATTCACGTCCAAACCGCTTAACCGATTAGATTGGAATGCAGATAGATTGGGCTCTAGGGAAGGATAAAAGTAGGTGAACCGCGGGGAACAGCTAGTATCTAAAATTCTTCAGATAATGCCAAAATAATCTCAATTTGATATGACATTTTCAACCAGTCATCTGCAAATAAAACAAGACTTCTTTAACTGAGTTGAGCTTTTCATTCCCTCATATCTTTTGAATTACAGAGGAAGTAGACTAAAACACACCGACCCAGTTATTCCCTACGACAGTCTCCGCCCAAGCAATTCCTCTCGGCTTCCCTTCCACCTATCCTTACTTATAAAACAACTGGCTACATTTGACAAACGCAGCCATCGTTTATTCCACAGGTTTATTTTGTCGCAACTTTATTCGCCGTGGCCACAATCCTCAGCCGCAACCTTATACTATGACATTTAACAGTACCCAAGCTTATGAAGTCCATTTCCAATAAAATTTTATTTAAAATACTAAAAAAGTTTTTTTTTTTTTTGCTATTTACTGTGTAGCGTTTGACCACAAGTCACCTGATGTAAAGTGACGACGTGATCGAAGATGGCGCCACGCTACACCTGGACTGGGAACTGGCTCTCAAGTGAGGCTGCCGGAACACACCGATAGGTGCTTGGCGACAGATTCCAGATTCCATTCAGATTTTGATATGTTTGTCCTCAGTTTGAATTTCAGTGAAAGTTGACACAGAAAATGATAAGCAAGTTTTTTTTTACATCACGTTACCTGCATTTGAATCCAAGTCACCTGATTTTAGGTGATGATGTCGTGGAAAGTGACGTCACGCCACGCCGAGATTAGAAATTGACTTTTAACTGAGACAGTCGAAACACACGATATCACAACCCTAAATATTATAAACACGAAAGTTGTCTCAATATACTCTTTCAACAATTAATTTTACTATCCAAGTGTCACGAAACAATGCCGTATTAAAAATATTACTATAATTTCCATACGTATAAAATAGTTTCTATTAAATTCTGTCATATCGTTTACTCAGTTTCCGGCTGCAGTCGCGACTTCATGTACTGCCACGCACAGCGCGTGACGTATAGCGGCTTCACGTCAAAAAATCGTCGCAGACATGTTTATATTTTACGAAAATTCCCAAATAAACCAGCGCTTCGCTTCTACCAAATAAACCGGGGGTTGTTTAATGCGCTCTGAGACCATAACTTAGTGAAGGAATTATGGCAGCGTCATATGTTAACAAGTCGAAAAGTGGATATTTACGAGAGCATCCGTCAGATGAGAATATGGGAGGCCGTAGACGATGAGATACATCATGATTTGTTTTTTTCGTTTTTATGAGCCTGAAGAATTTTATAGAGTCATCGAGGTCATACAAAAACAGACTACCACTGATCCTTACCATCCATATTTAGTATTAAAATTTCAAAGTATTGTTGTTTGCTACCCATTCATGTCTAAACAGCTGAACCGTTTTTGATGAAATTTAGTATAGATATAAGTACAGTTTGAGTCCTGGAGAAGGACATAGAAGACTTATTATTGCGATAAACTAGTTAGTTATAGTACACGCGGGTGAAACCGCGGTGAACAGCTAGTTACTGAATAAAAACGATTCTACACTTGTCATCCTGAATTTTGTACTAAATGTTTGTAAGTCAAAGCTCAAGGGACATGCAAATAACGGTAACCATTAACCAAATGGCCTGACCGTTTCATCACTTAGTTATACATATTACACCTAGTTTAGGGAACTACTAATTTTCAACTCGCGCGAATCCTGTCTCCTAAACCGCAACGTAGGGATGATCGTTGTTGCCAAAACATCGATGATGGCACCGATAATAACATCGATACTAGACGTTCATCGAGTACAAAACATGTCAGCCAACATCGATGTTTTTTGCAAACATCGTCATCGAGAAATGAAACAACCTTAAAATCACACAAAATTGTTATAAATGAAACGAAGAAATTATTAACTTTGAAATATCAGGGCGTAGGATCAGAGTTCAGAAACTTTAGAACGATCGGGAAAAAAGTTTTTTTCGTAATTATATTGGTTGCATTCAGAATTTGATTAATACTCTATGAAAGCGTTCATACATCTCGATTATGTGTCAGTAAGTTCCGTGACGTGACATCGATGTTGCGATGTTTTATATTATACGACATCGATTTTAAAACATCGATGTGTTATCTTCTAACATCGATGATCATCAAACATCCCTACCGCAACGTGCGTACTCAAACTCGCAGTAATAAGTTAGACAAATCGCTGTTCCGCGCTCATCACTTCCGCGTAATTTCCGCATCAATTAGACTGACGTGTGCGTATTTACGGACGGGAAGTGGAATTTCTTGTTTAGAAATAACGTAAGGGAAGGGTACAGTTTACCAAATAGTCTGTACTTGTGAATAAAATCTTCGTTCAACAGTATAGAGAACCAACATCCTGTAGGTATATGTATCATCATCATCATCATTTTGCTTGGTGGTAGGGCATTTTCTAGTGCTCGCCTAGCTAGCTTCCACCCCCTTTTTAAGAATCTATTGCCAAGCACCCATCGGTGTGTTCCGGCAGTTCCCAGTCCAGGTGTAGCGTGACGCCATCTTCGATGACATCGTCACTTAACATCAGGTGACTTGTGGGTAAACGCTACCCTGTAAAAGGTAAAAAAAGAAAAGAAAACCTGTAATATTTATCATTATTTCATTCATCACCCTTGAAGCGCCACCATGAACGGCTATTAGTCATTTGCACCCATTGGCTCCCCAGGACTCTTATGATGTCGTTCATTCACCTAGGGGCCTACCTAAAGAAAATCTTCCGGTTCGTGGTTGCCACTTGAGAACCATTCTTACCCATTGGCCTTTGGCTATCGGTTCGTCGAGCGATATGGCCTGCCTATTGCCACTTGAACTTGCAAATTCTGATTATGCTAGCACATCAAATACGTAGGAGTACAGTAATTACTCTACTCCCAGCTAATTATTTTGAAATGTATTTTTAATTTAGCTTAGGGCTTCAACACAACGGCTATTTGTAAGAGCTGCGATAAAGGCAGCGTGTTTGCAAAAGCCCTTATGCGTGGGTGCGCAATGGAAATTGGCAGCGGTTACAATAATTATGGCTTACTGTCCGGAGTGTTTACAGTTAATTATTGTTAATAGGATTTAGGAGCCGTGGCGATCGATCGTGGCCTATAGTCATAATTGAGATAAATGCTAGCTGTTACTAAATTTTCGGAACCTGCAGCAGTATTGACTGTCAATCGCTTTTAAACCAAATTAAACTAGTAGGTATTCTAATATAACCAAAGTAATTAATTTCTTCGATTAACTTCCAGCGATTGTTACTAACACAGCAAGGCTGAAGTTACCCGATATGCGTATAAATATCGCTTGCGCAATTCAAAAAAGTTTTTTATTAGCACTATCTAGTTTAAATTGTTGGAACTACTGGGGGAAATATTGTTTTTTACAAAATTAAATCACTTTAATAGACTCTATACGTCCAAATCCAAAGAGTGGAAGGACGGTGACCCACGCGCCATTTTCCGTCGCTCAAATCGGTGAAGAAAAACTGGTACGTCCAAGAGCCACAATATACCAAACCGCACCGCGTGGTAGATCACGACCCATACTCTCTCCTTGAGAGAAGACCTTTGTCTCAGCAGTGGTAACGTAATAAGCTGATAGTGATGGATAATTTTGTCCAATTATCCATCTATTTCACTCTTAGCTTGCTTCCCTCCACAAAACTATATGCCTCTCTAACAAACCTTGAGTTTGTACTTTACCTCAGTAAGTAATTCCGGCAATTCCACGTGTCAATAAGGGATCACGGTCGCATACTAACAGCTTTTTAACAAGTTTTGTCCTAATTTGGAATTGCTCAAAGTGGAAGAGGAAAAGATCGTGAGGAAACTGACGTGCCAAGAAAGTCAATATTCAACAGGATTTAGCTTTCGGTGAAGGAAAACATTGTGATAAAACCATAGTATGGCAGGGCATTTTCAAGCGCTCGCGTGGCTAGCTACAAGTCTCAAGTTAGGAATCAGTTTCCAAGCACCTATCGATGTGTTCCGGCAGACTTGCGAGCCAGTTCCCAATTCAGGTGTAGCGTGGCGTCACTTTTGACCACATCGTAACTTAGCATCAGGTGACTTGTGTTCAAAGGGTAGTACTACGGTAGTACAGGGTAGTGCTGTAATTAGTAAAAAAAAACTAGCCAAATGGGAGTTAATCGCGCACCTAGGGTTCCATATAAAACTTGTTTGTTATATACGGTTTTTAGACGTTAAAAAGATGTGATATTAAATAATTCGCACTGGGCCAGCGCGTTTAACAAGTAGGCTTCTCTCTCCCGTTTTTTCTCTCTCCTCGAGAAAAAATCCTAAGTCCAACCAATTAAAAGCGTGTATCGCCCAGAAGGTACGTGGGCGGGACTTGGCAGCTCTGTTGCTGGCGTCAGTTTGTATTATATTCCAATTAATTAGGCAGCTTAAGTACTTGGCGCTGTTGTTCAGCAAAAAACTACAGACGAAAAATATATGGTCGCAGCGAGGATTATAAGGAAAAGATATTTTTCAACTTAAAACGAGGTTATATTCAAAAACTATATTATTAGCTAATACTCCGACCAAAGTGAGGAATCGAAGTGCTTATTTTTATGGTGAGCCCGCGCGAGTTCGTGTTTGCTGATTCAGCTGCAGGGTCAATGCGCTGCCGGTTTCGCAGCGGTTTCGCTGTTGCTACGCGTAACACCTCCCCCCGAAGAGCAGCGAGTGAAGACGTCCTTTCTGAGCGAAGCTGGGGGTTGATTTCTATCAACCCTGATTCCAGTGTCGGGAAGGGCGTAGACCACCACTGGGTTGTCTACCTTCGTCTTCTTTGGCTTCCAATGTGTACGGTATGCCAGGTAGCCTCCAACTGTGCAGGCGATGAGTACCACGGTATACAGTACGTACAGCGGTACAGTTGTGTGGTACATGCTGTTGTCGTTGCCTGCCTTGATTTTTATAGGTTGTTGAATGGCGATCTTCGTGTTGATGGCGTGCAGATGGTCAAGGTTGATGGAGTTCAGCTTCACCATAGTTGATTGAAGTGGGGCTGGCTCTTCAAGCGGCAAATCCATTATTCTGAGTATTTGACCTTTCAGTCTATCGTTGGCATTAGTAAGTGTAAAATTAGGTGTTTCGATGTAGCAGTTACGTGGGATGACGGCGAGATAGCTGCCCCGCAGCACCTTGTATTGATCTTGTCCACAAGACAGATGTATCTTTGTGTCGGCGGGAAAGCTGAGAGTGTAGTGCCTGTCGTCCAGCTGGTCAAAAGCGGGAACTTGGAGAGATGCTATGGTGGGCGTACAAAGGCTGGTTTTCTGTTGGCTAACTATCAGTTGTTGTATGCAGTCTTGTTGCTCCCGGCTTCGCGCGCTCTGATTCTCGCTGCATATGTACCACTTGCTGGCCTTCGGGCATTCTGCCGCTATATACCTGAATTCTCTCTTGTAAATTGCCAGGAATGGGAGTGGAGGAGTAAGGATTTCCCTATTTTTATTAGGAATGATAGATAATTTATACATATCATATACTTCGGACAAGACAATGGGAAATTTAAATACTATAATAATTTCATTACCTGAATAGTAAGAACCTACTCTAATTATGTCGTAATACTCTCTAATATCTAATTCGACTATTTTATCATTACCGTATAAGTTTCGCAATTTGTTAATAATACTTTTAAGCGATTTCTTGTTAATAATCGAATGATGCGGAGTAGACGTTTTAATAAAAGCGAGCACATTTTGCAATCGGAGTATCTCTTGTGCGATTGAATCAACGTTATCGCTAAGTATAAGAAATACTTGTGCCAAATGTGCGTATTTAATGAGGTCGTCATCGCGCGCGGTTTCACTTTCATTTATTTTATGAAGCAATTGTTCTATTCTAAGTTGATTACCTGCTATACTATCTATAATTTTTGCATATTGCGACATCCACTCTTTTGACAAACTAACGTGACTATTGAACTCTGTAACAAACTTATTATCGGTGTCCTGGAGAGCTTGGATGGCTTGGTTGTAATGTAACGCGTCGGTGTAATCGAGGTTACCGGTTATACTTTTTACTATAGAACCGAGACCATCGACGAGTCCCCTTCTCATACGGCTAACCTCAAAGCTGCTCAACTGTTCAGAAATAGTATAAGCTTTATTTAATAAGTGTTTAAGGTGAGGTTCGAACAGGAATGACGTTTTGTTATTTAATTCGGGCCCAACACTTTCTACTTGGTTAATAACTGAGTTTATCTTATTGTGTAATTCCTGAAGATCTATGGGTTGAACGAACGAATGATAATGAGTTATAATTTTGGTAGGGCCTAATTTGAAAGGTAAAATCCCGGGGCCTTCATCTAGGTTTTCGAGGCTTATCTCCTGCATTAGCGCCACCGTTGGCAGGAGAAGAAGGAGAAGTACCAGGATCCTGTAACAATTGATTGCTTTTATGTACCTTCTTTAACCTAGACTTAGCGACGGGTCCACGCTTTTTCTTGGTATAAATATGGATGGGCAAATTGGCCATGACCTTGTCGTGCGTATAGCGTGGGGCTAGTTTTTGACGAGAGGCTAACGGATTTTTAATGAAGATCTGTTGATCGGGCGTATACTCTATTTCTGGGTCGCGGTAGGCATTACGTTTGTCAGTTAAGTTTGCACGGAGGTCGGTACATGCCTCATGTATGACGTCGTAGGCTTTGCACATTCTATTTTTATGATCTACTATATATTGCTGCAATAAATGAGACGAGAGATTTATGTCAAAAGGATCTCGCGGGTCGAAGTGACCTGTTATAACTTCGATAGGTTTGCACTTTGTAAAGCTATGGATAGAGTTATTGTAGGCCAGAAGGGCATAGGGCATGAGGTTGACAGTGGCTTCACATTTATGCTCGAGTTTTAAAATTCGGAGGTGCTCCAATATCGTTGAATGGAACCTTTCAACGATACCATTCTCATTAGGGGTATGAGGTGCAACCCTATGATGTTGGATTTTGTGTAACCTGAGAAACTCGGCCATCAGCTGATTTACAAATTCCGTTCCATTATCTGTTACTACGGTTAAAGGCATCGAATGATGAGTGCAGTGCTGCAAAAATGCTTGTACTACACTAACTGCAGTTCCATCTCGTAAATAGTAAGCTTGAGCGTACTTAGAAAATGAGTCAACTAGGGTTAGAAATTTTTCACCCTGTATGGTTAACAAGTCCATATGAACCAGCTCAAATGGCTTACTGGCTGGTGGAACGACTCGAAGTTGTTGTTTTATTGGGTTTCGATCGTACTTAGCTTGACCACAGATTGTACATTCGTTTATAAATTTGGTAATATGTTCTCTCATTTTTGGCCAATAATACCTACGGGACAGCGCTAGGTAACATTCGTTGATACCGCGATGGTTGGTTTTACCGTCGTGGTACTTACCGATGATTTCCTGCTGACGCATGTACTCGCGGACATTCTCTAGTTCCAATTTCGCTAACATAAGGTTCATTGCCGAACTTTTAAAGGTGTTTTGTATAATAGGTATTATTTTATACATAGCTTCGTATGGACTTATAAGTATGCCGGTTTTGATTTTAGGATGCACATACTCTCGAACAGCATTAATAACGTCTTCTTCGAGGTTAGACTCGGACAATTGAATTGACGTGCGTGTATGTGTGTCAAAAGGTTTAATTGCGGTGGTCCTACCCTTAATGTCTCCTACCACTGTAAGAACTATCTGTTTCGTAAATTTGTTTAGAGGATCATCTGTAATCGGTACTTCCAAGATGGGGTTCTCCGCGTCAGTATGAACTGTGATGGTCCTGGAATCATCAGCGGCTTCTGATGCTGTGATGGTTCTTGAGTCATCTAGCGTTTGCGTTTTCTCTGAGGGATTAACCACCACAGAGCTAATCTCCTCGTTGTTGACCTCTATTCGAGATAACGCATCCGCATTAGTGTTACATCGCCCTTGCTTATAGATGACCGTAAAATCGTACTCGCTTAATTTCAAACGCCATCTTGTAAGACGCGAGTTAGGCTCCTTTAAACTCATTACCCATTGCAAGGGCTTATGGTCGGTTATGATCTTAAATTTTCGACCAAACAGGTAGGGTCTAAAATATTTGGTGGCCCAAACAATGGCAAGAAGCTCCTTTTCTATCGTGCTATAATTTAGCTCGCTCGAATTAAGAGTTCTCGAAGCATAAGCGATAGGTTTATCTGAGCCTATGGTGCCCTGAGATAACACGGCTCCAATGGCAACGTTGGATGCGTCAGTTGTTAACAGAAACTCTCTAGTAAAATCCGGGTATTGTAAAATCGGGTCGTTAGTTAGAAGTGTTTTACAATGTTCGAAACAGTTAGTATAAGTTTGATCGAGAACTATCTTAGAGCCTTTTTTTAAACATTGTGTTAACGGTTTTGTTAGTCGCGCGAAATCAGGGATGAACTTTCTGTAGTATCCGAGAAGTCCGAGAAAACGCTTGATTTCGGTTGAAGTTTTGGGTATAGGATACTTTTCTATAGCCATGATTTTATCCGGGTTTGGCTTTACACCATCTCTACATATAACATGACCTAAGAAATCGGTTTCCAACTTCAAGAATTCCGACTTATCCATCTGAATCTTAAAGTTCGATTCACGTAATCTCGTGAACACCTTCTCCAGATTAACCATCATCTCCTGGAGGGAAGTACTGTACACAATAATGTCATCCAAATATACAACACAGATGTTGTTCTGAAGGTCTTTGAGGACATTATCCATCACCCTCTGAAAAGTTGATGGAGAATTCTTCAAACCCATTGGCATTCGAAGAAATTCGTAATGTCCGTTTTCTACGGTGAATGCAGTCTTGTGAACATCATCCGGGTCCGTTTCCACTTGATAGAAACCACTGGCGAGGTCCAGGGTTGAGAAATATTGACATTTACCTAATTTATCTAACACATCTGTGATGTTGGGGATGGGGTATTTATCATCAATCGTTTTCTCATTTACTTTTCGAAAGTCCACGACAAGACGCCATTTGGTTTTACCAGAAGCGTCAGCTTTCTTGGGGACTATCCAAATTGGTGAGCTCCAGGCAGAGTCAGATGGTCTAATGATATTTTGATCAAGCATTTTAGTTATTTGATCCTTGATTTCTTGTCGGTGGACATACGGATACCTATAACTTTTGGTATAAACAGGAAGTTCATCCGTTGTTTTAATTTTGTGTTTTATCTTATTAGTGAACGTCAGAGGTTCACCCTCAATGTAAAAGACATCCGCGTACCGTGAACACAACGCTTCTAGATTAGCAAGTTCTTCCGGGTTTAAATGATCCGTTCTAAGCCGTGATAGTACTTCAGTCGCGCGGTCTGACATAATGTGTTCAGTGCGTTCGCACTCTGAATTGAACACGTAAGCTGATACCGGTCGGTCCATGGAAAAGATGACGTCATTGGGTGAAGCGTTCGTAACTTCAACCCAGCCGCGATTGTTTTTTACTACGGTTAAGCAATCTGTTACCGTACAATTACATATAGCCTGTCTTGTAACGATGACGTCACCATCTTGAGTGTTAATGGGTAGTCTAACCAACTTAGATGAGTGAGCCGGAATGATGTCTTCGTACAAGTTCACATTGCGTGAATCGTAAATCTGCAGGGGAATCTTTGCGTTCCTAACGGTTAGTAACTTATTCTTAAGATCTATGTTAGATTCCCAAGCCGTTAATAAATCCAAACCCAATAAACCGTCGAAGTACTGGTGGAAATCATAAACGAACAAAGTCATATCGCCTTCTTCCTGGTATTCTTTGAAGCAAGGCAGCGTGATGGAATGCTTATGTATACTGGTAATGTTCGAGTTAGTCACTTCGAAAGGTTCATAGTTTAGTGATACATCATAGAAATAATTTTGGACAGCTCGAGGGCTTATGAAGGATTGATTAGCACCAGTGTCCACTAGGATTTTCAAAGGTGGATCACTAATCTGTACATACATAAGCTGTCTCTGTGTCTGCAAATTTATTTCTATTTTGGCTTTTCTGAATTCGAGCCCTTCTGAAAATTTTCTTGTTCAGGAACAATGCTCCCTACTTCCTCTACCGTTGCATTTTCGGCCTGGCCATACTCATAGCCACTACTGTAATGGTAATAATCAGGACACTGATCGTAAGCGTAATAGTATTGATCATACTCAGGGTAACTATAATCGTGGTCATACTGTATGTCGTAGTCGTAACCTGACTCATTGAAATTGAGCTCTCGCGATTTAAAGTAGTTACTCGGCGGGGGGTTACCATGCTTCTGCCAATCATGCCCAGTGAGTGGCAAAGGTCTTGACACAAAATGGCTAACTCCACTCATAGGACGTGGGGTGGTAAAGCTAGGCTGCTGGTTCTGTGGCCTATTAGGCATTCTAAAAGCATTGCCCTGTTGTTGGTAGTTCGTTGGGGGCGCACGGAACATTTGCTGAGTACGTGTAGGACCGCGGAACATCTGCATCTGATTCGGGTTAGGCCTCCACCCTTGCATATACCCTGGTGGCATTGCCTGCTGCCGTGCCTGACTAGGCAGGCTGAATATCGGCTGCGTTGACGAACTAGGCATATTA
This sequence comes from Opisthograptis luteolata, assembly GCA_931315375.2. NCBI lineage: Eukaryota > Metazoa > Arthropoda > Insecta > Lepidoptera > Geometridae > Opisthograptis > Opisthograptis luteolata. The sequence goes on from OV928043.1 coordinate 13,110,275, forward strand.
AAAGCAGGGGTTCTCGACATAGGGAAGTTATTAAGAGGAAATTTATTATTACTAGGAGAGACCTGTGATTGCCAATCTTTTTTGCTAGAGCCACCTTCATTACGTTGTTGAATATAGAGGGTGTTAAGCTCTTCCTGAACGAACCGGAGGGCCTCCTCCATACTATCGGGACGCATACAACGAATCCTGGAACCTAATGGGTCCTTAAGGCCACGTAAATAGGCTTGCAAGGTCAACTTCTGATAAAGAGTGCGCTTGGCCTCGATGGTGGTCGGTACTGACTCGTGTAGACTAACATACGTCATTATTGTGCTAAATAGGTTCTGGCACCGCTCATAAAATTCCTGTGGGGTACCGGACCCCTGAGTTTGCAAAGATAGATCATTATACAAGGCGGTCTCGTCGCGATGGTCTGCAAAATTATTAATTAATGCATCACGTATACCATGCCAGTTCTCCGGAATACCGTTCGCGTTAATAAGCCTTGCCGCCGGCCCTGTCACTCTATTCAAAATTCCATTGAACAGCGCTAAATTAGCTAACTCATGTCCAGGCTCAGTGCTAAAATGTGTTAATACTAACTGATCGCAGAGATTTATAAAACGCGTTAACACATGAGGATTTCCGTCAAATTCCGGTAACAGTCTGAGGGACTTATAGATCACGTCAACCTGATCCGACATCCCGACGGCTGTCTCGGACTCTATTTCTCTATTTTCGTCTAAAATACTAAGCCTACTCTCTATTCTAACACTATCCCTATCCCTACGTCTACTTGATTCTCGTGGGTGAAAAATCTTGTATAATATTAATAACACTTGCACAAAATTACTTAGCCTGCGCGGTCAATGCACTTAACAAATTATACCTAACATAAACGTACTTACATAATATAAAATAGCACAAGGAAATACGAGTAGGTGTGAATATGAAATATGAACTAGGAATGGCGTTTACTTTGAAAGGTTCAAGGTACTCACATAATATTTTTCCAGCGAATCGACGTTCGGGATTCCTCCTCACTGTGACCACTTCGTAGGTTCTAAATTGATCTAGAGGGATCAATTTGCAGTTTCCCTACTCCTAAATCAATCCTACCGACTGCGCCAAAAATATATGGTCGCAGCGAGGATTATAAGGAAAAGATATTTTTCAACTTAAAACGAGGTTATATTCAAAAACTATATTATTAGCTAATACTCCGACCAAAGTGAGGAATCGAAGTGCTTATTTTTATGGTGAGCCCGCGCGAGTTCGTGTTTGCTGATTCAGCTGCAGGGTCAATGCGCTGCCGGTTTCGCAGCGGTTTCGCTGTTGCTACGCGTAACAGACGCCTGAATTTTAACTTATGAATATTCAAAATGTTGTTAAGTACAAAAAACGTCAAACGTACAATTAGCTATAAGACACCAAAAACGTTAAACGTACAATTAGCTATATTCTAACTTCTGTGCATCAGTAAAGGAAAAGGCAAGAAAAGCCCCATAGGTAATTTTTTAGGCGAGCTCACGTTTTCAGTTATATTCTCTTTACTCTGATTCAATTGGAGCAAGTTTAATACAATAGCAAGCTTTCGTCTCAACTATAAATTGTCATATTCTACAATAAGCTTTTCTAGAATAGAATAGAAACTTTATTTGCTAAAAATGTGAATGAAACATTTAGTATTATCAACATAAATATAGATCTGACACATTTTACCAGTGGCATGGCATGCAAAATTCAAAATCATAACTGACTAAAACTATTTTTAAATCATGCAACACATGAAAATTTAAAATTTTAATTCGTAAGCTAGATATCATTATGGGAGTAAATAAAATAACAACTAATAATGGTTTAGTATTATTTATGGACTTGAAATTCAGTTATTTTCATTTTACGTTATCATTTAAGATTTTGTTAAAAAAGCTTTTACGTTTGACCTTGTTTACCTGTGTGTGGTATGTGGTAATGCTATGCTATGATTGTTTTACCACCAATCGTTATCGTTATATATCACCAAATAACACAGTGGTAAAACGCTAGATATAAAATACTATTTTCATTCAGAACTTAGAACGATACCCTAATCTTTTAATCCCATCGCTAGAAGGCAAAATGCCAATGCTGGCTTTACTGTATGGAAATATTTATTATTCAGTCTCAAGAATTGCTCTTCCATTTTCCTTTTTATGTAATAATCACTGTTCACCGCAGAAGGCCAATAAGGTCACTATTACGACCAAGATCCTTGCCAAGACACTAAATCAAACAAGGCCCAGCATTGAAACAACGAAACGAAAAAAATTTTGCCTCATCGAAATTAGTCTACCCGAGCCCTCAAATCATAATACTAAACCAACTGAAATAGTACAATGACCCTAGTTTAGGCTTTCAATAACAAAAGACACCACTTTGGTCTGTCTTGCGCCATGCACCTCCTGCCAGTCCTCCACCTGGAGTGAGCGCAAGTCCTTCGTGAATTCGTCTTTCCAGCGATACCTGGGACGGCTGGGCGTTGGCCAGTTAGCTATCCCATTTCGTTTCACTACACAATTTCTCCCATTCTTTCGAGGTTTCCGAGCCAGCGAAGTTGGTACGCTTTTATCTCGCTTGATGATATAGCCCTCAAATCATGACATCACGACATCCATTTCAGATTTTTACACCCTTTTCGTCACAACAAAAGCTTCACCGCCAGATTTGCCTGGCTGTTCTGGACTTTACTTGTAGCTAATCAATTATAGATAAAAAATGCTTTTCCCAAGAGACGCCAGACTTTGTTCTCTGTGAGCCCGGTGAGACAAAAGTTTTGGCCTTGATAATAAAATAATATTTCAGGGAAATCCACCAAAAATTTTACTCAATTATTTCACATAAAGTCAGCTTAAAACTCAGTTCATTGTGAAGAAAAGTATTATAGACAAGGTTGAGTGTGAATCTCCATGATTGTGAAAAAAATACCTACTTTAATAACAGTTGCAATATAAATATGCTATACCAAAAACCCACCGTATCATAAAGCGTAAAATTGTATGTTTTTCTGTGTAGCAACAAGCAGTTCTTTGGTTAATGGTTACATATTACGAGTGGTTGTGATCCAGCTGAAAGCCGGCCACGATAGTCCCCTGTATGTTTGGGTAAAATAGTGGCACCTTACCATAGAATAGATAATACTCGTATCTTACTTAAACTTGACACGGACTTTTTGGGACCACTAGAAAAGTTATACTACTAAAACTAAGTTTTTGCAGTAAAAAAAAACGTATCATGTCATTCAAAATCTCGACCCGAAATAATACAAACCGCCGACTTCCGATTGTTTGACAGAAAAATCAAAACACTTGACCTGCTCACAAAAGAATTCCCAGCCAAGATTTATTTCGCCAAAATCCACAACACAAAGGTCCTTTAGCTCCCTTAGCCCCCGATTCCCACCCTCGTCGTTCGCGTCAAATCTTATTATAACCAATAATCGCCTTTGTCGGCTAGTCACAATGCTCCCATAATGGCGCAACTCTCTCAACAATGGACAAAGACCGTTCCGCGGATCATAGACCTGTGGAAAGCAGTGACAAAGGTCGCGCTGTGGACATTATTCTCTCAGACTCATTCTTGCTCGTGTAAATTGTACAACATTCAAACAAATACATTAAAATTGCTTCTGTATTCAAAATAAAAAGGTCATCCCAACGACTCAGTGCCGAGTTTACACCGAACTTTTCAAGAGAAATGTCATGTTTTCACTCTATTATTTTGTTCATGGGAAAGGGCGTTAGCAGACCGCCATTTCAAGAATGAGTCGCCATACATATTTGCAATTTATTTTTATTCGTCGGTAGTTAGAGGCAAAGCAATCAGGCATGGTTTAAAAGCAACTTATTTGACGAGTCTATGTGAGCACAGCTAGATCTCATGCAGGTTGCTACGCCTGCCCATTTTACAGACCACATTTTCAATGACAAACAATTGATTTAAAACCATTTCTTTATGTATATTTTTTTCCTAACCTAACATGAAATAGAAATCTAAAATTGTACAAGCTTTGGTACTGTGCCAGTGTCTATGGTGTACGTTTTTTTCTGAGGCGTTTTTTCCTGAACGCAGCGTTATTTGCCGAACATCCCTGGAGTCTGAACTCTGCGGCATATCAAAAAGAAGGGTTAAGTGCTTCTTTTTTGATTTGTCGGGTAACCAACTCGTTTGCTGAGTGGCTTGTGGATATTTGGACGTGATTCGACCTTCGGAACTCTTTAGTGTGGTTAGTGATTCTGTAATGTTTATATATGGAGTGACGGAGAATTGATAGGTTTGATACCGTTTGAATCTATAGAATGGCCGTTTGGTATGGTGTCTTTTTTTTTGTTATTTTATGTTTCGAAATAATATTGGAACATTATTAAATAATTGCCTATCAGTTTTGTTTTTGAAAAATGAACAGCTGTTTATTCAATTAAATTAATTTCGTATGATTAACCATGAACGACTCGTTCGTGGTCAACACCGAAAACTTTTCAAAATGTCTTTTCCTTTAAGGATTATCTAGAAGTAAATCAAAACTAACCAATTAATCATATTAATTTGTTATAACTATACGAAACAAGAACAATGGCTCTACTTTCCAAAGCGTCAAAGGCTAGATTGTTTTTCACGAAGCATTTTCCATAATGGAAAATATTCCTTTGTCATTGATGAAGAGTGGAAAAATATTTTGTTCATTTCATCGTTAGAACGAGACACAAAAATGTCTGCTCATTCCCCGGAAGAGACCCCGCGGAGGAAATTTTAGACTCCTTCAAGATGTCGTTATGATTTATGAAGCAATGACTCTGAGTTTTACTGGTAGGTATCGTTTTATGAGAAAAATAAAGAGTGTTTTAAGACTTTTTTTTACTTCTTACAGGGTAGTGTTTGACCACAACTGATGTTAAGTGACGACCTGGATTGGGAACTGGCTCTTAAGTGGGGCTACTGAAATACCGCGATAGGAGCTTGGCAAAGTGTAGTGCGATCCAATGTTTGTGGATTTGAGTCTTGCAAATAAACTTGTGAAGGAAAAAATTGTGTAGAGACCATAGCTTGGTGGCTGAGTATTTTCTAGTGCTCGCCTGGCTAGCTACCAGTTTAAGAATCTATCAGTGTGTTCCGACAGCTTCACTCGAAACCCAGTTTCTAAACCAATAAATATTCAATAAGATACATTGTTACACTTTTAAACGTCAAACTTAAAACTAGCTACGCCTGTTCCAACCTCCTTACACCGGCAAAAGAAGGCGTAGCAAGGCTCCACTTTCGACCACTTCATCACATCACGTGCGGTCAAAAGCTTTCCTATAAGATGTAAACAAATCCTAAAACTAGGTATAGCTAAAACTGTTTCCGATAATAGGTCAGATTTTGTAACCTTCGACTTATTTTGCACCCACATCACTCGCCTTTGAGCGGTCATGAAATAATGTCTTGTGGGAAAATAATAGGGTGTAGAGTTATATTTTCTATATTTGCTTAGTAAACCATACCACAGAAACCTGCTTCTGTGAACGTTACTTGTAATAAACTATACATTATTATATATCATGTTAAACCATTGGTTGGCACTGATAATAACAATCCTTAGGAAATCAATTTATCAAAACGCATTTAAAAACTTGGCAAAAAAAAATTCTGCCAGTCAAACTTCGGCCTTCAGAAAAATAATGACATGACATTATTTTTGAAAAAATAAAATAAAAACCAGCCAAGTGTGAATTTGACTTGCACGCGAAGGGTTCCGTACCATTATCTATGAAATCGGCCAAGAATCACGTTTGTTGCATGGTCGAGCCCCTTTAAATATTTATTTTATTCAGTTTTTTAGTATTATTGTTATTATAGCATTATTGCATCATCTGTGAAAATGTCAACTGTCTAACTATCACGGTTCATGAGATACAGCCTGGTGACAGACGGACAGCGGAGTCTTAGTAATGGGTCTCGTTTTACCCTTTGGTTACGGAACCCTAAAAATGAAACATTACACGGAAAAAAGCGTCCGTGCCATCTTGAATAATAAAATGTACCTAACCCCTTGACATTTCAACTTTGTAATTTACACCTGTTAACAAATTCATGTTCAATCATCAACGGGAACGATGTTTTTTCCTGAAGTTCTCCTTTAATATGGAAATTGCATTAATCAAACAGCCCAGTTTGGGCCAAATATAATGGGTTTTTTGCGATTCCATTAACGAGAACCTTTATGGAATCAGGAAGGTATGGAGGTTATGTCGAGTACTATGTTTTGATACTTATGTATTCACTATACAAGAAATCGTTCAACGCTTGATAGAAGAGACGAATGATCAAAGATAGAGTTCAGTGAGTGTTCGGATGGCGAAATCTAGTACAAAATCATACAGGGTGCAAAACAATTATGGGTCCTGGAAAATATTAGATCATTTACATTAAAGAAAACATTATTTTGTTTTAAAAAATAAACGAAATTACATTCATAGACATTGGTAAAATTGGTTGGAAAATTCAGATTTTGTTTCTGCATAGGCCTTAGGGAATAATGACATAGGATAATTTTCTTGCGATAAACATTAGTCCACGTGAGTGAAACCGCAGGGCACAGCTAGTATATTAGTATTATTGAAACTATCGGATAGATAATCGTATAAATGTATGTTCCACGTCGACATGGAAAGTCGATGTGATAGGTATGTAAGTACGCAATTCACAATCCAGCTGACGAAGCCTGCCTGTCATATATTGAAAGATGTTGGCACAGCGTCAAGATCAGAATGGCTAGTGGCTACCTTTCTAGATATAATTACGCAATTTGTTAATTCTATGTTGCTAATTTGTGCCCTAGTTCATTCACTGTGCCACATTGGTCGTCATTTGGAATAGTGTTGTCTCACTATCGATACTTTTATCATCGATAATCTTCCGTCTAAAATAGTATCGATACAATATTTGATGTTAGTACTTTTGGTCGACTATCGACAGTCCTTCTAGATAATTATAATTGCGCTTTTTTTTTCATTTTTGTTGTTAATTTGTGCCCTAGTTCGTTCATTGTGCCACGTTGGGAATAGTGTAGTCTTACTATCGATAATTTTTATCCAAAATAGTATCGATAAAATATTTGATTTTACTAATTTTGGTCGACATTGACAGTCAACTATGTATCCCTCAGCAACGCTAATTTGGAAGAAAACACCGCAGCAATTATAATAGTCAAAATCATTTAGTTCATTAATATCTATTATTTATTAGGCTTGTTCTACATCATACGTTATGTCATTAAGCAGTACTCAATACGGCTGAGTAGGCGCGTCCTATAATTTGGAGACGGTATTGTGACGTCATATATTGACTTGCTTGAACGAGCGTGAAGGCGCCGTGTCACGAGTTTACGCCATTAATCGTTTAGTGAAATCAAGCGAAGGAAATGTTGCCATCTCGAACATACAGGCCTACGTAGGTGGCTGAATAATAAAGATGAAACAATTTAGAATTTGCGTTTATCTCATGTTTGTTATGCAAATTTGTTCATTGTTGTCATAACTCATTAGCATATTATTTTGTTGGCGGAGTTTGCAAGATTAAGGTGGAAATTAGGGTTGAATACAATTTTTTTCTGTAACTATTATTTAATAAATGAGGTCTCCTTTAAAGAGAAAATATTTATGTATTGAAAAAGGTATCAAATCCGCCTCGAAGTTCAGCGCGTGATACCAACCCTTAATATTAGAATCGATTGCTATGTAGTTTCCTCCAATTATATATATTATGACCAGTATTAGGAAATAAAAATTAAATTATCTCGAGGGCTTTCGGGTTTATTTTTTTTTTGCTGACATAACAGGTTTTTTTTAACGTTTTGTTACTCTTTGGCATGCGGCATCTCAATCGTCTGCAGGGTGAGGTACTGAGACCAAGCTCTTAAGATAAAATGATAAAAGACATGAAATTTGAGGAAAAATCCTACTCATTTAAACGGCGTCAAGGCTAAAACACGCCGGAGCAAAATATTTCCTTTCTTTTATTGTGAAAAGAAATTATTGAATTTAGTATTAAATGCTCAGACAAGTAATTCACTGGGCTGAGTAAAAGCGCAATCTTATGATTATGCTATGAGGCAGATTTCAATATTATCTACTCGTAAATACAGTTGAGAATCTTTTGTGATTTAGCTAAATGGATATTTGGAATTGAAATGCGATAATTGATCTGCTCTATCGATACATATAAGAACTAGCTGCGCCCCGCGGTTTCACCAAGGTAACTTATAGGCTATCTTCATTCCAAATTTCATTCAGATCCGTTCAGTAGTTTTTGCGTCAAAGAGTAACAAACATCCATCGTTAGTTCCAAAGAATTACGAAAACTCACTTCACTCTAACATAACTACAAAAGTAAAGTTTGGTTATTGGGCAAAAAATATCGATGCAAGGAAAATATGTCGATATTTTCTTATAAAATCGTCGACATAATTATATCGACTTCAAATTGATAATAATCTATGTATATTTTACAGCACCTACCGATTTCATTATATTTTTAATGGTTTCTTATTTAATGTTGCTAGTAGTGATGTTGGCGTCTTTTGTTATCGGAGGCCAAGACTCACTTTGGGTCGTTGCGCCATCTCGGTTAGTTAGTTAGTAGTGATGCAACAGACATGGACGAAACAAATCACGTGAAAAGTATTTGTTAAAGGGATCGGCAACACCAGTTTTAATACCATAATGAAATTATCTATTTGCTTGTCAAAATAACGATATATCGACATTTTTCACTCGATATTTATTATCGATACGTTAAATATCGATATTTTTTTCTCGTGCCCATCCCTAATTTGACCGATCACCAGGAAGTTCCTCACCCATTTTCCTTAATGGAAACCAAACCCAATTTACCATTTTATTTCAGGACTTACAACATTTGAGACTTTTCAGGCAATTTAGTGATGAGACGAGAAAGTGACTCGTATAAAGTTAAGCGCTGCTTGCCCATTACAGTTTACAATCAATTACAATCATGTCGTTTAGACAAAACGTATTGGTATAAGCTGATAAAACAGCCAGTTGTCACATTTCTCTCTGCTTTGTTTTACAAATATCGTGATATGTTCAATTACTTTATGTTCAATGCTGTTCAATTACGTTCAATTACTGTAATATTGTTGTATGTTATTTTTATTTATATTCCATGTACCATGAGTGTTTTTGTCGCAAATAAACGTAAATTCTATTCTATTCTATATCTTGTTGAAAACTCTATTTCATCAGAATGGAACACAGCTTAAGACAACAAGAGAGAATGTAGCTTCCTATTGGTGAAAAATGTTCAGAACTAGATCAGTAGTCTAACGCCCGATAATCGATCCTAATCCGTTATCCGCGGTTTTGGATCGATATGTCATGTCATAATATGTCATTTTAGTACTACGGCTTGACATATTACTACTAAATTGACATATTTTGATATGACATATCGATCAAAAACCGCGGATAACGGATCAGGATCGATTATTAATTTCAGGCGTAAGAGTTTACCCTGTACACCCAAACAAATAAATCAATCAATCAATTAGTAATAACAATAAAATTGTAAATGTGATCGCGCCAAAAAAATTACCTGCCGGGCGTTTCTTGCCTGTTCTTTTGCCGGCGTAAGGAGGTTGGAACAGGCGTTAAGTTAGACGTTTTAAAGTGATCACAATGTATACTATTGAATAAAGTACTATTGACTATTGACTTTTAACAAATAAATAAATTATCTCCATAACATTCGTATAGATAATAAAACCTTTGTGACACGAACATGTTCTTTGTTTTCCACTAGTTTTAATGTTTGCCCTTATTTTTTGCATGAAGAGATTTATCTTAAGCCCAGTGGGTTGAACCCATCATACGATGTCAAGTCTCTCGAGAGGATATGAAATTTCTCGCCCTGGGCTGAGGGGTCGTTTTACTAACAGCGCGGCTTATTCGGCTATCAGTACAGTACATCGTGGGGTGTCTCGCCCTTTATTCTTTGAAAGAAGAGTAAAAATGACGAAATTTAAGTGCAAAAGTTTTTGAGTAGTTTGTGTGAGAACTCGCCGCTAGTATTTTGGGAAACGATGTTTACCGATTAGATACTTATTTAGGTATTCTACAATAATCTTATTCTTATATATAAATATCCGTTAAAACTCAAAAAGGCTAGACCATCTATCTAGTCGTCTGTAATCCTTCTCGTCCTAAACATCATCATCATCATCGGCCTTTCACGCTCCCACTGTTGGGACTCTGGCCTTCTCTCAGAGAGAGAGAGAGAGTGACAGAGTCCTCCTAAACGGCTTGACACATGTTGATGAAATTTCGTATGGAGACAGTTTGAACCCGGTATATTTTTTATCGCAATGAAACGCAAAACAAAATTGGTGAAACTGAAAAGAGTGAACCGGCAGAAGAAAACCAGCAGGTTATTTTTGGTCGCGATCACATACACAACATTTTTCTTTTTTTTTTACTATTTACAGGGTAGCGTTTGACCACAAGTCACCTGATGTTAAGTGACGATGTGGTCGAAGATGGCGCCACGCTACACCTGGACTGGGAACTGGCTCTCAAGTGTGGCTGCCGGAACACACCGATAGGTGCTTGGCGACAGATTCTTAACAAGAGGGTGGTAGCTAGCCAGGCGAGTACTAGAAAATACCCTACCACCAAGCTATGGTTTCGACACGATGTTTTCCTTCACCGAAAGCTCAAGCTCATTGTAGGATTCGAACCCACGTCCTACGGATCGCAAGCCGACGTCACTACCACTGAGCCATCACCGCTATAAAACAATCTTTATACTAATTGATTGAATTTAGATCGAGTAACCTTTGATACGTTTATTTCTGAGTGGTTTTAATAACCCAGTTTTATCCCGTTATGTTTGAAGTATCGACACGTTGAGTAGGCGTCTGAAATACCTCTTAACGAGTCTCCTTTTCAGCTTACGTAAATACTCAAGACTAATTGATACATACTCTCTCCTACCCAACACTAATTCCTCTCTATCATAAAGAAAGACCAGCTAGCAACCCGCCCCGGTTTTGCATGGATAGGCATGATAATACACGAACAGATTATGATATTTAAAACCTCCTAAACATATTTATTTAATAGGAAACAACGTGTGATTACTTAAAAACGTTAAACTTAAAAGCTAGTTAGCTTGTTCTAACCTCCCTAGACCGGCAATAAACAAGCCTAAAACGTTCGACGGGTCATTTTTTGGGCGCGATCACATTAACAATTTTATATTGATTATTACGAATTGATTGAATTGAAAGTAACTAACTCTAACAAATTTAATTGGAACTAATAATAAATGCACTAATTTAATATTATAAATGCGAAAGTTTGTGTGTGTGTGAATGTTTCTTAACACATATCACCTTAACGTTTTATCTCCACAGAGATTTTCACAGAAACCATGCATTTTCCGGGATAAAAAATAGCTTATATCACTCCTCAGTTCATATATTGCTATGCAAATCATGTTATTCCGTTGCTGCGTGAAAGAAGGACAAATAAACAAACCAACAAACACACTTTCTCATTCATATCGATGTGAAGTAAGGATTAAATGGGACTTGATATGTACTTCAAAAACTTCTCTCTAATTGGATGAAATGAACGATCGACTCTTCAATCAGTTTAATTGATAAAAAGCTTTTGATACGAATGTATCAACAGGAGAAAATAAATACTCGTTTTCACTCTCATCGTCATCATTATCATCACAGTTATCGTTCCCACTGCTGGGACACAGACATTCTCCCAAGCTGAGGCCACACTAACGGGAAATGCTGTTCAATAGCGCGATGATTGACGTTTGACATAAGTGTGGCCACGACATTGGACAGCGGCATTCACATTGGCGTTTGACGTTAGCCGATAATTCAAGTGCATTCACGTTGACCGCTCAAGTGTAACCACTCACATAATAGCGTTAATCATTAATGCAATATTTATCACGAAGATAGGCATTGACATTTCCCTTGACGTTGACCTTAGCGTGGTCCGGGCATCAGAGAGAGTATTGGCTATAACCCACCATTCGGGCCCAGTGCTAGGTGACGGATGCGTTAGTCACTCACTAGCCAGCAGAGTTTTAAGACCACCCAAAGGCCTCCGACATACTCGTAGTCTAATATTATCTACAGTTCACCCAAACCATCAACGGATTCATTCATGTACTGACCAAGTGATTACTGTTAACCTATTACGTTTCCCCGACGTTATTGTTCGTAAGTTAGGCTCTTTTGAACTCTAAACCCCTCTAAAACATAAAAATCCCGTAGGTATCACAGTGTTTGTCATCAAACACCTCCCAAACGGCTTGACCGATGTTCATATTGTTCATGTCATTTTCTGTGTATATTCGTTAGGTCTGAGAATATTAGGTTGTAGGCTATTTTTTATACCCCTAGATAAAAAGGGTGGTCCTCTTAAGATATTTTGTATCGTGATAAAGGTTAGTCCATGCGGGTGAACCCGCGGGATGCCACTAGTCATTAATAGGCTTATCAACTTCTAGAGCCTAATTATCTTCCCTAATTAGAAAAGAGCCTCACGTCACGATACATCCAATATCCTTCACTCAAAACACCGACTCATTTGCCTGCTCTGACCAAACTAATGCCTAATTGGTATACTTGAACAACTCCCGGCAGCCTCACATCGTCGGGAAATCGAGGAAATTGAGCTCCGTGAACAACTCAATTATGGAAGCAAGAACAAACTTCAGAAAAAGCCCGGAAAGTATTTCTATTCGATTAAATCGACTCCTGTCCATCTCGATTGAATATTCATCAATCGTCTGAAGAAAAGTTTGAGTCGGATAATTTTATTGGAAAGAAATTAGGCTGGTTTTGCGGTTTAGTCTACGTAATTAAAAGGCTGGAGTTGATTTCTAGGAATCGTGAAGAAAACAAGTCTCGTCGCATTTCTTTCTTGTGGGTCCCTGCTTTTTCACCCGCGTGGAGAATCCTCCAAGAACAATGCATTTTCCGGGATAAAAATGAACAAAAGAAATTGTAAGTCAAAAAAGCTTTAGTTCAGTCTCTGATCCAAAAATCATCTCTATGCAACTATTTTACGCCCACGATCTCACTAAGAAAACTTGGGAGTTTTAATTTCTACGTGTGTAATCTAACAACAAGAACCATAAAAATATTAACAAAAAAAAAACGACTGTGAAGTTTTCTTATGGATGCTATTGTCAGAACTGGACCAAATTAAGACCACACAGGAAGCACCATGCAGCTTTTAAATGAAAAACGAATCATCAAAATCGGTTCACTGACGAAAGTTCTGAGAAACATAAAAAATAGAATAATATATATAAATTTAAAAAATCCCGAAATCTTAGACCGACTTTCACCAAACATAGTTAAGAACCACCGCAAGGAAACTGGCTTTCAAATGAAAACAAACCGCATCGAAATCGGTCCATCCGTTTGAGAGCTACGATGCCACAGACACACACACAGACAGACAGACATCGACGTCAAACTTATAACACCCCCCTTTTTGAGTCGGGGGTTAAAAATAAAATATAGTCGAATCGAAACCTCCTTCTTCTTTGAAGTTGGTTAAAAGTCAAGACATCAAGTATCATCAATCTAGGGTTGACAATAATAAGTCGATCCACTTCATTAGTTTTTACTCCGTCCATCCTTTGATAAATCAACGATATTTCGAGACGAGGCATTTATACAGGGGCGTGGAATGTCAAAATTTAATACAGCTATAACAATTTAAACGAAGTTCAGACTTATTAATTTACTAAAGGTGTTTTACTCAGTTTAATCAAGTTCATAAATAGATGGATACAGAATTACAGATGCCTCAATTTATTTAGGCAGGGTCTTCACTACTTTATACCAATTAGTGTTGATATTGCTTCCAATATAATTTGCTCTAGATACCTACATATTATACGAAGTTCTATTTTTCAGCGAAATGTATCTAATTAACTTAATAATTAATTGTTACAGATACAACATGTTCCGTCGACTTACTTATTAGAAATTACAACAAATAAAAAAAACTATGAATGTGGTATGTTAGGTACAGACATTTTATTTGAATTAGTCTGACATTTTTTTTTGTAACCTATTATACTGTCCCACTGCTGGGCAAAAGCCTCCCCCAAACAGTTTGACATGATAGTAAGAAATTGTTTAACGTATGTAGTTGTAACATTAAAATAATCAATCAAATCTTAAAAATACCAGAAAACATGGAAATAAAAATCTTAAACATTAGTTAAAGACTGCAAAAAGACGTGCAAACGATTATGTAAATATATATTTTACATACGAATATGTATAAAATACCTCATTTTCCAAAACACTGTAGAAATTATTGCTCAAAAACCGACCTTTCAAAGATTTTTTTAAATTTGTCACCGTCCAATATTTAAACAAAATGTAATCATTGTTACTAATAGAAATGCACATAATAATTATCTATAAACATTTGTTTGTACAATCCTTAGATACTTGCAACAGTCGAACAAAAAGTTCCGTAGTAAAACAAACGCGTTTTTGTTCGCGATGTTTCTTTATGATACACTATTATTATATTATTTAAGTTAACTTACCTCCTTTTAGCGGACAATAACTTAACGAATTAACTTATTTATTAACTCCTGTAAACGAACAAAACTTACCCACTGAATCCGTAAATTGAAACAGCAGTGTAATTCCAAAAAACAACATCATAGCCCACTGCATCACGTTAATTCCGCGACTCATTTTTCACTATAAAAAAATAGCACTGGCCGTCGAGACAACGTTCAGAAAATTCTTTTTCTCATTTTAAAAGTTTCGAATACGCACTTTCGAATTTCGAACGGGGAGCGTTAAGATTCTATCCGCAGTCGGGTGATCACTGCCCGCTCTGACGGTAGGTACGCGAGGACTGAAACCCGAGGACGACGCATGCGCCCTCCACTCACACTTTCCTCACAATGTTCAAGGAAAAACTTGTGTATAATCTGTGACATTTTGCTCAAAGTCCCGACGCGACGTTACCTTCTGTATTTCCTTTTGACAGGTTTCTCGTCCCGCCTTTGACTTGAATGATTCCTTTATTCTTTAGTCTCCACTTATTATTGACTTGTTTTGCTGGAGAGAAAAAAACTGGTGGCCCATTTTGAATGGTTGTTGTTTGGGTGATTTTATTAATTTGTTTTTTGTTTGAAGTGGTAGATTTCAATTTAGGTATTTCTTGTTTTGTTTTGATAAATTGGTGTTCACTAATTGTAATAAAATAAAAATTATAGCTGAAGATTTCAACCAGATTTTCGTTTTTAACGTTCAATTTTATGACATATTTTTCTGGTAGCATTTAACCACAAGTCACAGTCGATTTAAGTTACCCCTGTATATGTTATTATAAAAAGCTACCTTAAAAATTTTTGGACCAGCAGTAGCTGTAAATGAGGCAGGACTTTGAACTTCATAATCACGCTATTTTATTCAACAAATTAAAAACTTTTAGTAATTTCAATGCGCATTTCTATTATAAACCCCTATTTCCTCTACGAAAAATACTTTGATTAACATTCTTGACGTAATAAAGATTTTTTTAAATTACCCACCTTCTTTTGTCCCCACTATTTTTCCTAGCCGTTATCAATCTTCAGTTTCCCATTAATCACAAAACCACAAACATTGAATTCGCATCAGAATTTCTATTATTCGTTTGCAGAAACATTAGCGTCGTACGCGCGGCGGCGGCGGCTAAACACCATCAATCACGCGTGCATATCGCGCCGGTGGCAAATATTAGAGACGTGTCGCTTAGTGTGAGTGGAGTTTGACAAGGCGACTATGAATACGTGGGAACTTTACGTAGCGATAGTTACAGACTTTATGTTTATTATGTAATCGCTGTACCCCGTGGTTTCCCGCGTGGGGTTACCGAGTGACGAGTGCCGAGTGCTGAGTGTCGAGTGTCGAGTACCGAGTACCGCTTGTGGGGTCTGGTCTGCTTTGTTGTGGTCCTGCAACTTGTTAATATTCATGTTCCCATATCCCAATGTGTACAACCAAACAAGAGAAATCTTATTAGTAAAGCTAATTAAAAAATATCGGACCATTAGATGACAAAAAAATGCTTGTGATTTTAGTGAACTTGCTCCAATTCAATCAATTAGTAATAAGAATAAAATTGGCAATGTGATCGCGCCAAAAAAAAGTACCTGCCGGACGCCTGTTTCAACCTCCTTACGCCGGCAAAAGAACAGGCAATTCTTTTGCCGGCGTAAGGAGGTTGAAACAGGCGTAGCTAGTTTTAAGGTGACGTTTTAAAGGGATCACAAGGTATCCTATTGAATACATTTTTTTTTATTTTGATTTTGAGTGTCGAGAGCCAAGTACCGAATACCGAGCGTCGAGTGCCGAGTGCCGAGTGTCGAGTGTCGGTGTCAAATAGACATTGGATATTTATATATAATAAAGAGATTTTCCATGTAATATCGAAGTGCAAGCAATTCAATATTTTCCACAATTGAAATTAAAAAAGGCTGATCATTCAAAGTGAATACAATAAAAGAATCAATTAAAATAGCACAGTAAATAAAATAACTTCGAATACATTTGCACCTTGTGCTAAAAATAAAGTTACGAGGCAATTTATCACGACACCGGAATTTTATTGTGGTATCAAAACGTGCCCGGATGAGTTTACAAGTTGCGAATATTTGAAACAAAGTACCTACCACAGCGGTTTAGTAACATTATTGTTTTCTTCTCGCGAAATTGTTTCAAAGTACAATCCATACATAATAGCGATGGGCGTTACAAAACCTGTAGTCCACGTGGGTGAAATCGCGGGGCGCACCTATTGAATTAATAATGATGGTAATTAAACGCATGTGTGATGGACGTATATGGGTTCTCACACGTTTATTAAAGACAAAAAAACATATATCACTTAAAGTCAGGAGGAATAAAAAATAAGTTTATGGTGTTTTGTTGTACATTCTCTAATGCTAAACTAAGTGTTACAGGTCTAAAACTATTGCTATTCCTGTCTAACCATTTTTATTTTTTTACTTTTTAGTCTTTTGTTACCAAGTCCAATTTATCGGACTCATCAAAAGGAATCATATGAGCCCAAACTCGAGGAGTTTACTAGTAGCCACTGCAGAGATCCCCTACCCACCTTCTGGCTGTATCATCAGACCCTTGTCACCAAGTTCAATCTATTGGGCTCATCAAGACGAATCATATGAGCCCAAACACGAGGGGTTTACTAGTCGCCACTGCAGAGATCCCCTACCCACCTTCCGGTTGCATCATCAGACCCTCGTCATTAAGTTCAATCTATTGGACTCATCAAGACGATTCATATGAGCCCAAACACGAGGGGTTTACTAGTAGCCAGCGCAGAGATGCCCTACCCACCTTCCGACTGCATCATCAGATAAGGTCGATGATACCAAATTATTGCATTGTCACCGAGATTACATACACATACAAAGTTTCAAGTCGATACGACAATAAGAAGTAGGTGAAAATTGACTTCTAAGATTTTATTACATTGTTAGTTAGTTAGTTACAAGTCAAGCTAATAAAAGTGTTTCAAAAAACCGGGAGTTACAAGAAACTATCACTATCACTACTTATTATTAAACAAAGATCACTACTTATTATAAAACAAAGTCCTCCGCGCCGCGTGTCTGTCTGTCTGTTCGCGATAAACTCAAAAACTACTGCACCGATTTTCATGCTGTTTTCACCAATAGATAGAGTGGTTCTCGAGGAAGGTTTTAAGATATAATCTGTCAAGTTTTTGTATACATTGGCTAAAATATAACGATATTTGTTGGTTCGTTCGAGTTAGAAGGGAGGTCCGCGCGGGTAGCAACGCTCGCTTTCGCGGTAGCACCCCGTTCGCACGACTCGCGCGCCACGTGATCGGGACTCGGCGCGGCGCGCGAATTATTATTTATTCGAGCTAGAATGCGGCGTATGTTCGATTTCAGATAATCAATATTATAGCTAATTAGGTCTCTAGACAATCGTTTTCTTATTCTACGATGCAACAACCCGTAAATAATGTCTATTTGCATGGGAATAGGGACTTTATACGGTAACTTTACTAGGAGGGAACGAACTTTACACACAAACACATCACCGCGCTCACTATCTTTTTGTTCATTAGCAAAAATATCTCGCAGTACCTTAAATGCCGGTTGGTGAATACCGTATACGGCGCGCAGGCGCGCGACGGCTTCCTCCCACGTCGCGACTCCGGCGCGGGCGCCGCGCCACCACACGGCGGCTTCGCCCTCCAGCAACATGGGGAGGCTCGCAGCGCGTGCTCGTCGGTCACGTCCGCACACTCCTTGTAGACCTCGACAGCGTCTATGAACGCCTCGAGCACCTCGGCGTCCCGCGATTCACCGTCGAACCGCGCCGTGCACTTCGCGAAGTTCCCGCTGCCTCCGCGGGGCGCGGCGGGCGCGGGCGAGTTCGCCGACGGCGCCGGCGTTGCAGATAGCGATTTTAATGTCTCGATGAGGGTCCTGTTCGTCTCCGCCTGCATTCTGGCGAACGCTTCTATAGCGCCAGCAAACAATCTCTCGGTGTCCACGCTCGTAGAAGCACCGGGGCTGGCGGCGTTCGCCGGGACGGGCGCGGGGACGGGGGCGCCATGGGTGCACGACTCCGCCGCCGAAGCGTAATCTTCCTCGGGGCCGCTTGCGTCAGAACTCATAATTTCGTAGGTTTTCTTACTTAGAACTTGTGAAGCTCGCGTTAATCTTGGCATCGCGAGTTATACCTAAACTTTACGTAAGTTCGAAGCCACAAGTTGGGCAGCCACTTGTAATAGACGTATATGGGTTCTCACACGTTTATTAAAGACAAAAAAACATATATCACTTAAAGTCAGGAGGAGAAACCGGGAGTTACAAGAAACTATATGAGATATTTGAGATGCGCTCGTTTTGCGTGCGGCTCGCGAGGCGACGCTTGGACCACTGATTGGGCGTTGGGCGACTTGACTTGGGCGTTCCGTACAGTCCGTTCCGTACACGCGCGTGACGCGCGCGAGCGCCGCGCCGGCCGCCACAATTGGCGGGAACCGTTGACGGCGGGAAGCGACCGTTACACACGTTTTTAAAGTGTTACATAAAAGTCAACAATAACTATGTCATATGGAATTAACATACATTAAAACAAATAACAATGATTGCAGAAAAAATGAACATACATTTTGTATGTCTTAGTCTCGTTCTTTAAAACGAAACCGTCTTTATTGGCTATTGCATGAACGCCGAATAGAATAAAGATTGCGAAAGCTCAAGCTCATTGTAGGACTCGAACCCACGTCATACGAATCGCAAGTCGATGTCACTACCACTGAGAAATCATCGCTATAAAACCTGTGACTTAATATGTTACGTGTGGATTTGCCATCGCTCAAAACGGTGAAGGTAAACATCGTGAGGAAACCGGCATGCCCAGGAACCAAAACATTGATGATGTTAAAACAAGGGGTAGAAACCCATCGTCCACGCCAATTCAAGCCATCGCTTGAGACCCTAAGGTGCCGGTGCCCAAGCCTATTTTGGCGGAGGAACCCCTTGTGCATATGATTCTTTGAGTATAGTCAACAATAAAAGATGATCATACTCGATTTTCCGAATGCGTCTTAGATCAGTAATGTTTGTTTTTAAAAGGTAACTAACTAACTAACTAACTAACTAACAATGTAATCAAATCTTAGAAGTCAATTTTCACCTACTTCTAATAGTCGTATCGACTTGAAACTTTGTATGTGTATGTAATCTCGGTGACAATGCAATAATTTGGTATCATCGACCTGATCTGATGATGCAGCCGGAAGGTGGGTAGGGCATCTCTGCCGTGGCTTCTAGTAAACCCCTCGTGTTTGGGCTCATATGATTTGTCTTGATGAGCCCAATAGATTGAACTTGGTGACGAGGGTCTGATGATGCAACCGGAAGGTGGGTAGGGGATCTCTGCAGTGGCTACTAGTAAACTCCTCGTGTTTGGGCTCATATGATTCGTCTTGATGAGTCTAATAGATTGAACTTGGTAGCAAAAGACTAAAAAGTAAAAAAATAAAAATATATAGTTTAAAAAACTAAAAAAAACACTTTAAAAACGCACTGAAAAATATAAAATAATAAAATTGACTTGTATTACTTACGATATAATGGTTAATTCAAAAAGTGTGGAGCGCTTCTTTTACTGGGTAAATAAAAATACACAAAACCAAAAAGCGCTCCACACTTTTTGAATTAACCATTATATCGTAACTAATACAAGTCAATTTAATTATTTTATATTTTTCAGTGCGTTTTTAAAGTGTTTTTTTTAGTTTTTTTAAACTATATATTTTTTACAACTTACACAGTTACGTCTGACCACAATACAACACAACTGATATTAAGTGATGATTCAGGCGAAGATTGGTGTTTAAGATGATAAAGAAAATCGAAAAATGTGTTCTTGTTTAGCGACAAGCAAAATAACCTTCATAAAAAAGCAAAAAGGCAGAGCGTCTCTAGTTTTATTGATTTACGATCTCAAAGCACATGTTTACACGTCATATTATAAAGTACTTACAAAACATATTAATGAAGAACAAAGATAATACTTTAACATAATGTTGAACAAGCGATCTTGTTTGATGGGAAATTGCTTCTGCGAACCACTTCGGGCTTGCGATTGATATTGCGTCCACAGATTTAGCTGTACCTTCATTTGATAACAGGATCGGAGCTACAGAGTCAACACAATATCGTGTGTAAAGGAAAGCTTGTTTTGTATATTAATAACAGGCGGATGTTAGCTGTTAACCTATTTTATTCTATTTTGTCTATAAAACTGTAGCACAGTTATTTTCGTTGCTGAAGTGAAAATCGTGGGAGTGACTGCGGAGATTCTCAGCTAGTAGGTTGTTACTGAAAAATAATGATTTTGAAATTTGACAGATTGTTTGAGTCTGTGCAGAAAATGACGTTCAAATCGTCTTTGAGAATTGAACTTACGTACCATGCATTTGAAGTATGAAATATGTACTTTCGACAATTTTGTATGCGACTAGTTGGACGTGCAGTTATCATTACCATTATTATCATCAGCCTGTTTCACTCCACTGCTGGACATAGGCCTCTCCCAAGGTACGCCACTAAACCCAGTCTTCAACTACTGCCAGCCACTCGGCGCAAGTCGTCGCTCCACCTTGTCGCAGGACGTCCTACACTACGTTTGCCAAGTCGCGGTCTCCACTCTAGAACGCGTCTACCCCAACAGTCGTCGGTTCTGTGGCTTATACATATGATCAGCCCACTGCCACTTCAGCTTGCTAATTCGGTTGACTATGTCTGTGAATTTAGTTCTTTGTCAGATTACGTCATTTATCATTGCCAATACAGGTGTAGCGTGACGCTACCTTCAACCACATCGTCACACTTGACCTGCGGTCAAACGTTGCCCTCGGACACCCTGGTCCCACGGTAAGTTGTCTGGTCTGGATCAGGTTGATTTGATGTATAATGAACCTTAGGAACCATCAAACGCACACGCACATCGTCAGAAAGCCACAGACAGGGTGGGTGTATTTAACGTTCACCGTGTCTGGTCTGAAAAGAGGCCAGCCGTAGGAATCCATCTTAAATAGTAAAAAAAACAAGCCTTAGGATCGAACAAAAGAAATACGTCTATTTTCCAGCCCTAAAATAATAAAACATGAAACCAAATCCAAAACGACGGCAGCTTTGGAAACGAGACCTAATGTATTAGTATTCGAGACGACGACTCTCATGTTATTGTGGTTTGTTTATCGACAAATTTCTCATTGTAAATATACCTGGCGCAGACGAAACGTACTGATTTCTGTTTGTTCTCGATCCCTTTTTCGTTGCGGCCCTTCAAGGTCCGTCCAATCAATCGGTCGGGTTTGACAATTCTTTTGGGCCACTGCCTCGGAGACATGAGGAGAATGACGACGAGTAGGTATGCTTGGAATATTGGTTCTTTTACAAGCATTGCCAGTTTTTAGGGTACCGTACATTATATTTCTGACATCGTGCAATGTCGTATTTGTTGATGTGTGATACTTTTTGTCCATGTCCTTGTATTTTGCGATATTGTATTGTGTATGTCAAAAAAAAAAAACATATTTTATTTCATTTATATTTCTTGAATAAATAACCCTTATTGGATCACTCTCATGTTTGTCTATCTGTTAGTCACTGCGTGTTTTTTTCCGAACCTACTGAACACTGTCTTATAATAAAGATTTAGTTGGTAACATAATCAGGGACGTTTAGTGTCAATAACGGAATTCTTATTGGTGGTTAATTTTAAGGAGCAATTATGAAAGGCTTATTACGGAAGTTTTTTTTGATATAAAACCATTAAAACAACCCAGCAAAAATAAGAAGTGTTGGACCTTAGTTCAATTCACGGTCTCACATAAAACGAAATGATACGGAACTCTTTTCACGCGAGTTCGACTCGCACTTGGTGTTTTTCGTAGTAGGTATCATTGTTAAAGAGCTCGTCTAAATCAGGATTCGACTCTGGTATACTAATCTCGGCATGAACTTTTGTTAGGGTTTGGTAATTTTGTATTAATAATTAATGCCGATTCGATTTATATAAATTATTATCTGTGGTAGTTCGATGATGGGCCGATTCAATTTGCGTAAATTATTATCTGTGGCCGCTCTGTGACGGACCGAGTCGATTTCATTAAATTATCTGTGGCAGCCCCATGATCGAACGATAGCGTCAGCCAATCAGGGAGGCTAATTCAAAAGCGCGGGAATTGTACATCGACGGTGATTGGCTGACGCTAGACCTATCAGTGAGCTCGATTGGTGGGGAAAGTGAGGATAAAATGACCGGTCACACGACTCAGGGGATTATTCTGTTGGAGAGCGCTAATCGGAGAAGTGTATTGAAGTGTATTGTTGGGAGAAATACAGTGTTGAAATTGGAAGCCAACCTCTTATTTCACCGTCTATCTGCAGAACGTTGGTCTAGTCTTACACTTTCTACGTTGTAATATCTTTTTTTTGAAATTTTCACTAGTTTTTATTCAGTTGAATCAACTGGGCTGAAATCGCTCAAGATAGAGAAGAGTGGCGCTCTTTCGTTTCGGAGGCCAAGACACACTTTGGGTCGCTGAGCCATCGGAGTTAGTTGGTTAGTTTATTCAGTTGAATGTGAAAAAATAACCCTGTCTGTCTTTGTTACCTTTTCACTTGAACCCTGGAGATAATCCCTGGAATCCTACAATGAGCTTGAGCTTTCGGTGAAGGAAAACATCGTGATGAAACCATAGCTTGGTGGTAGGGTATTTTCTAGTACTCGCCTGGCTAGCTACCACCCTCTTGTTAAGAATCTGTCGCCAAGCACCTATCGGTGTGTTCCGGCAGCCTCATTTGAGAGCCAGTTCCCAGTCCAGGTGTAGCGTGGCGCCATCTTCGACCACATCGTCATTTAACATCAGGTAACTTGTGGTCAAACGCTACCCTGTAAACAGTAAAAAAAAAAAAAAATCGCTATGTGTGAAACCGCGGGGAACAGTTAGTAACAATAATGAGTATTTTTCGTAGGTTCTTATTTTTTGCTCAAACGAATGGTTCAGGTTACAACTTGCACCAATTAACATATCTCTAAATGAACTAATCATTTATAACATCCCAACCACCAGCGCTCTACTTCGAAACGTTTGTAATTGCATCTGCTAAAATTAATTACCTTGCAGTGTTTCCATTTTAGTTTAGTACCAATTTGTGTACTGTTGCTTAACAGAATTGACACGAGGACATGCACACTCACACCTACATAATAATAAACTCACACAAACACACACTTTACACACAATGATCACAAAATGAATTCATATTTACTTTAATGTTATAATTGTGAAAGTACCTGTTTGTTTGTTTCATGACTACAACGCTGAACCATTTATAATGAAATTTACTATGAATATAGTTCGGACCCTGACATATAATTAGAATAATTTTAAAAATATAAATAAACTGGTTCATATGGGCGAAACCATAGGACATCGTTAGTTTATACTTAACATTCAATCAATCAATCATTTATTTGACAGAATCATCATCAGCCGGAAGAAGTCCACTGCTGAACATAGGCCTCCCCCCTTGAACGCCACCATGAACGGCTATTAGCTATTTGCATCCATCTACTCCCTGCTAACAATGTCGTCGGTCCACCTAGTGGGGGGCCTACCTACAGAACGTCTTCCGGTTCGTGGTCGACACTCGAGAACCTTTCTTCCCCATCGGTTATCGGTTCGTCGAGCGATGTGGCCTGCCCATTGCCACTACAACTTGCAGATTCTGAGAGCTATGTCGGTGACCTTGGTTCTTCGGCGAATTTCCTCATTTCGGATTCTATCACGCAAAGAAACTCCAAGCATAGCTCTCTCCATGGCTCGTTGTGTGACTCTGAGCTTATTCAAAAGGCCAACAGTCAAAGACCACGTCTCAGTACCATAAGTCATCACTGGCAACACACACTGCTGAAAGACTTTCGTCTTGAGGCTCTGAGGAATGGTGACAGAATACAAGTTTGTATATATAGAGATCATAAATTGTATTAATTGTAGGCACATTGCATTCGGTCTGCAAGCTAGGCAGTCAATAATTATAATATTAATATGTCATTAGATAGTTATATTCAATACAAATGCGAAAGTAACTCTGCATGTGTGTTTGTCGCCTCTTCACAACTAAACATTTGAACCGATCTTAAGGCCCTGCCATACGCTGTTGACCTTGCTTGATCAGGTGAAAGCATCCCGCACTGACTTTATGGGAGACAGACGTGGAGATTTGCGAGTATGAAATACGTAAAAAATTCGCAAAAAATTATTAAAGCAGTATTTTCAAAATATAGCCTGATGGTGTTTTGGGTATTATATTTTTTAATACGCTGATGGTATTGACAAGTCTTTTGCATATATAGTTTAGGAGTAAGATAGTATTAAACTTTTAGAAAATGGGGCAATTTGCACATTTTTTTTCAATATATTATTATATTTTTTGAAGGAAGGTGAAGGTGTTCTGCTAATGTATCAAGTAGATAAACATATATTTTTATTAGATTTTCTTTAGACCAAAATTATACATAGAGATAGTTTTCATTAACCCCGTTTTTCAGCTTAGTTTGGGAACCAGCGCCTTAATGAAATTTGATGTAGAGAGAGTTCAAACTTTTAAAAAGAACATAAGAACTTTTTATCACGATAAACTGTTACTTATCCACATGGGATCACAAGTGTCCAATAAAGTGCATTTAATTTAACCTCAATCTCAACTATTATTGTTCTAGTTTGAGCTAAAACATACCTATAATTGTTAATTGTAGGACAGATACCACCTGTCTGCGGCCGAAATGTATTGTTCATTAAATTTATTGGGCTATAGTTAATTGAACTTGGGTCGTTGGACCTTCGACATGACCTTTGTAGATATTGATTGCTCATTAACATTTTGAGTTGAAAATTAATCCAATGTGGATTCTAGATTGTATCAATCTATGAATGGGGTAATAAAGAGGCTAACTTGTCAAAGTTAGTGGTTTCGAATCCTACAATGAGCTTGAGCTTTCGGTGAAGGAAAACATGGTGATGACACCATAGCTTGGTGGTAGGGCATTTGCAAGTGCCCGCCTGGCTACTACCCTCAAGTTATTAGTATGTCACCAAGCACCTATCGCTGTCTCACTTGAGAGCCAGTTCCCACTCCAAGTGTGCATGGTGATGCCACATTCACCCACATTGTCACTTAGCATCAGGTGACTTGTGGTCAAAAACTACTACGTATAAAAAATTTAATATGTTCCGCTTAGCACGAGTATGATACTCAATCCATAAGTTCATTGGAAGATATTGCTATTTATACAACATGCCCATCTTACTAGCTGTTCCTGACTGCGTTGACTACGTTTTAGCGTAATAACAAAAATCCTACATCTTACCTCAGGGTAAAACTGTCTCCACACCAAATCAGTTCAGCAGTTAAGGCGTGAAAAGGTAATTAACAAACAAACACATTGTTTTTTTTTGTGATATTTTAGTTGTATTAAAACCTATGCTGCTATTTAAATCCAACAGATCATGAAAATGAAAATTGGCCCGACTTTTCATAAATTTAGAGTATCCAATAAAATCAGCCGTCACCCAAAAATGCCTACAACACCGCACCCTCACGGAGGGCACAAAATCCCAACTCAAGTTGTCGGCGAAGTCGAATCATTAACGCTTGGACGCTCGAATTAATGCTAACCCAAAGCGGTATCGCAAATTAAGAGAACTCGCCTGTTATGCCAGAAGACCCGTTGTTAGCAAATGTTCGTAAATCATAAACTTTTTGTAAGCAATTACCATAAATTCACGGTGTTGTAACGGCAAATTACCGAGCGGTTCGGTTGTCTTGAATATTTGTGTTGGTAAATAATTATATAAATATATATAAGACTATGGCTAACGCTGGTCGGATGTCCTGGATACCGCTAGAAGGACGCGGTGGATGCGGACCTACGCGAACTCCAGACTCTGAACTGGGCTGAAATCACTCAAGATAGGGAAGAGAGGCGCTCTCTCGTTTAGGAGGCCAAGACACACTTTAGGTCGCTGAGCCATAATCATCTTCCTGTATCAGTCTACAGCTGGACCAGCCTGACCTATGTCTCAGCATTACGATCGTAGTAGTCTGATGATGAATTGTTGAACAGATATTTTCCTACAATTTATTTAATTTCATTCGAACAACGCATGTTTTTAAATCCACGCGAACATAAACCTTGTTGTTTTATAGTCCATTTCCATTCCCTGTTCATCAAAACAGCTGTCATTTTTAAAACACTTTTATTAGCTTGACTTGTTGTTGTTCATGTACTAGCAGTGCCTCGCGGTCGTCCCTTATCTTGCAGAAGCTACAAAATTTGTTCGAGATAAAAAGTATCACTTAAGGACTCGCCTCGCGGTTATCTCATTATCAGAAACTATTTTTTGCCATCGTTCAAAACGGTGGAGGAAAAGATTGGGAGGAAACTGGCATGGCCAAGAGCTTAGTACATTCAAGGGCATGCGACATCTGCCAACCCGCCCTGGGCCAGCGTGGTGGATAACGGCACATTCTGTTATTATGAGAGAAGGCCTCAGTCACAGTAGTAGGAACGGAATAGGCTGATAATGAATTTTTAAAAAAAGTGTTTCATCCTATACCAGACCTTAGAGTATGAAAATCTATAAAATTGAGTTGTAACAAACATACACACATACGGTTCCAGGGAGGGAGTGCGGAGAGTTAGGGGGGGGGGGGTTCCGGAAAGGCTTGAGAACTAACTCTATTTTCGTTAGGTTAGGTTAATTCATACATTTTTTTTTATATTTGCACTAAATTCTAATTAGCTCAATTTCTTTTAATGTAAATACATCCCCTTCCCCCAAACTCGTTACCTGCGACCGCACCTGCACACGCACACACACAAACGTTCACATTTACAATATAACTGTAGGCCTATTGTTAAATGTGCAGCGAACAGTGTTTGCTCGCGCGTGAAACTATCGGATTTATTCGCTTTGCATATTTTATTTACGAGAGGTTTCCCGTTGCATTCCGACTGTTGATCTAGTGCTTCTCTTCGTAAGTTTATATTCCATGCAAAAGTTAGTGAAATATTACGTTTTGTTTTTGAGATATTTTTTATGTAATAAACTAACGGAAATGTTAAATTATGATCACACCAATGCGCATTTTTGAATAAGCTCAGAGTCACACAACGAGCCATGGAGAGAGCCATGCCATGGGGTTTTTTTTCGTGATAAAATATGAAACGAGGAAATTTCGCCAAAAAACTAAAATCACCGACATAGCTATCAGAATTTGCGAGTTGAAGTGGCAATGGGCAGGCGACAACGATCGACGAACCGATAACCGATGAGAAAGAAAGGTTCTCGAGTGGCGACCACAAACCGGAAGGCGTTGGCGACGGATCAGCGTGAACTATGGGGATGCGCTGTTGTTTTACTAGTTTTAGCGCATGCGTTATTGCATGCGCTTCACGCATACATCAGACGAAAAGATGGACATAAATTGCATACTTTTAGAGTCTTTTTATTTCTTTATTTTTGGAATTTACCAACCCGCTACCCCATAGCTAGGTGGTAAAGTGCTGACTACTGCTCGCCTAGCTACCTACTAGCCTCAAAAATCTGTCATCAAGCATCTTTAGGTGTATTCCGGCAGCCTCACTTGAGAGCCAGTTGTTAATCCAGATCGCGTCATCACAAAATAAATATTGTTAATTTTAATCTTGGTCTTAAATAAATCAATAAAATAATTTGAATAGAACAAAGTTAGAAGTAGTAAATCTGCACACATATAAATAACAAAGTGGGTTTGATTGTTTTACCTCACGAGCAAACGGATTAAAGATCGACGGGATTTTTCGCATAGTTTGTTTGCCGAAGAGTGGTAAGCTACTTTTTACCCCAAAAACCTCTGAAAGAAGGACAACGAGGCGCAGCTAGTGAAACTATAAATTAAACATCTCCCAATTCACCTGCCTATTGCGTGAGTTATGTTGTGTGACCGTTACTGAGATATTGTCCGGGGATTTATTGTGGCTATTGTTGTTTCACCACGAAATGCCCCGGGCGACCACTGACGGACCATTGATCGGGAACGGAAACGAAACGGGAAAGTATTGGCTTTTTGTGTTGTGTAGGATAGCTAAGGATGTTTGTAGCACTTTCTAAAATACCAAATAGGTATTGGTTTCTATACAGCGATGGTGGCAGAACGGAAAAGTACTATGTGCCTTACAGGCACCGATACTAAGTTCGAATCCTCTCGGCCCCGTACATATGACTTAATAAGTAGGTAATGGGTAGATTTTATGATGCTCAAAACGGTGAAAGATAATTTTCCCAGGGTTTATTTATCGAGAGCTGTTCAGCAATATTTTTATGGAAAAAATCACGTGAATCTAATGCTTTGTTGTTCCATGGAAGTAAGACAATATAATACACTTTCGCATTTATATAGTGAAGTGTGAAGATAGATTTAGTACCTAATCCTAATTTCAAGATCCAAAATAACATACGTTGTTTATTTGTGAGAGCTTCTGAATGAATAATTCCTTCAGCTGCCATTCGTATCTCACTGTGATCGCAAATTATAATAAGATTTGTATAATGTGTAGTTACAAGCGCCAAGGATAAGTTAGAATTACGGAAAGATTGACTAAATTTACTTCCTAATTAGAAATCAAAACATTTGAAGCCTAATAAAACAAAATATCATTATATTAAGGTTCATTATGAAATATCAGAATATTTGTTTCTCGGTTAGTAATAAGAGAAAAGCGATCACGCCCAAAAAATTACCAGCCGGGCGTTTCTTGCCTGTTCTTTTGCCAGTGTAAGGAGATTGAAACAGGCGTAGCTAGTTTCAAGTTTGACGTTTTAATGTAGTACGTTGTTTAAATATATGTCGCCGCTTTGGCAATTTTTCGATTGGCAAGAAATGTGTCCGGCTGTCACACTGTCGTCTCCAAAAGTCATGCGTCATCTGACAGTGGACGTTCTACCCTACGCGGGCCCGAAAACAACTACGAGCGAGGGTAGATGATAAAGATTACATATTCAGAGAGTGGAGGTGATCAGACTGCATCGCACAGAACGTATTGCGTGCTCAGCGGAGTGCGGTTAGCGAAACTAGGAATTTTGTCGCCATGGTTGATGGATTTGCTGATTGTAGTTGGGTTGTAATGGACAATTGTTCTATTCATTCTCCTAGCCTGATAACATCACGCTTACCTGCATCCTGACACTGATGTTAAAGCTCTTTAGTCGAGGTTCCAGACACTTCTGATATTTATAGCACCGCAATCACTGCTAGTGCCTATATATACCACAAAATAAGGCAGTTTACAAGTCTGGCTTTAAATAATAAACAAGTTAATGACATTGTTGAGGTCGAGGATCTCGCTTGAACTAGACTGGCTGTTGAGAGAAGTGAATGGCATGAAAAAAGAAACCCTTTAACTAACTGTGACGAGGAAGGTTGATGAACGAGGAACTTAAACAATGGAATCGAATTAATCTTCCTTAGACCTTCTCCAAGGAACATTCTTAAACACAACAAGACAAATAACTCTTACTTAGCGATGAAAGGTCGGTGGTATTGACATCGGCTTGAGACCCGTGGGTCATTGGTTCAGATCCAGTAATGAACTTCGGCTGTCGGACGTAGTACTATATCTCTTCGAGCTTTCGACGAAGCAAATAGATCCTTGGTGGTAAGGCAGTTTCTCCTACTTGCTTGCCTAGCTACCACTCTTAGGGCGTCCTTAATCATCTTAGTAACAAGTCCCTTATAAGCTACTCGACGCTTAAAGCTCCCCGTAATTATTTGTGTTTACAAATTTCACTATGTTTACGTCGTTAATGTCAGTTAAAAGAAATCAGAAATAATCAATTTATTGGTAAAAATATTTTACGTGTTAAAAATTAGCTGTATACAAAAGTATGTTTAAACAAAATTTTAAAAACAATGACATATTCATTACGAAATAATGACAAAGTCGCACAATTTTGGGTAAATATTCATTTAAATCGTAGAACGCCTACTCCACGAGCCATGCTTTTAATTTTAATTCAAATGACATGAAACTAGCTGCCCCTGTTATATGCCCCGGTAGCTGAATGTAGAGTTGCGGGGATCCAAATATCTGGAAGGAAATGGAGTAGACCTTTGCCCAGCTGTGGGACGGCATAAGCAAAGTAAAAAAATAACAACTATTATGATAATATTATATACTGTAAATATGCCCATATTTACAGTATATAATATTACTACATCTTAGTAAACTTCCGCAATAAAATCTATATGCTAATACACGTAAAGAGGCAGTACTTTGTAAAGATTCATAAACTGTACGCCATAAAAGAGTCGCGAATGGTTCCCGAACGGTTGTTTTCAGTGCTTCTGAAACTGCCAGTGTCGTAAGCCGCAGCGGGAGGGGGAAGTTTTTCAGTACGAGCGGCAAAGCTCAACTGAGTACTAAGTACAATTTAGTATAATCTTATTGGCGAGCCGCGTTGTTTGTTGCTGGTAGCACCATGAGTTTTGCGAGAGAACGGGGATTGATTATTAAGATTGGATTTGACGAATTATTTGTATTGAAAATCAAAATTAGACGTCAAGCATACAACTAGCTACGCCTTTTCTGATTATGCCAAAAGAACATCGGTCCTAGCCAAGGTTCATTCTACAGCATGTGATCACGTTAAAACGTCAAACTTCCTCCTTACGCCGGCAAAAGAACAGGCAAGAAACGCCCGGCAGGTAATGTTTTGGGCGCGATGACATTTACAATTTCATTCTCATTTATAATTGGTTGAATTGGAGCAAATTCACTACAATCTGTACAAGCTTTTCTGCTATCTAAATAGTCTGGTATTTTATATAAACTGTCACGATGACTAAATCGAGATGAATCTTGGAAAAAACATTTTTGTTGATAATTTTTTTATAATGTAATGTGATGACTGGCCACCCTACAACTGGACAAAACTCCCGGAACAACAGGCGCGTCACAACTCCAGTAACAAGGATTAATTCTACCACAAATGCATCTCTGCATCCCTTCTAGTGCAGATTCGTAATTTACGCAGTACATAAGATCGTGCGGATGTGCGGATTTGCCATCGCTCAAAACGGTGAAGGAAAACATCGTGAGGAAACCAGCATATCCAAGAACTGCAACATTCAAGGGCATGCGACATCTACCAACCCACACTGGGCCAGCGTGGTAGATTACAATTACAGCCCATACTCTCTCTCTGAGAGAAGGTGAAGTCCCTGCAGTGGGAACGTGAAACGCTGATAATGATGATGAAGGTCGTGCGTTTGTGTCTAACTATTTTTAAGACATTAATGGCTCTTGCAATATTTGATTTTAAAATGCTTACTTGTATTTACCTAGCTAGTTTTGCAAATAACGTAGGTATACTATTTTTTATTTTTTTTTTTCATACAGGGTAGTTTTTGACCACAAATCACCTGATATAGACTGCACATATCGACATTTATCGAAGTAAAAGGTGGCGCAACGCTATACCTAGATTGGGAACTGGCTCTCAAGTGGAGCTGCCGGGGCTGCCTCATTTTTAAGCCAGTTGTCAGTCCAGGTGTAGTGTGGTGCCACGATTGACCTCGTCGTTATTTAACAGACCTATCTTTTGAGATGCAAAAAAGGTAAGTAGCTGTCTAAAAGTTACACTGCACCCAGTGCCCTCCCCGTTCCAGTGTAAACTTGCTTTGTTTCACAAACTTGCCCCGTTTGTCGGCGCCTTAATGTTGCATGGTTGTGGCTAATAGCTTGTTAGGACATACGGTATTTAGCCTTGTACTACTAGTTTGGTTACAAATGTGTTGCTGAAGTTTACGTTGGCATTATGTTATAGTTTCTAATGTGTATGTGTTGCGAACAGGTTGCAGTTTGCAGATCTCGAAGGTTTGCTGAAAATATTTCTCCGGTTTGTTTACTTAGGCTGGTATTCTAAAATGACGTTCAAGTGTTGATTAATGATTTGAACAAGCAAGAAACGCCGGCAGTTAATTTTTCTGGCACGATCACATTGACTATTTTATTCTTATTATTGATTGAATTGGAGTAAGTTCACTAAGGCCAGTTTTCGCCCATTACAAAATAACAATAATGGCCCATATTTCAAAGATATTTCAAGGAGTACATTTCATCCTTCCCTAATTATCTTTAATCCTAAAAAGATCCTTAAGTGTTTGTTACGGCCTACTTACCGCCTCACTGTACATACAGACTACAAAAGAAAAGTTATCAGTTGTTGTGGTGTTGTTGTGTTGTAGTTGTTAGTTGTTTATTAGTTAGTTAGTTAGTTAGGTGTTATGAATAAATAATTTGTATTTGTATTTGTATTTGTATCAAATATTCACAACAAAACTTCCGATTCTGTGACTCCACAAGTAGTCGTTTGACCTTTCGATGTGACTTCGAAAGGTCAATTGACTATTTTTATATTAGTAGCGTTTTTGTTTTTAGTTTGTTTTCCTATTGTACAGACAGCGACAAAAGTTGCTGAGTATGCCATTTTTTTTTCAATCTTCTTCTTTATACCTAATATAAGAATCAAAGTCCTGACTGACTGATATCAACGCACTGCCTATACCGCTTATCGTAGATACTTGAAATTTGGAGGGTGTGTTTGTCTTGATACATAGGGGTGCATTAAGAAAAGGTTTTTTGAAATGCAACCCCTAAGGTGGTAAAAATGGGAAACTGTAGCCCGTGCGGGAGAAACCGCGGGGAACAGCTACTGTTACTAATATTATAAGCGTGAAAGTTTGTAAGTATGGACGGATGGATGTTTGTTACTCTTTCACGCAAAAACTACTGAACGGATCTGAATGAAATTTGGAATGGAGATAGCTTATACCTTAGATTAACACACAGGCTACTTTTCATCCCAGAAAAAGGTTCCTGCGGGATAACGGGAAGACGCGGGTGAAACCACGGGACGCAACTAGTTTTATAGCGATGATGGCTCAGTGGTAGTGACGTCGGCTTGCGATCCGTAGGACGTGGGTTCGAATCCTACAATGAGCTTGAGCTTTCGGTGAAGGAAAACATCGTGATGAAACCATAGCTTGGTGGTAGGGTATTTTCGGGTATTTTCTAGTACTCGCCTGGCTAGCTACCACCCTCTTGTTAAGAATCTGTCGCCAAGCACCTATCGGTGTGTTCCGGCAGTCTCACTTGAGAGCCAGTTCCCAGTCCAGGTGTAGCGTGGCGCCATCTTCGACCACATCGTCACTTAACATCAGGTGGCTTGTGGTCAAACGCTACACTGTAAAAAGTAAAAAAAAAAAGTTATGTTATACATTTTGGAGACCAAACGTGCTGACCTTTTTTATTTTTTCACAGTCAATTGAGAGCATAGATCTCTATCTATACCATAACCCGAATGTTTTGATCAGATAAGTGAAGGAAGGTCTCAAACAACCACAAGTTTGGACGTAACTTTACCTTCTGGTAAGAAGTTTGATATTAGTTCTAATATTACTTTTGGGTTGTACAAACTTAATATTATTCCATTTGCTTGTCTAACATTGTACCTAGAAACGGCCTAATAATAGCTTTATTAGTTGGTTTTGATAGTATTATTTTCATCTGTACTTTATTACACTAATAGTATGATTGTGAAAGTTTGAATGAAATCTCAGTGTATGTTTGTTACTTCTTCACGCTTAAACGGCTCAAGGGATTAGAATAAAATTTGGAACGGACATAGTTTATACACCCTAATTTATCACATAATAAAAAACTTCGCTAGAGTGGCAGGTAGCCGATGGATGCAAATGGGTAATAGCCGTTTATGGTGGCGTTCAAAAGGGGAGGCCCTTGTTCAGCAGTGGACTTGTACCGGCTGATGATGATGATAATGAAAAAAAACGGAAAACAATAAAAAAGTTTTGTTGACGGAAAACATTGTGATCAAACCATAGCTTAGTTGTAGGGCAATTTCTAGAGTTCGCTTGACTAGCCACTACTTAAGTTAGAAATCTGTTGCCAAGCACCTATTGGTGTAGCGTGGCGCCACCTTTGACCACATCAGGTGACTTGTGGTCAAACGCCGCCCTGTAAAATTAAAGTAAAAACATTTTTATCGCAGGAAAAGGGTCTAGCGGGTAAGCGGGAAGAAAGCGAATCTAAAGCGAAGTGTGGTTAGTTCCTTCACTATAGCTAGTTGATTTATACATCTGACAGACATGTTTGTTACTGTCAAGCCTAATCTATATGTCACAGCTATGTTTCGGCTCATAGTAAATGAGTGGAGGGCTTTCAGCTTATCTCGTGAAACACTTCGGATGTCGTCGGGGAGTTCCGCCGATTCCATGGAGGTAACTTGAAGGGGAGGTTATCTTAGCATGGCGTGCCATCGTCATAGATCACTGTAATGGGAGGGGTCGCGACCCTTGCAGGAAGGATAACGATGCACGGAAGTTAAAAGTAGCTTAGGTTAAGTGAACATACGTGTGCCTTATGCTTGTGTGTGTGGGTGTATGGTGGGTGTTTATGCGTTGA
The DNA here is from genome assembly GCA_931315375.2 of Opisthograptis luteolata. NCBI lineage: Eukaryota > Metazoa > Arthropoda > Insecta > Lepidoptera > Geometridae > Opisthograptis > Opisthograptis luteolata. The sequence continues at coordinate 13,145,463 of OV928043.1, forward strand.
ATCCTACTAATTATTATAAATGCGAAAGTTGGTGTGTGTGTGTGTATGTTTGTTACAACGTATCACCGTAACTACTAAACTGATTTTGATGAAATTTGGAATGTAGATAGCTTATACCCTAGATTAACACATAGGCTACTTTTATCCTGGAAAAAAGTTCCTGCGGGATATCGGGAAGACGCGGGTGAAACCGCGGGGCGCTACTAGTTATTTTTCTTGCCCCAACTTTATTCATCATCATCATCATCATCATCAGCCCGTATCAGTCCACTGCTGGACATAGGCCTCTCCCAAGGTACGCCACTGAGCCCGGTCTTCGGCTCTTCTCATCCAACTACTGCCAGCCACTCGGCGCAAATCGTCGCTCCACCTTGTCGCAGGGCGTCCTACGCTACGTTTGCCAAGTCGCGGTCTCCACTCAAGAACACGTCTACCCCATCGGTTGTCGGATCTGCGGCTTATATGACCAGCCCACTGCCACTTCAGCTTGCTAATTCTGTGGGCTATGTCGGTGACTTTAGTTCTCTGACGGATCACCTCATTTCTGATTCGATCCCTCAGAGAAACCCCAAGCATAGCCCTTTCCATAGCTCGCTGAGCAACTTTAAATCGGTGGACTAGTCGTGCCGTGAGTGTCCATGACTCAGCTCCGTATGTCATAACAGGTAGGACGCACTGGTTGAAGACCTTCGTCTTCAGACATTGTGGTACAACTTTATTCATAATTATTATATAATGCAAAAGTAACTTCATCTGTCTGTCAGCCTCGCTTTCACGCCTAAACCACTGAACCGATTTAAGGCGCAGGTTTCCAAAAATGGGGTTATTTAAAGCTATCTTTCTGTGTAATTCTGGTCTAAAAAAAATCTAATAAAAATATATGTTGATCTACTTGATATATAGCAGGACACCTTCAGGCTGAAAAATGCAAAAAATGTATTTATATATTGAAAACAAATGTGCAAAGTCCCCATTTCCTAAAAGTTTAATACTACTTTACTCCTAAACTATATATGTAACAAAGACTTGTTAATACCATCAGCTTATAAAAAAATATAATACCCAGGACACCTTCAGGCCATTTTTTGAAAATACTGCTTTAATTATTTTTTGCGAATTTTTTACGTATTTCATACTCGCAAATCGGCACGTACACCCCTCATTCGCCCATAAAGTCAGTGCGGGACGAGCCGCCGTGCTGAACGGACCTGTGCCACTTTTCTCCGCATATTTTTGTAGCTGAAAGTCGTACGATGAACTACCTATAGGCTATAAGTGGTAGGTGCATAGTGCCGCGGCGAGTTAATTGCCTACTCTTGCGGTGATGCATAGGGTTGTCACTTTTATTTTTAGTTAAATACTAGCTGACCCGGCGAACTTCTTTCCGCATAAGAGGCAATAAATGAGCAGATTTAGGATTTTAAAATTAATTAACGTTAGTAATAAATAAACTCGCATAAAACAAAAACATCTTCAATTCACAACTTCAATATCAACCATAGACAACATTACGTTTAGCTGTCAGTTGTGTTTTGTTACACCATGTCAGTTGCATTTTGGTATACCATTTACAAAAAATGAATGATTAATTTTATTATTTATGAGTATCATATTTTATCTTATTCCGGACGAAGACAAATGCAAAAAATCAAAGATTATAAAAATCGGTCCAGCCGTTATCGACTTATACCTAAGTGTTGTAACTAACATGCCTTTTTTTATAGATTATATTATCTGTGTATTATGACAGCGCAAGGTGTTTAATCATGTAATTTATTAAAATGTTTTACCAATTCATAAATGGGTTGCATATTAAAGACATTTTAATAATTATAAATTAATAAATACGATTTATTATAAACTATACAAATGAAATAGTCAGTGAGAGCAGCAAATCCGAGCGAGCGAGCAGTGTAGTACATAAATGCGCGCGATCAAACGCGTGGCACAGCCCTACTGAGTCCCAGGCCGGTCCCTGCGTACACGGCGCTCGCTACTCACTCACGCGCACATTCAAATGGCGCGGCAGCGACTACTAGCCGTGCCCCGCGGCTTCGCCCGCGTGGGAATTGATGTGTTGTACAAACTTTAGAACGCCATTGCACAACCTCTAGGGGTTTTCTTAAATATAAAAAAAAAAAATTATATTATTTACTTTATAGTTTATTTGTACCTACTTTTAAGAAAATCCACATAAGGAATAAAAAAAAGCCATACAAACTGTAAAACTCTATGGCACACCCCGTAGAAGTAATACATATCAAAAAATAAAAAATGCGTTTTCAATGATTTACTTTAAGGTTTACTTGTACCTATTTTTGAGTCAATCGAACCAAGGAATGACATTTTTCATACAAACTTATCTACCTTATTTAACCCCTTTCAGAGTTGACTTTTCAAAATTAGATTAGCTTATGTGTTAGTCCAATACCTAAACTGTCTACATTCTAAATTTCATCAGTCAAATTCGGTTCAGTAGTTACGTGGTAACAAACATTCACACACACACAAACTTTCGCATTTATAATATTATAGTAGGATTTTGCTACTGTGTATATATGTAGATACGGCGGGCTCGATTAGTAGAGGTACCGCGCCGCGCCGCATGGCGAGAGCGTCGCTTCGGGCGCGTTGGCCGCAGATCGCGTAATTTTGGTGAGGGGATGCGCGGAGTGCGCGGAGCAGTTTCACTTGATCAAGCAAGGTCAACGACGTTATGGAGGCTCTTAAATGAAATTTGGTACGGAGATAGTTTGAACCCTGAGGAAGGAGATAAGACATTTTATTGCGATAAACCCATACGGGTAAAACCTCGGGGAACAGCTAGTCTCTAAACAAAATAAATCTATAAATAGCAAGAGCTGTTTTTCTGTATACGTATTGTGTACACGTTTAGTCACAAAAATACACTAGATCTTTCAATACAACCAGCAAACAAGTCGCAAAGTAAATAAAGCGAACGACACACCCGGGCGCGACGCGTCATATTTACCAATATTCGTCACGTATGACTTGTGTGCATTACCCGTGTGGATAGTAAAGTTCAGGGTAGTTTCACAGTTCAGACGAGACACATCGTCGCACGTGAGGAGCAGGCCTAATAAAGTGAGTGGCACATTCGCGGTACCGCGGGGGCGTTACGCGCTTATCTTTATCACAGTAAAGTAAGAACAGTAGGTTAGCTAAGGCCGCTCGACGAGTTAATTGCCTACTCTTGCGGTGATGCATTGGCGGCGCGTTCCGTACTGAGTGCATGGCCGCGGCCCCGTCCGCGGCCCCGTTCGTTTGTGATTGTGTGCGTGAAAAGTCCGTGCGTACACGGAGCCGCTACTCTCGCACACATCAATCCGGCGGCGGCCGATTTGTATGAAGCTGAACTACTACTCTTTACTAGGTATGTCTTTATTCAAAACTAGCTGACCTGGCGAACTTCGTACCGCCAATAAAAGTCACCCTTCAAACCTTTCCTGAACTAATATTTCAAGATCAAAATTATCCAAATCGGTCCAGCCATTCTTGAGTTTTAGCGAGACTAACGAACAGCAATTGATATTTATATATCATAATCATCATTATCAGCCTTTCACGTTCCCACTGCTGGGACTCTGGCCTTCTCTCGGAGAGAGAGTATGGGTGTAATCTACCACGCTAGCCCAGTGCGGGTTGGTAGATATCGCATGCCCTAGAATGTTGCAGTTCTTGGGCATGCCGGTTTCCTCACGATGTTTACCTTCACCGTTTCGAGCGATGGCAAATCCGCACATAACTTATTAAGTCATAGGTGCGGGGCCGAGAGGATTCGAACTACGTGTCAGCGTCTTGTAAGTAGCACGCCTAACCGTTCGGTCACCATAGATATTTATATTAGAAGATTTTTTTTTGTATTATTATTATCTTCATTTATTTGTTTTCTTAAGTAAAAGTTTTTCACATTAATTTTATACAATAATATTAAGCAAAATTGCTATAAAAAACTTAAATTAAGAGTGGCACCGGTATCGGGGCAGGACTCAAGGTACCGGTGGTTAGGGCTGCAGAGTGAGGAACTTCCTGACGATATGTGCCGTGTCAAGTATATTCTTATATATAAAAATCAATTGCTGTTCGTTAGTCTCGCTAAAACTCAAAAACGGCTGAACCGATTTGGCTAATTTTGATCTTGAAATGTTTGTGGGAGTTCAGGGAAGGTTTAAAAGGCGACTTTTATTGGTGATACGAAGTTCGCCGGGTCAGCTAGTTATTATATATTTTAGTTTTGATAACGTTTGACTACAGCCCACTTGTGGGCTCAGGTGTGTGTTTTCGTGAGACGTTATCGCTTTCGTTTTAAAGTGATCACTTTGTATCCTATTGAATAAAAATAATTAACATTTGACTTTTACCCCGAGCGCGTAAACATTTTTTTTGTATGAACAAAGAAGTGGTTTAAAGTTAAGAACTGCTGTAATGGATCTTTTTTTAAGTACAGGCATAAATTAATTAGTGATCATAATTTCATGTTTTGCTAAGCAACCCTCATTACGTTTGTTTTTTATTAGTAAAATTTGCGCGGGGTAATTTTTAAACATTATTTTAATACACTACTTTAAATTATTACATTAAGCTCTATGAATTTTATACTATTTCTACTGTATTAATTTGTATTAAATGAAACTTATAATAGGATTTTTTATATTACTAATATTAATTTGAAATTCGCGAAAGTGAGTATTGTAGAACAAACATCATAATAAATTGATAGGTTTATTTATTGAACAGCGTATCTAATCCAGTCTCATTAACGCGAGTAGCCTCCATCAGCAGACGCGTGAAATGGGTGCACAAACTCGTAAATACAATTTGTATGTGCTAACTGCGATCAGCCGAGTCGGGGCGAGGTGACACGTTACCTACGTACCGTCTTCCGACACACGTACTCACTATCTGTAGGTAACATAATTTATAACGTTACATAAGTATCCATATCTATAGATATTACTCATACTTGTATTGGTATGGATTTCCGGTATTACGTAGTTTGTTTCTGTTTATTTTTATATTTAACACGGTAGCGCTTACGCCTGTCACGGTAGCGCTTACGCTTGCCATGGTAGCGCTTACGCTTGACATGGTAGCGCTTACGCTTGACATGGTAGCGCTTACGCCTGACTCGGTAGCGCCTACGCTTGACATGGTAGCGCTTACGCCTGACTTGGTAGCGCTTAGGTTTGACTCGGTAGAGCTTAAGCCTGTCACGGTAGCGTCTACGCTTGACATGGTAGTGCCTAAGCCTGACTTGGTAACACTTAGGTCTGACACGGAAGATCTTACGCCTGTCACGGTAGCGTCTATGCTTGACATGGTAGCCTTTGCGCTTCACAAGGTTGCGTTTGCACCTGAAACGGTAGCGCTTATGCCTGACACGGTAGCGTTTGACGTTGATGTTGATGTGTTTGAATGTGAAGCCATGTGACCCCTAGTGTGTGTGTATGCGTGTAAGCTACAATACACCAATAGGAGCTTGGGGACAGATTCTTAACTTGAAAGTTGTATTAGCCGGACGAGCACGAAATATATAAGAAAAAAGAAAACCAAATTAAGTTAATTTCTTGTTCACATGTGTTTCATCTTGTTGTTTCCCTTCACCTAAAACTAAATACTATCGAATACTTCAACCTGTTTGGCCGCATATTTAGCTAGGGAAACCTAGCAGTTTATATCTAATAACTTATTAAGATCACATTAGAACATTCCAGCTGAATGTTCCAGTAGAACGTTCCAGTGGAATCATAGCGTTCCCCTTCCATTAGAATAAACAAACGTAATTTAATCCGCGCCAGCTCCGCGTAATGGCTTTACAATTTGTAAGTGAGTTTAATCAAAAGCTTGCTAACGGCCTACTAAGTAAGGAATGGGAATGAATAAATGCGGGATGGAAATTTTGTTAGGGAATTAGTTGATAATTAGTTCATGGTGGAACTCTTCGGTTTATGGTTGTTGATGTGTTTTTTTTTTGTTGTTGTTGTTTTCTGTGTGCGGTTTTGGTCAGATGCTATGGCATTTTAGGTTCTTACATTGTACAACGATGACATTTATAACTAGAGAGCTTAAAACGGTTTGAAAATAAATTTATCTATTCTATACCTACACGCACACTCATACACACAAACTTTTGCATTTTGTTTTTGAGTGTTTTTTTTAATTACATACAGGGTAGCGTTTTACCGCAAGTCACCTGATGTTAAATGACGCTGTGGTCGAAGTTGGCCGCTATAACAACAAATACTAAAAAACAGCAAAAATGATATTTTGCCATTTTTATAGATTATGGTACGGAATCCCTCGTGCAGTAGTCCGACTCGCACTTGGCCGGCTTTTTGTACTTACTTTACTCTATTTGACGCGACGGGTGACCAAAATGCTGGATCGTGTTTTGGTCAAAAAATTAGCATTGCCATTCAACGAGGCAATGCTGCCAGCATTTTGGGCACCTTACACTCTTCTGGAGGCTTACCAATTTTTTAGTGTTTGATTTATTTTTAATTTAATTTATATAATTTTTTATCTTGTACCTTCTTATAATAAACCCCTTTACAATGAACTACCAAAATGTAATTAGATTATTTGTGATAAAGTTTGTTATGTATATCGTTGTCCTAGTACCCATAACACAAGTTTCGAGCTTAATTTGGGGCTAGGTCAATTTGTGTGCAATGGTCCCCTGATATATATTCATTTATTCATATATATGTATGTAATAACGTATTCCTATTAATATTATGAGCGTCATTACTGAATTCCGCGAAATATAATTGGTATTTCATTTCAGAGCTCCCTAGAACCGTTGCGATCTATTACAATATAGCAACACCATTTGTAAGAGGCACTGGAAGCTCGTTAGATATTAATTACTTAAATATATTTTGTTGCAAACGTCCTTTCCGGCTTCGGAATAAATAGATATTACATTACAATGCTTCCGGGGCTCATATACCTACTGATTCCTTGCAAGAACCTTAATAATAATGCGAAAGTAAGTCTATTTGTTTGTTTCTTACCCTTTCTCGACCAAGTCTTGATGTAATTTGGTGTAAAGATAGTTCAAACGCTGGAAGATACCGAAACTTTTTATCGTGATAAAGTAAAGAAAAATATTGATTTCCATCTTGCAATTGTAATTTTTGTAATAAATTATTGTGTCATTAATGTTAGAAAAAAAAAGATTGTGATAAAAAGTGGATAGTTGTGACATACTAATAGGCTATTTTTTATCCCGTAAAAATGCACGGTTCTTGTTTGAAACTCCAAATTGATAGTACCAGGTTATTGCGTCACATATTATTATCTAAATGTTATAGAAATGTAACTGTTATCCTACCAATATTATAGATGCGAAAGTTTGATGAATGTTTGTTACCACGTATCACTCTAACTGCTAGCCGGATTTGGATGAAATTTGAAATGGTGTTCACGCACACTGTACGTGACGATAAGGCAGCCGAATCGACGTAGGCTGCGCGGGATGCGGAGCGGGCCACACCGAAGGGGTCTGCGTCCCCGCTCACCAGCGCGCTGCGTGCGCGCCGAACATTCGAGCAATCCACGGCCACGAAGGCCGACCTATATCTCTCTGTACCTATTTTGCCTATGTATATTTAAATGTACGATTAAAACTACCAATCTCAAGAAACAAACATCTTTCAATTTAACTGTACGCCGCTGCGCGTTCAAATGGAGATAGCTAATACTCTGAATTAACATATACTTTTTATACCGGAAAAAGGTTCCTGTGAGATAACGGGAAGACGCGGGTGAAACCGCGGGGCGCAACTGGTAATAGATAATACCAGTTCAATGTAATAATATCTCCCATAACAATATTAATAAACATGTACAATCGTAACAGCTAGCTCCCGTTATCATTACCGTATCGTTCCAGACACCCGCTGAGATCACCTACAGTTGTTTACCCCATCTGCGAGTTAACGCCGTTAACGGCTCCGCTAGACCTACTTGGGGTAATGAGATATAACAGAAAATCCTTGTTAACTTTGGAAATGACAAATTGGTTTATTTTAAGACGAGCTTTTAGGCTTTATTGCAAACTTTACTTAATTTTGAATGAGTGATTTGAAGTTAAAGTCATGTATACTAACATATATTATCAATAAGTAGATGGATAGATATATAGATTAACTCCTTATCGGTAGAAATTAGACATAACATATCAGACTATTTAGATGACAAAAAGCTTGGGATTGTAGTGAACTTGCTCCAATTCAATGAATTGAAATTTGGAGGGTATCTTTGTATTGATGCATAGGGGTAAACTAAGAAAACTTCCACCCCTAAGGGGGTAAAAGTTAAAAACTGTAGCCCACGTGGGTAAAACCACGGGGAACACTTAGTTAGTAATAAAAATGAAAATGACAATGGGATCGCACCGAAAAAATTACCTGCCGGGCGTTTTTTGCCTGTTCTTTTGCCGGCGTAAGAAGGTTGGAACATGCGTAGCTAGTTTTAAGTTTGACGTTTTAAAGGGATCACAATGTATCTTATTGAATAAAAAACTATTGATTTTTATTTTATTAAGGTTCTGTTTTTTTTTTAGGTATACCTACGCAATCCTAAAAATGACGTAATAAAAATGCAAGATATGGGATGAAATGTTCAGTGCATTATTTAGATACCCTCCCAAAAAACGCCATACTTAAAATTTACTGCTAGCTAGCCCTCACTATACAACCTTTGATTACAGCTCTATGTCACGTCAACCTTAGGGAAAAATGTAAATGTATATAAATGTAATTATTCTTTGAAACCTCCGGGAAAATTGATTAAAGTTCGAATAATTCCTTTGTGACGGGATTAGGTGACGGCTTGGACTAGGACTTGTAGGAAATTTCCAATGAAATGGAAGTGAGGAAACAATGTGCTATTTGTAGCAAATAGTTGTTGAATAAGGAAATGTTTGGTTAATGGTGAAAGATTATATACTGTATATACTGTTTTTTTCGGAAAGCGTTTTTCCATGTGGCGTTTAATGCCAATCGCATTTTTTGCAACTTTATCCTACTAATATTATAAATGGGAAAGTTTGTGTGTGAATGTTTGTTACCGCGTACTACTTAACTACTTAACCGATTTTGATGAAATTTGGAATGGAGATAGTTTATACCCTGCATTAAAACATAGGAAAAAGGTTCCTACAGGGTAACGGAAGGCCGTGGGTGAAACCGCGGGGCGTAATTAGTTTTTGATATGAGGTCGTTGACATTAAAGAAACATAAAGTGAGATAGCGTATACTCTTAATAAACACACTTGATCTTATCTAGACTTCTTATCATAGAAAAAGGTTCCTGCGGTATGCATGGCGCAAAATCACGGGGCACCGCTAGAGTCCTTAAACGTCGTAAAATATGAAAAATGGTAAAGAAGTAACGAGTTTAAAACTACTTTGCACAGATCGAGGAAGCTCCTTTTCACTGCCATTTTCATTAATTAAGTAAAAGTTTATCTCGTTTACGTTATTGAACTTTCCTGAGATCCTTCTTTTTCTTTGCTTTTTATGCCCTTGTATTTACACTAAAGGTAATAAAATGGCAAAAACGCAATAATATAAAAAAAATTACAAGAATAATAGTTGCCTGTGTAATAAAATATAGTGTAGTCATTTTAAAGTGATCACAATATGTTGTGTCTATCTCCAGTAGGGCAAACGGTGGTTAGATCGGTTATTGGGAGCGGCCGTAAGTCATCAACAAAAGAAGCTCAATAATAACACATAATACCTACGTCCTTTGACCGTATCATCACTTAACATCAGGTGTTATGTGTTATGGTCTAACATAACATTTGAATTTAGAACCACGTTCAATAAATAAACTACAAATAAACAAATTTGACGACGCGGTAGCCGAGTTGGTAGTATCCCTGCCTGCGAAGCTAGCGGTCCCGGGTTCGAATCCCGGTAAGGGCAAACATATGTGTGATGAGCACGAATATTTGTTCCTGAGTCTTGGATATTTCTATCTATATAAGTATTTATTTCTCTATATAAGTATGTATATCGTTGTCTAGTACCCATAACACAAGTTTCGAGCTTAATTTGGGGCTAGGTCAATTTGTAAAAAAAAATAAAAATAATTTATTGTGCTAAGTACATAATATATACAGGCAATCCTTTTGTAAAGCTCCGCGCGCTTTGAAATCGATAGCTTAATTTGATTGATGCAGTGGACCGGTGTCGACCGGGATACCGACCCATTGCAATGTCGTTATTCTGTGATAGCGCACTAACTGATTGATTCGCAGTTTTGTACAACTGTTACTAGCGACCCGCCTGCGGCTTCACTCGGGCAGGCTAAGGTATCAGCTTAGAGTTTCCTCCTTTTCCGGCTGAAAGTCTGTATTTTATAGAGAAATAAGTTTAGTACGACAAAAGTAGATGATCATGCTCAATTTTTCAAACATGCTTTAGATCAGTAATGTTTGAGTTTTATTTGCAATTTATAAAGTACTAGTTGACCACTACGCAACACACCTAATGTTAAATGAGGATGCGGTCAAATTTGTTCCTGTTCAGCGACTTATGTCGTTGACTGTACTACGTTCATACCAATTCATTCTAGTACTATAAATGTGAAAGTCGCTCTGTGCTTCTATTTGTTTGTTACCCTTTCACGCCTAAACCACTAATTAGATAATGATGAAACACGGTGCGAAGATTGTTTGTCAAGGACATAGAATACTTATTATTGCGATAAACTGTAGCTTTTGCGGGTGAAGCCGCTGGGCTCAGCTAGTTATCCATGATTTTGCAAAGTTATTTGAATAAGTTTAGCTTTAGTTTACTAAGGATGCAAAGTATATAGATAAAAAAACTTTTACCCAGCCGAAGTCGCGGGTAGTAGCTAGTAGCTAATATTTGTTCAAGTGCTGTGTACATTCAGTTGAAATAGTAGTCGATTGAAATTGCTTTATTCAAAGTCAACTGGAATTCTGACAAATAAAGTGATTTCGATACGATTTATTGTCTATTCGTCTGTTTGGATTCGTGAGATAGTATAATGCGAAGCTAATGGGTTTACCCAGGACTTGGATATCTATCATTGTTAAATTTTATTGTTATTTTATTCAGAGTGATTGATTTATTACACTTATCTTTCGAGGTAATAAAGGGACTAAAATGATTGTGTGTGCGAAAGATTGTGTACTGTGTGTTTGTAATTTCTAAATAAGAAGAAGATAAGAAGTTCTAAGTGTCGAACTTTTTGTTCATCTTAGCATGTGTTTAAGGCAAAGTAGTTACAAGATTTAAATTATTTTCATTGTACATACGAGTATATAAGCATGCCATAAGTAATAGCTACGAATCCTCTCGGCCCGCGCCTATGTTTGAATTTACCATCGCTCAAAACGGTGAAGGAAAACATCGTGAGGAAATCAGCATATCCAAGAACCACAACATTCAAGGGCATGCGACATCTACCAACCCGCACTGGGCCAGCGTGGGAGATTACGGTTATTTCTCTCTGAGAGAAAGGTAGGGTCCCAGCAGTGGGAACGTAATATAATGCCAGAAAACACACCACTAACGTTGAATATCTGTAAAAAAACAGTTTTACTTGTCACACAACATTTTATCGTCAGACAGGATTCGAACTTGAAACTTTAAGCTAAGCAGGCAAGGGCACTTTAACGTACGTTACAGTGTCATATTAGATACAGTCGACTGGTACTGCTGGGTCGTTGAACCTGCGATTCAGGGAATTCAGACATCAAAGCTTTTGTTCTTTACATTCCAATCTGAAGAGCCAAGAAATTGGTTTCATTTGTACTTGATGCGAACATCTATTTATTATTTGCAGAACCCTAGATAAGGATTTATTTTAAACTAGAAGTCATTGAACCCACATTTGTCTACATCATAAACTACGCGACATTTCGTGATAGGACCACTGTTTGTCACACTTACAATTACACATTTCAAAGTATATAGTTATTATCGTGGTGTACAGTCAACCACAAAAGTTCAAACACCAAACTTGGCTAACCTGGTACAAATTTAGGAACTTGAGTATGTTCAGCTAATTATGTCACTGGCTGTGTCAATGAACACATACTAACACTTATTTTGCTCTTGTTTATCAATGCACAAATATTTTTCCCGTAGTAGGAATCAAACCAGCGACCTCTCGCTTTAAAGGCAGCTGTTTGCCCACAACGCCACTTTAGTCGTCATCACATTTTTAAAATCTATAACAAATTGAGATTGTAGCCAATCGCTTTAACACTAAGTTATAATTTATAGCGGCCATTTCACACTAATATTAAAACATTCAAGAAAAGTTTCTGCTAGCGACCACAGTGTAAACAATTTTAGATCAGTAGGAAAACTTTTAATTTACTAGCGCCACAAGAAGCTTTACAAGAATAGGCATTAATTTAACCATTATTTAAAACCTTTATTAACCCAAATGTAGCGTGACGCCACCTTTGCATTATCACCTGATGTTAAGTGACCATGTGGTCGAAGATGGCGCCACGCTACGCCTGGACCAGCAACTGGCTCCCAAGTGAAAGGAGATAAAAAAGGAAGAATATAAATGTAAATAATTTTTACTTGAGCTTATTTTGATCACAGTAAATCACAGCTTAAAGTACTCAGGAATACTTTACCATACTAAAAGTTAATAATGTTATTGAAATATGATCGGTACTGACAGATCCATACCATACACACTTGAGAGCCAGTTCCCAGTCCAGGTGTAGCGTGGCGCCACCTTCGACCACATCGTCAGGTGACTTGTGGTCAAACGCTACCCTGTTAGTTATAAAAAAAAAAAAAAAAAAATACAAAACATTCATCAATGTTACTTTTATTGGTGTATATAAAAAAAACCTGCTTAACTTGTATTTGTGGTAGATATGTGTAGTGCACAGCTACAGTTCATCGCTCAGCTACCGATAATGGGGTTAATTAATAGGACGAAGCCACAAATTAAGCTCTGAGTGACGAAGGTGCGGCCAACCCCTTTCATTAAGCTATCAAACGTACCTGATGGTGATAGAAATCAGAAACAACTATTTCAAAAGAGCTATTTCTTTGTAGTCTTTATGAAATCTAGTTATGAGTTTTACATATTATTTATTTGTTAGAAACAAATAAAGATCTTAAATATTAGTTGCGAATTTACTGTATTCAGACTGCAAGCAGACGTGCAAAAAATTTATTTAATTTTAATTAATTGAATTTTGCAAATAAATATTAGATCAAAATTCCTCTCTAGATACAGAGGAGATAGAGGGGGTAGGGGGAGTTTCAAAAACGTAAAAATCAAATGCTTAAAATAATTCAAGCAAGATTATAAAAAAATAGCTTCAAAGATCTTTTTGTATTTTATTTCTTAATATATGTTCGTGGTACAGTCAGCAACAAAAGTAGCTGATCAGACTTGATTTCCTAAATGTGTTTTAGATCAGCAATGCGTGGTTTTTTTACATTATACAAGGTAGCGCTCTGACCACAACTTATCAGAGCTGATTTTAAGTGATGATGTGGTCAAAGGTTTGTGTTTAAGATGATGCCGGTAATCGGAAATTTCGTTATTGTTGAGCGACTTTTGTCGTTGACTGTACAAACAAGATAGTTGTGGATTTTGGTCGTCTGTTTTGAAGGTAGCTATTTATTCATCTTCCGTTGTGTTTATCCCTTCTGCCTTCAACTGCACTGTGTCAAGTAAACCAGCCAAGAATTCGATTGTGGAGCGTTGCACCGCGACCGACATGACGTATGGCCACTTTATGAGCAAATTAAAATGGTTGCGGTAACTTATGACGTAATAACAGTGACGTCACACGTCATGTGTCCCCGCGTTATTGCCAACAATGTCGTTGAGGCAGTTTCGGAAGAAATTGTCCGGATTTTTGTGTAAATGAAGTAGTGATAGACGCTTTGGTATTGAGCTGCATACTTGCCCTACTCGTGTGGGCTTATACTGTTTGCCTAAACATTCTACTATCCTATCCTACAAATAATAATAACGCCCACACAATCACAAACATAGTTCTGACCCCCAACTAGGTTTCCATGTTTCTAGGATATCAGACACTAAAGCTAAAGTTTAATATGTATTTCTTGTTATGATTATTTATTACCAATATTATTATGGAGATGGCTGAACGGATTTAGATGCTTAGCTTTGTAAGCTTATATCTCACTTTTTTCCTAATTAATTTCACTAATGTAATTAAAATCTGTTTAGCCGTTGCGACGTGAAAAAGGACAAACAAACTTACATGCAGACATCAGTGTATTAAATCTACATACTAACGCCTGAAATTGATAATCCATCTTGATCCGTTATCCGCGGTTTTGGATCGATATGTCATGTCATAATATGTAATTTTAGTACTAGGGCTTGACATATTACTACGTAAGACTACCTACCCTTTAACAGATTTTAAAGTTTTTTCTCGGGACGTTTGCATTTTAGTTGTTTTCGAAGATGTTAACAATTTCATCAAAATCAGTCTAGCCGTTTTGACGTTAAACAAATAAAAACAATCAACTTTTTAACCGACTTCATAGAAGTAGGAGGTTCTCAATTCAACTGTATTTTATCCCTTATAAATTGTAGAAAAGAAAGAACACAGACAAAGATAGTAATAATATCACTAGAATCAGATTTTCCTGTTACAATAATCAGATTTTCCTATTACAATAATGAGTTAACTCAATGAAACGTCACCGAGACGAGACAAATGCAAATCAGCAATTAATTAGTGCGGCGTCAGCTTCGAGCTAAATGAGAGATTACGCCGGGAGGCGGTTCGGTCGTAATCATGGCGTATAATGTCAAAATAACGTATACATTTATACGCGAAATACGCAACGACTTTACTAGCGACACGTGTATTCGTTTTTTGTGATTATTCGGGAGAATTGGCTGTCGTTATGGTAAAATCTCTACAAGTATATTTATGAAAATATACAGGTATTTGTACAATAATAATAGTATTACAAATTATTTGCTAGTAATTTTGTATGTTTGTAGAAGGTCTTTGAAAGTACTGATCCGATTCTGGGATTTCTGTTACTAATACAAATGTATATACCGTTCTTGCGATATTTATACCTTTTTTTTTGGCTGTCCGCCACATTCATCATGCGTACAGTCAGCGACAAAAGTAATCGATCAATGTGTGTTTTAGTTCAGTAATATTTATTTATTTTTTAACAACTTACAAGGCAGCCTTTGACAACAACACAACACAGCTGATGTTAAGTGATGATGTGGTCAAAGTAAGGTGTTTAAGATGATGAAGGTAATCAGAAAATTTATCAATGTTCGGAAACTTTTGTCGTTGACTGTACCACTAGGTAGAGTATTTTACTAAAAAGTATGAGAATCTCTCTTTTTTAGTTACCTTTTTCGACACTAATTCACGAATGAATTTTAAAAAATATTGACTTTTATTGCAAAAAGGCAAATTCAACATTTAAAAACCTACCAAGCATCCCTTGAAACATGAAGTACCAAGAATTTCTTACACCCATCTAAAATACATTTCGCATTTATTTCACTTTAAAAAATTACTTCTCCTGGAGCCGTTTCAAGGCGTTATTTAGCTGAGTAAATAAGAAATAACTTAGCTTTAAAACATCATAGTCGTTTTCTCTCACTGAAAAGGAGATTGGACTTTATGCTTTATTTCTTTCTGTTTTCTGTTCTTGATAATTATTAACTCGATAACTAGAGTTGATGCTGCTTTTATGTTTCTTAGTATATATGAATTTACTTATTAATAGTAGAGATAATAATTGCTGTTTTATCTAGAGACGTTTAAATAACATCTTGACGATGAACGAAAATAATTTAATTGCGATTTCATACATTTTATAATTAGTGGCTTATTTAGTACGTTTTATTAAATTTTGTGGTTAAAAATTAAGTTTTTCTTGTAAATGATTATGAGCTAGTGGCCACCTTTTGACAGTGTTCAGGCTACTCAAGGACAGAAGATAAATAAACAATTAATTATTTAACAAAGCAAGTAAGACGTGATACGCGTATACGTGTAGAGTACTACATATAAATGCAATGTCCTAACACTACGCGTATCGGCTACGTCGCGCAGCGCAAGATACGCGATGTAGACAGTGCTACAGCTAAATGTAATGTACTAACATTACGCGTATCGACTACGTCGCGCAGTGCAAGATACGCGATGTAGCCAGTGCTACAGCTAAATGTAATGTACTAACATTACGCGTATCGGCTACGTCGCGCAGTGCAAGATACGCGATGTAGCCAGTGCTACAGCTAAATGTAATGTACTAACATTACGCGTATCGGCTACGTCGCGCAGCGCAAGATACGCGATGTAGCCAGTGCTACAGCTAAATATAATATTATGCTAACATTACGCGTATCGGCTACGTCGCATATCGCATGATACGCAACCACTAGAACTTTTAAAATTATCCGGAGCACTACCGCTATGTGCACTAGCTACGCCGCGTGGCGTGAAACAGTGTAGTGAGTGCTACGCTGCTCTGTAGCTGTTTTGTTCTGTGGTTTGCATTCACGCTGATATTGCTGGGTTGATTTTGATCAAATATTACAAGCAATGGAGAATGAACCTAATTTAAGTTCTACAAAAGTATGAATTTATAATCATCGCTCGACAAACCGCATACCGATGGGGAAGAAAGGTTTTCGAGTCATGACCTCGAACCGGAAGACTGCAGGTAGATGGACCGACGACATTGTAAGAGTCGCAAGAAGCCGTTGGATGCAAATTGCTAATAGTCGTTCATGGTGGCGTTCAAAGGGGGAGGCCTAAGTTCAGCAGTGGACTTCGTCCGGCTGATGATGATGTTGATGATGAATTTCAGCCTGAAACCTGTAGATGACAGTGAAGTCACATACATTATGTGAATACAAAATAACACTCAAAACAGCAATCATTTTGACTTCAAACAGTTTCATATTCCAAACAACGCTCTCTCCAAACAAAGAAAATATCATTATCACGAAAGCTCCCAACGTCATCACTAAGCTCATTAATTCTATTGTAATATCTGTTCTGTTATAAAAAAAAACGTTATTTCACGTTAATGTTGTGTAAAAAACCTCGAGGTATTTTTTTGGGAATTAAAAGAACTTTAGGGACTTAATATGTAAGCCTTCATGTAAAAAGCTACTTTTGGTGACTTCCGTACGGGAAAGACCCTATTTGGGAAATAAAAATTCACGAATGGAAAGTTGTTGTTTTGATAAAAATGTTATTTTTTAAACATTTTTAGAAAAACTTAGCTAACGTTTTGTCTATACAATCGCAGTTGCAGCAATTTTCGTTTTAGTTATAGTTATAGCTAATGCGATAAATTTGTCACCAAGTACCAATTGGTGTGTACCTAATAGTTAGCTTATTCATACAGTTAACTTTGATAACTCAAGTCAACTTTGATAACGAATGAAAAGACTATCCCAAATCAAGTGATTTTGAAAAAACCTCTTTTAGTGCATCCCTAAACTATCAAAGTATGCATGTTTAAAGTTTTTACGTCCAGCTACACGTTATTTATCTGTCACTGATTACAGAAGCTTCAAATACCCCCTAAATAGAATCGAATCGTCTTTATTTAATGTCCTTTCATCACTAGCAAGTGCCTGCAAGGCAAAACACGACAGATAAATGATCTAAAAAAACACCTATTTTTCAAACTGTCAGACTTCTTTTTCTTTTGTAGTTTAACAATTATGGTGACAGAAGGTATACGGTTGAATTAGTAAATGGTGTCGCTGTCACTTGGTAAAGAGTTGTTTTATCTTTAGAAAAAAAAAATAAACCAGTCAAGTGAGAGTCGAGCTCGAGTGGAGAAGGTTCTGTAATGATCCGTTTCCAAGTTTTATACAGGTTTTCCTACAAATTATTGCTTCGGAGAAAAGATACACAAGATTGCTCAATTTTCGTCTCAACGATTTTCATCTTATGACACAAAAGTAATCTTATAAGGGTTCCATATTTTCATGTAATGAACGAAACTGAAAATTGAATTAGGGTTTTTTTTAATTCAAATTTTGCAATAAACGTCGCACACCTCAAAAGACTTACATTAACACGCTTTAAGAAAGAAACTCAGTTAAATATATCTCTATACCTTTGCGTCATTGATCTTAAAGTTAAAACTTTTTTCCAAAACGAAAAAGAGGTTTATTTACTCTCCCGAGCTCTTGCAAGTGCTGCGACCGTGGGTACAAACAAACTAAGAAATTAACAATTAATTAAGGCTAGAGTTACGTCACAATCGCTAGACTGTTGTCTCAGTAAATGAGATGAGCACGGGGTCAGGAATGCAGGTGGATGCGGTTGTACAAATATTTGCCATCTTTTCTAAATTGTTTTACTTCTTACTGGGTAGCGTTTGACCACAAGTCACCTGATGTTAAGTGACAATACGGTTGAAGGTGGCACCACGCTACACCTCGACTGGGAACTGGCTCTCAAGTAGGGCTCCCCAACACACCGATAGGTGCTTGGCGACAGATTGTTAACTTGCAGGTCAGGCGAGCACTTGAAAATACCCTACCACCAAACTGTGGTTTCATCAAGATGTATTCCTTCACCGAAAGCTCAAGCTCATAGTAAGATTCAAAGCCACGACCTCCGGATCGCAAGCCGACGCGTAGTACCACTGAGTCATCATCGCTCTCAGCCTCCGACTAGCTATCCTAACACAGCAAGTGCCTTCCAATGCACGAAAGCTCTCAGTTGTAAATACCACTAGACGTGACTCATCCAAGTAGTGACCGTAGAGAATGTTACCAGTTGATTGGCAAACTCCGCTCTGAGCGCTTCCAAACATTTTTCAAAAACACACCAAGAAAAAAACGACATGAAAAAAATTAAAAAAATCTTATAAAATATTTTGATGTTTAAAATGTTTGTGTGCTTTAATCATTATTTTATTTTATTTGAAAAAAATCATTGTTCGTTTTTAAACGTTTCACAACTCCTTGACTCGAAGTTACTTACTCTAATAAGTATATTTTAAAACGGTTTACTGGATAATGTCGTTTAATTAAAACAACTCTCTTTTTATTTCTTAAAACGTTCCTTTAGTGTTCTCTCAAGTAATTTTCATGTTTCAAATAATTATACGAGGGCAATTATGTACAGCGAAAATGTTTTTTACGAGTATATAAACCACTCTGATGATTGCTTTGCTATAGATATCACGGTTCAGCCTTGGTCTATTTGTTTGTTTCAGTGATTCATTGGAAATGTAAAAATTATAAAGAAAAAGTAAAACCAAGGTAAGTAGCATCAAACAAAGTTAGTCTATAAATAGGACTTAAGTATTGAGCGTATCACTAAGTAAAGTAAAGTTATTCTACTTATTTTCTTTTACAATGTTTCTCGAAATCGAGTCGAGAACTACCGTTTTCTAACTAAATTACGCCTTCAAAGGAAATAATATTAACTTGTAGGTCTATTGTTTAGTTCAGTGGAAGTGAATTTCTTTATCTGAGGGCTCTCATAATATTTCCATATAATTTGAACTTTTATTTAATATAAATAAAATGTGTAATTAAGAATGAAAGTATTTGATGTAGGTATTCAACTTTATACATGACTAAAACTTTTCAATTAACGTTTATTAAAGATACATTACCGTGTTGCAAATAAATGGATTTCTTTAAACTTACCCGAGTAATTGACTTAATTACCGTACTTGCGTATAATAAAGTTTGTTTTTAAACTTGAAATATGCGAATAGTGTTCAAAAGCAGTCATGTAAGAAGTAAAAAAATTAATTAGCCTATAATTAGATTGTATTTTAGTCGAATTCCTAAAACGTGATCTCATAGTTGTTATTATTACATATTTTAAATTCCTGATCCATACATGTTTTGCCATACAATGGTTATTTACAATTTTACCTGATAATTGCATAATAATATCTTCCATTCTTGCTTTATTTAAACTAGCAACCAGATCAAAGTAATTTTAGTGGTAAAAGTGCTAAGCAGAGTAACTTTCAAAGTTTGTTAACTTCCTGGAAATGTTTGAAATAATTCTGAATGTTTAATTAAAGGGCTCTGTTAATCTTGGCTTAGCGGTCAACTTTACACCTAAGTTGGAAAAGGCTAAAATTGCCTTCGAGCAGGATTAAAAAAAGAATCTTGGAATAACCTGTTTTAAGCGAGTTTTATCATTAACGCTTGCGTGCCTCGCGATGTTAATCATTTATTGAGTTTTACGAATACAAAATGATTATATTCAATTATGCCCTATAATACTGATTAAAATATGCAATATGGTTTTCTGGCCGTAAATTGAACTTATTTTTAATTAATTAATTTTTCAAGTACCATTCATTTATTTTTACATCTCTTTCTTCAACTAATAGCCAGAGCTTAAAATTTTGCGTATGAATGAATTTTTAGCAAGAAAATGTGGCTTTTACCATCGTGAAAATTATATGTTCGAATTATAAATTTTGCAAAATAAACGGTAGCTCAGATGTATCAAAAGACTCTCCCAAAAACTGTTCGTCAATAACTCCGTAGAAAGCAAATTCACAAATTACGCAGAAAAAAACATACTTTTTTATTATTTTCCAACTCTGAGGGTTTCCAAACTCGTTCGCCAATTGCCTAGTCCCGGTTTCCCGGAAAACAATTTTCACAACAATAAATTATCCTGAAAAATTTTAAACAACTCTCGAAGTTTTCGGGAGTGTCGGAACGGCTGCCCCGTATCGAACACATTCGTAGCTGGCAACACGGAACGGACGCCGTTGCACTCGCTTGGCAGGGTTGCCGTATGAGAAAAAGACTATGTTGCGGTAGGCGGGCACTGGCACTGCAAGTGATAAGAAAGAAACGATTATAAGTCGGATTATTTACTTGTAGAAACAGGAACTGGTAACATAATGGGATATTTTACATTTATTTGTTTTCGTTTGAGTCGTCTATATTTTGGCATGATCACAAAAGTACTATTCTTGACACAAAAAATTTATTAGATTTTTAAATAGAGAAAAAAAAAACAAAAATAATATTATAATTTGAAAATCAATACAATTTACTAATCATGCCCAGTTTTTATTAAAATTCTTTGAACAATTCCTAAATTACGTTTGTTCATTTTTATTTTTTTAAATGCAGGGTTCCTCTGCATTTATTGGCGGAACAGAAATGACCAATCAATATTATAATTAATCAATGAAATATTTCGTACCATAATAAATAAAAATAAATGCTTAACTTTGCTAACGGCATTGAGATAATTAGAATTAGGTTTTATAACGGGATAATTACTGTAAAAGGGTCCTTCTATGGTTTATAAATAAAAGTACGTGCTGCGCTTACGGAGTTGTAATCGAGAAGTGACACACATATTACATGCTGACAGATGACATATTTGACATTGACATAGTCATAGCTTGATGTATCCAACATACTCCCAACAACAAAGTTTCGAATAGTGGACTGTATGAGGCGCCATGGAATCAATCTGGCGTGCTATATAATATTGGCTGTTGGCAGCTTACTTAGATAGACCAAACATTATGATCAAACATATAGTGCTAAGAACACAGTAAACTTATGTATTTTATTTGACATTACATAACTTATAGGTAGTTAGAAAATTACACTTGAATTACATACACATGAAGTATTAACTTATGCATATACACACATGAATTACATATTGAGTATTAACTTATATGGCTAAGTAAGTTATGTATGTAGTAATGAAGTGTCACTAATAAATTTTTTTAAACTTAGTAACTAAATTTTACAAGTTAACTAAACATTAATTACTACATAGTTGTGTACGTAGATTTAGGTACATATAGAAACAGTATTGTTAATTTAAGTAGGTATATGTAAATAACAATTTAATTTAATGGTAATAAACATATTTTAGTTATTGATGTTTTGTGAGTTTTGCCATTGGATTTCCTTACTTCAAGGGCCCGCACTTTGTTATCATCACCAGGATAAACCTTGGTAATTCTAGCCATAGGCCAGGTCATGGGCGGGGTATCTAATTCCTTTAGTATAACCAAATCTCCCACTTTTACATTAGGTAAACTATCTTTCCACTTGGGACGATTTTGCAATGTATTTAAATATTGCTTAGACCATTGTTTCCAAAAATGCTGTTTGAGCGAAGTACATTTAGCCCAAAATTTTAACTTATTATCTGGCAATTGAGTTAAATCTTGATCTGGAATACAATTTAATGGTGCCCCGGTCAAGAAATGACCTGGTGTTAAAAATGACATGTCATCCGCATCTTAAGACATTGGTGTCAACGGCCTGGAGTTCAATACTCCCTCTATTTGGACAAGTACAGTGTACAGCTGTTCATAGGTGAGGATCTGACTCAATAATAGTTTACGGAGATGATTTTTCACACTTTTTACACATGCTTCCCATAGTCCTCCAAATACAGGTGAGTAGCTAGGAATAAAATGAAAATTTATTCCCATCTTAGAGGCTGTGTTTTGAACACAAGTTTGATGCAGTTTTGAATTTACTAACTTATATAAAGCAACTAGTTCATTATTGGCACCTTTGTGTGTGGATTGATTATCACACCATACATCAGTAGGTAAATTTCGCCTAGCTATAAACCTCTTGAATCCTGCCAAGAAGGTTTCTGTGGTAAGGTCAGAGACCAGTTCTAAATGAATAGCTTTAGTGGTAAAACATACATATACAGATATATAGGCTTTAGTTTGAATAACACCTCTCATGCGAGATTGCTTGACAAGAATGGGACCTGCAAAATCTATACCTACTTTTTGGAAAGGTCGGCTAACAGTAACTCTATCAGCTGGCAAAGATCCCATCAACTGTTGAGCGGTTTCAGCTTTAAAACGAAAGCATGTTATACATTTATGTATGACTTTTTTAATGGAACGTAAACCATTCATTAACCAATACCTTTGGTTTAGACTGCTTAGAACAAGTTTTTGACTAGCATGAAGTAGCTTTAAATGTTCATTTCTTATTAATAAATGAGTGACAACAGACTCTTTTGGCAAAACAATTTGATGTTTTTGTGCATAAGGCAAAGTAGAATGTTGCAGCCTGCCACCTACTCTAAGCAAACCTGTATTATCTAAAAATGGATTCAGTGCTTTTATATTAGATTCTACACTTTTTCCATTGTGTAAAGATATAATTTCTTTTTGAAAATATTTATGCTGCTCATGCTTTATGAGCAAGTGCAGAGCATTGTTACATTCAGCGAATGTAAGGAAATCTTCGTTGCGTTTTGAAGTGTTTTTCTTTATATTATTACAAAAACGCATTATGTATGCAAGTATGCGTTGCGCCTTATTTATATCTGAGTATTTATTAACAAAATTATCTAGAAATACCTCTTCAGCGCTCTGTGATACTGCACAAGCCAGCTCGTTCAACGCAGACAGCTTTATGTCGGGTAAGTCTGTAGGCACCTCGTAGCTACAATCATTAAAATCATAGGCAGAGCCAGACATTACTTGTGGTCCACACCACCATAATCTATTTCCTTGTAAGTCACAAGGCTTGACTCCTCTACTCAAGCAATCAGCAGGATTTTGTTTTGTATTTATATATTCCCAAGTAAATTCTTTTGAACAATCTACTATCATTTTGACTCTGTTGGCTACATAAGCATTGAGCTTTATTGGTTCTATTTTTAGCCATGCTAATACTACCTGTGAATCTGTGAAGAGATGTACTTCATTGATTTGTAATCTTTTATTTAAAGTATTGTGAACTCTTCTTATTAATTTTGATAATAACAATGCTGCATTCAGCTCTAAATGAGGCACAGAAAGTTTTTTATTTGATTTTGATATATTACGTGATTTAGAACATATTAGAGACATATTAACCTTACCATTTTGATCTGTACATCTCAGATAAATTGCACAACCATATGCTATATTTTCTGATGAATCTGAAAAACCAATAAGTTGTAGTATGGGTTTTTCTATATCACATATGTTCTATGTACCGTTATAGGCTGCATTTCAATTAAATTCTGATAAAACAATTGCCATTCTTTTTGTATTTCAGGTGAGGGAATAGAATCCCAGTTAGTATTTGATAACCAAAGCTTTTGCATAATTACTTTTGCCTGAACAAGTATAGGTCCTATCAAACCTAAGGGGTCATAAAATTTACTAATATAGCTTAAAATTTCCCTTTTTGTGCTGACTGATTGCTTGGGTGGAGAGCTTAACTTAAAGGAGTCCGAGTTCATGTCAAAACTCAGTCCTAAAGTTTTTATATCATTCTGAATAATTTTCTCTCCAAAATGTTGTTGATTCTCTGGGATATCCTGCAAAATATTGGCATCATTGGCTGCCCATTTGTGCAATCTGAAGCTACCTTTTGCTAATAGATCAATCAATTGCTTCTTGACTTCTATTATTTTACTCAGGTCATTGTTTGTATACAATACATCATCTACATATGTAGAATTTAATATTACAGGTGAGGCCAATGGATATTCATTTTGAAATTTATATGCCAACTCATTTAAACATCTTGTGGCCAAAAAGGATGAAGCCTTTAGACCGTATGTTACAGTATTTAGTTGTAAACATTGAATTGGTTGATCAGGGCTATCCCTCCAAAGAATAATTTGTAATGATCTTTGATCTTTTGAGATTAATATATTTCTGAACATTTGCTTAATGTCACATACAAAAAAATATTTAAATAATCTGAACAACGTTAAAATGTCAAATAATTCTGGCTGTACTACTGGGCCGTTTAACATGATATCGTTTAACGATGTTTTCTTCATTGATGTTTTCATTGATCCATCAAATACTGTACGTAGTTTTGTACTTACAGCATTTTCCCGTATCACGGGGTGATGTGGCATAAAATACACACTATCTTGTGACAGATCAAAACTATTTATATTGACATAGCTTGCATGGCCAAGTTCTATGTATTCATGAATGAATTTTTGATACTCATGGAATAAGGCTTGATCCTTTTTGAATCTTTGTTCAAGATTTAAAAACCTTTTTAAGGCTAACCCTAATGAGTCACCTAATGTGTTATTGACATCATCGGTTTTTAGAGGCATCGAAACTTCAAATTTATTGTCCACAAGTTTGACTGTGTCTTTGAAATATTGTTCACAGTATTTTTGCTCAGAGGTAAGGTGCTCAGTGAATGATTCTGGGACAGCCTCAGATTGCCAAAATTTAGTTAAGGTGCTATTTATGTCAGTATTGCATTCTTGACAAAATAAAGAAACAGCATCATTTTGGAGAGGTTGACTCGGAATGTTGCCTGCGACGATATAGCCGAACTGCGTATGAACGAGACAGGGTTGTGCAGGATCACCGGGCTTGCTGAGCTCTTCAGGCTGGGGCAGCAGCGTCTGAAAAAATATGTCAGATGATAGCAACATATCTATCTTATCTGAGACACAAAATGTGTCATCTGCCAATTTTATATTTTTTGGCAATTTTATGTCAGTAGCGTTAAATGATGCCTGTGGTAAGCTAGCAGTTATGTTGTCCACCACAAGAAAATTAGTATCAACTTTATACGGATATGCACAAGAGAATATTTCTAAGTGAACAGAATTTCTTATTGATTTGCTTGTGCCAGCAATGCCGACTATATCCGTTGCTTTTGTCGAAAGCTTCTTACCAATTTTAGCTGCTAAACTTTTTGTAACAAAGGAAGACTGACTAGCGGAATCCAACAATGCTCGAGCAATAATTTCACTGCCACCTTTTGTCAAAATCTTGACTTTAGCTGTTGGTAATAATACCTGTGAGCCCTGGCTATAATTGCTGTTCATGCCTGAAAGCAGCGCAGTAGATTTTGAAGCAATCTCCTCGCTATTACCTTGTTTATGTAGCAGTGTATTATGCGGCTGTTTGCAATGCGTGCACTTAAAATGAAACTTACATCTGTTTGCATGATTGTTAAGGCAAATTTTGCAAAGCTTTTTGGCCAGAACAAAAGCGCTTCTCTCTTCAATTGATGCTAACATAAATTTGGGACAGTTGTATAATTTATGATTATTCTTACCACAGAATGTGCAGTCTTGTTTATTGTTGGAAATCACCGCAGCTGTAGTTGACTTCGTTGGCACTTTCTTATCATTTGTGCTGTAATCTGAAGAGTTCTCCAACGCCAGTGCCCTTTTTTCTAGATATTTTATAAACTCTGGAAAGGTGTGGTCTTTTGTGTGATCATGATTTAAACAATATTCACGGTTTGTTGTGAAGTCTAATTTGCGCAAAAGAATGCATACAAGGATGCTATCCCACTGGTCAACTGGCTGTTTTAGATTTCTAAGAGCTGCAACATTTTGTTTTGCATTTGAAATTAAATTCCTAACGGCTACCACATTAGGTTTGGTTATACTAGGCAAATCTAGAATTTGTGTTATATGGACAAAGATTATTTTTTGTTTGTTATTATATCTGTCATATAACATGGTTAACGCTTGTTGATAACTGGAACCCACGATTGGCAAGTGTTTAATCAAATCGTAAGCCTCCTCTTTGACGAATGACCTCAAATATACTAGTTTTTGTAGTGGCTCGTATTCTGTATTTTTGTCCACTAAACAGGTGAAGAGGTCAATGAACGGTGTAAATTCAAGGTACTTACCAGTGAAAACCGGAATTTCTATTTTGGGAAGATTTAAATGCTTTCCTGTTGAAACTTTATCACCTTTGCTTAGATTAAAAGCAGCTATGCTTGTTCTTAACAAGTCTAAGCATTCAAAATACGAGTTTTCTGTAGAGGTAGGATCTTCCACATTGCCAACGCGGTAACAAGTTTCGTTGTATTCGCTGAATGCATGCTGCAACCGTTCTTCTTTAGCTAATAACATTTGCAAAGACGCCCTGTCTAAAAAATCTTGCTTGAGGGTGTTTTTTAACCTTGTAATTGTCCCCTTTAGCGACGACAATTTGTTTCCAAGGTACTTTGGGTCATCCATTTTGAAAGCTTGTAATAAAATTGCAAAATGTACTACGCTCAACTCAACTTTTGTTACACGAATTTTTGTTTACACAAATGTTTGTTTATTGTTAACGACCATTAACGAGTCTAATAACTTAAAATACTGCAACATATGTAAATTGCTGTAAAAATAATGTAAACTATTGTAAAACTTGTGTAAACTATTGCGTTGAAAACTATTGCCATAGATTAAGTAGACTATATACTACGTAACTATTGCATCATTGCAAATTGCAACCTATAGGAAACAGGAATACAGAAATACAGATTAATTATAATTATTATAGACCATAGATTCTCAAACCAAGTGAATAATTCACGAGTTTGATTGAAGTGAAGTACGATGACCGACGTGTAGACAGTCGATGACAACTCGACTGTTGGCCCGTACAATCTTGCTTCTCGTTCACACGTACCGATTGCTTCGCTTGAGAGTGAAGAGACTGGAACTATGTTGGTTGTGCCTGACCAAAGATTGCGTCGGAGCATGTATGGCAAACTCACGACGTTGGGGGCGAACCGCAAATGTTGCCAGTTCCGGACGGTGTTAATTGCAACTTGCAACTCACGCGCTTGCAGGTCTGATGTGATGTGACGTCACGGCGACTCGTGTTTGTTCGGTAAAGTTCGGTTGGTACGACGTGACCGCCGATTGAACAAAATGGATGTTTCACAGGAAATCTCACCCACACGATGCTGTCTTGATGTAACGCCGAAATAGCTTCTTTTTCACGTTTTCGACTTCCACTATTTGTAAAGGCACTTTCTAAAGGAGTAAGGACGAAGTATAGCTTTGAAGGACCATGTAAAAGGGTCCTTCTAAGGTTTTTGAATAAAAGTACGTGCTGCGCTTACGGAGTTGTAATCGAGAAGAAAGTGACACACATATTTTTTTTTTTTTTTTTTGTTTTGTTATGGCGTCACACGATTAGTGTATTTGCCAGTGTCAAGTATAAAATATTTCAAACTCGGAGAGTTGAATCAAGTTTAAATGATGATGGTGATGCTGGTGATGATGATGAGATGATGGGATGAGGATAGTGCTTAAGTAAAGTAGTGGCGCTTTACTTAAACTTTACACGGACTTTTTTGGAGCAATTGAAAAGTCACTTTCACAACTTTATTTCAATTTCCCACACTCGTACACATTAACGAACACATAATGGTTAATAATCCACCAATATTACACATTATCACTCGAAGAAACACAAGTTTTGGAAATAAAAACAAAATTTTCACGTTAACAATTCGATTGCCGCCAAAAAAGTCCGACACACATATTACATGCTGACAGATGACATATTTGACATTGACATAGTCATAGCTTGATGTATCCAACAATTACCATGTATATGTTTTTGTTTTAGTATTCTCGTGATCATGGCGCTTGCAACAGTGCCGAAATATCGAGAACTCAAACAAAAATAAATACATGGTAATTATCCTGTTATAAAACCTAATTCTAATGTTATTGATCATGGTAGTTTAAAACAGTATATTGGCATTGAGATTGTTCAAAAATTAATGTTTAAAAAAAATTCGCTCGAAAACTTTCGCATTTACAATTTAGTGTGATTACTATGATAGATTTGTTTGCACAAACAGTACACACTATGGTACAATTGTCTCTCACTCTCTCTGTCTCTCTCATATCTCACTCAAGAAACCGCTACCTCCTTCCCGCGACACCACACCACAACTCCAAATGTAACAGCCCCGCTTGGCATTGCATCGTAAGACAGCGTTGAATGTAAATACAATTTATTTATTACAGCCATTGATGTTTATACGCTGAGAGCGTGCCAACTTATGGGATATGGATTAAATGGGTCAAATCGTTATGCTATAGCGTTTTATGGCAGGCATAAAAAGTTTGGGAATCGTGCGCTGTTCGCGGAATGTTGAATTTTCGGGGATATGAATATTTTGAGGTTATTTTTATAACTCCTGCTATGTTAAATGAACCGGTCTCTTGAGACTAACTCTAAGGTTGCATCTCAGATGCTGGGGCCACACTAACGGGAAATGCCGTTCAATAGCGCGATGATTGACGTTTGACATAAGTTTGGCCACGACATTGGACAACGGCATTCACATTTTCGTTTGACGTTAGCCGTTAATAATTAATGCAATATTTATCGCGATAATAGGCATTGACATTTCCCTTGACCTTAGTGTGGCCCGGGCATGGTTAGCGACAATTAATTGTCATTTGTCTTTTTCCTTTTGACAGGTCGTAAGTCTTTCTCTACTCTTAAGACTAGGATGATTAATGACGACTACATTTTCGTGTGAGATAATGGTCAATAGCAAGTCTATAAAAGTATAAATAATATATCTTTAGTTCACCGAGAAATAACAATAGAAAATATTTAAGGAACTTCGACAAAGCAAAAACGGTCCGTCCAAAGTCAAAAATTCAAAAATGTTATCGCAAAATAAGCTGTCACCTAAGCATGGCTCACGCTTCGCCATGCACCATACGGAATAAAAAATTAATGCACAATTTTGTCGAAAATCACAATTTCTGCAACCAAATGAACCCTCATGTTCGATCGCGTTCACATCTGAACCACTGTGTGTCACAGAGTAAAACGATTCCTATAAAACGACTACCACTCTGACAGTTTTTAACTTTAGGCTTGTACGATTTTGTAAGCTGTGACTCTGGTGCAAGCAGTATGTAAGGGTACATAATCGTTTCATATCGTACTTTCTCGACGATTACGCCGACAAATGAGGTGTGCAGGATGTATTGTGTGCGAAAGAGACAAAGGCAATGGTGAAGAATGGAATGAAATGACTATTGATCTACTTCATTTGTTGTTAAACACATCCGATTTGCTCTGAAGAGTGCTGTGTTTACTTATTTTGGTGTTTTGTTTTGAAAATGTGTTTTTTTCTTTGGATAAGGCTTTCTGCACACGATACATAAGCGTAGTCGTCTCGTAAGTGTATCGTAAAGACGCAACTATTACGAGACCTACAGAAATCCTCAAAAATGTTAATTAAAAATTACAAAATTACGTAATTTAATGTGTTTTTTAAGGACAGCAATACACATAGTTTCAAAGTAGAACTGTCCCGCTCAATGCGGGACGTATGGTTACGTTATGTACCTATATACTTAGTACCCATTAGCATGGCGTGAAACACGACATGACTTGCTTCTGATGACGTTTCGATGTAACAAATAACTCAAAACTCGAAAGGATTTATCCGTGAAAATTGAAGGATAACCTAGAATTTAATTAAAAATTCATTGAACTTAGTTTAAGAAATACCTAGTCTGTACCTAAAAGCGTCTAAAAGTGTAAAAATTTGACAATAAACAAAAGCATTTTCGTGTTAATCAGACGATGCCATTGTATCGAGGGCCTTTGTACCTTCAATATGTCTTTGGCACGTCACATTGGAGGTTCGTCTAATGTCACATTAAAGACACGCTACAAATGCTATTTTAAAATCACGTAGCTGTCATGTCTAGTTTTTGCACCTTTGAACAGCTGACTTTGACACAACGTACGAAAATGTAATACTGTTCAAAAGAAGTACCCTATTTTGGTGCCAAAAAAATCTAAGTCTCCATCCACCGCATTTTATTACACAATCTGTATCTGTGTACAATCAGATCAGATCAGAAACAGTTCCCGGCTCAGAATACAACTCAGATTTTCAGATGGTTCTAAAGAAAACTCTTATATATTGAGCTAGTAAATAAGTGGTAGAGCGATGGTGGCCGAACGGGGAGGCGTGCGACTTACAAGACGCCGACACCGAGTTCGAATCCTCTCGGCCCCGCACCTATGACTTAATAAGTTATGTGCGGATTTGCCATCGCTCAAAACGGTGAAGGATAACATCGTGAGGAAACCGGCATGTCCAATAACCGCAACATTCAAGGGCATGTGACATCTACCAACCCGCACCGGGCCAGCGTGGTAGATTACGGCCCATGCTCTCTCTCTCTGAGACAAGGCCAGAGTCCCAGCAGTGGGAACGTGAAAGGCTGATGATGATGAAATAAGTGATATTTCATTATCATCATCATTATTACTATACGCTGAATAACCTTATTTTCGTAGAAGGCCATCAGTAAGTAAGTGGATCGATCAGTCGCAGGTGGGTCATTCATCACGGCGCCGACGCGATTTGTTCCAAGATTGGGCTGCACTCACTCTAGTGCTCTCACTACGGGCTGCTGCATGACACTTTACACTTTTAAATGTTACTTTATTTATTTTTGATTATAGATATTACTAGTTGCGGCCCGCGGTTTCACCCGCGTCTTCCCGTAATCCCGCAGGAACCTTTTTTCGGAATAAAAAGTAGTAGTTTATGTCAAAATCAAAATCAAAACCAAAAAAAAGTTATTCAATAGGATACATTGTGGTCACTTTAAAACATCAACTTAAAACTAGCTACGCCTGTTCCAACCTCCTTACGCCGGCAAAAGAACAGGCAAGAAACGCCCAGCAGGTACTTTTTTGGCGCGATCACATTGACAACTTTATTCTTATTACTAATTGATTGAATTGAAGCAAGTTCACTAAAATCCCAAGCTTTTTGTTATCCATGTTATCCAGGGTATAAGCTATCTCCATTCCGAATTTCATTAATATCGGTTTAGTAGCTACGGAACACACAAACTTTCGCATTTATAATATTAATAGGATGTAGGAGTAGGATTTGGTTAGGTACAGATATTATAGAAAAAAGACCGGCCAAGTGCAAGATGGACTCGCACACCAAGGGTTCCTTCCGTACAAACTTGTTTTTTTTGATTATCAAACTACATTTTAACGGTTTTCAATTTTCACAAATTTCCAGTCCATCTCGCACTTAGCCAGGTTTCTTAGACACTTCTGAGCGAAGGACTAGACGTCCATCAAGTGATATTGGTAGATTTTTATAACGATTTTATTAAATCTTGCTTCCGACCACAAGTTACTTGATGATACATTGACAATGGAGTCGAAGGTAACGCCACTCTATACTTAGATTAGTAGCTGTGAAAACACACCGATAGGTGCGTGGCGACAAATTCTTGACCTGAAACTGGTAGCTAGCCAAGCGAGCACTAGTAAATGCCCTACCACCAATCCAACGTCCATTTTGTTTAGATAAATCTTATTTATCTCAGTGCATGTATCAAGGCAGGGATAGCTCAGTCCAATCTTAGAACAAATCGTATTAGAGCGTGATATATGGGCCACCTGTGAAGAATCGATCCGTCTTTACTTGCCACTGCGTTTTCTACAAGTTTCGGATCTAAGGAAAATGGAACCGATGCGGAAGTAAATTTTTTTTACTACTTACAGTGTAGCGTTGGATCACAAGTCACCTAATGTTAAGTGATGATGCGGTCGAAGATGGCACCACGCTACACTTAGACAGGGAACTCGCTCTCAAGTGAAGCTACCAGCATACACCGATAGGTGCTTGGCGACAGATTCTTAACATGAGGCTGGTAGCTAGCCAGCACTAGTAAATGCCCTACCACCGAGCTTTGGTTTCATCACGATGTTTTCCTTCACCGAAAGCTCAAGCTCATTGTAGGTTTCGAACCCCCGTCCTACGGATCGCAAACCAACGTCACTACCACTGAGATATCATTGCTATACATTGGAGAAACGTTACTAGTGCGTTTACGTCTTTAAAGTATCACGGGTCGATACCATCAGCTCGCGGAAAAGTTGTGACTTTTCCATTCAAACGTTAACATAGAAATTGGATACTTTTAGGGAATATTATGAAAAAATATTTTCTCAGTAGGTACCCAAAAACAATAGGTTTGTCAATTTTCAGTTTTTAAGATACATATCGGTTGAATCAGTCATTTGCCCAGTAAAAATATAAGTGTAAAAAAAAAGTTTCCAGTGTCAAAACCATCGAGAAACTTGTTCAAAATCTATTGCAACATTTGCACTGCACAGACGAACAGACTAGAAAGCGAAAGTATAAAAACATGGCAATGATACAAATCCCATTAAGTACAGAAATTTGTAAAAACTCTCAAACTAAACCACCGTAATGAATTAATAGCACAACTACAAATATCCAAAACACAGCACACATCCACACAAACATGTAACCTAGGTAGCACGGCTTTAGAATTCAAAACTTTTATTCAAAAGCATCGCAATAAAACGGAAAATGTAGGAACATTAAAATCCGTTGAAAGCGGCCGTGAGGACCGCGAACCGTTTTACTAACAAGAAACAAAACTCTTCATACGGTTACACTGTGTACTCTCAATAAACCGCAGGTAGGTAGTATATTCGTAAAGCTGTAGCGGACAAATATAATGTTACAAGTTGAGGCGTTTTACACCACTTGTGTTCGGACCAAAAACACCCAAATTGTTTTTTTAACACACCTTGCATGCTCGGTATGTATACACATGTAAACGGTGGATAACGCTGTGGGTGATGCAGTTATTTCGATTTTGTATCTAATATTACTTATTACTACTGTAGTACTGTATTACTGTTTATTGTGTTGTAAAAATAAATAAAATCAAATGTTTGACAAATAAATAATCTTTATCTTTATCTTTAAGCGACTTCCAAAAAAGGAGGTTTTTTGTTGCAAAGAAGATATTTCAAAAGTGATAAGGAAATCAGGGTTTGATGATGGCAGACCAGATAAACCGAAAGGAGCCTGAAGTCGGTTTTTGTTTTGATGAAAATGTAATTAATTAGGGTCCTTTGGACCACAGTGTGTGTCACGCATAAACGTTTTTTTACAACTTAGAGGGTAGCTTTTGATACGTCTTTTATTTTACCTTCTTCACCTATCAGTAATTAATTAAGACTTTACAATCAAAAAAATTGAGTTTTAAGAATCCTTGTCTTTTTAAATGTACTTTATACGTCTCAACTTGCGACTCTTAACCCGACGTTAAATAAAACTTTAATCAACTTTTTTCCCCATAATCTAGACACCAATAAATTTATTTATAATGTGTAGGATACAGCATGTAACCACTTTAAAACGTCAAACTTACAACCAGCTACGTCTATTCCAACCTCCACACAGGAAATGGTACAGGCAACAAACGCCAAAAGAGTTTGCAAAGCCAGCAAAACCTTAACAGCAAAAGCCAACCTCCCATAAACGCCATAACTCATGCAACACACTCTCATCCCCTCCGAGTACTCATTATAAACTCGCGAGACAAAAGCCCGGGAGCTCAAGTTCCATTATAATATAAAAAGGAAGGGTAGGATTTAGTACAACATACCGCCCACCACGCCATTGTACTCTGTCGAAAGCAAAAATAAACACTTTAGTCCCACGTCGCAATCACAAATTCACGCAGCTCTGAATTTCGGAAAAAAATTGTATTGTGACAAAGGGTTTAAGCCTTTACTAGCTGAAAGCTATTATGAAACTTTATTCCCTCGTCGTTATAGCAAAATTCAAATAAATTTAAGGTTTGAAAGGACGAGCAGGGAACCAAAACAACCCAAAAAGATAATGGAAGGAATTCATCAGTTTTGTATTGCTTTAATTAAAATTTAAGTAGATTGTACTGAATTGTTTTTTAAATGTATTTGGACATTTTTCTTGCCTTGTATGAACATTGTAGTTTTAAAAGGAAGAAATGAAAGGCAATATATTTCTTCAGGACACAACTTGACATGTTTATATATTATACAACATGGGATTTACACTACAAATGACATAAATACGAAAACGCAATACTGCGCATTGCCATTAATAGTAAGATTTTATTAAGAGTTTTTAGATCATCACATGGATATGCGGATCGAAATTGCCGCGATTGCAGGATTAAATTTAAGATACACATTATAATGTTATACCTTTCAAACATATAAAATTTTATGTAATTAATTCATTATGTAGACCAAGAAGGGCATACATAGACCAGGTTAAAGAAAAGAAGAAGCCACTTCATGTCATACGAACAGGTTAAAAAGATGGCCGAAAATCGAACAAAATGGACAATGATTCGACAACAAGAGCTCAGAAAAAAAAGCTAGTATTTATTTGCCTAGGTGTTGAGAATTCCCGAGCAAGGTTAAATATTATGTATGGCGGTTATGCAAGCATTGTTATTACGTTGTAATAATATTTCAAAAACTATACAATTCTATTTAGATAATTCAAATTTATTTTTTCATTTAATGCTATATAATTATACAATAATATCATTATATATGTACATATTTTTATTACATAGCTTTTATTTTTTGAGGACCCTCTTTGGGTGAAGGCCTCCTCCAGAGCTTTCCATGCGTCTTTATCTTTCGCCTTCCTCATCCAGTCTTTCCCCGCCGTTGCCACTATTTCATCAGCCCAACGTTCAAGTGGTCTTCCTCTGGCTCGTGTTCCCTTTGGACCCTTCCACTCTGTGTATGAAAAAATATATCTATGTAAAAAATTGATTGATTGGTTGAAAATTTTTCTCAAGGACTATAAATAACAATAATAATAATATAGTTACATAGAGTAAATAAAGGCTATTTTATTTTTTAATCTGTCAAAAAACATGAAGCCTTTCACAAAATTGGCAGCAGATCTGTAACTCAGTTTATAGCGCACGGACTCACGGTTTTCAACGATCTCACGTCTCAACTCAACATAAAATATTTATAGTTTATTGGCGTAAATAAAACATTTATATCTGCAATTGGTATTTGGGTCTCGGTACCAACAAATACCTACTACACCTCCGCGTATTGCGGAAGAAAATAAAAAAAATAGGTCAGGGTCATTTTTTTATTGTACTGTTTTATTTAGCCCGATCACAGTACGGTGCAATTTTCTCCACATTTACGTTAATTTATCATTATCAGAATTAGCAAGCTGAAGTGGCAGTGGGCTGGTCATATAAGCCGCAGAACCGACAACCGTTGGGGTAGATGTGTTCTTGAGTGGAGACCGCGACCTGGCAAACGTAGTGTAGGACGCCCTGCGACAAGGTGGAGCGACGACTTGCGCCGAGTGGCTGGCAGTAGTTGGATGAGAAGAGCGGAAGACCGGGCTCAGTGGCGTACCTTGGGAGAGGCCTATGTCCAGCAGTGGACTGATGCAGGCTGATGATGATGATGAGTATATTACGTTCCCACTGCTGGGACAAGCGACGTTGGGCATTTACTAGTGTTCGCTTGGCTAGCTACTATCATCTCCAAGTTACGAATCTGTCGCCAAGGACCTACTCACTTGAGAGCCAGTTCCCAGTCCAGGTGTAGCGTGGTGCCACTTTCGACCACATCGTCACCTAACATCAGGTGATTTGTGGTCAAAGTGGATACCACAGAACGGTCGGTTGTAATCCACCTGTACGTTAGATCATCATCGTCAGCCCATTATGTTCCCACTCCTGGGACACAGGTAAAGTGTGTGAGTTTAGATGAAAGGGGCAATATCCGGAATTACTAATCCGCCTTTTTTTCCACCGCCTATGAAAAACTGCCTTTATATAATTATTATAAAGACAGTTTTTCCATACTTACATTTTTTCCAATATAGGCCGCGTGGGAATCTACACGTGGGCACTACTAGTAATTTAATGTACTTATATAATCTTTTATAATATTCATATACCTATAGAAAATGGTTGCCATAAATATGTCGATTGAAAACGAAAACTTTTGTTAAAAAGATCACAGAACGAATATTCGCAGAATGAAGATTACCGAGTTCCAGCTGAATAAACATTACTGTTTCCAGGCAATGTATTTAAATGGAATTACTGAGAATATGAGATTTAAAAACTTGTCTGCTATCACAAAGCAGTGCCGCGCGGGACTTTGAAATGGAACCTTGTCAAAGGTGGCGCTGCGTTAGGTTTGCTCTTTGCTATACAGGTATTCGTAGTGGGAATAAAATAACGTTGCTGACAGCAATAAAGAGATAGAGAGATGTTTGGCTACTTGGTACGTCATGGCAGATATAAAGGAAAAGTAGAAGAGAAAAGAGAGAAAGGTAGACAGAAAAGAACAAGAATTGACGTCATAAAAAAAGGTTAAAAAGATGGCTGTGGACAGAAAAAGATGGAAAATGCTCGACCGACAGGAGCTCTGCTCTTTTTTTTTTTTACTAATTACAGGGTAGCGTTTGACCACAAGTCACCTGATTTTAAGTGACGATGTGGTCGAAGATGGCGCCACGCTATACCTGGACTGGGAACTGGCTCTAGAGTGAGGCTGCCGGAACACACCGATAGGTCGCCAAGCACCAGATTCTTAACAAGAGTTTCTTTACAACTTTTTCTCTTAAATAAAAGAAGAAAAAGAGTGCAGGTGTAGCCAGCCTCCTTTGACCACATCAACACTTAGCATCAGGTGACTTATGGTCAAACGCTACCCTGGCAAATGTTAAAAAAGAGTTGTTTTGGTAGGCATGGCACTCGCTATCAGGACAACAACGGCCTGCTTACTTTTTAAACATCACACAGGGTAATGTTTGTCCGTAAGTGAACTGGTGTTAGGAGACATTGTGGCACCACGCTAAGCTTTAACCGAGAACTGGCTTACCACTCAAAAGTTAAAGTAACATCTTCTAATATATAAAATTCTCGTGTCACAGTTTTCGTTGCCATACTCCTCTGAAACGGCTGGACCGATTTGTATGAAATTTTGTGTGCATATCGGGAAGGTCTGAGACTCGGCCAACATCTATTTTTTATATTAATTTTTATCGAGTTAAATGTAGTCCACGCGGGTGAAACCGCGGGGCGCAGCTAGTTATGTATAAAGTTGTTGTAAGTTGTGTTGTGTTTTTTTTTTTAATTTAAAGTAACATTTTTTTTTATTATTTGTATTTTTATTAGTTATTCATATTTAAAGTAACATTTTTGATTTCAATTTTGTCTTGTTTAATGTTTTTCAAACCAAGCGGTGGGCTGGGCACTAATAGAAATATTTCCTCGAAATCTGAAACGAAAAAAGCATAAATATATTTGCTTCCTCGCTGAAGCAAATAATTTTGATGAAGGGAAGAGGTAAAAGTGGGTATTATCAAAAGGAAATGAAAGGATCTCTTTATGTTGATATAATGCATTTTTTAATCTCGCAAGACGATTTTTATCCCTATTTTTTGCTTTTGATACAAATAGGAACTCATTCCAAACATTGGGATTAGAAGGACGATATTTATTATTTGGAAGTTTCAGATCAGATTCTGAGATTATTTTTTTCTGTGTTTCAGATTTAAGGGCAATGATATTTCCATTGAAATGAAATCTAAGAGCATAAAGACATTTTTGGCAGACGGGAATGATATAGAATGAATGAATAAATGATATGAATGATATGGAATGATTAAAGTCCATACTCTCTATCTGAGAGAAGGCCAGAGTCCCAGCAGTGGGAACGCGGAAGGCTGATAATGATGATGAATGATATAGCTTTAGACAACTTCCCACTATTTGTGAAATAAAATAAAGGGTTTTCTTTTATATATTACAGGGTAGGGTTTGAGCACCTGATGTTAAATGACAATGTGGTTGAAGGTAGCGTGATTATTTAAAAAAGGAGCGTTTCATCACAAGAAACTAGTTATTCTAATCGTCAACCAGTTTTCCTCGTCTCAAGACATTTTTATTGTCCACAATGGCCAACGATCACCGCAATGCGAGCCATCAAGACTTGTGACCGCAAACAATCCCTGTTTGCTGAGGAAAAGCGGCGTAAAAGAAGTGATTAAGTGCACGAGACGTAATAAAGGGGATGAAATGTCCAGACAAGAATGACTGGAATGCAAATAAAATATCGCTGGTCCTGTCCGTGTTTCGCAGTATATAAGTGAAAGTAGAAGCCAATAGGTTTCATCTTGAGCCAAAACTTGGTAGATAAACTATTTTACATTTTGCAGTTTAATGATCAGGCTTTGAGCTCAAAATCAAAATATAATAATCAAAATATAATCCCCCGCGGGGAACAGCTAGTATTATGCATGCAGTCTCAGCCCGATCGGTTTAAAATTAACAAAGTTTCATATAAACTTTCATCCCCCATTTTATCCCCTTGGGGGTAGAGTTAATCAAAATCCTTTCTTAGCGGATGCCTACGTCATAACATCTACCTGCATGCCAAATTTCAGCCCAATCCGTCTAGTGGTTTGGGCTGTGCGTTGATAGATCACTATGTCAGTCAGTCACCTTTGAGTTATATACTCGTATAATATTACACTCACTTTAAAACGTTAAACTTCAAACTAGCCACACCTGTTTCAATCTTCTTATGCCAGCTAAAGAACAGGCAAGAAACGCTCGACAAGTAATTTTTTGGTGCGATCACATTTACAGTTTTATTTTTATTACTAAGTGGTTGAATTAGAGCAAGTTCACTAAAATCACAAGCTTTTTTTTGTCATCTAATTGTCCGATAATTTTTAATTAGCTTTACTAATAAGATTTCTCTTGTTTGGTTGTGCACATTGGAATATGGGAACATGAATATTAACGAATTACGGGATCACAACCAAAGCAGACCAGACCCCACAAGCAGCACCCGTTCACGAGTTGACGCATGTGCCAGCCTTCGCTCTTCTTTATATCTGTCATGACGTACCAAGTACCCCACATGCGAGCAAGGTACTTTGCGATAGTAGAGAATGCTTTACTCCTGTCTTTAAAAAGCTAGTAACAAATACTCCAATTCAATTAACAAACAATCCCGACAATAGGCCTAATTCTAAACACCTACATTTCACCGGCACTCAAACACGTACGGCTGTTCCCAATTTGCCGTCGGTCGCGGCGGCCAACTAATTTGTACAAATAGTGCGCGATTACCTCGAGCATGCGCTGGGATAGCGCCAAACGGGATGTTGCTCTACTGAAGCCTTATTAATTGGATGTTTGGGTCATTGTTTATACAGGGTGTCCCATCATGGCTACTCCAAACAAGGGAGGGATAAGAGTATCCTTAGGGCTATTGAGTTAACCCCCTCATCCCCCTGTATGTTTAGCGATTTTGGATATTTTCGAAGTAATTTTTCGGTTGAACTGGTCAATGAGTTGGTTGTTTTTGGTACTTTAGTAGATCATAATTTTATTAATTTGCTATTGACCCCACATATATTTCAAAGCTAAATATATTTTATTTTTTTATTACAAGGTATTTACAAGGTAGCTTTTGACCACAAGTCACCTGATGTTAAATGACGATGCGGTTGGAGAGTATTATACAAGTTGTGTGATTTTTTTTTTGTGTTTATTTGGTAGGGAGAATAGGCTATTTTTATGACCACCACTGAGGGCAGTGGTAAGAGTGGCCAGCTACAGAAAAAAGCTTTTCATTGCGATAAATTGTAGTCCACGCGAGTGAAACCACGGGACGCAGCTAGCTATATATAAAATTGCCGTGCTACGCCTGGGACTGGCTATCAACTAAAACTACCTCAAACTTAAAACTAGCTACGCTTGTTCCAACCTCCTAACTCCGACAAAAGAACAGACATCAAACACCCAGCAGATCATTTTATCGGCGCGATCACATTTCACAACTCTCAAGGATAGTGTAACTTTCAAACAGTAAAATAATTATCATTATCGGATTAGTAGTTGGGGAGATTGCCTCCTACATCTGAACTCCCAAAGTTTACCTCTTCATAACATTAGTATAGAAGTAAGTAGTGTGCTGAACGCTTTGAGGGTTGTTCGGAGAAGTACTGACATAATCCATTAAATGCCTCGCATCCTATAGACTTGGATTAAGTGATAGTAGTAATGACTCAAGTTAGAAGAGAATTTATTCTCATATACGGAGAAACCTTCCAAAGTACCGTTATTTTCATACACGGAGAAAAAAGACCTTCCAAAGTACCGTTTTCCAACTGAGTCAAAAGGGAAGGAACTGTGATTTAGAAGGAAAACTAAGATAAAATAAGGAAGGAATCGGTCTTGGAAGGTAAGATTCAGAAGGAAAGTCAGATATTCTCAGTGTACCGCGGTTTCACCCGCGTCTTCCCGTTCTCCCACTGGAACCCTTTTCCGGAATCCAGGGTATAAGCTACCTCCACGTCAAATTTCATCAAAAATTTCATCATCAGTTTAGTAGTTACGGTGATACGTGGCAACAAACATTCACACACACACACACACAAACTTTCGCGTTTATAATATAAGTAGGATATGTTCTAACTTTTCTTGCCATCCTCCCATCCTGAGCGATTTCAGCCTAGTTCAAAGTCTGGAGTTCGTGTAGGCACTCACTTAGATGCAAATATATTTTTGATGGCATTCTTACTGGCTAGCTTTGTCTACTACTACCATAAAAAAGAGTAGTAGACCCTTCGCATTGACATGATGACAGATGACCAAATAACTATATCATCATCAGCCTTTTACGTTCCCTCTGCTGGGACTTGGGCCTTCTCTCAGAGAGAGAGAGAGAGAGAGAGAGAGAGAGAGAGAGTACACTGAGAAAAAAATTCGGACTTTCCTTCTGAGTCTTACTTTCCAAGACCGATTCCTTCCTTTTTTACCTTAGATTTCCTTCTGAATCACAAATCCTTCCCCATTGACTCAGAAGGAAAACGGTATTTCAGAAGGTCTTTTTTCTCCGTGTATGGGCCACAATCTACCACGCTGGCCCAGTGCAGATTAGTAGATGTCGCAGGCTCTTGAACATGCCGGTTTCCTCACGATGTTTCCTTACCGTTTTTGAGCGATGGCAAATCCCCAACTTACGGGGTGGGCCGAGAGGATCCGTACTCAGTGTTGGCGAGTATAAAAATACAACAACATTTTAAAACCATGTTCGCCCTCAGATTTTTTACCCGAAGCAGGCAGTCTGCCATCAATTATAGCTCCTACCGTCGGTACCTACAAGGGCCTGAGAAAATCTATTGTTTGGGATTAGTTAAGTTACGGCGTCTTACCGTAACTTCAGCTTTCGGACCCTTATTAACAGGTCGCAGTTTGTGGCGCTTACAAGTTATTTTAGTTAATTAGTTGTGCCTTGCAGTTACGTGGCTTTCCTTTATTCCACAGGATTTTTTCCTGATTAAAAGCGTGTGTTAGTTCAGAGTATAAGCTATCTTAATTCTAAGTTTCACTCAAGTAAATTGAGCCGTTTTAGCGAGAATAGAGAGCAAACATACACACTCAGTCATGAACTTTCGCATAAATAATTACGCTATGCGTGATCAGCATTCCAAATATTGACACTAATTAATAAACGATACCAACTAATCTCAGATCGTGACTCATTCATTCAAGAGCACAATTATTCCCGCCTATAAACAATATGTATATTTTTGTAGCTTGATAGAAAAAAAAATTGTGTAATGCTAGTTTTCTTCAAAACAAAATTTAAATGGTTTTGCCATAGAGCATACTCTCCAAGACATCCTCCTCGAAACAATTTTAATTTCACGCTGGTTATGCATAGTCCATAATATAAATAAATATAAAATATAACTACCAAGACTCTCTCAAGTCTAAGACTTATTTATTATACGCATTTATCAGCATCTCAAAACACGCCTCAGAACCGCTCTTGAGGTTAGAGTTCGATTTATTGACTCAACAGTATATCAAGATACATTTATTAGCTAGATCTGTAT
Source organism: Opisthograptis luteolata (assembly GCA_931315375.2). Classification (NCBI taxonomy): domain Eukaryota; kingdom Metazoa; phylum Arthropoda; class Insecta; order Lepidoptera; family Geometridae; genus Opisthograptis; species Opisthograptis luteolata. The sequence continues at coordinate 13,188,024 of OV928043.1, forward strand.
CTTAAGATCGCTCTCAAGAGCGCTGTCAGAATTGAAACTGATTTATTAATAAGGCCCCTAAAGCCCTTCATAAGGATAAGGAAAAATTGCCGGTCATTTTTGTGAGACGACGAAATTAAGACGTGATATACTGTTTGGAGGAAATCAGAAATGGCCAGCTACGAGTATTTTGGTGTTTGGAGATAATTAGCTGACTAGTTAACTTAGTTACTCGTTATATGAGAATGGTTATAAGATGACCTTTGAGGTCCACACACTGTGCAACTGTCGTCGTTTTCAGAAATTACCTCTAATTCTTTATGAAATTACGTTTATCATAATAATATTTCAAATAGAACAGTAGGTATCTTGTATATAAAAGTCAGAATTGAAAAAGCTATATTAATGTTTTATCAAGTTATTTACGATACATAGACAAAAATAAAATGATACAAAAAAATGTAACTATAGCAATTTTAAACGATTTCTGGTAAGAATTGTGAATTCTATACATACTCCCATAATTTAAAAACTAGAGTAAATACGAAACCTCGCGAAGATACCAAAGATAACGACTTTTGTTGTTGAGAATCATAGACAAGATTTCCGTTACAATGTTTTAATTGCCTTTCTACTGAACAGAGCTACTAGTTTCATCTAAAAATCTCAAGTGTGGGCGGCGAGTTCAATTAAAACCAGCGAAGCGTTTATCAACTGTAAAATAAAAGCATTTCGTAATAGAAACTGCTAATAAATACCCTCTTCGGAGCCGTAACTATTACAAAAGCTAATATTGGATAGGTTTGGATAAGGCCGTTATCTAAACACCAATAACCTCAACAAATAGCCCATAAACAAAGCTAATGTTCTAAACCGATCGACCGCTCACCGCACCAACTTATATGTTTACATTATTTTATTCTACCACCAGAAGGGCATGCAAGAGTTTGTATTTATAATGTTAGTCAAAAATCGACGGCAAAAAGGCATAGACACCACCTTCAAAAGTCAGTCAAGTGTTCTTTATTCATTAAGATACATTGTGATCACTTTAAAAAGACAAACTTAAAACTAGCTTCGCCTGTTTAAACCTCCTTACGCCGGCAAAAGAACAGGCAAGAAACGCCCGGCAGGTAATTTTTTTGGCACGATCACATTGTCAATTTTATTCTTATTATTACTAATTGATTGAATTGGAGCCACATTCATCATCAGCCTTTTACGTTCCCACTGCTGGGACTCCAGCCTTATTTCAGAGAAAGTGTGGGCTGTGGTCTACCACGCTGGCCCAGTGCGGGTTGACAGATGCTGCATGCCCTTGAAATGTCACCACATTGTCACTAAACAATCAATCGAGCCCTAGAAATCCCATACTGCTTGATTAATGCGCTCCTTTCTCCCGCATACTTGCAAAATGTGGAATGAGCTTCCTCCGCAAGACTTTCTGCTGTGCTAATCCTTTAAGATGGGTGTGAAGAGAATTTTTAAGGGTCGGCAACAAACTGGCAAGGCACCTAGTGTTGCAAATGTCCATAGACGGCGATGATTGATTACTAGCCGGCGGGCCGTTCTGCTTGTTTGTCAGTATATAACAAAAAAAAATATAGGAAACATTCTTTGTACCTACGTATATTTAAGTGTCTTATTAGCAACGTCGACTTAATAAAATATTCTCCACAAGGTCCCCCCCCTAACCAATACGGAAACCGTATTTGAATTAGTCGTTCGCAGCTTGTATTATGTTCTGTCGAATATATTGACAGTAAAACAACAGTAAAAACATTGCCCATTCCCAAGGTAAGCCACGTAAGTTTGCAGTCACTAAAATCCCTTGCCGCAATATATAAACTTTGATATCTCTGTAATATTTCTAGGAAAATGCGAGAGCGCTGAGTGTGATAAAGTTCCACAAGTATTTGTCATCTCCGCAGATGAGTGTACCCGTTAAACGGCGTAATTTATTCGGGACAATGCCCCGCTTCATTTCGTTTTTGAATGACTTCGAAAATGGGGAGTTATTTTTGTCTGTATTTTTATTTTTGGCAATTGTCACGCAATTCACAGCGTTCTATATTGTCCGTTGTTTGCATATTGTCGAATTGAATAAATAAATTAACTGATATATAAACAACAACCAATATATGTGCCTATATATATAAACGTATATTTATAAGTAATTGTAGTCTTGGTTTTTTTTTTTTTGTATATTTTAGTTTAGTTATATAGGTAATTATGTCTAAGAACTCAATGATCATTATATGTCGATTAGTTTTTAAATATAAGTGCATTAAAAAAACTGTAAATATTTGTTCTGTGCATGGGTGTTGTGGATCCCTGATCCGTGTCGCATCTGATATCCTGAGATCGTATCCTAGTTAGGGATCAGAGCCTATGTACATGTATGTGATTGTGTGGGTGTTATATTATGTTACCTGTTATCTCTAAAGACTAAAATACCTAAACTAAAAATTATACGTTCTTAATAAACTCTCTCGCAACAACAAGCAAAAAAACACACAAATGTTTGTGTCAGCTAGGATTCAAACCTGGTACATTTAAATCGGTAAGAAGGCCACAGTGACGTCTATAATGTGTCATCATCATCATTATCATCAGCTGGAAGAACACTGAGCCTGGACTTCGGCCCTTCTCACCCAACTACTGACAGCCACTCGGCGCAAGTCGTCGCTCCACCTAGTCGCAGGGCGTCCTACACTGAGTTTGCTAAGGCGCGGTCTCCATTCAAGAACACGTCTACCCCAACAGTCGTCGGTTCTACTGCTTATATGACCAGTCCACTGCCATTTCAGCTTGCTAATTTGCGTGTCAGGCTAGGCTTTGTCGGATCACCTATATACGTTTAAACAGCATATTAGCTGGTAAAACATTCACAGAATATAATTTGTTGAAATTCAACGCACTGTCAATTACATATTCAACAAATACAAACGTAATCCGTTTTCAATCACCACAACAAATATAGTTAATGCCCGTGAATAATGTACGCCTGTCGGTGCGACCGCCCGGGGCGAATGTCATCAAATATTAGTGTATTTTGAATTATTCGCACGCGATTATATTGATCTAGCTCAACTAAATTGTGTTAAATTATTAAATACATCAGTACTGAATTTTTGTGTTGAATTTATCTTACAACTAGCGACTCGTCTCGGTTTTGCACGGGTAGGCGGGTAGTTCATATGTTCATACCAAATTTCCATAGGAAAATTGCAGACTTTCGGGTTTTCCAGAATATTCATGTTCAAGTCAAACGCCACTCTATAAAACATAAAGCATGCCTTCATCTTTGACAGAATCAATGAAATAATATTTCCAACGTGCTGTACCTACTGAATTTTAATTCTTATAAAAACATGCATTTTCTGAGATAAAAACAGCCTATGGTCACTCTGTGGCCCATGAACTATTTCTATGCATAAAACCACGTCAATATGTTTGTCAGTGCATGATAGATGGACATACCAGTAGCAGCAAAGCAATTCCAGTAGCGTTCTTTGTTGTGAAGCAATCAAATAGGCAGTTAAATCTACCACGACTGATGGATCTTGCTTACCATCGAATATAAACAGGGAGACAAAGACGCAGCCTCCGCCGTCTATAATTAAGTATTCCATTGCTTGATCAACGGGCAGTAATTCATTTAGGGCCGAGTGCTACAACAGCAATAACCGATGGTTAGTTTTACTTCGATTTTTTCTTTTATGCTAGACTAGCTGTTCCCTGCGGTTTCACCCGCGTGGGCTACAGTTTATCGCGATAAAAAGTATCCTATGTCCTTCCCCGGGGCTCAAATTATCTCAATACCAAATTTCATTTAAATCGGTTCAGTAGTTTAAGCGCGAAAGCGTATATATTCCGTATACTCCAAAATTATTCCCGCACTTCGGTGAGGGGGGTCACCGCGTTACCTGCTGTAGGTACCCATTATCCTATTTTAAGTAGGTATCCATTATCCTATTTTAATTCTAGGTAAATTTTGTTTCGGACCATGCGTTTGAATCGTAGGTCTTCCTGGTCCGCGACCGCACTTTACCTATTTCATAGATTCTCCCTCACCTCGCCGCGTTTCCCGCTGCGCTGGGGTGCGGCGGGTTTATTTTTCTACTACTACTTACATTTTTAAACTCGTGATATCTTTCGAATGGAATGTCCGAATTGAATGATTCAAAAAGTTTTATAAAGGTATTGAAGCAGTTCTGAATTAGAAGTAATTTATTTTGATAAGGATTAATACCAAGAGACAAATAAAGAGCATTTTCTAGAGGCGGCATTAAAAATTAAATTTTTTAAATAAAATATCACTTATTGCGGCATAACTATAATAGTTAGACATATGCTCTCGCGGACTTTTTTGTAGATCTTAATGAGACCTACAAATCCGTAATACATCATTTTGTTCTAGTGTCAATAGTTTTTGCAGCGCACGCAAAAATAGGTTTTCGATTTTCTTACGGATCCCTAATTTTTTTGGAAATAAAATATAGCCTATAGCCTTCCTCGATAAATGGGCTATCTAACACTGAAAGAATTTTTCAAATCGGATCAGTAGTTTCTGAGATTAGCGCGTTCAAACAAACAAACAAACAAACAAACTCTGCAGCTTTATAATATTAGTATAGATTTGCGATCTCTCACGTGGTTTAACCTGTGTCAAAGATGACTTCTTCTTTCAGGATTTTTTTATAGGTTCAGTTTTATTTAATGGGAGTAAACTTTATTGAACAATGTTCAGTCTATTTTCATTGGACTAAAAAAATAAAATAGCGTGAAAAGCCTGAATAGTTATTGACTTCATAATTTATGTTGTTTTAAATATAAATTACTTACTTGTTGAATATCCACGCATAGCTTAAAAAAAGTACTGTACAAGCCTTAGCGGGAGCGTGTGTATATTAGCTATTCCTCTATGTAACTGACGTGAAATTTTCACCGGTTACCAGTTAATCGTCGGTTCATGGTTTGTTAAGCGTGCCCTTCCTCTAGTTCCAAATAATTAATATGAAGAAATTGCAAGGTGAGGCGCCACCAGTCGTGTTTTATTGGAGCCAGGCGATTTAGAAAACAAATAGCTTTCTGCGGCCCATTTAAGGTGGGAATTAAAGGAATTATTTAAATGTTTGCGCACAAATCAAAAGTCAACGCTGTTGTTGTTTTGTTTATTTCAATAGCAACGAGGTAAGAATTATTTAGCAAGGTCATGGTGAGATTCGAATATATCTTCTATTTACAAGACATACTGACACAAAAATAACGCCTTAACTGATGTTTATAAGATTTCTATCGACATGTATTCCGGCAAGTAAATTATTTGTATGATTGATTTAGCGCCGGTTTTATAAACGTCCGTCAGCTAAACCTCATACCATATTTCGGTAAGATTGATCTTATTGTCTTTTTCGTAGTAAAATTATTGACAATGTGGTCGAAGGTGGCGCTCAAGTAAGGCTGCCGAAACACACCGATAAGTGCTTGCTGACAGGTTTTTTAACTTGAAAGTCATAGCAACACAGGCGAGCACTAGAAAATGCTCTACTACCAAGCAATCCATAGAATTTCCCGCGTATAACATAAATGAAAAGGTTTTCATTTTGATGTTCATTGTTGCTTTTAAATTCACCGTTTTAAAACAATGCCTACGTCAGCAAAATCTGTACAAGGAATTAATTTCGAAAGATACTTTTGTAATAAGCAATTTTACCTGGAAAGAACAGAATGAAATTTAACGGTTTCGACTACTATGTAAAATTTACCAACAGATGCTTTGCTATAAATTGTTAATACAAGTTTTACTGCGCCAATAGGTGCCTGTTGAAAGAGGTGAAAGCTCTGCAGCTGCTAGCTCTTGAATGCCCTTACCACTATGATTTCTACACGATGTTTTCATTAATCGGAAACTCATCATTATTATCAGCCTTTTATGTTCTCATTGCTGGGACTCTGGCTTTCTCTCAGAGACAACGCTGGCTCAGTGCGGGATGGTAGATGGCATGCTCTTTAATGGTGCAGTTCTTAGATATGCCGGTTTCCTCGCGATGTTTTCCTTCACAGTTTTTGAACGATGGCAAACCCATACGTTACTTATTAAGTAATAGGTCACCCACAACATCTTAAGAGCTAAAATCGCGTCTGAAAGACCGCTGAAACAATCATTTCGATACATGTACTTAAAGCATAAAGTGAATTCCTTATAATTTCCTTACGAGCTCCTTACTACAATCTTGCCGCTAAACGACAGGTCATATATCCAGGGCTCCTAATATATGGCCTGGCTATGAATCATGCTACGTAACTCGCGTGGCGTATGCTTGCGAAGGTGGCGCCACCTTCGGGATTATTCAGAGCGTTTCGGTGCTTTAAATTGATTTATGGAGAGATCGGAATGCGATGACGGCTCGAACGTGGAGGTGCCGGCGGTAAAAATGGCCGATTTATGAGCTGCGTCGCGGTTGTTAGCTGCTTTGGTTGGGTGTTATTTTTTATTTTTTCTAACTTCTTCTTTACACGGATTTTAAGCTTCATTTATAGCTAGCTGTTTCCCGTGGCTTATGACATATGTTTGTTGCTGTTCTTGTTTTAAATATATCTGTTTGACATTTCTAACTCTTCGATTTACATATCTACTGGATTTATTATATCTCCCCAGAGATCAAGTCTTCCCAAATTCCCTACCACTAAATGAATTGAGAGAAACAAACAAACCCAATGACAGCCAATCATCATTCTACATTGCACAACCATCCACAATAGCCCCGGTCTGTTCCGGTACCGAATATTGTTGCGAATTTTTTCCCGTCGGGACTCCAGCAAAAATCTACAGTGAACTTTCCATACATACCATAACAATTATCTCACAGTGTGTTTGGCGGGGTTTTTTTAATGTTATAATATTTTATGAGGTGCTCGCTTGTTCTCGGGGCTGGCTCGAGTCAAAGGCTTCTGCGTTCTGCGCCGTATGTTTGATTATCATCTATTGTAAGGCAGAGTGATTTCTACTCTCAAGTGGTGGTTACCTGTAGGACAAGCTTTTTAAACCCATTTCAGGCACCAACTCCTCATAAAGCTAGATCCAATCTTGTCAATCCTAACTGTAATTAGTGCTACTTTCTAATTTTGAGGAGAAAATATTTTTTTTCTTTTCCTTTATTTTTTCTTATGACTGTCTAGCGTCTTACCACAATACACCTGATGACGTTGACTCGATAATGGTGCCATACTACACCTGGATTGTGAAATAATCTTATAAAAAAAAAGCCAAAACAAAGCTTAAGCTGCCAAAAAAAATAAATTGATAGCCGGGGAGTGGGGACAGATCTGTAAATTTATGATTTATGTGGGTGGTAGCTGGCCAGGCGAGCACTTGAAAACGTCCCAACACCAAACCATGGTTTCTTCACGATGTTCCACATCCAGCGTAACAAAGGTGCCACAAATCGCCAGAACCTCTAAACTCGAGTCGTCCCTAAAAAACGGGGAGTTCTCTGTCGCCGCTCGCCTGCCAACTGCTCCCAACGATATTATTATTATCCTTTCAAAAAGCAACTTACATCACCCACTTTATGCGGAGCTCTTCAAAAAATGCGCCTCGACGCGACACGCCGCGGCAATGAGCGACAATTTGTCGCCTATGAAACGCAACGCGATGCCAAAAAAACGTTGTACATAATTTTTTGCATCATTTGTTTTGTGGGTCGGAAGCAATAAAAGAAAAGTGTAATTGCACTCATATTTTTTGGACATTTGCGGAGGGGAATTAAAAACAGTTATATGACTACGTGGTGCAATCAAATTTGTTTCGTGACACAAGAGGCCTGTTTCGCGGTTTCACTCCTTAAGAAGCTGTCATTTTTCTATACAAACTTTAACGCCCCAATTTTTGTCTACATCAGCTTATTTAATATTTTATTCCCGCTGCTGGATAGGTCCCTTCTCTCAGAGACAGAGTATGGGCCAATACCCACTACAAGGGTCCTGCGGGTTGGTGGGTCAACTGAACTGGACTAGTTTAAGCACCGTGCTCTGCACTCACTACTTGGATAGGTGACCAATACAACTGAGCGCTTCCGTGCTTCAGTGCGAACGTTAAGTCCTCGGTTCCAGTTGTTATCTTAGGATTTCAGTCATTAGGCTAAGGCGAAAAGTAAGAGGCCTTCGGGTGGTCTGAAAACTACAACACTGGCTGGCCACTAGCCTACACGCCAACCTGCAGTGAGCCCGCGTGGTGGTTTATAGCCCATGCTCTCTCTCTGAGAGAAGGCTAGTGCCCCAGCAGTGGGAAAGCAACAACTATCGCACCACTTTCGTTTAGTATACATCGAATACACAATTTTAACAAAACCATATCGATCGGTTCGTTCAAAATGCAGTGAAGATTTAATGACGTGGTGAACGTACCGCGCGCCCAATTTGAGCATAGCAATGCGTTTCCGGTCCTTTGAGTCGGATCCGAACGAAAAAGTGTTTAAAGCAAACCGAGGATCAAATGTAGTGGAAATAGGAGGCTACTACAGGAAATACTGTTTTACATTTTAGTAATTAACAATTTTTTTTTAAATTTTTACTGTCGTAGTTACAAAGAAAGATTATTGTAGTCAGCCCTAACTTACGACTTAATCCCAAAATCTGCCTTTCAAGGCTTCCATTTTCCATGGAATGTAAACACTAACAAGAGAAAAGAAAACAAATAAAAACACAAAACATTCCTAACCGTGTTTCAGAAATTTCCTAGCAAAACTCACCATTTAATAAACCTGTTCCGCTACAACGATCGCACCACACTATTTCGTTCGAGAACTAGTGATGTGGTACCCGCCGTAGATCGAGTTAGCAGTGAGATTAAACCGGTGAAGCTTGTAGTATCGAGTGCGCATATTAGAAATGCGGTTTGGTACTGTGAAGTCTCGGGAGTATAGCGATGCGCAGTTGATTACTTCAACATTTCGGATTACAGAGAGTGAAAGATTCGGAAGCTTCGATAACAACTACCTACACATCACGATGGTGCCTGATAGATAGATATAACGAGACTGGTGTATTTTCATTATTACCAATTGACCATTAGATTTTCTGCCATGGTTTGTGGTTTTCACGTAGGCGTTCTGAGGGAGGTGTTGGTTGTCAAAATCAAAATAAAAAAAATATGTATTCAGTAGGATACATTGTGATCACTTTAAAACGTCAACTTAAAACTAGCTACGCCTGTTCCAACGTCCTTACGCCGGCAAAAGAACAGGCAAGAAACGAAAAGATTTTTTTTGGCGCGATCACATTGACGGTTTTATTCCTATTATTACTAATTGATTGAATTGGAGCAAGTTCACTTTAATGTAATGATAGAAGGCCGTTACAAAATAAACCGAAACTATATTCTTGACCAATAGTAGTTAACGCGGGACAGTTTCTGGATGATTCCTCGATCGCTGCAAGCAAATTATAACTTCTGTCGAGTGACGCGTCATCAAGACTCTGACAAGCGCTGCCAGGTGGCGCTGGCGTTCCCATTACGTCAAATCCATTATCTAGAACTCGTTTCCGACATATGTATACCAAAACAACATAAAATGGAGGAATGGTCTTAAAGCTAGTGTACAATGAGCGGTTTTATCCCTGATGGTGGCGTGAAACAATTCAAATGGCATGGTATTTTCTAATTAGAAATCACTGACCACCAAATGCCTTTCAAATATCTATCTGTCTTTTGCACTTTTTTTGAAGCGATGATGGATCATTGCTAGTAACGTCGGCTTGTGATCCGCAGATCTTAGGTTCCAATGCAACAATGAGTTTGAACTTTCGTTGAAGGAAAACATCTTAATGAAAATAGCACGGAACCGTCTCCACGCGAGTTCAACTCACACATAGCCGGTTGTTTTTTCAACCCACTTGTGAGTCAAAACTAATGTACAACAAACATTGATCCAGCCACCGCGTCCGCCGTCCGTTACCTACCTACAGTGGTGGTCCAAACCCCACAAACAAGTTAAATTCCACAGTCCAAGAGCGCCACAAAGTGAATTATTTAAGTGCTTGCAGCGAAGAGATGTTTTGAGTTATTTAATTTAGTAGTCGCTGGTTCGATTCCCAAGCGGGGCCCCTAGAGCTAACCGGGTGGTTGGCATGGAAGCAGGATACAATGGATGTGACATGTTTTTCTGTAGTTTTCTTTTGCAAAATGAATCATTTCATATCAAATCAAAACATACTCCTATTTATTTATTAAGGTACAACATTTGACCACTTTAAAACATCAATCTTACAACTAAAAATAGGCAAGAATCGCCCGCCCGTCATGTCATTTTTTGGAAAGCAACTCAGTCTATCTGTCTGTCAGTCTGTCAGTCTGTCTGTCTTTCACGCCTAAATTACTGAACCGTTTTATATTATTTTTATTACAGGGAAAGTCTAGAGTATGAGAAAGGACAAAGGCTACTTTTTATCGCGATAAACTGTAGATCACGCGAGTAAAACCACGGGGAGTAGCTGGTTAATTATAAATTAAGAGTGACTTTTTAAGGTTTTGAATTTTTTTTTTTTTTTTTAACCAGCGGCAAGTAATTACTGAGTCAGCAGTCTTCACGGGCAGCAATAGTTACTGATTTAGGTTATTTATATGATAATAAGAAAGAAATCATTCGTAGTCGCGCATTACAGTACCACGAGCCCATTTATAAAAAAGAGAAACAATAACGTCTGGTTTTAAAGTCTTCAAAAAAATCTGCAATTGGATATCAACAAACAAAGAAAGGTCAAAGGAAATTAGATTCAAGAAATGTATAAAAAGCTATCTCGGATCTCAAAACTAATTCGAACAAAGGGCGAGACAAAGGAGCTAAAGTTTTTGAACGGAAACAATTACCAGCAGGACATCACTAAACTTTTCTATCTATATGAATAAAAATGGAATGGTGTTTGTCGGTGAGCATCACTTCAGAAATGCCGGTCAAATATGGCTTTTATTTAATGTTGGTAATATTCTGAATAAGGTTTATAGATATAGATAGATTTAAGCCCGAAATTAAAAATCGATCCGGATCCGTTTTTCGCGGCTTTTGATTGATATGTCGTGTCATCATACGTCATTTTAGGGGTAAAGCTTCACATACTGATTGACATATCGATTCAAAACCGCAAAAAACGGATCAGGATCGATTATTAATATCAGGCGTTAAACAGTTACCCTAAATTAGTAAAAATTTGGTATTTTCAAAATTTAATCTATTACTTATTTATACCTACCCGCGCAAAGCCGGGCAGGTTATTGTATTAATAACAATATCAAACAAATTGAGAAATCTTCACGTCCCAGTAATGTAACTTCATTATACCACTTTTATTTAATTCTAGAAGAGATTCACTAGAATTTTCCAGCTAAAAGCTAAAGATTTTATGTACTAAAAAAGAAAAACCGTATTAACTTAAGCGTTAGCTATTGTGAACTGAATAAATGAATTGAAATCAGATGTTTGCGTTACTTTAAACCTTTTCTACTTAAAATAAAAGAGATTTAGTCCCAGCTCCACGAAGAGCCAAATATACCATTAATAGAGAAATATATAATAGATACATCTATTATGAATCTAAATTAGTAAAGCAAACTCATTCCCGCTCGTCATATTCCAAGCTTATGGACTAAATATTTTTGTAGAACCAGGTTTGTAGCTAAGAGAGAAATGTAAGATGCTATGCTCCACAGTTTTATCTGCGTGGAGACTGGAGATTCATTACAAAAAACATTGAATTCTTCAAAGAATCCGCGCAGTGTCTTCTTCTCAAATGAGCCAAATTCTTTCTCAAATAAAGAACTTCTCATTGAAACTGTTGTTGATCCTAGCTAATTTTTTATTGCATGAGCTACGTTTAACCGCTATTCTGTTGCCTGGTGATGATGTGGACAATAGAAGTTGCAAAGTTCACTCTTGCTTTGAATTTCAAATTATAGCGATTGGGAAACACATACTCTGGCTAGGAGTTATACTCATCAGCGGTGCAGGTGATGAATGTGGAAGCAAAACGCTTCGTGCGTACACGCGGTAAAAGTGAAAGTTTGTGAGTATGGACGGATAGATAGATGTTTGTCACTCTTTCACGTAAAAACTACTGAACGGATCTGAATGAAATTTGGAATGGAGATAGCTTATATCCTGGATTAATACATAGGCTAATTTTTATCCTGGAAAAAGGTTCCTGCGGGATTACGGGAAGACGCGGGTGAAACCGCGGGTCGCTGCTACTAGTCTTCCATATACCAATGGCCATTTTTCTGGGAATAGAAGATTTCATTGTGCAATTTCAGGACAAAATATATCTGGTAGACGACTAGCAACACTGCGTCGATGCAAAAAAGAACTCTCGTTAAAATAGTAGAGGCAGTATATTCCCCGCTCTACATATTCAGGAATCGTTGGCTAAACAGTATCGTAGAGACAGAAGCACCGCTGGGAGAGTGGTGGAGCGGCCGCGGTTTACTGTGATTCACGTTGCAATAACGTTTCATGATACTTGTAAATATATTATATTTGCCCGTACATTTGTCAGCCTTTGGAACTTGTTTTCATACTAGATGAGTAGGGAGTTTAATTTAATGTCGGTGCAGTTAGTGAGAACTGCGAGGTGATTCAATTATGTATTTTTTTTTTTACAATTTACAGGGTAGCGTTTGACCACAAGTCACCTGATGTTAAGTGACGATGTGGTCGAAGATGGCGCCACGCTACACCTGGACTGGGAACTGGCTCTCAAGTGAGGCTGCCGGAACACACCGATAGGTGCTTAGCGACAGATTCTTAACAAGAAGGTGGTAGCTAGCCAGGCGAGTACTAGAAAATACCCTACCACCAAGCTATGGTTTCATCACGATGTTTTCCTTCACCGAAAGCTCAAGCTCATTGTAGGATTCGAACCCACGTCCTACGGATCGCAAGCCGACGTCACCACCACTGAGCCATCATCGCTATAAAATGGAAGCAGGAATGTTTTAGTTTGTGATGACCATTGCAATGGTTGGTGAATATGTGATGTACTACTGGAATTATTCGATTGTGATATTTTGATTACATTTATCTCGATTAGATTACTAATTACTAATTTTATGATCGATTTGTGATTTACTCACATAAAATACACAAAATGAATACATTCTGAATTTTTGATAAACGAGTAGGTACATACGACACATACTTCAAATGATGATAATGTAATCTAATAACAGCAAAAACAAAGAATTAAATACGTCCCAAAAACAAATAATTACGTAACCAGAAAATAAAAAGCCGCTCCCCATATTACCCTTCCTAATAACACTTTCGTTTTATAAAATCATTCCGGGCGGCACTCGTATACGAAAGGGCAACGCTTAACGCAATTGGCGTGCCATTAACCAATTGCAATTCCCAAACAGAGGCTCGCCGGCCCGGTTCGCTCCGGCGACTGATATTAATCAGGGGAGCTGCGGTTCGCTTCTGATTAACGCTGCGTCTACGTCACGAGCGCCAGCGGGAATATATTGAGAGGTTTGACGCTTGGAGAAGGTTCATACCTTTATGGACTAACTAAGGGTAGACTACAAGTCACTTCATGTTAAGTGACGCTGACGATGTGGTCGAAGGTAGCGCCTGAATTAGAAACTGGTTCTAAAGGGGGCCTGCCGAAACACACATATAGGTGTTTGGGAACACATTTTAAACTTGAGGGTGGTCGCTAGCCTGGCGAGCACCAGAACTAAAACTCCCGCTATCCCGCTAAATTTTTCCAAGATAAGAAGTTGCTTATATGTAGTTAATCCAGGGTATCAATTAACTGCATTCCAAATTTCATTCAAATCCGTTAAGCCGTTTCAGCGTGAAAAGTATCAAAGATACACACTCACCGTTCACTCACTCACACACTCAATCACAAACGTTCGCATTTCCCGGATAGCTCTTCCCGGATTTTTTTATTTTATTCTTAATCCAAACTTTAATAAAAGGTATAATGCGAAAGTAAGACTGTCTGCGTGTGTGTAGGTTTGTTTGTTATTTTTTCACGTCTAAACCACTATGAAATTTGATATGGACATTGTTTGAACTCTGGAATTATTAAACCGCTGAAACGATCATGATGTATTTTTTCGTGATGGTTTTAACAGGGACAAGATACTTTTTTTATCATGCTAGAGTGCACCGTGAGAAAATAAAATGAATAACCAAAAAATATCAATTACCTACAGCTACTAGTAATAAAGATATTCACAAACCGCTCATCGCTCGCACTTAAGGCATACCCACACAAGCTCTGCCCAGCACGGTGCGATGTTCGCGTGAACGGAATGTAGCCGCGCCCGTGTCCAATCCACCCTCCAGATAACTACCTATATCAATTTAGGGGATTGACGGCGCTTCGCTACGGGACCACGTATTACGGCTAATTTAGAGCTGATAGCCATGCGTTATTTGATAATGAAGGGAAGGCAATGTTTACTTTTGTCATTATTGGATTGCCAGTGGTTTCTTGTGTCTTGTAAGAAGTTTTACATCACATTACAAGCTATTTTTTGTTTTTTTTTCACATTCTTCTAGGAAGCGTTTGCGTAGAATGGGAACTGACTCAAATGGGGCTGCCGGAATAGACTCAAAGATGCTTAGCAACGAATTCTTAAATTTAGGGTAGTAGCTAGTCAGGCGAGCACTAGATGATGTCCTAACACCAAGCTGTAAGCATATGCTCATTGTAGGTTTTGAACTCACGACTTACGGTAGGCAAGTCGATGACATTACCACTGAGCCATTGTTGCTTCAAAAAAACTTTAGATTACGAGCAAGATTTGAACCTACGTCTTTTAATATACCGACGATGCTCTAAATTTTAAGCAACTGAGCTAACGTAGTCTTGTTAAGTACAAACATTTCCTCAATCAGAGATGGTGGACAACGTTCTAAGTGCCAACCCATCAAATTAAATAATTAATATAATCTTTTTGATTTGTTGTAATAAATAACATATTTAATAATAAAGTTTCATGTATGTAAAAGATCAGAAAACAAACAAAATAAAAGGCCAAAAGCCGACGTTGCACTATCAACATTTTATTGCCAACACGCAAAAAATTGAAAAGAGGTTTTAGTAACAAAAAAACACTTCTGAAAATATCACCAAACCTTAAAAAATATTTTATATGGTCAGAACCGGATTTTTAGAATAAAAGCCATTGCAAAAATGGAGTTAAAACTGAAACACCGACAGTTTCGTTTCGCTTGTTTAACGAATGCGTACCTTGTTTACGACTTGTAACTGATATACTGAAGGATTTTCATGCAATTTTACAGTAAAAAATAGCATGCACAAATCATTAATCTCTAACGTACTTTATGTTTTACTAGAAACGCTTATACAAAAGACAAATCATGTACAAACTATCAGGAAATCAATTAATTACTTCCTTAATATTTGTAGAAAAAAGTTTAGACTTAATTGTATAGAGCTATACTTTCCGAGTTGGGTAATAAAGTCAGGCAATTTCACGAGCGTGTTTACTATCTTCGACCTCACTTTTATTCAATTAACGCTTGTATGCCGCAACCGAAGACCGGCGGGTTCAGGGGCGGCCTTGTCGGTTAGCTTGATGTAGTAACCGACTGGTTGCGCTACGGGTGGCGTTTGTGATGAAGATGGCCTGATCTGGTCCGCAGCTTTCGCTTAGATGATGATGATGAGGATTGATGATTCTTGATTGATACACCACTGATTAGTTTATACACACCGACTTATTGTCCTTTTGATTACACTGACTTAATATATGATTTGATATAATAACTGAATGGTTTTCCTAACCGAGTTCCGCCATCGCGGTTGATCGACGCTGAAGACTTTTAGTGAAGTGACTTTGAATGAGTGATGATTTTGAACAACCGATCTGACTGATGAATGAGTGACAAAAAGGGATGAAGGAAATTATAGTTTGGAATGATAAGAAATAAACATGTTAATTTTCAATTAACAACGCTTATGGGGAAAGGGTGGCACTACCATTTTTTTTTGAATAGTCAAAATATCTAAAATCTAATTCTAAACAAACGCACCACACAGGTGAATTTTATACAGAACCTCCTTTTTGTAAGTCATTTAAAAGTGCACTCGCCTTGTTTGTCCGTCAAAAATACAATACAGACAAGTAAGTAATTGAATTCAGCTGTCAGGTCTGTGCGGACAATAGCTGGACTCGGAAACCACAGAATAAGACCAGCAGGAGTATTCACAAAAATTCTGGAACCAAACCCATTCTGACAAACAATTCTGTATCGTTCAACTGTCAAAAAAAATCACAATTACAAAAAAAATAACCTTTACCGTTCTGCGTGACAACGCACTGATGTTAAAACTCTTCATGTCCAGTAATTTACTGGGAATTTTAACCTTCAATCCACAGCACAGTAATTTTTTAATTTTTACATAGTAGTATTTGACTACAAGTCACCTGGTGTTAAGTAGTAGAAGTCTGGTCGAAGGCGGCCCTACGCTACACCTGAATTGAGAACTAGCTCTCAAGTGAGCCTGCCAGAACATACTAATATGAGCTTGATAATATAATCTTAACTTGAGGATGGTAGCACGAGATAACCGTACCACCAAGCTATGGTTTGATGACGATGAATGTTAGGACACTACTGCTTGTTGATTGAATAAGAATGATACTTCCCCATGAATAATCTGCAAAAGAGTTCTATCACTTCAACAATTTTATCACCATTTTTATCTACTGCCAGTACATTTGGGTTAATATATTTGCCAACATAAACCAATACATGTATTAGCAAAATTTACTGTGGTACAGCAGTGGTGTAGTGGTTTTACTGAGCCTGTTATATGGCTACACGCTCGGCAAAAGCCTCCGTTCTATGAAAGTGCTCAATTATAGTTATGAACTTGTAAAAAATTCGCTTCAAGCAAAAACGCGAGTGTAGTCTCGTTCTGCAGCTTACTCAAATGGCTTTGTTAGTTCAACAACCTTCGGTGACAGCTCATTTCCACAATTGAAGTACTTGCCTAGGCAGCTTAGCTTAGCTATCACTCTCTGTTTAGTATATTAAATGCCTAAGTTACTCTTTATAACATCAACTATCTGCCGGTGAAAATCCCGACAAAATTGGTTCAGCCGTTTCGGTGATAACCTTACAAACGGCCATACAAAGAGGAAAATTTGAAAAATATAGTTATTTGTTAATTTGTTATGAAGTCCTGTATATACTTTGATATGGATTGAGCATGAAGCTCATTTTCAGATTACAAGCAGACGTTTTCATTTTCATTAGTATTAAAATATGACAATAAAAACATCTCAATGTTATTATTGAGACTTATGTATAGGCAATTATTAAAAAATGCAACATACGTAGTGTTTTTCATTTCCTCTGTTTCAGTAAAAATGTACGTCATATGAAAATGACGGGTGTAAAATTTCATTTATTAATTTTAATGAAATGCACAAAGGTTTATTGAAATAACATTCTCTTATTGTTTTGCGGTGAATTTTATTGATTTATACTTTTGTACTTGAAGCGATATTAGATAAAAGTGTTTTAAAATGAGCTGTGATTGACGAACAAGTTAAGAATCTGTAAGTTATCTTTCGGTGTAATCTAGCAGCTCCAATTAAGAGCCAGTTTTTAGTCCTGGTGACGCGTGGGTCTACCACCGATCACATCGTCACTTAATAATTATCAGGTGACTTGAGAACAAAGTAGGCAGTAAAAGCTATCTAGCTATTCCAAATTTCATTCAGATCCGTTCAGTAGTTTTTGCGTGAAAGAGTAACAAACATCCACCCATCCATACTCACAAACTTTCACTATTACTGACACGGGAAGCAAAATATCCTATAGCATTACTAATAGAGCAACAAAAACAGTAGCTAAAAATAAAAAGTTTGTAAAGGGAAAAAAATTTGGATACCTACTCGTCAATTGAATCAAGCTAGAATTAAAAATACTTCATTACTAAACCACCGACAAACAGCAAATTTGGTACAGTACCCGCTTTGTAAAATAGCACATCAACTTGAAATAAATGTTGGTTAGCATAGATGAGCTCCGGTTTTGTGGAGAATTTCCTCTGTCGCACATTGTAACTGTCAGTTAGAATAAATACAAACTGAGGCAATTTCGTTTCAACACGGGCTGGGAGGAGTTTTGCAGACCAATTCACGCTCTTCTTAACCTTCGCTTTTCTCTTGATGTGTAATTACCCTGCGCTTTTTTTTGTATGTTCTCTGGTCACATCTTAAGAAATCTCTCTAGGGAGAAACTTGTCGTGCAGGGTCCGGTTGAAGGAAAGAGAGCCCGAGGCCGTGATTACTAATTACACATCGAGTTATGAGGAGTTAGGAGTTTACGATAGGGTGCGGGCGGTTATGATTGATTTTACTGAGACAGTTTGACAGGTGTCAATAACGCGTTGTAGTACCACATTGGCTCACCGGATCAGGTTTGTTGACCCCTTTTTACTTATTACAGGCCAGTTTTTGACCACAAGTCACTTGATGTAAAGTGACTATGTCATTAGAGGTGATGTCACGCTACGCCTGAATTGGGAACGTGCTCTCAAGTAGGACTGCCAGAACACACCGATAGGTGCTCGGTAAGCTATGGTTTCACTATAGTATTTTCTTTCACCGAAAGACTTACGGGTTGCAAGGCGTTATGAACACAAACGTGTAAAAATTTGAATATAAAACTCTATCTTTCAACAACAACTTATTTACTCGTGTTTCATTGTAAAACCAGAAATCTTATAATTTTTTGATTGGCAGTACATAACTTCCATACAAGCCTCTTTAAAAAGTTATTTTTATTTTTCGGTATGCTAAATAAAAAGCTCAGAGTAATTTCAAAATGGCGTTGCATCCGCATCCCAGCAATTTTATACGAACTGTTGGAATGAACAAATAGCAACTTGAGTAAATAACATCAATTTTTATGAAGCAGTTTTTTTTAAGCCTATAATTTTTCATAACGGATATGACGATCATAGCAGAAGTATATATGCACGTACTGACCATAACATTTTTGCTAATATTAGTGATCCACTGGATCTTGACTCTTCTTCGGGATTTACAGTTTGTTATGCTTACCTTCAACATCCCATTGCACCAGGTTTTCTTTTTACATTGTTTACTTAATATTTTTTTTAGCTTTATAGCTTTATAGCGATGATGGCTCAGTGGTAGTGACGTCGGCTTGCGATCCGTAGGACGTGGGTTCGAATCCTACAATGAGCTTGAGCTTTCGGTGAAGGAAAACATCGTGATGAAACCATAGCTTGGTGGTAGAGTATTTTCTAGTACTCGCCTGGCTAGCTACCACCCTCTTGTTAAGAATCTGTCGCCAAGCACCTATCGGTGTGTTCCGGCAGCCCCACTTGAGAGCCAGTTCCCAGTCCAGGTGTAGCGTGGCGCCATCCTCGACCACATCGTCACTTAACAGCAGGTGACTTGTGGTCAAACGCTATCGTGTAAATAGTAAAAAAAAAAAAAAAGTACCTTGCCTTTTTTTTCCTAGAACCAAGGGTGTTATGTTCCGGTCTGATACCTAAAAAAACTCAAATTGTCGAGGTTTTTTCGAGTTCTTGCTAGTATGGGTTTTGATTTTTATATTATACAAAGATAATGCGTAACATCCCAACATCGAAGCACGTACTTGCTCAAATACGCAATAACAATATAAGCAGTACATAATATCTTCAGAACGCTACAGAAATCGTAGCCGTGCGACGTCGTTATTGCGTAATTCGTAGACGCGCGTAGCAGTAACGACGCCGTAGGAATCCGTAGCACGCTACCAAATACAACTAGGAAGCTGAAATCTTGAATTCCTGAAACCATAAGCGTTTGTTCGTGAAACCTCCGACCGCGTATTATTCCACTCTGCGGTAGTTCAAAGAATGCATCCCGAGGTGACTGGTGCCTGCCGAGAGTAGTGTTGCCAGGTGTTAAGGTTTTCCGGGAACTCTTAGAGTCAGATTAGTTGAATATTCTCAGGGAATTCGTGTTGTTGTTTTGAGATCGATTGGTCTTTGAGACTGGGCTCTGTGGCGTACTTCAGAGGTATATGACTATTTTTAATATCAATGCTTTTAGTTGCTTTAAATTATTGATACATTTGTGTGCCTTTGAGATCATCAATACTTAAGTGAGGCCTCCTACTTCACAGTTTATAATAATTAGTGTTAAGAACTTTGAATCTAGTAACAATCATGATATCGCAAACTTTTAAAAGTTATGTAACCATTACATATTACGTTAGTTTTTATTTAAATAAAACCCCTGCTTAATATTATAAATGCGTAAGTGACTCTGTCTGTTTGTCACGCTTTAACGCCCAAACTACTGAACTGATTAAATTAAATTTAGCAGAGAGATAGTCTAAAGCCTGAGAAAGGACATAAGCGATTTTATTGCGATAAACTGTTGCCCACGCGCGTGAAACTGCGAGGAACAGCTAGTAAAAATAAATAATATGTTTTTGTGTACCGAAAACATGTAAAAATATTAAATCTGCAAAAGCAGTTCCAGTATCCACCCACAGATGGCAGCATTACCGCAGAGGTTCACTTTCAAACAATTCACGTGAGACGAAACGCAATTACGGGGTTATTCAGCACTCGGGCGGGATTGCCGCAAGTGTTGTGGAATAATGGATGTACGAGCGCTGCAGATGTCGTAAGGAGCAGCTTAGCTATGCAATTGCTATGGAATATGATGTTTCGTGGAAAGGAACGTATTGTTTGTGAGGCTGTGAGATTTTGGTAGTAAGTGTGTTAAAGTTTGCTCTCTGCGGAGACATGTTTAAATCTTTTTTATGCTACTGAGGCTGGCATTCAAGATGACTGGTATGTGATGTGACGAAATCATTGATGGAGCATGCTTACTAACAAAGTACCATTTTTCAAATACTATCCTAGTAGATACGAAAAAATACGTAAAGTAGGAATAAATAATAATAATAATAATAATGCCCGCACAATCACATACATAGGCTCTGGTCCCTAACTAGGTTTCCCTGTATCTAGGGTATCAGAAACTACGAGGATCGGGGGATCCACAACACCCAAACACAGAACAAATACATGCGCTTTTTTTTTCAATGCACAAATATTTGTCCTGTAGCGGGAATCGAACCCGCGACCTCACGCTTTACAGTCGGCTATCCGCCCATTGCGCCACATCGGTCGTCGAATGTAAAATCGATATAACTATCAACGATAAACAACTTAGTGACTTCATTAGGTGTGCATGGTATAGGTTATATTGAACTAGCTGCGCTAACTATTTTCAGCCAAATCAGTTCAGCCGTTCTTGAGTTATAAATAGTGTAACTAACACGACTTTTTTTGATATATTTTATATAGATGACGGGGCTTCTAACTTCAGATTGATCCCAGTTCTGATGACGGGTGATCCTAATTTTGATGATCCCATTTCTTCAGTGACGTGACACATTGACGTTGACAGTTGAGAGAGATGACAATTGCAAAATACCGCTAATTGCCATTCATTGGCAAATGTGGGTACTTCGCATCTTCCAAAATCAGCTGAGAAGATCACGCTTGACTTTTTGGCGGCAATCGAATTGTAAACGTGAAAATTTTGTTTTTATTTCGAAAACTTGTGTTTCTTCGAGTGATAATGTATAATATTGGTGGATTATTAACCATTTTGTGTTCGTTAATGTGTACGAGTGTTGGAAATTGAAATAAAGTTGTGAAAGTGACTTTTCTAGTTGCTCAAAAAAAGTCTGTGTAAAGTTTAAGTAAAGCACCACTACTTTACTTAAACACTATCCTCATCTCATCATCACATCACCATCATTATCATCATCATCATTTAAACTTCATTCAACTCTCAGATTGAAGTATTTTATACTTGACACTGGCAAATACACTAATCGTGTGACGCCATAACAAAACAAAAAAAAACGATCACGGTGCGACATATAGATTCTTATTGTTAAGTTACGGATAGTTACCAGGCATTAGTAATGAAAATGAAAAAAAAAATTATGTTAACTTCCTTGTTTATGATATTTTAATTTAGGACCGCTATTCCGTTACGCACTAAAGCAACGCGACCGCGCTGTAACCACCGCGTAATCGCTGATTAACGAGCGCGGTGCATGTGCTGTACCCACAAGCTATAATTAAATACTATTGCTTGTCTAGCTTGCTACAATTAACAGCTCTAATCCTGTAACGATTACTAATAAGGCCCTGCCATCCACAGCCTAATCCCGCAGGCGAGAGAGGTACCTCATTTAGAACTGAGAGTAACAAAATTAAAAAAAGATCGTTCTAAACATCAAGACATTATTTTCCAAATAGCTTATAATAGCAAGTAGCTTGAAAACCCTCCGAGTCTTATAACAAGTCTTTGTTATATAAAGATCTGAAGAAAAAAGGTCACAACAAAAAAATAGGTACAGTACATTGCACATATTTTTTTTCCAATTCCTATAATATTTAATTTTAATAACTACCAAACCGATTTTAATGAAATTTGGTACAAAGATAGTCTAGAGCCTTAATAAGGATATAGAAATAGAATAGAATTTACGTTTATTTGCAACAACAACACTCATGGTACATAGAAAAAAAAAACAATATAATAGTAATTGAAGGTACACAAGAATGTCACCGTCGCAAATCGGCCCCAACTCAGCAAACTGCTGGTTAGTCAACCAGCGCTGATCTTCCGTTAGAACCGTTTGGTGACGTGACGTCGCGAAGTGGCACCATCAGTACCAAAGATCCAACAATAAAAGAAAAGCAAAACATGAAAACTAAAAAAAACAAAAAAAATCATAAACCAATAACCATAATTTTTTTTTTACACAGGCTACTTTATATTGCGATAAACTATACCTCACGCGGATAAAACCGCGGGGGGTAGTTATACAATAAGTGTAATTGTACTAAAGGTCTTGATAGCAAAATTTCTAGATCTTCTTCTACTTCTTCGTTTAAGAGCTCTTGTCAGTAAACCACTTTTTTCACACGCCTTTTTGAGAATCCTAACGTGGTGGTTTCCCCACTTGTCTGCCGCGCCGCAGCTCAACACCTTCCGATACTCAAAAATTGCAAGCACAGACCGGAAATAGTAGAAAATTAGTTTTAGCCGTATACTACCAGCCAACGGTCCGCTCTACAAGCAGCGAACGCCATCAACATGCCAGCCGACGAGCTAAACCAAAATTCATCCTCATTATCTCGACACAAACCTGACAGTTCTATTCTGAAACCCGTCCACTGTAAAACGTTTAGATTGTCATCATTTTGCTTTAAATGAAAGGAGTGGAGGCACGACATTTACGAAGTAAATTGACAAATCGATCTGATTTACAGTGTTAATAATAAAGTAGGACAGACGCTCGCAAACGAAACTCCTTTCCTACTAATATTAAAGATACAAAAGTTTATGTGTGAATGTTTGCTACCACGTATAACCGTACCGATTTTGATGGAATTTAAAATGTAGATAGTTAAGGTATTGGATTATTATTTCAGATGACATACAAGCTTCGGATGGTAGGGAACTTCATCATCATCATCATCATCATCAGGTGGAAAAGTCCGTTGCTGAACATGGGTCTCCTCCTTTGAACGCCACCATGAACGGATGCCATTTGCGTCCATCGGCCATTTGCTCCAAAATAAAAATAAAAACAAATATATTTATTTAGTAGGATACACATGTGATCAATCAAAAAGTCAGTCTTAAAACTAGCTACGCCCGTTCCAACCTCCTTACGTCGGCAAAAGAACAAGCAAGAAACGCCCGGCAGGTGATTTTTTGCGAACGATCACATTTTTGTTTTTGTTCGTATTGCTACGTGACCTACTATACCTTAGCTTAAAATGGTTGAACTTTATTTAAAACTGTCAAAGTCTAAGTTCCAATAACCGCAACATTTATAAACTAATTGACGTATCGACCGGGCTTCCCTACACTTGTTAGGGTCTGGAGTGGGATCAAAATAAATTGGACGGTTTCCTTGCCCGGGTGTAATTTGGAGGTCTGAATTGAGCTACTAAGATATTCCTAAGCAAAAATAAATAAACTCCTTGTGAAGACATCGTGAGATGTATATCGGTAGTGAAACAGTTAATAGAACCAGTGGTAGGTAGGTATAATTATGAACATCATATTAAATAATTCTTATATTCGGTGCCAGGTACCAAGCTAAGAATTAATCGCCAAGCACCTATCAGTGTGTCAGATTCTTAACTTGAGATTGGTAGATTTATTTATTTATTTTATTGTGATAAAAACGATAAACACCAATTACATTTACCACACAGAAAAAATCATGATAAGTAATATTTAACATGCATAATTTCAATAAAATTCGCAAAAATAGATAGCCAAGCGAGCATTAGAAAATGCCGTACCACCAAGGTGGGTTCATCACATTTTCCTTCACTGAAAGTGCATTGTAGGATTCGAACTCACGACATACGCGTCGCAATTAGTCGTCACTACCACAGAACTCTCATCGCCATGATAAGTTAACACCATTTCTACTTACAAAAGTGACAAAAATCAGGTAAAGTGAATTAATTTAATAGAACTTCTACTCTTTAATTAAAACAAACAACGTTTCCTTGCACGCGGGGTTCCGTAACTCAAATTACGCTTCATCCTAGGGAACCCTAATTTACAGTGTACATGCAACAAACAGCGAACATTAACGGTAACGGCCGTTGTAAATTCCGTTAATAACTAAATTAAAAGGAGAATCGTTAGAGATGGCGGGCGGTGGAGTGGTGCAGATTTTTATAGATATATACGATTTTCCTGGTTGAGGTTCGTCACGGAACCGGAACGAGGCAGGTGGGGTTGAATTTAAAGTTTATGTCTTAAGAAAACCTTTTTGTAATAATAATGCTGTCCAAGTAAAATGAGATTGGGCTGGTAGCTATTTTTTTTTTAAAGACAATGCTTACTTATATTTTTTTTTTGTATTATGTCACTAAGTACTACCTCTATTTAATTTATTTACTACATTCAGGGTAGCGTTTGACACAACACGATGTGGTAGAAGATGGCTCCACGCTGCACTTGAATCGCGGACTTGCTCTCAAGTGAAACTGCTGGAATGACATCGATATTGACTTTGTGGTTAAACAGATGGCATCATTAGCGGTGACCTAACCGTTTTTTATCTCTCTGCAAGGTTCCACTAAAAAAAAACCCAACAAACGTGATGGGTTTAGAATCAACTTTGAAGCGCACATAATTCAATTAATTATATTATTGAAAAATACAAAACCACTTCCCTACTAAACTTTTACATGCATAAAATACAAAAGTCGCAATACAAAGCTGTTCAAACACTTATTCAAATTGAAAGTTCGTTGATTTATCACTGTTTGCAATATCGGCCGCGTGTTATCCAAAAGCTTTATTAAACCGTCGGTTTTAATATTCATCCGATTTGCATAGCTGCAGGGCGGTAAACTCGGCTTGAACTGACGGCGATCAGTGGCTTCCATAAACATGGCAACTTTTAGGGATAGAAACACAACAGATGTTATTAAAGTAGGTGCATAATTTGTTGTTGAGCAACATCGCACAAACATGATCTTTAATGTAAATAAATAATTAGCTCTGTATGTTTTGTAACTGCCGAGAAAAAAGGAGATCCCTGCGGCCAATATTGCCAATTCCTCGTCTTAAGTGATTTTCTTGGAGCTATTTTAAATAAACAACAAACTACAAGTACATACGAGTTGTCTATCCAATAAACAAACATTGAACAATATTATCAAATACTCGTCCGATGTACATAGTTACTGGTTAGTATAGTGTACAGCGTGAACTGACGGCGATATGATTATATCGGGCGCTAACCGTCAGTTATCTCCGGCAAATACACAGGGGAAATACGGTACGACTATAATATAATACATTACATCGACGGCAAATATATCTATGTATCTAAACGTTTATTTCCTTGGAACAAAAATTCTACTAATATAAAAAATATTTTAATATAATTTTATAAAAAAATAAAAATTCTACTAATATCATAAACTTTAAATTTTGTGAGTATGGATGGATGGATGGTTGTTACACTTTCACGCAAAGATTACTCAATGGATATGAATGAGATTTGTAATGTGGATAGTTTAGATACTGGATTAACGCATAGGCTTCTTTTTATCCCGGAAAAAGGTGAATAGACTTACTGTATTCGGTCTGCAGTCATCGAAGTGTTTATTTTATAATACACTAGCTGTTCCCGGTGGTTTTACCCGCGTGGGCTACAGCTCATCGCGATAAAAAGTAGCCTATGTCCTTTCCTAGGGTCTAGACTATCTCTGTACCAAATTTCATTTCAATCCGTTGATTAGTTTAGACGTGAAAGCGTAACAGACAGACAGAGTTACTTTCGCATTTAAAATATCACTAGGAATTCTCCATTTACACATGGATGATCTAAAAGGAAGAAAAATTATACTGTAATCCCATGGAATTTTAGACATGGGAGCCAAGTGGAAGGAGGGATATTTTTATACAATTCATTAAATTCCTCGTCATTTTAGAAACTATTACTTCGAAGTCAGTTAATTAGAGATTTCATGCATTTGTTGTCATCCAACTTTGCCAACAATGATGACTCTGCAAAGAAATAAGAATAGATAAGGTTTTTTCCTAAAAAATATTCACCTTTCACCTTTTATTTAAATAGCTCGAGCCTTCGTAGCTTTATATAAGATTTTTTTAGAACCCTCTCGCTCTCAGCCGGAATGAAAAGCTTTACTCCGCTTACGAAGTTACATTACTTAATATCGCCCTCACATCACGTGCCTGCCGCCAAAATCTTAACTTACCTTCTTAATTTACCCACAAAAAACAAAAGAAATGGCTTCTTTAAATTGTACATTACAACTGGTGTCGTAGCCCGCAGCTGCCGCGGCGATTATGTATAATTTATGTACATAAATTTGTACAACAAAATGGTCGTTTTTGCTAAAGCTTCGAAATTAATTGTACACGTCTTAGGCTGGTATTGTAGAATGACTCTCATGCATTGATCGCCACTTAAGCACAGATTTGACGCTGTCATTTGATACAAATATATCATCAAATCTGTACTTCAGTGATTATTGCTTGCGCGTTTGTCTAGAATACGGGCCTAAAAATCTGCTTATGGGATTTTTTTTGTATTTGATCTAAGTTGAAGCCAAAACCATCGAGAGCCAAAGCTATTTTGTTTACTAACTTACCTTAGCATGGATCGTGTAAAATTTTTATTATTTTTTTTTAATCGTTTTCGTGTTGGAGCCAAAAACACTGCACATGAGAATTTTTGGATCGAAAGAATTGTGACTGCGTTGTCTGCGTTAAAAGAAACGCTAAGCAGGCATTTTTTCTTAGTAACATTTCGTTGTATATGGACTTGATATTTAGTTATCGTCAAACCTTGAAATTCTTCTAAACTTGTCTAGATATTTGAAGGTAGTTTTACAGCTTAGAACCTTCGTAGAACGAAAACAATGAGCTTAAGTTGCCTTCAGCTTGTTACATACGGTATTATTACGTGTTTTCTACGAAACGTCAAGAAACACAAAAGGTTTATAAATAAACCTCATTTTCCATAATGTTTTTACGTTGATAATATTCAGGTACGCTTAGAATTATGTTGATGCTAAAAATAAAATGTCAAATCAGCGGAAGGAACAAAAAATGTTGCCTGTATTTGGGCGTTATTTTAATAATGGGCTTCTGTAATAAAATTCTAAATGATTGTTATTTACAGAATTGAGGCGTACAATCTCATATTTTTGCTTTTCTTTTAAGGTAGTTTTTTTTACGCCATACAGGGTAGCGTTTATAAGTAGAGACGTCAAAAGTGGCACCAATCTACGCTAAAATTAAGAATTAAATTTCAAGAAAGGCTGGTAGAAATCACCTGGATGGCACATTCTTAATATGAGCGTGGCGAGCCAGACGATCTAAAAATGATGCCCTACCAACTACCAGCTGCGGTTCCCAATTCCTTCACTAAAAGCTCAAGCTCAATGTACGGGTCCCACGCGAACGTCACTACCATAAATATAGTTTAATAAATCAAAATCACGTTTCTATACACAAATACTTCCCCAATAGAGGGAATCAAACCTGCAGCCTAACGCTTTGCAGTCTGCTGTGCCCATTGCGCCACATCGTTACTAAAGGTTATAACTATGTAGTAGCCATGTTCAAACTCTGTATTGGTAAGCGCTCTCCGATTACATTGTCCGCGATACAGATTTCTGCGAATACGTTTACAAGTTGCTGTTACTATCAGTTATTGGTTACAGCACGAACTGGGATTCCATTAATTCGCATATTTGTTACGCCTGTTTTACTTTGGCATAATTTATAATGGCATTATAATACTAATGCATAAATGCAGCGATCTGTATAGAGTTCGTTGTTGTTACATATTTTATTTTGGTTATGTTTACATAGGCATATCTATAATTTAGGCTACATTTTTTTGGTCTAATTTGAGTTGCATAAAGTTAAGAGGCCAATCAGTTGTTCAAAGTCATACACTGTGGCTTAAATCAGGTGTTTTATTTGTAGATGTCTAATTATGAATCATTTGGTGGTTAGTAATTTAGTTTATTGTTGCTGTCATAATACAGAAATCCTTACTAATATTATAAATGCGAAAGTAGCTCTGTCGGTATGTCTGTTTTTCACGCCTAATACTGAACCGATTTAAATGAAATTTGGTACAGAGATAGTCTAGAGCGCGAGAAAGGACATAGGCTACTTCTTATCGCGATAACCTGTAGCCCGCGTGGGTGAAACCGCGGGGAACAGCTAGTAAAATATAATTAGGATTAGCAAACGTATGTCAATGTACATTATAACAATAAACTTTATGCGAATCAATAGTGAACCGCAATAACTGGCCGGTTCATGGGTAAGCCTCGGCAAGTTCCCGGAACCAATGCTCCGAATGGCACTTAGCGTACACTTGTGTTGCATTGAAACTAGCTCGCTCCGGGTACTGGAGGGCTGTAAACAATTAGTTTGTGGCGCAGGCTTGGGTGGGGCAAGTTTGTTTGACCAGTTCGTCGAACCTTTAATATCCCTTCCAAGTAGAGTGAGTGGCTGAAAATTATAAATGTACTAGTTGCACCCCGCGGTTTCACCCGCGTCTTCCCATTATCCCGCTAAAACCTTTTCCGGGATGAAAAGTAGCCTATGTGTATAAGCTATCTTCATTCCAAATTTCATCAAAATCGGTTTAGTAGTTACGGTGATACGTGGTAACAAACATTCACACACACACACACACACACACAAACTTTCGCATTTAAAATAAATTAGTTGGATTATTTTCAAGAGTTCCGTACCACAAAAGGAAAAAAGGAACGCTTTGTTGTCCGTCTGTTTGTCTGTCTGTCTGTCAAGACCCTATTTCTCAAAAACGCGTTGTAAAAAAAAAGTACGGAACCCTCAGTGCGCAAGTCCAACTCACGCTTGGCCGATTTTTTAAGTTCTGTTGATTTGTTATGAGTACTTATTTAATATTTAATTTATTTTATTGGCTTTTTTGCTTCTTGTAGCGAAATTCACGATTAACTAATTTTGAGAATTTTGCTAAATGCTAATTTCTATACAGCATGTTTTGTTTGGTTCACCTGTGACTCTTCCCGCTCTAGCTCATAACTTGGCCCGCATACCGGGCGTAGTGTTACTCCGCGAGGATAGCGCATCAGTGATAGCGGATATCTGACGCTCCATCAACAGTGATGGACGGCCGGCCGGGTAGAACACCGGGAGATACGTTAACACACGGTTTCATTCATTGAAACACGCGTTAATCTTGTTATGTTAAATTTCAACTTTATACGTGAATGATTTGTTTGGTATGTCAGTCACACGTTCGCTGTTTTGTTTTATTCTTATATACAAAAATCAATTGCACAGCACGTTTGTCTCGCTAAAACTCGAGTATGGCTGGACCGATTTGGATAATTTTGATCTTGAAATAATTGTGGAAGTTCAGGGAAGGTTTAAGAGGTGAATTTTATTGGCGATACGAAGTTCGCCGGGTCAGCTAGTTTCAAAATAAAAGTTACATATAGTGTTTGACCACACTAAGATAGAGTCACGAGATTCTACCTTAGAGGATGCCTACGTCATAATATCTACCTGCATGCCAAATTTCAGCCCGATTCATCCAGTGGTTTGGGCTGTGCGTTGATAGATCACTATGTCAGTCAGTCATCAGTCAGTCATCTTTGTATTATAGATAGATAGACTAGCGACTCGCCCTGGCTTCGTACGGGTAAACAAAAATAGGTTGGGTCTTGAGTACATACCAAAGGCATATATGAAATAAGCGCTTTTTCTTAATTTTTCCAATGTTCCGGTGGATATTCCTACATAGAAACTTTACCCTAACAATCACGAACACAATAAAAAAGAAAACGATCGAGCAGTTTTTGTGTTTAACAAAACTAACGAACATACCCTTCTTTTAAATTTTAAAACCATTCGTCTTCAAATTTCATTTAAAACAATAGAGTTTCAGAACTATCCATACCTTCTATCCATTGAGCACTAACTCAATGTCTCCAACGACTTCAATTGAAGTAAAACAACCGTTGTCTAGAACTTCAAATAAAAACTATCGCAGTAGTTACTATCGATCATAGTAATAGAATTTCTCGATTGCCTCCAAGACAACTCGATTTGGAACCTTTTTAAACGAGTTGAAATAAAGATTTGATTTAGAGACGGGACTTTGTTAAGAAATACTCTGGAATGTTCTCGATCCTTTTGTTGGTTATAACAAAGGTGAGACGTGGGTTGTGTTAAGTAATAAAAAGACTAACAGGTGGAAGTCTTTTGTATCGTCGGGGGTGGAGCGTGGAGAGGGTAATGTTATTTCAATGTGTTTTGAGATGTTTTTGTTTGGATAAACATCAAAACTGCTGCTTTTTATGTCTTCAAAGTCAAAGTCAAAACTATATTTATACAATAGGATACATCGTCAACTTAAAACTAGCAACGCCAGTACCAACCTCCTTACGCCAGCGGAAGAACAGGCAAGAAACGCCCAGCAGGTTTTTTTTTTGGCACGATCACATTGACAATTTTATTCTTATCACTAATTGATTTAATATGTATTAGTTAAGGATTACCGAATTGACAAACCCCTGCAATATTTGATGTTATAAATAGTTTCCAATACCTAATAGGAAATATATAAATATAATTAATGGTTAAACGAACTTACCTTAAGTGATGTTCGACCATAATTATACTAGACGTTGCATTCGAAGATATTTATTCACTTTGTAGTAATCCTATTTATTGCACAAGGCGTCGCACATAATTTTTAGAGCTGTAAAAATAAAAATCAAATCACAAAAATATAAAATTCACTGTTTCTGAACGATACCTTCCATGTCATAGGCAGTGCTGTCATCTCCGTCATACTTCATTCTTTCAGAGACACTTATCTCGTTTGTTAGTTGTATGGGCTTTAGTAGCTGGGTTCGGGTGGGACTATAAATATCTTCGAATGCAACGTCTAGTATAATTATGGTCGAACATCACTTAAGGTAAGTTCGTTTAACCATTAATTACACTTCGACGTTGCATTCTCGATATTTATTCACTTTGTAGATGTTTAGCGCTTTCACACAAACGAGATAGGCAGGCAGGATTCTAGATAGAAAAATAAAAAGATACATTAACACATATAAACGAAAAAAGTGGAGTGATTATCCACATCATTATGAACCTTACGTTCAACCTAAAACCAATAAATCAATTGATAATGTAAGCCCAATTACCGTTATTAGCATTCTTGCTTGAATATATTATGAATTACCTTTGTGAATGCAATACTAATAAGCTTCCTGACCATCCTGTTGTTCATTTTATAACATGGACAGAACTCCTTATAACTAGCCGAGGTAGAAGTGTAGCGGCTACTATGTGCTGCAAATACCAGTATTTGCACCAAACTATAAATGTAAGTATGTCTAATGTATATGTGACTTGTGGTAGGAGCAATGGATTATCTCTTAGATGTATGAATTAATTTCTTTGATGGAGGTAGCTCTTAGGTGCCATGACATCTATCTAAACTGATAATACTTTCGTTTCGTGAGGTAAAAAAGTATAACTAGATTAGGCACCAAAGTATTTGTAGGCGAAATCAGTAATTAGTCTATTTCTAGTAAGTGCTTCTAGCCAAATATTGATTTCCATTCGTGCGACTTACTTTAATTTCGCACTCATTGTATAGTTGACAACGCGAGGAAAGACACAAACTTTTTGGATATGGAATCAAAAGCTTTACTCTCGTTTGGATAAAATTACTACAAGTGATTGAGTACTAGGATCTCATGTAGATACGTATTTTGAATAGCAAAGTTTAATTCCGTAAACTTCTTTTGTGAATCCTATAATTTGGTCATCTAAATAACACATTTACCTAATATTAAAACAGAAGCCGAACGGCGAGTCTGTACCTGAATGATATTCAGAGACGAGAATTTGAATCCTATTTGAGAAAATAGGAAAAATTATGTAATACTTTGAATTATTATTATTATCCTATGTGGGTTTATTCTCGGGTCTTTGCCCGGACCTTTATTAGGCATTGGCGGAGCCGTAGCCAAAGCTAAGACGCCACGCTAAGGGTGAAGTGTACTATTAACACAATGCTAAAAAGTTATCGGAGTTCTTATTGAAATTATTGATATCCAATTATTATTATTTCTGAAATTATTTTTTTTTTAGTCTAAGTTTAAATTATAATTAATTTTGATACCCCTTGGAAATATAACTATGTTTGGTTGATAATACCTTCGAAACCAGGATATAATGCTACCAGAGAGGGTGAAATGGATCAATCTTCTTTGGAAAAATAAAAATAATAAGAGTAACTAAAGGCCTTCTTAGGCCTATTAGCTGCCCATGACTCCCGTGCAGTGGCTTGATCAAAATAATATTTCTTAAAAATACAGATAAACTAGAATAGAAGGAAGACGTAAAATAAATGAGTTTCCCAATCCAATGAATGCATTGACCATAGGGCCCATAAGGTCAGGCTATGCCAAAGGATCTCTTATCCGTAATAATATGTATATACCACCTAAAACGTAAATGTGAAAAAATGTGAGACAAGTTCAACATTGTGATGGTATGTTTGGTTGTTAACTTCACATACAAAACAATTGTGGTCTAAATGGGTGCCCAGTTCTGTGAATGAATCTGAAATTTAATGAATTATAAGAAAGTACATAACATGCATAAGTAAATATAATCATCTGCTTAGTTTTTCTATTTTTTTTTTTTTTTTAGTTTTTTTTTTTTTTATATTATATGCTTCGCACAAATATTCTTGTACATAAACGTCAATTTAGGGACTCCAAAAAACAGTTCGTGATTATGATCACGATAGATCACAGGCACCTGGAGCCAGGTCCCATTCAATGTTTTGGTCATTTATTAGTTAATATATATTATTTTGTACGTATATTAAGCTATCTTTGCTTAAGCTAGTGCCAGATATCTCTGAGAGTATATAAGACATCTTCATTAATGCAGACAATAGCGGTCACTCTGCCCATGTTTATTCTGTTAATTCTTAGCAAAGCAATGAAGGCCAATGTAAGCTGATTTCAATTCTAATAATAAAGTATGCTAGTTTTGATTGTGTGATACCAAAAAAAAAACTCACGTTACAAAAAAACACCCCGCCCAATAAGGGAGGCACCTATGAAGATTTCTAGAAGGTACTTACCACTGAGTTAAAACATTATTTTTCCCAAGACGACTCTGACTTCGAGTTTGATACATTTCTCATATAAATCATTCGTAATGTTATGCAGTTTGTAATTTTTCTTTCTATACAAAGGAAACTGCAGGGTAGGCTGAGAAAAGTAACCTAAGGTATTAACAAAGGTAAAAAAGGTAAAAAGGCCCTGATTGTCAATCTGCTTAATCTGGAAAAATATTTTGTTTCGTCAGGTATTTTTAAGTTTCTTTTTGTAAACTTTAAACACATATAATGACTATTCTGTAAATCTACATATTTCAATGCCGAAATGTGTTTGTTTTTTGTTCCAAATCAAAATACATCTTCGCTTGTTTTAACACAAATCTTAACCTTTTGAGAAAGTTTAATGAACCCTCCAAGCAAATTTTAAATTATGGTCATTAATGTGTAGTAAGACATCAAAATAACACACAAGTAACAACAGATCTCGGTTTCTAAGATAATTACCAACTGGTAGAGAAGCCAATGACAAACCAAAGTCATTGAAAATCGTAGGTTATCTTGAAGTTTTAAATTATGGATAGGAACTTAAAATTACGGTTCCTTGATGTGGACATAATGTATATAAAAAACCTTACTTGGTAAATATTAGCTGTGTGAATATCTTCCATTTTAAAGTCTTCAGTTGTTATTGTCCTTCATATTCAAAATGAACCTGATGTCTAGAGATGTAGGTAGAACGCCAGCCTTGCTAAACTTTGAATGAAGGCCAGAGCTTTCTCAAATTTTTTCTTTGTAAGAAGTTTAGTTTTTAGCATTTATTTCAATTTTCTATCCAACTGCATATATTTCGTTGCTTTGTTGTTATATAATAAAAGACAAGTGTTTTGTGTTCTTGTTTTTTGTTTATGATTTATGTCCCACAGATATACGTCTAGAAAATGACTGGCTTGTTTTAGCCTTTATAAGGGGTTTATCCCGACGCTTTAAGATCGTGTATAAGACTGCAGAAAATTCTAAGTTGAACCTTGGTGCCTTCCGTAAGCTAGGTCTTCAGGTATTAGGGTTTCCTTTATCGTGGTTTCTTCTGCCTTTACCATTTACACTAGGATTCTACCCAAACGTTTAGATACCTTATCATAAATCGCCCACCAAATAATTCATCTTTCCGTACTGGATCTATGAATGCATTTTGGCTATAAAAACTCTGGTGCGGCAGACATGGCTTTTCGCTTGAGCTCGGACATGCTAGCTGCATCTGCAGTATCTGTACCTAGACCTGTCGGAATGAATGTACGGGATCTAACCCGGTTATCATCATCAGAAGACCATTGTCGCGGGTCTGGTGTCGGTGACCTTGGATGATTATGGTCGAGCTTTGCCTGGTCAAGAAGATCCAGCGCCATATCAGGTTTTGTACGTATTCACGCTTCACCTATAGACTATTTGATTCAACCAGCTGCATGTGCAGTATTGAAGGTTTTAAAGTCATTGTCCATACTCACGTTACGCCTCTTGGCTGTATGATTCAACAAGCTGCGTGTGCAGTATTGAAGGTTTTAAAGTCATTGTCCGTACTCACGTTACGCCTCTTGGCTGTATGATTCAACAAGCTGCGTGTGCAGTATTGAAGGTTTTTAAAGTTATTGTACGCACTCGCGTTACTCCTTTAGACTGTATGATTCAATAAACTGCGTGTGCAGTATTGAAGGTTTTTAAAGTCATTGTACGCACTCGCGTTACTCCTCTAGACTGTATGATTCCATAAACTGCATGTGCAGTATTAAAGGTTTTTAAAGTCATGGTACGCACTCACGTTACGCCTCCAGACTGTATGATTTAAAGTCATGGTACGCACTCACGTTGCGTCTCTAGACTATATGATTTAAAGTCATTGTACGCAATCACGTTACGCCTCTAGACTGTATGTCATGGTATGCACTCATGGTACGCACTCACGTTACGTCCTATGACTGTATGATTTAAAGTCATGATACGCACTCATGGTACGCACTCACGTTACATCCTATGACTGTATGATTTAAAGTCATGGTACGCACTCATGGTACGACTCTAGACTATATGATTCAGCAAGCAGCGTGTGCAGTGTTGAAGGTTACAATACGCCATCGGAGTAACTCATTATCAGCCGAGCATCATGCAAGAAAAAAGAATGGAAAAAAAATCATGAATTATGTGGGTAGTTAGAAAAGAAAAACTACGCAAAAATCATGAGGAAAAAATATCAGTTATTTTCCAAAGTATGCGCCTTTTCCCTAAAAAGGAAGGGACAAAGGCAAATTTACAGATAAAACTAACACACAGTTAATGACCACGAACTAACCTTGATCGTCCGAACTAGTTGGCGAGTTTCGTATCTTGCGTTCCCAACATGTTATTTTTCGTCATTATTTGGACTTATGACGATCTTTTCTCCATAACACTGCTTTCAACTAACTTTTTCACAAAATTTCCAATAAAATAACGAATTTAATCGATAAGTCGAAGCTGCGACGCCCGCACATAAAAAAGGAATGAAGTATGACGGAGATGACAGCACTGCCTATGACATGGAAGGTATCGTTCAGAAACAGTGAATTTTATATTTTTGTGATTTGATTTTTATTTTTACAGCTCTAAAAATTATGTGCGACGCCTTGTGCAATAAATAGGATTACTACAAAGTGAATAAATATCGAGAATGCAACGTCGAAGTGTAATTTGTGTCAATAACTGCTAAGGTAGAATAAGGATAAAGAAATATTTGAGTATCAAAGAAGATAATATTTTTATCGTTATTTGAAAAGCGAGGATTATGTACATAAATAGGGATGAATAACGCAAACGCTCAGCCTTGTAGTGTGGCATTAGATGTTTATAAAACTTCTAACCGTTGGTAAATACAAAAAAGACAATTTCACAATTAACTGTTGGAAGACAGTTTTAGCTATATGTTTAGATTATTGTGAACGTCATTAATTTTTCCAAATATTGTACCTACTTTTTATGTTTTTGACTTATTTTGTGTGATGACTAATGTTTTATATAATATTATTGATTAATTGTGTAATGAGTGTAAATGGCATGCCGTTCTTGTTACAATAAAGAAATAAAGAAACTATCTATATAAAAAAAATCAAAAAAATAAAATAAAATAATAATAAAGATGGCGCAACGACCCAAAGTGCGTCTTGGCCTAAAAACACTACTTTGGTCTATCTTGCGCTACCTCCTGCCAGTCCTCCACCTGGAGCTCGCGCAGTCTTTCTAGCGATACCTGGGACAGCCGCTTGGGCGTCCGCCACTCGGCCTTCCCATGCATGCTCGTTTCACCACACGATCTTCTCTCATTCTTTTGACACGACTAGAAACAAAAAAGTTTGTGCGTTATTGAAATTACGCTAAGGAAAAACAACTTATACATTCAACAATCATAACAGTTACATAAATCGGCAATAGTTTCAAATGAAATTAGCACTGAAGCGTGCTAAGCTAAGTAACTGCCTATATAAACCGGGTCGGTAAGGTCTAAAATCGCGCGCCACGGTCACGAGAGTAATTAAGTGAGACGGCGACTTGACACAACACTATTAAAAACTTCCTCTGCCGCCGACTGCCGGCTGGGCTGCTAAACTGGCGGAGATTGATTGTGATTTTTTTCCTTTTTACGGCAAACAGGCCTGCGTTTGGTGCAATTAGGCCCACTTGCGTCAAATAGTGGGTTAAAAATGTAATGCAAGAGTTAGGTAACTCTGGGTTAGATGTGAATATCGTTAACTCATTATTTGTCTTGCGTCTACCTAAACTACCCCTGGGTTAAGTAACCCTGCCAGGGTCGCCAACATAATGCAATGTGCCACAGACGCATTGTATTTTTTTATGTCTATCGTTCGTTCTTAGATTACCGAACAAAATGTAAAAGAAACAATAATGAATG
Source organism: Opisthograptis luteolata (assembly GCA_931315375.2). Lineage (NCBI taxonomy): Eukaryota > Metazoa > Arthropoda > Insecta > Lepidoptera > Geometridae > Opisthograptis > Opisthograptis luteolata. The sequence goes on from OV928043.1 coordinate 13,225,728, forward strand.
AACCAAATATACCCATCTCCCTTACACTAGAGCATTTGTGCATTAGCTGTCGCCCGGTCGGTGGATCCTACGATCCCTATACGTTTTGAAAGGTTATACTGAATGAAATGCGGTGCACTGATTGATGAATGTCATTGTCAAAGTCAATCAGTGTTTATTGTAGTGGCTTTGTTTTTGTCAATTTGATGCAATCATTTCCAACCAAAGTATTTCGTGGTATTTTCCTTGTTTCTTGTGAGATAGCTTTGTGGAATAAAATAATTGAGAGCATAATTATGGAAACCGAAAACAAGAAAATTCGCCTTAGAGCACCTAATTTTACAACAGCAGAGTGTCTTCATTTATGTGAAATAATTGAAACGCACAAAGCTTTAATTGAAAATAAAAAAACGGATGGAGCAACCCTTCTAGACAAACAGAAGGCTTGGCTGAAGGTGGTCGAGGAATATAACTCAACGACAATATCATATGCAAGAACCGTAGAAAGCCTAATGCAGTGTTATAAAAACATGAAGAAAAAAGCCAAAAAACAGCATTCAGCAGCAAAAATGAGTATCCCAGGCGAGTAAATGTTGATTAATTTAATGCTACAAATCCAGTAGCCCATACCGATTATTCCTTTTTATACCTATTTCCCTACAATTAAATATCTATTTCATTACAGTGGCAGTAGATAGAGAGTTGCTCATAGAAACAATTGAACAGCATGGTTCTGGCAATTGGCAGACAATATCTGAATCCGTTGGAGTTTCCCAGGAGACATGTAAAGAAGAATTCGATATTTTAATGAAAGCTGCCAAAAAGCAAGAAATGGGCACAAAAAAACATATATTAGGTACAGGTATGTAAAAATTTATACATGTATGCACCATATCAACCTTTAATCATCTACTAGTTAATGAATTCTCTCCGTATCATTAGTATCCAGACTCTTACTTTGATTAATTTTATGCTTACTTTTCAATTTTGTTCATTTTCCACAGGTGGTGGACCATCCAGTCAGCCTAAAAGCGATGTACTTTTAGACAAGGTGTGTAGTCTTGTGGGACCAACTATGGATGGTTTTTACACAATATATGATGGAGATAGTTCCTTAATGGAATCGCAAGGTATTATCCCGATTGAGGTTAAGCAAGATAATAATGTACCGGAAGTATCGGAGGAAACAAACTTATTGACCGCTCCGTTCACAAACGACAGAGCAAATTTAAAACGCAAACCAGACCCAAAACTTACTAGTGAGTACCATTTGTTCTTATTACTTTTCTACAAGTAACTAGTAACACACACTAGTAGTACAAGTAACTAGTCACATAAAGTCACATTCTATAATATCAATGCAAATTACTTGTAAAGTGAAGTGATTTTAATTCACTCATTTCACTAATGCTGCAGCATAAACTGGAATGATACATAGGGAACATAATATGGGAATACTCAATTTAATACAACTATGTACTTTTATATAGTTCTTGTGGATGAAGTTACAAACCAAAGCTGTCTCTATCACATTTTAGTAATGTATATTACTTATTGTCAGAAAAAAAGAAATAAACTGGCCTAGTTATTTATGATTACGACACTGATCTTTTCTATCATTTTCCAGCCCCAAAAAGATTAAAGAAAAATGTGGGAAATGACACTGCTTGTGACAAGTTTAAGACTCTGGCTGGTGAGAAACTGGAATTAACAATGCTGCAGAAGGAATTGACAACAATTCAAATTAACGTGGAGAAAGAAAAACTAGCATGTGCACACCTGGAGAAGACAGAACATGAGGAAAAACTAGCACATATGCGAATGCTGTGGTCGATAGAGTTGGAGGAAACTAAAAAAAAAGTTGCACATAACGAGTTCCTAAGGCAGGAAGAAAAAAATAAATTTCTAAATAAATAAAAATTTGATTTCTAAATAAATGTATTTTATTTATTGATTAAATAAATATGGTAAACACATTATTTTTAACAATCTACATTCTGCCAAAATGTTGTTGAATAAAAGCTTCACGAAATCTAGAACCAGGTGTACTTGAAATGTTTGTAGTCTGGTTTGAACCTACACCTTCAACATCAAATATTGGGGGGTACTCAGGATCCAAGGGTGGCTCTGGGTCTCCATTTTGCTGTGCAAGGTTGTGAAGGACGCATGTTGCAATGATGATTCCTGGAATTCTACTCAAATGCACTTGCAAACTTCTTGAGAGTATGGGAAATCTTCGTTTCCACACACCAAATGTTCTTTCAATAACATTTCTGGTTCTGATTTGTGATTCATTGTACAGGGATTGACTTTGGGTGTTTACACTGGCCAATGGAGTCATCATAAAAGTGGTTTGTGCATATCCACTATCTCCAACTAATAAGTGATCGCCATATACACCTTGTAAGAAGTTTCTTCTTTGATTACTGTTATCCCAAATATGTGAATCATGGGCAGAACCATGCCATCTTGCAACTACATCGTTAAATAACATTTGTGAGGAGCATATTGCCTGAACATTGACTGAGAAATAGCCTTTTCTGTTTCTGTATATCTCAGCGTGATCTCCACCTGAAAAGTTTCATAACCACATTGTTAGATTTGGCTACTAAAGAGAAAAAAGGTAACTACCTGATAATAGTAGATAATTACCTGGAGATTTCATCCGTACATGTGTGCAGTCTATTGCCCCTATAGCTAGTGGAAAACGAGCGATCTGGTAGAAGTCAAGCGCAGCTTTTCTTTGATCCCATTGTGTAACTGGCATATGAATATACTGTCCATACAATCGAGCTATAGCATCAGTAACTTTGTGCACTATTCTGCATGCTGTAGATTCATGGATACCAATGAAGTCTCCACATGTAATTAATTGGCTTCCAGTAGCATAAAAACGCAGCGTACACAATAATTGGTTCATGGGTGTAACTGCCTCATTTCTGTGGAAAGAAAAATAATGTAAGATAAGTTTTATTGCAGTCTAATTCTAATAATTCTGTATAAAGGTAATTATGTACGAGAAGTAGGTAGGTGCCAATAGACAAAAAATAAAAAATTACAGTAATCCTACATAAGTAGGTACTTACATATTATTATTGTGATGATATTCCAATTTATGTTCAATTTTTTCCAGCAAAGCCGAAACTACTGTTTTTTGCAGCCTGAATCTTCTGTGAAAATCCTTTTCTCTCATCGAGTTAAAATGATCTTGCCGAGTTTCAACTCTTCTATTAAAAAAATCTGTGTCTATATATTGCACTATTTCTTCATCGTCATCGGAGAATAAGTCATCGAACATAATATCACTATTCATAGCGACACTGCTCAAAATCCTGAATGTAGTTTTTATTTTCACTGCGTTTCTGTTTGTCGTGTTTTTAGAGAAACAAATTTAAAGGAAGACATGAACTTATCATAACCTCACAAATAAACGTCAAAGTCAGAGTTAATCATTTAACCCACCAAAATCGGAGAGTTAAATATTTACCCATCTTACTCAGAGTTAACACTTAACTCACAATGGTGCAAGGCCATTTATCAATTTAACTCTGAGTTACTACTTAACTCCGAGTTAACTACGCTAACCTTGCTTGACGCAAGTGGGCCTTAGGCCACTAACAATAGAATTTAACCTCGCACTAAATTTCCGTACCAATTTTTGTTTTTTATAAAGTTTAGCATCACTTACTGAGCACAAAATCACAAAATGCTGACAGATCCAAGTGGAGTTCCAAGCGCGATCTTGAACATAAGTTTTCCCAATCCAATCTTTTGCCGGCATTAGGAGGTTGGAACAAGTGTAGCTAGTTTTATGCTTTAAGTTTTAAAAAGTTCACACACAATCTATTTTGGTTTATATTTATAATTTCACTTGGTTTATCAGAGACATTTCCGTAAAGCTAGTGGCCCAATCTACAAGAAAAAAATCTTGAATTCATTAAGAACTCCAAAGGACTTTCCTGCAATAATTTCTAATTAGAGAATTTCAGCACTGTTTCAGGAAAGTTTCTGCTTAGCATGCGCCCTGCGTTTATTTACCACCTGCTGACGGAATTAATTCAGATTTTATTTATGAAAAAATTATAAATAAATTATGCCGGAGGTTTTTTTATTTCTTACAGGATTTTTAACAAGTTATCTGATGTTAAGTAATGATCTGATATCTGTCGCCAAACTCACCAAGCACCTATAGGTGTATTCCGGTAGCCCCACTTGAGAACCAGTTCCAATCCAAGTGTAGCGTGACGCCACCTTCAACCACATCGTCACTTAACACCAGGTAACTTGTTGTCGAACGCAAAAAAAAGTAAAAAGTTAACAATTTTTTTCTTTGTTTAATTAATGTATTATTAAATGTGAAACTAACCAAATCTGATAATATAGTTGAATAGTTCCTTATGTAAAACTCGAAGGCGAATAGTTCCAGCGTCCGTCCATACATTTAAAAGCACTTGTCTGTCGGTAGGTAAGTGGTATACTATAGGTGTATTACGGTATCGGCGTCTCGCGAAGCTTCCTGACTTGGAAACTAGCCAAGTTACAGTTTGGGAAGGAGGGAATTGGATTTTAATTCCTTTCTCTGAATGCCTTCTTGGTGATTGTAGTTTATATCTTTTAGATGGTTATTCAACTATGTGAAGTTTTTAATATCGTTACTTTCTTAGCTGTTTGATATGGTTTTTGGGATAAATGTGGTTTATAGACTCGAAAGTGACATATTCTACTTGTATCTTGAATAATAAAGTAAATTAACAGCAGTTTAATGGATTATAATACGTTGCCGACAACGATAGAGATAGGAACACTTGGTACTTCGTGACGAATATGTTAAATCTATCTTAGAAGAAAAATTAAAAGATAATAGAGGGACAGGTAGACCAAGAAGTACATACGACAAGTCGAAGAAAAGATTCACGTCATGTCGTACCAAGAAGTCATAAAGATGGCCGAGGACCGAATCAGGTGGAAAATACTCCGCCTACAAGAACTCTTCTCTTATATGAAGAAGAATATTATAACATCGACACTTCATCCACAAAACCTAGACATTAATCAAATATGTGCACTTCGTTCCTAACACAAAGGTTTCATAAAGAAGGTCATGTTAAGAATCTGTCGCCAAGCACTTATCCGTGTGATTCGGCAGTCTCACTTGAGAGCCAGTTCCCAAACCAGGCATAGCGTGGAACTACCTTCGACCACATCGTCACTTAACATCAGGTGACTTGTGGTCAAACGCTACGATGTTAGAAGTAAAAATAATAATAGTAATATTACATCTAAAGGGTAGCGTTTGATCGAAAGTGACGATGTGGTCGAAGATAGAGCCAGGTACGTCTGGGTTGAGACACCAATTATCTTTGAAACTGAATTGAATTTATTTGAGGCTGAAAGAAAATAGAATTTTCAATAGATGAAAGTAAATTCAATTGATTAACTATCAGTGAGATTTCGTTTCGAAAGCCGTTAAAAGTAATTCTAAATGATCCATTTGGTTTTTCAAATTGCTATTCCATGTTTTCAAATAAGAGTAAGCGCACTTTTATTCAATTTGTTACATAGAAGCAGTCCATAAACACGTTTCTTTTCAGATTTTATTTGCCGCGCATTTTCTTGAACTGTGAAGTTCAAAATTCTAGGTAGTGCTGAACTGTAATACACGGAAAAAATAGACCTTCCGAAATACAGAAGTAATTCCCGTTTGACTCAGAAAGAAAACTAAGGTATAATAAGGAAGAAAAAGGTAACATTTTAGAAGAAATCTGATTTGGAAGTAAAGACTCAGAAGGGAAGTCAGGATTTTTTTTAGTGCAGGCAAGCGTGATGCTTATCATCAGGGAGGATTAATTTACTAACCAGAAGAAAGCTATTGATTCATAGAATATGTTATTAGACAAAAAAAAGTAATACGTCGACTCTTGAATCTGTCAAATGGTTTATTTTTTTGCAAAGAGGTAATTGCATGCTTATTTAATCACTACAGGTGTAAAACTACAAGGCAACGCTAGTTTATTATATTAATGTAATGGTGAAAAGCTGTTAATAGTGACAAGTTTGTACCTATTATAAAGGAAATAAACTAACTGAGAGCGACTCAAAGCGAGTCTTGGCCTCTGATAAAAAAAGACGCCACTTCGGTCTGCACTGCGCCACCTCCTGCCGATTGTGGAGCTCGTGCAAGTCCTTCGTGACTTCGTACCTAATTATAGATAGTTAGATTAAACGAAGGCCTAATTTGTACACACACCAGTATAGTACTTGACGTTAAAAGTATCAAGTGTGCGTAGGTCGCAATTCCTTCCCTGCAATTACGCGTACAGGCAATCTGCGATTGCTGGGCGGGCCCGCCAGTAATTGAATCATCCTGTCGGCGCTATTATCCATTCGGAATAACGAGAGCAATTTCACAGCTTTATAATTATGGTATAACAATTTATGAAGCAGAAATGTGAGCGGGAAAATTGAAACTTCATAACTGTTGGATGTTATTGGTCGGAGTGTCGGACGCAAACTTTTGTAATTATCCTGCAGTTACAGTTTTGGATTTTGTATTCAAGGGATAGCGTGTTTTAGAAGTACAATCAGTGACACGTTCCCAAATGTGTTTTAGATCAGTAATGTTGGAGTTTTTTTACGTAGCATTTGGGCACAACACAACAGAGTGTTAAAAATGATGAAGGTAGGTAATCAGAAAATTTCATGATTTTTTTTAAAGAACACTTTTTATATATTTTTTGATTTTTTTTAGAGAACACTTTTTACATATTTTTTCTTTTTTGATTTGCGCCGAGTGGCTGCCAGTAGTTGGATGAGAAGAGCCGAAGACCGGGCTCTGTGGTGTACCTTGGGAGAGGCCTATGTCCAGCAGTTGACTGATACAGGCTCATAATGATGATGATTACATTTTTACATTTAACGAAACTATTGTAGTAAATAGTTACGCATCATATATCGAATTCTTCTCTTTATACGTAATGATGCATTAGATTTCCAAATCTTCAGCTTAAGAAGCTCGGGTGCGACGTGTTCGCGTCACGCCGTAAAACTAAGCTCGCCGTCAGTAAAATTGGAGTTCAGAGGAGATTGCCGACGTAAGCCGAGAGGAATTTATGGACGTGGCGACTTTAGGCATCATCTCCTCTAGGGAGTATATCGCGGCGATTCCATCGCACCACTAATGTATGGTCTTACTAATCCATATGTTCATCTTCTTCTTCTTATGGATGAAATCAATAGCTCTTCGTGATTCTCGCTAAAGCTCAAAAACCATTTTTGCTTAATTGTCTAACAGGGTTTGTATGCAACATGTTTTTTTGTAAAATCTACTTGAAAATGTGGGAAAGACAGTGTTACCAGTCATCCCTTACTTATTATAAATGCGAAAGTAACTTTGTCTGTCTGTTCGGGCCAAAACACAAGCACCCGAGCGCCAATCAACGTCAACGTCAAATGTCAAACCGGCTGTCATCTTCTCTCATTCGCTCCAAACCGCACGCCAGCTAAAGGCGCAAACACTGTCTGTCTGTCTGTTACTCTTTCACGCCTAAACTACTGAACCGACTTAAATTAAACTTTGTACGGAGATAGTTTGAATCCTGAGGAAGGACATAGGATACTTTTTATCGCAGGGAACAGCTAGTTACATATAATTTATGTTTAGGTAACCCAGGGGGGGTGTTACAATCACAAGAATATAGGTATGTTTTCAGTATCTAGGCGTAGTTGATCCTCGATCCACATAGTTTCTTATACTAGGTACAGGGAATCCTAGTTGGAGTTAGAACTATGTATGTGATTGTGTATGTGGTACTCTGGATGTGATTCTAAAAAAACAGGAAATTAAAAAAAATTGTGGACCAGCTGGCACTGGGCCATCGTGATAGATTACGGCCCATACTCTTTCTCTCTCTGAGAGAAGGCCAGAGTCCCAGCAGTGGGAACGTAAAAGGCTGATAATGGTTAACTATACTCTGCCAGCATTGAGTTCATTGCTGGTGGCATTTCGTCAACATTTCAGTGCATCGACTGTATCATAACTGAAATAAATTGAAAATCTCGATTGTTTGCAATCCTTTCCAACAGTCAGATTAGAAAATAACTGCCGTCGCCATCGTTCACTGTGCTCAATCGTCTCGTGATCAAATCACTTTCAATTTCAACATTTGCATCTCGAGAACTACAAGTGGTGTTGATTGTTTCTATTGATAGCTCTAGACGGCTGATTGGATTCACTTTGCAGCGAGTTGTATTTCATTTGGAGTTTAGTTGGAAATGTTTAAATTGACTTAGTGTTTACTTATTTCTAGCTGTGCGCCGTGGTTTCTCCATCGTGGTACAGTTTATGGCGAAAAAAGTACCGTATCTATGTAATTATCCATACCAAATTTTATCAATGGCTTTTATTTTTTTGTCGTCATCAAAAATGAAAGAATTCTAAATTACTTCACGTATCATCTGCTATCTGCCAGTAAAAATTCCGTTAAAAACTATCCAGCTGTTTCGAAGCCGAAACAAACACACAGACATATTCTTAAACTTGTCCTTTTATATACAGATTGCAATCCTTCAAGATGGGTGTAAAAAGAGTTCTTAAAGGTCGGCAACGCATCGGCAACTCCCCTGGTGTTGCAGATGTCCATAGGCGACGGTGACCGCTTTCCATCAGGCGGGCCGTCTGCTTGTTTGCTAATAATCTATTACAATCTATAAAATAATCTATTACATAAAAAAAAAAAAAAAAAAAATAGGTGCCGCAAATACATTCATATATGCATTTAATTTAAAAAAGTTGTTCTGAAGACATTTGTAAAAGTTGCTGAAATAATTTTATTTAAATGTATAGAAATACTTGTCATTGTATTGTATAGATTTAAAAGGAACGAAATTTCTGCTTTAAAGTATCGAAAAAGAGTACAGATTAAATTTCCCAATTATTTCTCTTTCACTACACAAGAAGCTGAACTACTGCGTCTCAATATCTCTATCAACGAGCAACACATATAAAGTAGACCTCACATCCATTAGGATGTTTATCCTAGACCCGGCAGTATCCTGTGGTCAAGAATAGCCCTCTATATCCCATATTTAGCCGCCGATGGCTCTTACTAACAATATCGCCCGCAAAATGGCCGTAACTACAATGTAAACACCCGGTAACTGAAGGCTCCGCCGCTCTATTGACGCCTTGGCATAATGCCCGGTGCTTTACCACGACTTTTACAACAAAAACAGATCAATATCAACCTTCTCACCCCGACATAAAGCCGTGTTAACCGCACGCATACCATAGCTTCTTACATGTGCGTAACACACTTATAAATACAAACGCAACATGCGATTTTGAATCTTATTCCGTTAGCTTTAGATAAATTTTTGGGTGTGCAATGTAGATTGAAATTGCAGTGACTGGCAAGTACTGCATGATAGTGGAAGTAATGGCGGAGGATTCAAGGGCCGTCTGGGGATATTGTGGTGCTCATTTTTTTACGAAAGCGCGCATTATTTTCTGAAGAAAATTATGCATGGCAACATTTTGACAAATTGAATGTACACCTATCGCTGTTGCGTATGTATTTACGTGGTATATTTAGTAGTAACATATCTATTTCAAGGGGGAATAGCTTTCATATGTACAGACAAATACGAGTATATGCCAATTATTTTTGTTTGCTAGTAAATTCATAGAGCCTCATTTTATTTTCTTCAGCTAACATTAATTCATTCCTATACAACAATAGTATAATAATATGCTGTAGACAAAGGTGACACTGCCACTAATCACCCATCGGCCTCAACTCAGCTTAATGCTGATTAATCAACCAGCGGCCCGATCGCACTAATAAATTACAGCTGAACCGCTACTGAACCTCAGCCGTTTCTTGACTTTTTGAACATTTCGTATTGCGCTAATGATTTTCGCGTAAGTTGAGCCGTAGCGTAATTAGAGTTGGAACGTTAACGCTGTCAAACGAACGGTTGTGATGAAGTAGGAAAATATCAACTTTTTTACGATCGTTGTGCGGTGCTTTACCACTTTTAGACAAAATTATACAACAAAAACAGCAAAAACTTAGGTAAAATGTATGCGTACATGGATTAATTGGAAAGGGCACATGAATTAGATGTAGCGGCGGCTCGGAACCTTGCGAGGAAGAAAAATACAAGTGCAAAGACTTAGTGCTTTTTATATGAGTGATAGGCAGTTTATAAAATGATATAGACTGTTTAAGGAGTTAACTCACCAAGTAATAACAGAGTTAACCCCTCGTAAGCCACCCACGCTTCGTTCTGATGCTTTGTATATTGAAACCAAGGTAAGGTTATGTTATGATAATTCCGCATTATAGCCATCAAAATCTTACTTTGTCTTTCCCTAATGGTCTGTGAATAAGCGAAATATGGATAGGCTTTACATTATAGCGCTAGCGATAGGCAAAACTTTACATTATGTTTGTACCTACATTGTTTTTTTCATGTTTCAAAATTAAGTTTCTTGACAATAAAATTGTTCTAGGTTTTGGGGCATTCTATGCCACTGGATCATATCAGATGATTGTAGGAGATAGTCAGGAGCATTGTGTGTCACAGGCTGTGTAGTAAAAGCCATTCAGCAAGTTACAATAGCCATATACATTAATATACAAGTCAATTGTAATAAATAAAGCCTTCCCATTTAAACAATGTAAGAGGGAACATGATAAATGAGAATAAGTGCATAAATCAACTAATATAATTACAAAGAATACATAATAAACATGTATACCTACTAATATAAAATTACATTGCTTTGATTCACGAATGCAGATGATTTATATATTTTGGGTATGTACAAACTAATCTAGATTTTATGTTCTTACTGGTTCTTTACTGGGCAAGCGTGCTACACTTTTGACCACATCATCACTTTCCATCGGGTGAGATTATGGTCAAACGCTAGCCTAGCCTCTGTTGTAAAAAAAACTATGTGATGTGTTAGTATTTTCTTGAGATTAATTTTTTTATGTTCTTGTTATTTTAGGATATCCATTGAGGAGTTGAGACCCACAATTAGGACACCTATCTCAGTCTGAGATCCAGGCTGAGGGCTATCATTATCAAGATAGATGATAGACACTTGAAAACTAGAAATGTTGCTGAACATTGTTGAAGTGTTTAAAGCTTGTTTCAGGTATAATTTAATTGTGTAATAAACAAAACATAGCACTTTATAAAATAATAAATGAATTTTAGGTTATATATTCAAATTAATAAAAGTGTTGTAATAAAGGTATTTCATTGCCGGTGCTTGTTGGTAGACATGATGTTACATTATTCACTGATAGCTGTGCAAAGTATTGTGTCATTTCATTAGATTAACTACTAGGTTTATCCCTTTCATTTTTCTGTTAATTTAATTTTATGTGTTAAGGTAATATTATGACTAATGTGTGAATATTTTAAGAGGAATTTCAGTGAAGCAAGATAAAATACTTAAGGTATAATAAAAAATACTTTACATAAAGCATGTTTTTATTCTGAGATAATATAATATAGTTATAACTATTTTTCATCTTCCGACTTCACAGGATGACTTGGGGTTGTGTGGGCCTTGCGGTGGTTGACAATAGGTACTGAAACAACAGATAACAGATAGTGAGTTCCATGAGTATCAATATTTGAAAGGCAGCTTTATGATAGGAAGGATACTGCTGGTTATTTTACTACATAAATTATGTAGGTACAGTCAACGACAAAAGTCGCTGAACAATCACACTTTTTTTCTATTATCCACATCATCTTAGACACCAATTTTTGACCTCATCATCACCTTAAATCAGGTGTGTTATGTTGTGGTCAAAATGATACCATATAAAATGTAAAAAAAAAACAATAATAATTACTGATTAGAAACACATTTGGAAAATTGAGAATGATCTGCTACTTTTGTCGCTGACTGTACACTAAAACAATAATAAATTTGAGCATCATCATAGAGCTGTGTGAGCTGTGTTTGTAGTGCTAGGGTTAGCTACCACCTACAAGTTCAAAGAAAAATCAGTCGCCAGCCTCTGTTTTCAAAGGTTAGGCCCATTTAGGCCATCATTAATCATGAGCTGCGGTCAAACTATGTAATATAAAAAGATATGACAGCTTGGACATTTGTTTATACAGCTTCTGCCTGCATTTCATAACTGCGGAGGATCATCACCCTTACAATGTAGTTGTGCAAGGTACTGTCTGTCTATTCTTAGGCTTTCTCATCCATGTTAGACTGTTTTTGTTGATGACATTTACATTATGAGAATTGGTTTAATAAAGTAAAGTATTATTATGTACACATAAAAATTTTACTATGACACATATACTTACATCATAATTTGAGGTAAATTGATTCTGTTTCACATCAAGCAGAAGGCCAATATCTAAGTAGTACAGTAGGGATATTGCTGTGTCCAAGCTAGGCTAGCATTTGCGTTCATCATTTTTCCCTGGCTCTGCATTTATGGTCTTCCACATATGCAACAATATTTTCTTTGCATCTATGCAAAGTTACTGTTACTGTGTTGTTGTTACTTCTGAGTAACTAGGTAAATAATACCTTCGCCCATTCTTTCCGTCTTCTGGCAGGACTTTCCGCATTGATATGGCCCTCGGCGCATGCTTGCCATATTCGTGCCGCAACTGCAAGAGCCTCTTTGGACCGTACCCGTCCCAGAGCAAGGTGGCGGTGGCTTCCCAGGAATTCTATCAGTAGCAGCTATGCATCAGCAGCGCTCTTCCATTTCCAAAGTCCAATGTATTCACAATCACATAGGTGAAATACTGTGCCAATTATGCATAAAATAGGTCAGTATCGGCACAAAAATATACTTCATCACAGCACCAACCAAATACTTGATGCGGAAGTTCAATAACTCAGTTTTCAATAGTTAAAATACTTGTAAAAGTAGGAAAAAGTTTCCTCAAACTATTATTACTTTACATTAATCAACGAAATGTCGCGCTGTCATCTCAGCATCTGTCAAAACTAGAGTAGTGAAAGTCAAATTTTCTGTGCAATTAGTCGATTATAGCAGTCTAATAGCACAAATATTTGCTAATATGTCTCATCTCTAACAACGATCGCTGAAGCGCTACGGTCCAGTTACGGTGCATCTCAAGTTGGCGTTTAAACATTAACACGATACCGAATTCCATATTAGCTGGAACGGAATTGAACCCCAAGCGCACCGAAACTACAGCTAGACCTGAGACGTTCGTATTTGTTTAAAATTAGCGCGATCGGGCCGCAGCGCACTTAAGCTCTCCCAATTGATATAAAATTCACAAAATTAAGAAGATTTCCAAAACCTATTCCAAACATTTCAAGATCTATACTTTGACGACCGATGTGGCGCAATGGGGACGACCGATGTGGCGCAATGGGCGGATAGCCGACTGTGAAGCGTGAGGTTGCGGGTTCGATTCCCGCTACAGGACAAATATTTGTGCATTGAAAAAAAAAAGCGCAAGTATTTGTTCTGTGTCTGGGTGTTGTGGATCCCCGATCCTCGTAGTTTCTGATACCCTAGATACAGGGAAACCTAGTTAGGGGTCAGAGCCTATGTATGTGATTGTGCGGACATAAAAAAAAAAAGATTTACAAATTTTCTGACGAATATTACTTATACATTGGTCTGAAACATAACATATCTCAAAATATAATTATTAATTTCCACAGGACTTGGAATAAATTATTTATTTTAATTATTTATACATCGAACAAAAACAAACCTTATGTCCACTACAGTTAACAAACCATCACCGCCCATTTCCTATCTCCATAGCTTGCCCACTATCATCAATATCTAATATGCAGTAATACTGAACCTCCCAACAAGGTCAGGCAATATCCGGGTGGACAAAGCGGCCGCCCGCCCGGATGCCATTACCGGGTAAACAGCTCCCGGTAATCGATTTACCCGGAGAGCAGCTCTTAAAACCGTCCCGGGTGCGCAAGCGCTTCTACCGCTTGCCTTTAGGACCAAATTGATTTTGCTACTTAAACGTGCTGCAAGTCATAGACGAATGTCTTTTCTGACACTAGTTTTTTCAACAAAATCCCTAGTGAAATTCAAGACTTGTCGATAACAAAGTTTCAAGTCAATAAATGAGGCTTCAAACGTAGCCAATGCATCTGTAATGCCGGGGAGTTACAAGTAAACATCGGCGCCGGTGACCGCTTACCATAAGATGGACTGCTAAAAGTAATTTAATCTGTCGACAAGTACCTATCGGTGTATTCCAGGAGCCTCACTTGATAGCCAGTTCCCAATCCAGGTAGCGTGCACCACCATCGACCATCGTCAGCTAACATCAGGTGTCTTGTAGTCAAACACTGTAACAATTGAAGAGAAAAAAGTATCAGGCCAGAGAGATGATATGCAAAGAAAACGTGTTTCTGTCCACCAATGAAGGAAAAGCGCATGGTGGACCGCCGGAATATGTTATTCGTGTCCTCGTATCATCAATTTATAATTGTTAAATTCAAAATTCAATAAAATTCAAAATTCAAAATTCAATAATGTTTATTCAATAGGATACATTGTGATCACTTTAAAACGTCAACTTAAAACTAGCTACGCCTGTTCCAACCTCCTTACGCCGGCAAAAGAACAGGCAAGAAACGCCCGGCAGGTAATTTTTTTGGCGCGATCACATTGACAATTTTATTCTTATTACTAATTGATTGAATTGGAGCAAGTTCACTAAAATCCCAAGCTTTTTTTTTTGTCATCTAATAGTCCGATATTTTTTATTTAGCTTTACTAATAAGAAGATTTCTCTTGTTTGGTTGTACACATTGGGATATGGGAACATGAATATTAACGAGTTGCGGGATCACAACCAAAGCAGACCAGACCCCACAAGCAGCACCCGTTCACGAGTTGACGCATGTGCCAGCCATCGCTCTCCTCGACCATATGAGAGGGAAGAGGGCGACCCGACACATGACGCCGCTGCAAGCAAAGTCACTTTCGTGAGCATGACTGTTTTGGCTGTTTACCGAGAATGGTTAGAATAGGGGAAATAGGGAGAATAGATAGATAGAAAGAAAGATAGATAGATTAACTACAATCCCAAGCTTGTTTGTCATCTAGATAGTCCGATATTTTATAATAAGCTTTACTAATGAGATTTCTCTTTATACGAATTTGAAATTTTGTTATAGACAAGTCTTGAATTTCACTTGGGATTTTGTTGAAAAAGCGTACACATTGACCTTTGAACGAGTTGCTAACTTTATGGAGCCTAGTGGTGGGTACAGCAATTTTATCTTTGTTTCTAGTATTAAAATTGTGATAATCACTTCTCTTTTTGAAGCTATTTAAGTTTTTCCGTATGTACATTACATTTTCATAAATATATTGACAAATAACTGTCATTATTTTGGTTTCTTTAAACTTAATTCTTAAAGATTCTCTGGGGCCCATGTTATAAATCGCACGAACAGCTCTCTTCTGCAATACAAATATGGTGTTAATATCAGCAGCGTTTCCCCACAGCAATATTCCATAGGACATAAATCTTTTTTATTACCTGTCAATACTTGTCAATTCATAGATTGTGATGTATGAATATTTTTTGTAGTAGTTTTATATTATTTTAATTTGGTTTTATTAATTTAATTTAATTTTGTTAATTTGATTTAGTCAAATTTTAATTTGCGTTGCATTTTTTGTATGTACTCATTTTTATATTGACCTATAATTGTAAAAAAATATAATCAAATGTCTATCAACAAGTACCTATCGGTGGGTTCCGGCAGTCCAGGCGTAGCGTAGTAATCGCTAACCTGCATGGGTAACATCGCTTCCTCTAAGCCCAAACCTGAAGGTATTATCGCTTCCACCCCCGCTGTCGCTTGTTACCCTACCTGTGCAGTAATCAGGTGCAGTGCCCGGACAAGGCGTCCGGGCAAAGATATCTTGTCGACGTGCATCCGCCCGCCCGCCCCGGGATTAGTAAGGAGCCCTACTTAGAAACTCGCTTCAGGTTACGTTTTGGAAATTATTTCACTTTGTAAGTGTGTTTTCTGATTGAAAGTGCTCTAATAAAAATACTTACCAAATGATGATAATGCAGCATTGATTTACATTTAAATAGATATAATAAAGAAAGTCTTTCAATACCTTATACTAAAATAATAAAACTTGTGACACTAGAAAACAAATTTTAGACTAATTGCATGTTTCGAATTCAAACCCAAAACCTGCAGGTCGCAAGTCAACGTTACTACCCGACCACTGGGCCATCATCACTTCAAAATTTTAGGTCAGCACAGCATAAAATGTGATTGCATTTTCACTCATCTAGTCTTTGGCCCAGCTAGCTAGAGAAACCACAACTGTGCCACCCGACATCGCCTGCATTAAACACACCTAGTTATAACCCCGACGGAGTTGCTTTTCTAATAGAATCTACCCGAGTTTCTTGCGTAATTAAATAAAAGCTTAGTTAGAGGTGATTTTTGATAATTTCTATACAAACTTGGAAATAATTTTAGCGATACCATGCGGGCCCAGTGGGCATTAGTATATCACGGTTAAAGATTTATTTATCATAAAAAAATTTTTTTTTTAAAGGGATTTGCGCTGAGCTACCACATCACCCAGTAAAAAAAAAAATATCACAACTTCACTTAATTAAACACAAGTCCGCCAATTTATATAAAGTTATGGCCTGATCCGATATGGCAATACAAAACACAATTACAAAACCCGACTTCAAAAATATGATTAGAGCTAAGCCACAGTCTTCTTTGGGTTTCATTCCGCACACACTCCAACAAAATATGTTGTACGTCTTCAAGTAAATAAAATAAATAAAAATAAAAAATAAAAAAGCCCTTTATTTCTTGCTTTTCCTATGAAAATTAATGTAACAATATGCATGCAAAATCATTATGTACCAATTTTGGTTAATTTAAAGTAACAAGAAAATAAAATTAAAGTAGTTACATATGATTCATAATATAAAATTAAAATGATATTGAAAAGAAATTATTCGATATTGAATTTATGTTATATATGTTAAATTACTTAGAATAACGAAATATTGATTTTAATAATTAAAATTAAATAATTAACGTCTTCAAGTACTCCGCACTTTTTATTGAGGGTGCTCTTCACAGTGATGTTTAGAGGATAGCCGTGGTGAGAGGATAGGTATGTATTTTCGTTTTTTTTCCTTCTATCTTTTTCTTCTAACCACGGCCAAGTGCAAATTAAGTGCACCCAATCAGACACATCGTTCCGCACAACAAATTGTGACCACGAACTGTCTACAGAACCAGCGTCTCGTCGACAGAAACATGTAATTAAACTCAAAAGGAAGACCAACTTTTATTCTAGAAAACTGAAAAAGTAGCTGAGTGAAGTAAACAAAGAAACTGAAGTGGGATCGTTTTCTTCATAAAATAACCCTCAGTTGGGAAGTAGCGGCGGACCGCGAACCGACTCTACTTGCTAATACTTAACTGTGTTACAAAGTAAGTATTCATTGTAGGATTCATGCGAGGCATACAGATGTGTTCAAATTATTTGTTCAATCTACTTTCTTCTAACTATGTCGAACGCTAAAAATGTGATAGCTAGGGAGGCGAGCACTAGAGAATGCCCCACGACTAAGCTATGATTTCATCACTTCGTTTTCCTTCACTGAAAACTCAAGGTCATTAAAGGATTTAAAAATGTCTGCTGTGCATTTTCTAGTCACTATTCAGGGTGCTAAATAAAAATCTAAAATATGATATGTCTTTTATAGTGGAATGCATGAAACGTCGAACTTACAATTAGCTACGCCTAATTGAATTGGGGGTAGTAAAATTTTGCAGTGGCTTTCAATATTTGTATATATACTATTTATTCACCGCGGTTTCACTCGCGTCGATTAATATGTATCGCGCTAAAAGAGTATCCTTTGCCCCTTTCCAGGATCTAAGCAACAATGCACACTTGAATTTATATAAAAAGAAAGATACTCATTACTTTTTGTTCGTCATCAACATCATCAGCTTATTACGTTGTCACTGCTGGGACACTAGGCTTCTTCTTCGAGAGAGAATATGCACCATAATCCACCGCGCGGGCCCAGTGCAGGTTGGCGGAAAGTTTAGTGGTCAGACCGCCCAAAGGCACTAGTGATCAACAATTCAATTCAATTCAAAAATACATAATAGGATCACTTTAAAACGTCAAACTTAGACTAGCTACGCCTGTGTTCCAACCTCCTTACGCTGGCAAAAGAATAGGCAAGATATGCAGGTAATTTTTTGGGTGCGCTCACATTTACAATATTATCCTTACTACTAATTGATTGAATTGGAGCAAGTTCACTACACTCCCAAGCTTTTTTGTCATCTAAATAGTCTGAAATTTTATAATAAGCTGTACCTACTATGCATAGCACGTTGCTGAACCTAGTTGATCAGTTAAAAACCACTCGGCAAGCGTCGTCGTTTTTGTTCAACTGTGTAGACATAAAGCTCAACATAAAACCATAGAGCTTTATTAATTTATCAACAAACACAGCGCAACAACACACTACATTTCTATTGATCGAGCAGTAAATGAAAACGTTTCGCTTTTAAATTAAACAGTTAACTGTACGCATGGCAGGCGAGTGCTGAAGCGCTGTAAAAGCTTTTTTGCTTTCGCTTATCAGATTTCGTAAATTGCACCTTTATAGCGCACAAGCTGAGATTTTTGTACGCTCTGTTAAATGGAATGAACTGTCTCTACTTGTTTGTTTTTCTCGATGTAACCATAGCTTGGTGGTTAGGCTACGAAATATACATATTTTTTTTACTTCTGCCGCTGTCTTCCACCTTCAGCTTCTCCCTCATTGGTGAACAGTAACACTTTTATTTGCATAATATCTTTCTGTCCTGATGCTGTTTAAACTTTTTTTTATTATTTTATTGTTCTTAGAGTTAAGCGGTTGACTACAAGTCACCTGATGTCAAGTGACGAAGTGGTCGAAAGTGGTATCACTAGAATTGGCTGGAAAGTGAGGTTACCGGAACACACCGGTAAGTTCTTGCGACAGATTCTTAACTCGAGACTGGTAACTAACCAGGCATGCATAAGAAAATGCCCTAACTTCAAACTATGGTTTCGTCATGATGTTTTTCTAAACCTTATTGTTAGATTTAAATCTACAACCTACGATGTTGTTAGATATTAATCAGATATTAATAATGATTATTCTTCAATTGTGTTATTGTATAAATATTGCCGCTCTATAGCGACCGCGCTTCGCAAATGTCAAAGCCACACTAAACAAGGTGTACGGATTGCAGTACAGTTATGTTGAACAGAGCCAGTGATTGATCATGAAATCTAGTACAGTCAGCGACAAAATTAGCTGAACATACTCTATTTTTCAAATGTGTTTTAGATGATTAATGTTTGGGTTTTTTACAACTTATTATATAGGTAGCGCGATGTATCACACTGGTCACATTTTCTAGTAAACATTTTTGCAGGTGAAACCGCGGGGTGGAGTTAGTATTTTCACAGAAATAGTCGAATACGGTATCACAAAAGATGTAAACGCTAACTTTGCTCTCAAGAATAACTTTTATATCGGTTGAATATTTCGTAAGTTCAGAAACTACACGGTGACTATGACGCCTCCTAACTACTTGCCTAACTTTTTAATACGCGCACCGAAACTTCTGCGATTTGGAAAAGGGAAGAGTATTTTTAGTTTCATATTTTATTAACTACCAGTAGGTATATGAAGAAAGCCTTTCGGTGGTTTAGAATCACGTTTAAAAATAAGCTCGTAAAACAATCAGGAATAGACTTGTTAGAAAGAACACTTCTTGAAAAGACCATTGCTTAAAATGGTTTTTTTTTATCAAAGACTGTAGACTGCGAAACGTGAAGTCGTATGATTCAATTATCGCTACGGGAAAAATACTTGTGTGCTCAAAAAAACCGCATGTAATTTATTTAGTTCGCGAAGTTATGTTATGTTATGTTATGTTATGTTAAGTTATGTTTGTAACAATTTAGTGTTTTACAGCTGTTAGTTTTCCATGCAAAATAAAATGAAATAAAGTTTCAGATTTGCTGGTTACTGGGAATCCTATTACAGGGTCTATTATGTTTATGATTGTGTGGGTGTTATGTGCATTACTGTACTCTTAGACTTTTACAACATCTAAAAGATCGTCTTCATGTTTCAAATAGCACGTGCTTAACAGATCAATTAAACCGCCGCAAAACGTTCGCTTATGAGGCCACGCCCTAACGGTGTAAAGCTTTCCGCACACAAGTCATAAGCGTAGTCGTCTCAGCGTATCGTAAAGAGACAAAGAGTACGAGACCTGCAGAGTTCTACACACGAATCGTAGCATAAGCGTACTATTTATACCACAGCTATTGAAAAATGTTACAAACATATAGCGACGATGGCTCAGTACCAGTGACGTCGGCTAGCGATCCGTAAGACGAGGGTTCGAATCCTACAATGAGCTTGAGCTTTCGGTGAAGGAAAACATCGTGATGAAACCATAGCTTGGTGGTAGGGTATTTTCTAGTACTCGCCTGGCTAGCTACCACCCTCTCGTTAAGAATCTGTCGCCAAGCACCTATCGGTGTATTCCGGGAGCCTCACTTGAGAGCCAGTTCCCAGTCCAAACAAACATACGAGAGAGTTTTTTTTACGCTTGCTTTTTTACGCCAGTGCGCTACGACTATGGTAATGACAATGAAAATCTTCTACGCTTCTCTGCAACAACGCCTCGTCTGTGGACTTGTTTGTAATATATGTGTTCTCGTACTCCGCGCGTCTTACGATACGTTTACGCCACGACGCCGTGTGCGGGAGGGTAATGCGACTAGAATGATAAAAACACGCGACTTAGTAAAGGTAGATTTCGCGAAGTAAGGCCAAATAGCCGCCAAGTCGGTAATGAAAGAGAATGGCCGCCGCGGCGATAGAGCAATAACGAAGAAAGTTCACTCCGACAATAACTCACGTCGGGGAGGGGGCATTAATCATTCGCGAGCGGGTGACGTGTGAGGGACAAGGTATAGGATTGGATTCTACCTAATTTTATTTTTCTTAAAGTGTAGCGTTTGACCGCTAGACACTTGATGTTAACTGATCGAAGGTGGCGCCACGCTACACTTGGATCGGGACATGGCTCTCAAGTTGGGCTGCCGAAACACACCGGCGTTTCGTGCCTGTTCTTTTGCCGGCGTAAGGAGGTTGGAACAGGCGTAGCTAGTTTTAATTTTTGACGTTTTAAGTGATCACAATGTATCCTATTGAATAAAAAACTATTGGTTTGATTTGATTTGATTCAATAGGTGCTTGGCAACAGACTTGAGGGTTGAGGCGAACTCTTGAAAATGCCCTACCACCAAGCTATGGTTAACAAAACATTAAAGTAAAGAGCTGAAATTAAAAACTACACTAAATAATAGTGTCTTAAAACCTGTTATAAATCCTCTACGTAAAAAATAAATTTGAAATCGGCTAATTTCCGAAAAAGCGGACTACCTACAGCTCTATTTACAGTTTTCACCTAACCGTAGCACTGTAAACTCGCTACCTCCATTCACTTGGGCCAAAACCTAACAGAGAAAAAGAAGAAGACACTTCAACGATAGCATTATCGTTTCGGAAAACCTCTTCTCGTACTTTTTGCGCGTCATAAAAACTTCATTTGAAAACTAGTTAAAGTAACTTGTTAGAAGCCTTTGTTACTACATTAAGTTAGTTTTAAGGATTAAAACAATAGGGCATGCTTTGGACGTGGATTGGTCTAGACCAAAACCTGAAGGAGCAAAATCATAAAATATTAAATTAATAGTATGTAGGATACAACACTATGACTGTGCTCACTTTGAAACTAGCTACGCGCCTGTTTCAACCTCCTTGCGCAAGCAAAAGAACAGACAAGAAACGCTTGGCGGTCATTTTATAGGCACAATCACATTCACAATATTGTTTATATTGAATTGGAGCAATCACTACAATCCCTAGCTTAGTTATCTAAATATATATATTATATAACTCAAAGGTGACTGACTGATGACTGACTGACATAGTGATCTATCAAGACACAGCCCAAATATGGACGGATCGGGCTGAAATTTAGCATGCAGATGTTATGACGTAAGCATCCGCTAAGAAAGGATTTTGATTAATTCTACCCCCAAGGAAAACTGTACACACGCGGGTGAAACCGCGGGGAACAGCTAGTTTTATAATAAGCCCGCTTTATAAATTTCGTATTATATGGACTTTGTGGCCGACGGGCATGGGTTCGGACCTTCTAACGGTGATGGGTGCAGTAATTGAAAACACTGAGTTCAAAACTAACACAGTTATATTCACAACAATTTCACAAAAGTCAGACAATAAACAAGAGAGAAAGATTACAATATTAAATAGGCCGGTGCCCTTCGGTTGCGGACCGAGAAACGTCGCGGGGCACACGGGTTAGGGTCAACGTCGGACTGTGACTGTCCACATGTGCGCGTGCTTGTACGTTTCTCGGTACGTTTGGCGCCAACGCCTACGCCGTATGATTGGTCATCCCTCGATGACCTATCATAACGCGCGTGTACCGATGCATGGATGCTGGGCTCAATGCAGCCAACGTAGGGATGAGAAACGTAAGGGAAAGCGTTGTTTATGGCTTCGCAGGGTTGCCTGGCTACATACTCCCCCTCTAGACTACGATAACGACCTCGATCGTGGTCTAGCCCTACATTGATACTTGTGTCCACTGGGACAGGCTGCAAACGAGGACGGCCTCGCTTTCTCTTTGGAGCAAGTGGTTTGACAAACTCACAATCCTCCACAATATCTTTAGCCAACACCTTGTTGAGCTCTTGTTTCATAATCTCCTTCTTTGCAGGCGTTAAACGATACAGTGGTGACGTTACAGGCGCATGGTTTTCCGTTTCAATATGATTTTCAATGAACGGTGTAGGCTCCCCAATCGAATAGAACAACTCGTTATACTCGGTGGGTAATTGGGCAAGCTCCTCACGCTCCTGCTCCTGCAAGCCTGTACCCTCGCCGTTACGCAAAACATTAACAGTAGCGTATGAAGTGCGGCGAGGTAAAAAGGTTACTGATTCTGAAATAAGTTGATATTTTTGTTTCCTACCTTTCGAAAAATACCATAATCCGCGGTTGAAATCGACAATGAGACCGGCTTTTTTAATGAAGTCTATTCCTAAGATTGACTCATTGTTTCTCGCGTCGGGGAAAATTATAAACTCAGTAGGCACTATTTTACTAAAAAGGCTAACCTTTACTTCCGCAACAAGCACATCCATCAGGCGCGTGCAACCATCCGCCAGGCTGATGTAACGTGTGCTGTGTTGTAGCGGGTGACCTTGCTCTACTAGTACGCGGTGTAGAGACTGACCAGCAATGCAACCCTTTGCACCAGTATCTAACAACGCTGTCCCTTTTTTCCCCAAAATCTCGATTTGCAACAGAGGTCTCGAGTTCACAGGCTCCCCCTGAATGCGACCCTGTGCAAATGCGATTTCGTTTTTACAATTAACACCGCTATTGATATTACATACATTAGAAGGACTTAAACCTAAACATGTATTCAGATTAACATCATTTGACAAAGAGTTAGTTGGCTCTTTGCCTAACTTAGTGTCTCTATGATTAACACCAACTTGTTCACTATGGACACTAGATTTTTTACGTACACTATCACCGGAAATACTTTCTAAATAATCCCCCGCATACCTTACGGGTTTATTTGCCTTTTGAAACTCGGTGATCTGGTACTTTGACCTACGAGAGCGCGGAGCGTCACCCATACGCTCGCGCTCAATCGCTAGGTCATCGTGGCGGTCGAGAGCACCCCGTGGTGCGGGCGTCTCGCTTTTACCGTGGCGTGAGCGACCGCGTGCACCCAACGGCTCGCGTGGCGGAAGGGCGTCGGCTGAAACCGACGCGCGGGGCGCCATAGCAGGTAGCGGCCGGCGGTGCAGCGCAGGCGCATGAAGGGTACCCAACCTTGCGGGCGTTGTCCCTCGCCTGCTTGCCACATGTTTGCGTATGTTTTCGCGCCTATTTTGAGGCGAGTCGCGCACGTTCAAACTTGTTTTGTTTACACTTTTTGATATCGAAACTGAGCAAAACGCGTTATCAGAATTAACTTTACACTTTACACATTTTGACTTTATTACATTAGGGGCTCCGCACCCGTAACACTGTATTTCTTTACTTACAGTCTCTATAGTAGAGTTATTTTCACTGTTCGCTAACTTTTTGCATTCCATTTTATCGTGTCCCCACTTTTTGCAGTATGTGCATTTTCTACGCTCGTTTAAGTTGCGCGTTGGTGCCGAGTTAAAAGATTCGCTGGCGCCGGCGGCGGGACGCTGACTAGCGCTTGGAAACACCACTGCTGGTGTCTTCTCGCCTGCGCCATCTTCCAACGATTCTTCAATCGTTCTGGCACGATGCAATAACTGATCGAAAGATTCGACGGAGTTCCGATCAAGGCGCTTTCTAATTCTTCGATCGAGAAGCCCGTATACCATATCAAGCTGAACTTTTTCATTTAGGTCATCTTTAGGCAATCTCGATAAAAGCGCTCGTGTTTTTGAAATAAATAAATCAGTTGCGTCGTTACCTTGACGGAGTGTAAACAGTTCCATGTATATACGAAATGGCGGACGCCGTTCACCAAATGCACATCTTAATTTTTCTATAGCATCTGGCCATGATGTAGAAGTGGATTTAATGCCTTGCCACCACAATGCCGCAGAATCCGTCAGTAGCATCGACAATCCTTTGACGGCGTTTTCGTCGGTTATCTGCAAGCAGTTTTTATAAACGTCTACCGCGTCTATAAAGCCATCCACTTCCGCGGATTTTCCACTAAACCGCGCTGTGCATTTTGAAAAATTTGCAGTCGCGGACGCTATCAGTGAGACGTCCGGTACCGGCGTCGAGGTACGTACCTCGTTTATGAGCCGTGCGAACAGTTGTGCTTGACTTTCCTGCAAAGTTTGCATCAACGTCGCTAATTGATCGTTACCCATTGTAATCATCGAAGGCTCTTCTGCCTCATTCTCTGTTTCTTGACTTCTTGTTCGCGGCATTGTCATAGACGCGAACAGCAAACGGGAAAAAAAAAACTGCACTCACGTGTCGTTGAAGGCCCCTACTGTTGGGACGCCAATGTGGCCGACGGGCATGGGTTCGGACCTTCTAACGGTGATGGGTGCAGTAATTGAAAACACTGAGTTCAAAACTAACACAGTTATATTCACAACAATTTCACAAAAGTCAGACAATAAACAAGAGAGAAAGATTACAATATTAAATAGGCCGGTGCCCTTCGGTTGCGGACCGAGAAACGTCGCGGGGCACACGGGTTAGGGTCAACGTCGGACTGTGACTGTCCACATGTGCGCGTGCTTGTACGTTTCTCGGTACGTTTGGCGCCAACGCCTACGCCGTATGATTGGTCATCCCTCGATGACCTATCATAACGCGCGTGTACCGATGCATGGATGCTGGGCTCAATGCAGCCAACGTAGGGATGAGAAACGTAAGGGAAAGCGTTGTTTATGGCTTCGCAGGGTTGCCTGGCTACAACTTGAAATTAAGTTATCAACAAGTCTTAGATAGCGCTTGGGATTTTGTTGAAAAAATTTACGCCATTGACCTTAGATGGAGTTACTGATTTTGTGGAGCCAGGGTTGACTCCTAGCTTATAAGAACTAGCGTGAAATAGCTAGTATCTTAACTGGTCTATCCTGTAGTATACCACCCGTAGACTAGCCTAGTGCTCATTAATTCCCTTTTATTCTCGTTTCATGAAGTGCCGTCGTTTTTCCGCCAAGTCACGTGCGGTCACGCGCCGCCGGTGCACTAGAACGGTTTTGCGATTTTAGCCTGTAAACAACAATAGCCTATAAACACGCTCAAATTAAAAAGTGTGGAAACATCAGAATTCAAAATTCAAAAATTCAAAGAAAAAAATTCAATAGGGTACATTGTGATCACTTTAAAACGTCAACTTAAAACTAGCTACGCCTGTTCCAACCTCCTTACTCCGGCAAAAGAACAGGCAAGAAACGCCCGGCAGGTAATTTTTTTGTTGCGATCACATTGACAATTTTATTCTTATTACTAATTGATTGAATTGGAGCAAGTTCACTAAAATCCCAAGCATTTTTTTGTCATCTAATAGTCCGATATTTTTTAATTAGCTTTACTAATAAGCTTTCTCTTGTTTGGATGTACACATTGGGATATGGGAACATGGATAATAACGAGTTGCAGGATCACAACCAAAGCAGACCAGACCCCACAAGCAGCACCCGTTCACGAGTTGACGCATCAGGCGTAGTTAGCATCTATTACGAACTCCTCGTATCATCATTAGACTATTACATTCTACGCTGGCACATAGACCTCATCTCAGAGGGATAGTATGAACCTTAATCTACTACGTGGACCCAGTGCATGTTCGCGCTAGGCTAGTGGCTCGTGTTGAGTTATCAGACCACCCAAAGACCTGCGACGTAGCTTCGACTGCTATCCTAAGACAACGACAGGGCGGCTTAACGTGTTGTAACACCTGAAAATTTTTTGATTATAGTTTCACAAGTGAGATGTCGATTGTTTACCTAAGAAGCGTACAGTTTCACAATTGCATTCTTGTTTGCGGCTTTATTTCAATTTTTGGTACGCCGACTGGTGCGGCACTGTATTTGTGTTATCATACGTTGTCATTCTCGTTGTTTTAACACTAATAATAACTAAAATCTATTAAAACTAACTTTGAAAGTGTTCGTCACAACTGTTATTGTTTTGGTTTTCGTATAGGGTGAATGATGTGTGTCAGTGTCAAAAGTCGGTGATATTGAAACGTCAGTCGTCTAGCTGTGAAGAATATGTCAGTGTCATCCATCAGTGCCTTGTCTATGACGGATCGCGATCTACGTTCGATAGAAATTGACCGATTTTGTTTGGAAAGTGTAGGGATAACTCTTTAGTTTACCGATTTTGATGTGTAAGGCTCTTAATTGGATATTTGGAGTGCTGGCAACATTGTTTTACGTGGAGGCTTCTTTTCCTTTCGGCAGCCGCCAAGCATTACAAAACAAACAAACAAGCAAACCTTACATTCTCTTTGCCGCCAAGAGTTGAGGCTGACAAATCGTTTCTGATAAAAAGTGTTGAAGAGTGGAGTGGCTGTGTGTTTGTTTTGCTGGTTTCTGTTGGCGTCTTGCGCCGGCGGTGCATTTTCGGCATTTTCGGCATTTTCCTGAGTTTGAGCAGGTAAGGTGTCCTTACAATTTTGAACCACGTGTTCGTCCTTGACTTTCATGGAAATTACAATCTAGTGTTCCTTGTTACAGTACTCTGCGACCCATAATGGATCCGTGTAGCGTTGTTCTGTGGTGTTTCCTCCAAACCGGTGAGTTTTGAGTAATAATTTTCCTTGTTCTTTAACCTCAACTTGTTTGTCAGTGAAAAGGTCCAATCCTTGGTGTGAAAGTGATAATCTGGATGCTCATTTTGTTTTCCTAATTAACCCGCCGGAACCCATTTAATTTCCTGCATTTTAAAGTGATGCTTGTTGTGAAGATTGTAACGTTACGCGTTACATCAAATTAAGAAAACCTTTTTTAAATTCAAAATACGTTCAAATACTGGTGTGAACCGGTCTCGCGCTATGCGCCCGCGCCGCCGATGCGAGAGGTACGATTGGCCGCCAGGTGAACCCAGGCTGTCGACACGAACGCACGCTTCTCTGCTCCGCGACCTTTATTACGAAAATCACTAAATAAATATTTTAATCGTAATCGCGGAGACAGAAGGCGTCCATAACGTTCCCCGACATTGTTTTCCTTAAATTATAAAGTGTGTGAATTTGACCCCAGATTTGGGTAAGTGGTGTACCTACGTTTTCATAACCGTTAGCTTCTCATTATTGTACTCCTTTTTTCGATTCACATGTATTGTTTTAACTTTTATTTTCAGCTTTTGTCATCCTCCATAGTGTATTGAGCTATTTGATAACTGCGTTTTTGCCTTTTCTTTCTTTTTATTGCAAAAACATATTTTTATATTTTAATTTTCCTACCTTCAACATTTATAAAAAAAACATAACTTTCATCTTTCGCTTTTTTTCCGAACTGTTGTAATCTCCGTTCTGATAGTGAACATCCCCGGCAACACATCTACGCTTAGCGCTTACCATCATTGGCCGTTGCCGTGGGTGCTCACTGCTCACATTATGGCCAATTAGTAATGCCTGTAACTTCGGCGCATTACAGGGTTCAAGTTCCTGCCTAGAAGATCTCCCTTCCTTCCGCGCGGAGGGCTTTATCAGAGGAGGCTGATCTCCATCGTCTCCCTCCGAACCTGTCCGTCGTCACCTGAGCGCCGCCTTCATCGGCAGCGGCCGTGACGTCAGGGGAGTGCAAGACCAGGGGAAAAGAAACGAGTCACCATCACTGTATAGGCCTGAACCCACTGTATCCCACTGAAATCTATTACTGACGTGCCCGGGTCTTTTTATTACACCGTTTGAAGTTACCTACCTCTTTCATTGCCTAACCGGCAGGGAGTCCCGGGGTTTGGTAGGTAGGTAGGTACTCACGGTCCCCAGTAAAGTATACCGGGACAAGATGTGAAAAAGGTAGATTTGGTTAATGTTTTCCCATTAGAGAATTATACTTAATTCAATAATTTTATTTTACTGTTTGCCAGTTTGCAAGTACTAAATGAGTGTTGTCTGGTCTAACAGGAGGTGTAATGTGGGGGCCAACGTCCTGACCGAGGATGAGGTGAGGACTACGGTCCGGGCAATTTATGGAGTGAGCGGCTTCCTTTCCTATTATCTTGTAATTAACTTCTGCTGAGGTTTGATAGGCAATATGTTGTTGTCTACAACGTTTACCTTCTAGTTAACCATTAGTGCCAGCTGTGCGGATCTTCCCGTCGCTGTCATTTAAAATAGTAATATGTTATAATTAACTTCTGCGGATGTTTGATAGGCAATATGTTGTTGTCTACAATTTTTACTTTCTAGTTAATAGTTTTCCCATTGTACTACTATAGTTAAATTGTACTACTATAGTTGAATGTGTATTGTATGCGGCTGTTGATGCATTAGCAATAGTTCTGTTTAAATTCAGACATCCCGAACGAACGACGACCTTGTCTTTTACTACTTTTCTAAAAATATTGTAATAAAGTTGGATGATAAAAATCACATGTTTCATTTCCTCCGTATCCGTTACAGTGTTTCCGAGGCATTGAACTGCTCATGTTATATACCTCTAGTGGTCATCCATCCCAGTATTAATGGCCGCAGTGCACGATGCTTAAGTTTTGACTAATTTCTGTAATTAGAGTCTCATCTAATTTTTAGAAAATACCGGCATTTGTACGCCCATCGACGAAGTATCATTGTAATGAGTTATTTTAGCCTTAAATTTTTTTTTACTACTCACATGTTAGCTTTTGACCACAAGTCACCTGATAATGTGGTCGAAGATGGCGTCACGCTATACCTGGATTGGGAACTGGCTCTCAAGTGCGGCTGCCAGAACACACCGATAGGTGCTTCGCGACTGATTCTTAACATGAGGGTTCTTAGCATGTAGCTAGCCAGGCGAGCAGTAGAAAATGCAAAAAAAATAATTTAATTGTTAAAAAGTAAATAGAAATTGTTGAGACTGAGACTCTATGATGCATGAAGATGATAAAACGCTCCCGCAATACACAGACTTTGTAAAAACATGTTATCAAAGGTTCAATTTGAACGTTTTTCGCAAGCATTTATCGCATAAAGGAAATCCTACACGTTCTCAACAGTTTTGTACAATTTTCTCCTTTAGTGGGTTCTTTGCAATCTCTAAGTACGTGCTCCTACGTGGCTGTAATGTTTGTAAATAAAAACACGTGTAATAACGCTTAGCTCCACATTTCGCTCCAAAAGTCCAAATGCTCTGAGAGCTTTGAGCGAAATAAGCGCTGCAAACGCTCGCTTCGCTTCGGCGTGCAATTATGTTTAGGTGTGTTCTATTTTTCTGGATTTCTTAACATTTCAAATGACTTCGAAGAAGTTGGCAATAATTGCAATTATTTTTGATGAAATGGGTTGTAGAAAGAGAATTACCTGGTTGTTTTGGAAATAGACCCGTTTATTTGTACTAAATTATAGTTCGTTTAAAACTAGTTTCTTCCCTGTTCACGTCTACAGCCTTCAAAGGCTACATACGTGGTTTTTGCGTGTGTTAAGGGTATTTTCTAGTACTCGTCTGAAATGTCTCAGATAGCTCCTTTAGGTGGTTCTGGCAGCCCCACATGGAAGCCAGTTCCCAACCCAAACATAGCACGGTGGTATCTTGGACCAAAGCATTACTTAACATTAGGTGACTAGTTGTCAAACAAACATAATAAACTCACTCTAAAACCTCTTATCAGTAAACAGTGTTATTGTAATTGTACATTATGGTAAACGGTGGTAGTGGATGCATTAGCACTCGACCCGCTGCGTTTGTATCAAATATCTTGGCGAGGACGCAAGTAAGGGTTAGTGTATATTATTTAATAGTCAAATATTGAAACTATATTATAATGCTTATGCATTATACCTATATATTATATTATGTATTATTTGTACCTATTAGCTAGACAAACGTTCTTCACCTTCGACCACATCTTCACGTCCCATCGGGTAGAAATCATGGTTATCGATGGTCTAGACCTTATCTAGACAATTGTAAAAAAATGCGAAAATTAAAAATAGACATGAGTAAAAACAAAAGAAATTTAAAATTTATTTTTTCATGCCAACTGTTCAAAAAACAAAAACTTGTGATTGGTTCGTAAAATAAGTGCGAGCTAAGGAGGTATTTCTTCCAAGATACTTCCAAGAAGGGCGTAATCAAACAAAAATATTGTATAAAAAACCTTACTAGCTGGTTCATTTCTTTTCATAGAGGGAAATGTAAAGTAAAGCCTCAAAAACGTATCTTCGAGAATCTTTTACGCCGGATGTTGATATGTAATAAGCAAGGCCAAGACATCTACCATCTGACTTTCTCGTCAGTTGCATAAAAATGAAACGCCATTCGTCAAATTGTGTTTAGACCAAAACGTTACTCTATATAGTCAAACTAATTGCACCCTGCGGTTTCACCCGCGTCTTCCCGTAATCCTGCAGGAAACATTTTTCGGAATAAAAATTAAAACAAATTACACATTAATTAAAAGTTAATGTGTAAATCCAGGGTATAAGCTATCTCGTTTCCAAATTTCACTGTAATCCGTTCTGTAGTTTTTGCGTGAAAGAGTAACACACATCCATCCATCCATCCATCCATACTCACAAGCATTCGCGTTTATAATATTAAGTAGGATTTGTATGTGCTAGTTATTTGAATGTAGCGGTGCCTTTACAATGTACGGAACCGCAATTTGCGCGACTACAATAAGTGGGTCTGACACTGACAGGGCCTGCATTAGTACATTACTGAGGACATATTTGTATATAATATATACAAATTAATGCAAACTATTTTAGTATACGATGTACAGGGAACGTAATATCAGAAATGTATCTATAGAAGTTTTTGAGGGTCTAATTCATTCTGGAATTAGCGTGGTTACTTCTTTCGTATTGTCATTTTACCTCAGGCCAATATGTGGTCAAACGCATTTTATAATAATTCTAGATTTATGTGTTTGTCTACTGAACCAAAAGTAGAGTTGTGACTTAATAGCGGGTCAAGTGGAGAGGGTTTCATACCATACCGTTTTCCATAAAAACTTTAATACTTACGAGTTGTTTTTAGGGTTTTCTGTGATCTACAACACCCAAACTGAGAAGAAATACTCACGCTTACCAGTCGGCTATGCGTCTATTATGCCACATCGGTCGTCAATATTATGATATAATATATAATAGTACCTGATATAATAGTACCTAATAGAGACGTACGTTCAGTTATTACCACCAGACCAGTTGTACGTAGTGTAGGACGTCCTCCGGCTAGGTGGAGCAATGATATACGCAAAATGGCTGGCAGCAGCTAGGTGAGAGGAGCCTAAGATCGGACTCAGTGGCGTGCTTCGGGAGAGGCCTATGTCCAACAGTGGACTGAAATGGGCTGATTATGATGATTTGTTTCTGTTTTTTGGTGCATCTACTTTTGTTGTGTGCAGTTTTCCCAAGCAAAGGATTTCGACAACGGTCGCCGAGTTGGTATTATTATCCCTGCCTGCGAAGCTAGCGATCCCGGGTTCGAATCCCGGTAAGGGCAAACATATGTGTGATGAGCACAAATATTTGCATATTTGTTTTGGATATTTCTATCTATATAAGTATTTATTTCTCTATTTAAGTATGTATATCGTTGTCTAGTACTCATAATATAAGTTTCGAGCTTAATTTGGGGCTAGGTCAATTTATGTGCAATGGTCCCCGATATTTATTATTTATTTATTCTCTCTCTCTCTCTTATTTCACGATCAACACGTTGCAACTCTTAAAGCAACATAAAACCTGCCTACATCACCCGGGATACTTTTCCGAGATTTTCCTCATCTATCACAGAGCGTCAATAGCACTTCTGCTTTGCATACAGTAAGCA
The DNA here is from genome assembly GCA_931315375.2 of Opisthograptis luteolata. Lineage (NCBI taxonomy): Eukaryota > Metazoa > Arthropoda > Insecta > Lepidoptera > Geometridae > Opisthograptis > Opisthograptis luteolata. Next base: position 13,258,355 of record OV928043.1, read on the forward strand.
CGTTCTTTCGCACGCAAAAAAATTAACGCGCTTTTTGCAGTAAATCCTCAATTGAGTACATAATTCAGCAATCATCGCGCGCGGCTGCGGGAAACGATGGCGTACCAACCTAGTGAAGTGTTGTGCTGCAATGTAGGAAAGACACAAGTTTCCCGGAATTGTATTCAGTCAACTCATCAGCCTGGCCATCCAAAGAGGTAATGTCGCCAGTCTTTTGGGCACTCCACCTGTAGGCAGCGATTTAAATCAGGTTTTTTATATGTAAACTAGCTGCGTCCCGCGGTTTCACCCGCGTAGACTGCAGTTTATCGCACAAAAAAGTTGTACATAATTTAGTTTTTTCTTTCTTTTACTGTACATACATATTTCTTGTAGTTGTTGGAATAAATAAAAAATTATAAATTAATTTATAAATTACTTTTTTGAACTATGTTGAGTTCCGAATTGATGGGTAATGTTTTTACTGAAATCAAAAGGCATAAAGAAATTTAACATCTAATATATTTACTCGTAAACTTTTAATACGTGATTCAACACCTAACTAACACAGTCTACGTGATAACATTAAAAATAACATCAAACAAAACGCTCAAATTTAACAAACAATATTTTGTGTTTCAGTTCAGTTTATACATTTTTACATGTACAGTTTCCGGGAATTTCCAACAAGGGTCCAACACTATCATGTACACAGGCGGGCACAGTTTCTCAAGTTACGTATCACCGCGCACCCTCGCCATAATTATGTAAATAAGCTCCATCATACCTATTTATACGCAGTTTTTACCAAATGGAATACGGTGTATCAATTTTGCGCATATTTGACGGTATCATGCCAAGTGGCAAAGTCTAGTAGGTAGTTCTGTAAAGTTGAGGCACTTTGTAGGCTTTGGCAAACGCTTAGGCTCTGACGCCGTTAGGGTTCACACTGGTTTGTATCAGAAAACATATGATAGTGCCATATCACTGATTCTTTATCGACACATTTTAAATTACAATTGGACTTTATGTTTAACCTGCCTAATTTCTTATTTTCATTTAATTTTAATTATTTCTATGGAAATGTTGGAATTTTGTTTTTGTTTCATTGACATCCGTTTGTCTCGTTTTTCTAGGCAAAACGTTTTTACTAGAATTTTCTTAACATCAGAATATGCACTTTGTATGTGTAATGCGTGTGTGTGTGTATATAATATACACACATTATACATACACGTTTGTTTGTTACGTGAAGAATTGCGCAAGAACTGAGTTATCAAACCATCCCTGAAGTATAAAGTTCTGAAACTTCCTTTATACCAAAATTAGTCTAAAAGTTGGTCAAGTTAGTTTATATTAACCAGCATATTCTAGAATCAAGTCCAAGTCTAATTAAGTTAACCAAAGTTACGTTTATGTTTGTATTTTCATAGGCTATGCTAAGAGAACTGTAATATCTGAGATATAGACTTTGTACTTTGATAATAAATTCTGATAAACGTTAAATTACCAACTAGGGACCCGCCCAGGCTTTGCACGGAGAAGGCAAAGATTTGGACAGGCGTAAGTTTTCTCAAACCCATTAAAAAAAGTTATTATTAATAGAAGTTACAAATTATTATCCAAATGAGGAGATCATTGCAGCCGCACATATTTAGCTTAGAAAGTATTTTAAAATAGGAACGGCGAAGGATCGGAACACGTTGCCAGCGTCTTTGTTTCCCGATAAGTATAATTTGGGAGCCATTAAGTGAATCTTCTAGGCAAGCTTGCTCCATCATCCACCTCGTCATCACTTACCATCAGATGAGAGGGTGTACTGAAGTCAAATAAAAAAAAAAAAAATGGTTTGCCTATCAAAAAAATAAATAAAGAAAGAAACCAAAAGCAGTAGTTTCGAACACATTACAGTGTTAGAAACTTGTTAGAAACATCAAACAAAAAGTATAAAAGAAACTCCGAAACTGTCAGTTTAAAAGTAAATATAAAACAACTGTTTGACTCTTTACAAACTAGCCGTAACGCGAAACGTTCGTTCCGTTGTGAAACAGAGTAAAAAGACGTTCCCAGAGGCGCCGAAACAGCAATTTTATATCAAACCAAGAAATCCTCTAAGGTATCAATGAAAATGTATGTAGCTGGGGTCGAAGCAGTGCATTAGCGCAATGTACGCGTCACACAGTACCTGGGGTACCTCCATGCACGATTTGTGAAAAGGGTCAACAAAGACAACACTACCGCAAACGCATTAAAAAAACGGTGTTGCGCTAAGTACTACTACATTTAAGGGCAAGCGCGAACTACCAACCCGCACTGCCAGTGTAGTAGACTTATGGCCCATACTCTCTGAGAGAAGGTCTATGTCCTGCGGCCCGATCGCGCTAATTTTAAACAACTACGAACGTCTCAGGTCTAGCTGTAGTTACGGTGCGCATGGGTGTAGGGTTTGCTGGTACCCCGTCTACAATACCTTACACTGGCTCGGCAATGCCCACGTATTCGCCATCCGCTCCACCGTGCACTCTCGCCCGCGGCTCTCGTGACAGTGACGTTTTAGCTAACCAATACAGTGACACACGAGACAGCGTATGTATGCTATAGCGCATACACTACATCCCTCCCTTATTTATAAATTCGGAAAGAACAAACCCCAGTTCTTTGAAGCTCACCATAACTATTATTTATAGGTCTGTAATCGACCCCTCCAAGTATCATCATTCATATTTATTTTAGCTATCAATTGTACGTATTACTAATACATATGTTATTGAGAAATCACATTGTGCAGTAAATTTTAGACTAAATATAATTTAATTATCCTACAAATCCGTTCCTAGAATCCTAGTGCATCGTCCCTACTCTCTTCAGATGAACATTCCACTTGTGCCGTTCGATGCGTTTCTATTGTACAGTGTGGGGTATTGGATCATAGTTGGAGCAGAGCTAATTTACTTTATTTGTGTTAACTATAAACTGCATAAACTATAAACTGTATCCCCTTCGGTCAAGTTCGATTCAGTAGCTTCTCTTCTTCTGACACCATACTCTCTCCCCTTTCCTCTTGAATTTTGTCCCGATCTCCTACGTAAACTCTTACATCGATCAATTTCTGTACTTTCTATTCCAGCCTATATACAGTTGTGGTTTAATCTTCATTGCGACTATAACATGAGTGCCCATCCCTCTATGTGCACCTTGATTTCTGCCCTTAAACTCAAGAGACAGTTGTGTTCTCCGGTGTGTTTATTTATTTATTGCATTATGTAAATAGTCACATATATTTGTAGCCCCACCTGTTCTACGATATTAAAATGTCCTGAATATAATTTTGTTGAATAATTGTATAGTATTTGTATTGTATTGTATTGTATTGTGTAATTTCATTTCTCATTTTTGTATACATAATTATAATAGCTTCCATTTTGATATTATTATTTTATGTTTTAGTTGTATTTATATCTATCTCTAATTGTTCGTTGACAACTTCCAAAGTGTTGGCCTAAAACACATTTTTTCCAGGGTCACGCTGTCTCCAATTATCTTTGTTAATTTTTTGTAATTCGTTGTTATGCGTGAAGCTTTCTGTTTTATAGTAACTTTTCAGACATGTATAAACTGTTAGTTAATAAATAACTTCTTAATGGAGATTATAACTTGTACCAATTTAATGGAGGCATTCCTTTGAACTGCCCGACAATTTTCCCAATTGAATGGAGGTGTTGTCAACCTATTCCAATTTAATGGAGGCGTTCCTTTGAACTGCCCGACAATTTTCCCAATTTAATGGGGAGGTTTTGTCAACCCGTTCCAATTTAATGGAGGCATTCCTTTGAACTGCCCGATAATTCCCAATTGAATGGAGGTTTTCAAACAAGTTTAATTTAATACAGTTAGTTAGTCAGTTAGTTTTTATTCATTTGAGTTACCAGACAATAGTAAGGTACTTTTAAACACTATATATGACTTAAATACCTATTAGTCTCAAGATGACCCTTTCTTCATACAACTCCTGACATTGACCCTTTCTATTATTTTTATTTTGTCATTAATTTCCTTTGACATTGCATACTATTCTTTTTCTAAATCTATGAAATATAATATTTGTACACCGGAAACGGTAGAATATTAGAAACACTAATCACTACCATCATAAGCACAATATTCTGACAAATAAATAATTTTAATTTAATAAATAAAATGATCCTTTTTCCGTATGTATGTTTGATGCGTCTAAGATGAACAAACAGTTCTCATGATCCTTTTTTTTTTTGATAAATAAAATGATCCCCCTTTCCGTACATTATGTTTAATATGTATAAGATGAACAGTTCTCTCATTATTATTATTTTTTTTTTTTTTTTTTTTTACCAATATGTTTTCCTCTATATTCATCTTATACACAATGGTTTCTTGCATTTTAAACGTGCATATCCCCATTAATAATAGTAAAGTGATGTAATATTCTCGCCATTCATCTACGCGGTCCAAGCATCTCGCTTTGTTTACATTGATGTTGAGTGCGGTACCACTTTGTTTACAACCCTAACTTACGCTTCTTTGCATCGAGAAGTCCAATTGTTAAATATAGCATATTTTACTTAAGTCATCGTTACAAACCATCACTTGTACTATTAATATATTTAATGGTGTTGCGTTTTGTCAATTACCTATTGATGAACACTGACGTTCGGCAGAATTAGAACAATATTTGTACGACAGGTTTATAACCTCAAAATTTACCGACATCGGATGTTTCCCTCCCGTAAGAATTTAATAGAATGAGTTACCTTGTTTTCCTTCGTCGCCACTTGTAGGGTTTGCTGGTACCCCGTCTACAATACCTTACACTGGCTCGGCAATGCCCACGTATTCGCCATCCGCTCCACCGTGCACTCTCGCCCGCGGCTCTCGTGACAGTGACGTTTTAGCTAACCAATACAGTGACACACGAGACAGCGTATGTATGCTATAGCGCATACACTACAATGGGGTTCAATTCCGTTCCAGCTAATATGGAATTCGGTATTGCGTTAATGTTTAAACGCCAACTTGAGATGCACCGTAACTGGACCGTAGCGCTTCAGCGATCGTTGTTAGAGATGAGACATATTAGCAAATATTTGTGCTATTAGACTGCTATAATCGACTAATTGCACAGAAAATTTGACTTTCACTACTCTAGTTTTGACAGATGCTGAGATGACAGCGCGACATTTCGTTGACTCATGTAAAATAATAATAGTTCGAGGAAAGTTTTTCCTACTTTTACAAGTATTTTAACTAAACCGAGTTATTGAACTTCCGCATCAAGTATTTGGTTGGTGCTGTGATGAAGTATATTTTTGTGCCGATACTGACCTATTTTATGCATAATAGGCACAGTATTTCACCTATTTGTGATTGTGAACACATTGGACTTTGGAAATGGAAGAGCGCTGCTGATGCATAGCTGCTACTGATAGAATTCCTGGGAAGCCACCGCCACCTTGCTCTGGGACGGGTACGGTCCAAAGAGGCTCTTGCAGTTGCGGCACGAATATGGCAAGCATGCGCCGAGGGCCATATCAATGCGGAAGGTCCTGCCAGAAGAGGGAAAGAATGGGCGAAGGTACTATTTACCTAGTTACTCAGAAGTAACAGCAACACAGTAACAGTAACTTGCATAGATGCAAAGAAAATATTGTTGCATATGTGGAAGACCATAAATGCAGAGCCAGGGAAAAATGATGAACGTAAATGCTAGCCCAGCTTGGACCCAGCAATATCCCTACTGTACTACTTAGATATTGGCCTTCTGCTTGATGTGAAACAGAATCAATTTACCTCAAATTATGATGTAAGTATATTTGTCATAGTAAAATTTTTATGTGTACATAATACTTTACTTTATTAAACCAATTCTCATAATGTAAATGTCATCCACAAAAACAGTCTGACATGGATGAGAAAGCCTAAGGATAGACAGACAGTACCTTGCACAACTACATTGTAAGGGTGATGATCCTCCGCAGTTATGAAATGCAGGCAGAAGCTGTATAAACAAATGTCCAAGCTGTCATATCTTTTTATATTACATAGTTTGACCGCAGCTCACGATTAATGATGGCCTAAATGGGCCTAACCTTTGAAAACAGAGGCTGGCGACTGATTTTTCTTTGAACTTGTAGGTGGTAGCTAACCCTAGCACTACAAACACAGCTCACACAGCTCTATGATGATGCTCAAATTTATTATTGTTTTAGTGTAGGTACAGTCAGCGACAAAAGTAGCTGATCGTTCTCGATTTTCCAAATGTGTTTCAAATCAGTAATTATTATTGTTTTTTTTTACATTTTATATGGTATCATTTTGACCACAACATAACACACCTGATTTAAGGTGATGATGAGGTCAAAAATTGGTGTCTAAGATGATGTGGATAATAGAAAAAAAGTGTGATTGTTCAGCAACTTTTGTTGTTGACTGTACCTACATAAATTATGTAGTAAAATAACCAGCAGTATCCTTCCTATCATAAAGCTGCCTTTCAAATATTGATACTCATGGAACTCACTATCTGTTATTTCAGTACCTATTGTCAACCACCGCAAGGCCCACACAACCCCAAGTCATCCTGTGAAGTCGGAAGATGAAAAATAGTTATAACTATATTATATTATCTCAGAATAAAAACATGTTTTATGTAAAGTATTTTTTATTATACCTTAAGTATTTTATCTTGCTTCACTGAAATTCCTCTTCAAATATTCACACATTAGTCATAATATTAACTTAACACATAAAATTAAATTACAAGAAAAATGAAAGGGATAAACCTAGTAGTTAATCTAATGAAATGACACAATACTTTGCACTGCTGTCAGTGAATAATGTAACATCATGTCTACCAACAAGCACCGGCAATGAAATACCTTTATTACAACACTTTTATTAATTTGAATATATAACCTAAAATTCATTTATTATTATATAAAGTGCTATGTTTTGTTTATTACACAATTAAATTATACCTGAAACAAGCTTTAAACACTTCAACAATGTTCAGCAACATTTCTAGTTTTCAAGTGTCTATCATCTATCTTGATAATGATAGCCCTCAGCCTGGATCTCAGACTGAGATAGGTGTCCTAATTGTGGGTCTCAACTCCTCAATGGATATCCTAAAATAACAAGAACATAAATAAATTAATCTCAAGAAAATACTAACACATCACATAGTTTTTTTTACAACAGAGGCTAGGCTAGCGTTTGACCATAATCTCACCCGATGGAAAGTGATGATGTGGTCAAAGGTGTAGCACGCTTGCCCAGTAAAGAACCAGTAAGAACATAAAATCTAGATTAGTTTGTACATACCCAAAATATACAAATCATCTGCAGTGACGGTGTGAAGCCGTTCAAGATAACCATTCATTGGATGGTTGGACCACACAACCCTGTCATGTGTAGACCCAGGGTAACATGCACTCATAATATATTTAAATTTGTGGCATATATCTGAAAGAAAAGGGTAGGAATTACAAGGGTTGTTCCCATAACATGACCAATTGGCAAGTGTAAAATATAATACACTAGGTACTTACTATCAGAATATTAAGGGAATGGAATCCTTTTTCTATTAAAATACCGTTCGATGTTCTTAGCAGAACACACACCCCATCGATACAATGCAGTAATCCAGGCGTTTTAAACATTCTAAAAAACAAAAAAGAAAATTGTTTTTTTGTTTCTGGCATTGTTCCTAGTAAATAATCACAACATTATAGCCTAGCCTAAGGTAGGTGATCTATTGGACCACATAATTAGGCACATACCAATGAGTTTCTTTTAATAGTAAGAGGATTTATAGCCCGCATTACTTGGAACTACTTTGGTGGTTTGTGAATCAAAGCAATGTAATTTTATATTAGTAGGTATACCTACATGTTTATTATGTATTCTTTGTAATTATATTAGTTGATTTATGCACTTATTCTCATTTATCATGTTCCCTCTTACATTGTTTAAATGGGAAGGCTTTATTTATTACAATTGACTTGTATATTAATGTATATGGCTATTGTAACTTGCTGAATGGCTTTTGATACACAGCCTGTGACACACAATGCTCCTGACTATCTCCTACAACCATCTGATATGATCCAGTGGCATAGAATGCCCGAAAACCTAGAACAATTTTATTGTCAAGAAACTTAATTTTGTTAACATGAAAAAAACAATGTAGGTACAAACATAATGTAAAGTTTTGCCTATCGCTAGCGCTATAATGTAAAGCCTATCCATATTTCGCTTATTCACAGACCATTAGGGAAAGACAAAGTAAGATTTTGATGGCTATAATGCGGAATTATCATAACATAACCTTACCTTGGTTTCAATAAACAAAGCATCAGAACGAAGCGTGGGTGGCTTATGAGGGGTTAACTCTGTTATTACTTGGCGAGTTAACTCCTTAAACAGTCTATAATATTTTATAAACTGCCTATCACTCATATAAAAAGCACTAAGTCTTTGCACTTGTATTTTTCTTCCTCGCAAGGTTCCGAGCCGCCGCTACATCTAATTCATGTGCCCTTTCCAATTAATCCATGTACGCATACATTTTACCTAAGTTTTTGCTGTTTTTGTTGTATAATTTTGTCTAAAAGTGGTAAAGCACCGCACAACGATCGTGAAAAAGTTGTAATTTACTAACTTTAGCAAAACCGTTCGTTTGACAGCGTGAACGATCCAACTCTAAGTTTAGTGTAGTTTTAAGATCTCTCCTTTTATGTTGTTTTATTTTTCTGTTGTTGTGGTGAAACAATAAAGCGTTATCTATCTATCTATCTATCTATCTAATTACGCTACGGCTCAACTTACGATAAAATCATTAGCGCGATACGAAATGTTCAAAAAGTCAAGAAACGGCTGAGGTTCAGTAGCGGTTCAGCTGTAATTTATTAGTGCGATCGGGCCGCTGGCAGGGTAGACGTAATATGCTGCTGCGATTTTTTAGTGAGTACGTTATAAGCTAGTTTAATTTTCTTATCCATAAGATAAATTAAATTCTATTCGCGCACAAGTAATACCAAAATGTAATCTTGTCTAACCTTGACGTTACGTCCGAGTTGCATTGCGTGTTCCTGGTGATGTTTTAAACATATTGTGATGTTGTGAAGGTTCACTTATTTCTTTTATATTGGAGCAAACGAGCGGACGGTTGACCTGATGGGATGCGGTTACCGTCGTCTATGGACATTTGCAACACCAAGAAAGTTTCCGATGCGTCAAACTTAATTTTGTTAAAAACACTTTTTTGTTCAAAATTTCGTATTTCGTTTTTCGTTTTCGTTTTCGTACAAAAAGAAACTAGATTTTAGTTTGTAATAAACTAGTTCACTGGCGCGTAGTAGTTCCACGGGCACTGGCAGAGTGCGCACGGTGAAGTCGACGGACGTAAGAGGTTTTGCTTGTAGCCGGCGACTCCACTCGTTTTATTATGTTTCAATACATACATGTTATAATAGCCGCCATCTTTATGTGTTACTATAAAACGGAAAGGAAGCAGACATGGAGCAGAATATGCTGTTAAAACTGTGTATTTCATGTTTGTAAATATATAACTGGCGATCTGCTGCAAATATTGACTTAACTTAAGATAACATGAGCTGACTTGATTTGACTAAAGTTTTATGAAATCAATGTAATTGACTTTGCCGTATTCATTGATTTAAATATTCACCGGAAGAAAAGTCAAACTTTAACACTTCAATTGACACCCTTAGCCCTTGACTACTCACCATCATCATCATCATCATCATCATCAGCCGGAAGACCCTGTGTTGGTTTTATGCTGAAACCGATCTTGATGATTTTTGGTATAGAGATGGTTTGGACCCTGGGAAAAGACATAAGACAACTGTTATCACAATAAACTGTAGTAAACGCGGGTGAAACCGGGCGGAACATCTAGTACTAATCTATTTAAAATTTGACAAAGAACGCTAGAACACGGAAATTCAGATGATTATTTTTATAATACCCATATTTCTTTTATCGATAGTCGATTTCCCAACCTTCACATTATGAGCTAACTGATTCAATGACTACACAACGAATGCAGATAAGGCACAAGAAACAGCAGTCTGAAATATAAAATGAGGATACATTTTACCAAACATGTTTCCTATTTGTTTTGTGGAAGACCTTGTGGGCCTCTTCATCATATAAAGTATCCAAGGAAATACTTCAGCTAAATGTTCTTTTCTTTATTGAGTTTAACTTGTCGCGTGTGTTGGAACGTAGAAACATGTTCAAATTGAACACTTTAGCATCGCTTGCCGAAGGTAGGGACGCTACACAATACCTGCAACTCTGGATACACCTACGCGTCCCACGCGATTGGGGTTTGATATCGACTAATGGATAACGCATAACCGCTTATAAAACTTCTGGTTTTGCAAAAGTTGTCTGGTGGGGCTGTGCATTAATAATGGGTGAAACTGTCAGAACTTAGATTTTTAATGATAAGTTATTATTTATGTATGTAGGTCTTGTAATCGAGAGTGTAAGCCATTTCATGTAATTTTTAATGCAACTCCAGTTAGTATTTGTAATCAAATTGGTATTATGAAAGGGATTTTTAATCCCTCTTTTGGTATCAAGCGAGGTTTTTACCTGACCTTTTTTGCTAATAGTTACATTATTCAAGTTGCTAATCTATCTAAGATTACAAATAAATACGTTCAACGCGCGCGGGGGGAGCGTTACACCAAAATAACAAAGTCAGTTAAAATTCAGTCTTCTTAAGCACCAGGTGTAGCGCGGTGCCACCTTCAACCATTTGGTGATTTGCCCTCCAAAGCAAAAATGTAAGAAGTATAAGAAACAAAAGTTACGCGCGGAGGTCGTTCTATTTCGCAGTCGCGTTGATCGCACAGGTATGTTGAGAGTTTAAAGAACTCCACACAGATAAATACATCTGGAAAGCGGCCAGGGACGCTAGCGCAAACTGCTCCTTTTCGCTCGATGAAATATTATTACCTCGAAGTTTTCTGTATGAACACTCTCGATATATATTTTTGCCATCTTGTATCGGTTTGGTGGTTATGTTTCAATTTATTTAATTCACACGAAGGAAAAATTGTTAAAACTGGCACGTTCAAGGGTTTACGTGACGTCTAGAAACCGGCACTGGGCCAACAGCTTCGTAGATTACAGCCCATACTTTTCTCGCCTTGAACATAATAATAAGAAAAAAAACTAACTGAGATGGTGCAACGACCCCGAGTAAGTCTAGGCTTCCGATATTAAAAGATACCACCGCCACCTGCGAGTCCTCCACCTGGAGTGAGCGCAAGTCCTTCGTGACTTCATCTTTCCAGTTACACTTGGTATGAAAGGAAATCATAAATTATTTTTTAACTATCGTGGCCATTAAAATTACAATTAATAAGTTTTGAAACAGGATAAATGCCATTTGAGTGGAAGTAGTTTTATTTATCTCAAAATTTAGGCAAATGAAAGTGCGTACGACACGGTTTTGAGCATGTTTAAAATACGGAGTCTAGCCTAAAATTAAAAGATACCGTGTCACAGATTTTTATGTGACTTAGCGACGAGATGACGAGCAAGTTAAGCAATTAAAGATTAATTAGTTCAAATTAATCTACAAATTAAAAAAAAAAAAAAATTAATTTATCTTTATTTATTAGTACTCGTCTGGCTAGCTACCACCCTCTTGTTAAGAATCTGTCGCCAAGCACCTATCGGTGTGTTCCGGCAGCCTCACTTGAGAGCCAGTTCCCAGTCCAGGTGTAGCGTGGCGCCATCTTCGACCACATCGTCACTTAACATCAGGTGACTTGTGGTCAAAAGCTACCCTGTAATTAGTAAAAAAAAAAAAAAAATAATTATTATTCGCCCATTTCATCGCATCTACCGCCAGGTTGCTAAAAGAACGTTATGACCTCTTTATTCTGTGGAAATTGTCTAAGTCTACGCAGGCTATCTAAACATTTACTAGTGTACTTTATGTAACCCCGCTCACATTTACTTGAACTAAAATACTGTTAAAAATTTTAAACGTTCTAGAAAGTTCTTCAATAACAGAAGCTTTCAATTTATTATTTGATGCCGATAAAACAGCTTGCTCGGTCTAAAGTTCCCGGCGCATGTTCCGTGGGGCGCTACAAGGTGTCAGCGATGTGCTGACTTCTGCTGACGGCGGACAACTTCGCTGTCATTGTAAGCGCTGGAAGTTCACAATGGTAGCGGTCGGGCGGTCGGGCGCGTTTTGGGCGGACTCAGCGATTCGCGCCGCGGCTGATTATTGAGTAATTGCGGGTAGTTTGAAAAACAGTTTTGTGCTCACATAATGTGTACGTGGCACATGCTGAAGTTGCCTTGTCTTTTGGTTTCAATGTGTAAAAGATACTGAAATTTGACACTGAATGCTCCAAAACATTGCAATATTTTTGCATAGAGTTTTGTAATATGTTCATTTCGTCACTAAGTCACATAAAATATGTGCCACGGTCTCATTTATTTTAAAAAGATATTTAAATCAATATTATCACCTGTCAGAATATTGTCATAGTACCAAGTACATTCTTTCAAATACTACCATTTCCGGTTATACTAGTGTCCGTATTTTAAACATTCTCATTCACATGTCGTGTGCACTTTCATTTGCCTAAATTAAGAGACAGAAAATAACTACTTCCACATCATCCTAATTTCACACAAAAAAAGGTATCTGATAACTTGTCTAACGAACAAAATATTGGTAGAAAGTGACTGCGCTCTTAGGTGGGAATCATAAATGAGGGCACAGGGCTGTCTACCTAATGTATTCGGTCCCTACAGGGCGGCGGAGGTCGCACCACGGTAGGTGACGACCGCTGGAAAAGGCTTGTAAAGGCTCGCGGTGGTGGGATTAGGTACTTAGGCGGGTATGAGAGGGTTTTTGTGAGGTGGAATGACTCCTGGTATATAGAGTTTCAGGGTAAAGAGCTCTGGAAAGACTAATAGAACTCGAGGTGCAAATTCGTTACACTAAATACACTAAGTATTGGTTTGGATATCGCTAAACATAATGGGTTTTTTGGGTTTCGCTCGAAACGGTGAAAGAAAAAATCATGAGGAAACCGGCATATCGAAGAAATAGCATTCAAGGGCATGCGACATTTAATAACCCATACTGGGCTAGGGAGGTAAGTCTCTGAGATAAGGTCCGAGTCCCGGCAGTGGGACCGTAGTAGGCTGATGTGATGACAAATGGATTCAAGGTTTAACGCTGGCTCAATAAGCGTTGTATTTAGATTTTTGATGTATTTTTTCATAATGTTTTCTTGGACTTACTGAGCGATGACTTTTTAAAAGATTCAAACTCAGCATCAACCAGTCTAGCCGTCGCGTCGGGCGCAAGTTCTGCCGTCCCGCCACCACTTCCTCGTCAAACAAGTAATCATTGGGAACAGATGATCGAGGTGTTATTCCCGACTTCGCTTTGTACACAAGATGCCATATTTTAATTAAATTCTCTCGCAAACAGTTTCGAACCTTCAAATTGTTCTAATTGAAGTTTCATTTGCGTGGCAATAAATTCCGTTGAGCCGTTTGGAGCTGTGCTGAAGCGTTAGTGAAATTTCATTACGTTTCAGTTATCGGAACACTAGACAATTTCATCACGGTCTAATGGCGGTGTTTATTACGAGCGCGACAATTAAATACAAATAGCCTTTTATTGGGCGCTCGTTTGGGAACCATTTGGCACATTATATAAAGGCGCAAACTCAATTATGATTGCTCTACCTGTCTTTAATGGGGCTTTGTTTGGGAGCTCGTTCCTTTGTTTCAATTCATGTTTGTGGGGTGCGGTGTTCAGGAATGCATTTCCCTTAAAGAAAATGAAACGAAAACATAAAATTTATACAATACATTTTCCTATTTAAATTTCTACGCTTTGACTTTAATAAGTAGCAAAACAAGTTTAAAGTCTACGAAAAAACAGAATTGGATGAGCACAGACTGAAAACAATGTCAGAACACTTACTTTTTTAGACTTTTGCCAAGAAGAACATTGGAAGCTGCGAGGACTAAGACTGATAGTATTCATGACTTTGGTTAGAAAAAGATATAAATATTTCGAAGGCAAATGTGCGCAGCACACGGTCTGTATACAATTATCATAATAATATCCGGTTTCATAGCTGCAATATTCCAAAACAATAAAGCTTACGAATACATTTTATGGGCCCGCAAATAATTTCGGTTTTACATCGATCGTAAAACATATTTATTCATGACGCGGAGAATAATAAAACTCGCGTTTTTCTAATAAAAGTCGATGAAGAAATAAAAGGCAACCTTGCGCGGTTACAGTGGTGTAAAAGTTGCGAATCGAAATCGTCGGGTAATGCGGGTAACGACGTTCGGATGGTCTAACAGAAGAATAACTTTTCAATTCTGTAATGGAAGACCTGACACTGAATATAAGTTGGATGCAGATAAGCAATAATGTGTCAACCCACAAAAAGTGAAATTCACAGGTTTTGATGTATTTTTATAAAGCATCACGTATTTAACATTCTACAAAAGTGTTTCAAGTCATCTAAAACATAAAAGTACGTAAAAAATGGATTTATATCATAAAACAAATCGTAAATCATGTGTACAATATTTATCAATAACCCTTTAAGTTCCCTAACATCGTCGAAATTCAAAATAGTGACATTTGTCGTCACGAAAAATGTGTTATGAAGCTTGACACAGTGTTGCTAAATGTCAGTCAAACAACGAGCTTTTCCTAAATAATGAAATTGTTAAGTTATATCCCCATTTTAAGTACTAAATTACTTCAATAAACCCATATTTTAGTAAACTGTAAGCAATCCATGTTGGAGTCATCAAGGTAAGTCTGTAATTATTGTTATATTAAGATTTTCATGAGTAATTCGTTTATAGGGTTTGTTGCCGGTTTAAATTAGACAAGGAATCATTAATTAAATAATTGTGTAGGTATATGGCAACTTTAAAGTTCTTTTTTATGCTAAAATAATATAATTAGGTCCGATCAGATTGATTTGCTGTAACTTTTGGTTACAAATAAATACTATAAATCACATAACTCATTATTGCTAAAAATGAAAGGGCACTAACGAAGCTTACAGTACAGTTTAAAGTGCTTGACATATTATTACTGAATGTTGGTTAGCTTTTTATGTGAGAAAGTTTATATGTTAAGTATCTTGATATTGTATTGAAAAACCCTTTCTTATTCGTAGATCTGATAATCCCAAGCAAAAAGTGTTGTTCTATTTTGTTGTAGAGAGATGTCACCGCCAAGATCAATGGGAGAATAAAATTACTGCTCAATCTTGCAAAATCTAGTACATGTAATGATACGGAGATAATTCCCTCAACCTCATCAGATGCAATCAACCTTTTATTCTCGTCCATTGACGAAAGAAGACTGCAGTTTTTAAATGATGAACTAAATAATAATAAGGTCCAAACGAAATAGTTACAGATTTTTACAGAGAAAAATTTTCCAAAGTTAGTGAAGAACATAAAAATAAAATAAAAATGAACCACTTGAGATATTAGCTGATACAAATTATGAAAATAGTACAAATGCATGACAAGATGATGATATATATTATATTATATTTTCATTCGATTCTTGTCATTAATTCATGATAAGAATCGAATGATAATATTTCTAGTCCTATTGAAGAAAGTCACCCTCGCCCAACTATTGATGAAGAACATGTAGAAGCCACTGTTAATGTTATAAATTCCACTAATAAGAATAATTGTATCAACACTGAAGACCCTGATTATATACCCGAAATCAATGACAATGATTCTGAACAGCCGTCATCATCATACAATGGCAGACCTAAACAAAGACGCAAGAGAAAATTTGTCGACCAGACCAAAACTTTTTATTGTAATTTACAATTTAATTTTATATAAATGCTTTATAATTACTAAAGATCTCAATAAACAAGCTCACATGTACGTGACTTTTGTAAAATAATATAAGTTGTTAAATAGACATTTAATATATATATATAATATGTATATATAATATTTTGTAGAAAAAACATGATTCTCAGGAAAAAAAATATATTTCTTGGAAGAAGAAGAAAAATATACAATATTCAATTCTGTTTCTTCTGTTTCTGTTTGAAGAATAACTTGTTTAAAAAGTTTGTTTTTGTATTTTTCATATTAATAAAAGTTTAACTTAATATCCGAGTTTTACCTTTAAAACAATTTGCGAAACTAAATAAATGATAACATGCATTTATCAATATTCATTTATGTTCCTCAACATGCATTCATTGTCATTCAATCCTGGTACTGGTATTTAGCAAAACAGTGTTATGTTCCTTAATTTGATGTTTCGAATATTACAGTGTGTTCCATATTTTGCAATATGAAATTACCTCATTTTTTTGGAAGAATGTACTACCTTGTTGTCTTTTTGTAATAGTAATCTGTTTCTAATCCATTATTCTTTTTATTAAACAAAGAAAATAATAGTAGGCACATATTTTTTCAAACAAACTATTTAAGAATTGGTTTCAAATCTTAAGACGCCATTTTCTCAAAACCAAGTTTATGAGGGTTAACACATTATTGCTTATCTGCATCCAGTTCAGGCTTCATGTCAGACTAGCTGCGCCCCGCGGCTATACCCTCGTTTCTTCTATTGGTCTGCAGAAAGCCTTTTCCAAAATGAGAAGTATCGTAATCCAACGATAAAGCTTATAAATTATATTATCTCCATTTGAAATCCGTCCAACCACAAATTCACTTCTTACGTAATTCTTCGATTTTTATCATGTTTACAATAAAATTTCAGACATGCAAAATGATCTATCACTGTCACAAAATAATAAGGAATCTGTTGACAAGCACCTGTCAGTGTGTTCCAACAGCGTCACTTGACAGCCAGCTTCTAGTCCAGGTGCCACACTTCGACCACAACGTCACATAACATCAGGTGTTGTGGTCCCAATGTAAAAAAAAACAGCGAAGTTCGAGTCAGACGCGCGCACGAAGGGTTCCGTACCATCTACATAAACGAGCAAAAAAATTAATCACGTTTATCGCATGGAAGCCCCCTTAAATATTCACTTAATTCTATTTTTTGTATTTGTTGTTATAGCGGCAACAGAAATACATCATCTGAGTTAATATGAACTGTCTAGTTTTTACGGTTCATGAGATACAGCCTGGTGACATACGGATGGACGTCGGAGTCTCAATAATAGGGCCCCGTTTTACCCTTTGGATACGGAACTCTATAAATGTGTCCCCCACAAGGCACATGTATAACAAAATGATCCTAAAACTCCCCCAACATAAAGCTTCCCTTATCATTGTCAGCTAAACTCCTTAATGTAACTGAGACAACATTAATAAACTTATTCGACAACATTAATCATTCAAATTCAATTAACCACAGCACAATGTACCACATTTGGCAGCACGAACGACTGGCTAATCTTTATGGTCCCGGAAACGGTATAACTCATTTCCCCTAAAATACGGGAAGTAGGGGAAACACGCGCATTTCCCTAACCACTTCCTGCACTGACAGCGCAACACTTAATCAACTTGGAACTTGTTTTTATTTAAGTTTGGGGTAAATGGCGCGAGGTTGATGGATACTTCTTGTATTACAGGGGGAAAGTGATCAACTTATTGTTTTGGGTAATAATAAATCACATTTCAATACTAGGAACGGAGATGTAATTGCTGTACCCGCTACTAGGCTCCGTTAAGTCAGCAACTCCTTCAAAGTTCGATGTGCAGGCTTTTTCAACAAAATCCCAAGTGAAATCGATGACTTGTCGTCGATGGCTTATTTTCAAGTCCTTATGAAATGAAATCTTAAACTTATGAAATAATTGGACAATTTAGATGACAAAAACGCTTGAGAAAAACAAACTTTCACATAGAATAGAATAGAATTTACGTTTATTTGCAACAACAACACACACATATTGTATTGCTAGCAGTTCTCCGCGGTTTTACCCGCATTGTCTTAATTTTATCACAATAAGAAGTATCTTACGTTCTTTCCCAAAAGTTTAGCGGTGTAAAGATAACAAAAAAAAACTGACAGACAAACTTACTTTCACAATCAATTTTTTGGTATTTTTTCTTATGTTCTAGTATTTATTTTGCTATTCTGGGCGGAGACAAATCCAACAAATCAAACATCATATTGATCGGTCCAGCCGTGAGTTATATTAGGATGCAGATAAGCAACCCACAAAAAGTGAAATTCACAGGTTTTGATGTATTTTTATAAAGCATCACGTATTTAACATTCTACAAAAGTGTTTCAAGTCATCTAAAACATAAAAGTACGTAAAAAATGGATTTATATCATAAAACAAATCGTAAATCATGTGTACAATAATTATCAATAACCCTTTAAGTTCCCTAACATCGTCGAAATTCAAAATAGTGACATTTGTCGTCACGAAAAATGTGTTATGAGGCTTGACACAGTGTTGCTAAATGTCAGTCAAACAACGAGCTTTTTCTAAATAATGAATTGTTAAGTTATATCCCCATTTTAAGTACTAAATTACTTTAATAAACCCATATTTTAGTGAACTGTAAGCAATCCATGTTGGAGTCATCAAGGTAAGTCTGTAATTATTGTTATATTAAGATTTTCATGAGTAATTCGTTTATAGGGTTTGTTGCCGGTTTAAATTAGACAAGCAATCATTAATTAAATAATTGTGTAGGTATATGGCAACTTTAAAGTTCTTTTTTATGTTAAAATAATATAATTTGGTCCGATCAGATTGATTTGCTGTAACTTTTGGTCACAAATAAATACTATAAATCACATAACTCATTATTGCTAAAAATGAAAGGGCACTAACGAAGCTTACAGTACAGTTTAAAGTGCTTGACATATTATTACTGAATGTTGGTTAGCTTTTTATGTGAGAAAGTTTATATGTTAAGTATCTTGATATTGTATTGAAAAACCCTTTCTTATTCGTAGATCTGATAATCCCAAGCAAAAAGTGTTGTTCTATTTTGTTGTAGAGAGATGTCACCGCCAAGATCAATGGGAGAATAAAATTACTGGTCAATCTTGCAAAATCTAGTACATGTAATGATACGGAGATAATTCCCTCAACCTCATCAGATGCAATCAACCTTTTATTCTCGTCCATTGACGAAAGAAGACTGCAGTTTTTAAATGATGAACTAAATAATAATAAGGTCCAAACGAAATAGTTACAGATTTTTACAGAGAAAAATTTTCCAAAGTTAGTGAAGAACATAAAAATAAAATAAAAATGAACCACTTGAGATATTAGCTGATACAAATTATGAAAATAGTACAAATGCATGACAAGATGATGATATATATTATATTATATTTTCATTCGATTCTTGTCATTAATTCATGATAAGAATCGAATGAAAATATTTCTAGTCCTATTGAAGAAAGTCACCCTCGCCCTACTATTGATGAACATGTAGAAACCACTGTTAATGTTATAAATTCCACTAATAAGAATAATTGTATCAACACTGAAGACCCTGATTATATACCCGAAATCAACGACAATGATTCTGAACAGCCGTCATCATCATACAATCGCAGACCTAAACAAGGACGCAAGAGAAAATTTGTCGACCAAACCAAAACTTTTTATTGTAATTTACAAGTTAATTTTATATAAATGCTTTATAATTACTAAAGATCTCAATAAACAAGCTCTTAAACATGTACGTGACTTTTGTAAAATAATGTAAGTTGTTAAATAAACATATATAATATAATATTTTGTAGAAAAAACATGATTCTCAGGAAAAAAAAAATATTTCTTGGAAGAAGAAGAAAAATATATAATATTCAATTCTGTTTCTTCTGTTTCTGTTCTGTTTCTGTTTGAAGAATGACTTGTTTAAAAAGTTTATGTTCTTGTATTTTTCATATTAATAAAAGTTTAACTTAATATCCGAGTTTTACCTTTAAAACAATTTGCGAAACTATTTGAATGATAACATGCATTTATCAATATTCATTTATGTTCCTCAACATGCATTCATTGTCATTCAATCCTGGTACTAGCATTTAGCAAAACAGTGTTATGTTCCTTAATTTGATGTTTCGAATATTACAGTGTGTTCCATATTTTGCAATATGAAATTACCTCATTTTTTTGGAAGAATGTACTACCTTGTTGTCTTTTTGTAATAGTAATCTGTTTCTAATCCATTATTCTTTTTATTAAACAAAGAAAAGAATAGTAGACACATATTTTTTCAAACAAACTATTTTTATAATTGGTTTAAAATCTTAAGACGCCATTTTCTCAAAACCAAGTTTATGAGGGTTAACACATTATTGCTTATTAATCCTCCTAATATTATAAACGTGAAAGTTTGATGTGTGGATGTTTGTTACTCTTTCATGCAAAAACTACTGAATTCATTTGAGTGAAATTTGGAATGAAGATAGCTTATACACTGGATTAACACATAGGCAACTTTTTATCTCGGAAAAAGGTTCCTGCGGGATAACGGAAAGACGCGGGTGAAACGGGGCGCAGCTCGTGAAATAATAATACATAGATAAAATCTAAGAGGGTTAATTTGTTTATGATTAATGTCTTATTATAACGATCCCTATCACCGAAAGTTTCAAATTACTTTGTTTTGTTTAAATGACGTCAGATTAACACGAGGCGACGCGACACAAAGAGACTGCCGGCGAAATAAAATGGAACGCTCATAACGGCTTGTCATTAAAATAATTAAACTCCGCGATAACTACATGTACACTCGTTAAGCTTACAACTTAGAGAGAGCTTAGTGTTACTTGAAGCTTCAAGTTGGCAACATTAAGCTGCTTTCGTAGGCTTAAATCGACACTGTCTCCGACGGAATTTCAGGTGAACAAGTTAGAATTGTTTTATTTTCTAGAATGGTCATTGTAATAGCAGATTTGTTCACCAAAATCCTGGCCGTGGTTAAATCAACGGTTCTATTGAAACCTTGATACAGTTTTAAATGAGAAATATCGTAGCAAGATTTCAATAACAAAAACCCAACAGGTGTATTAAAAGTATAAAAATCTGTGTAAGTTGAAACGTAGCGGAGTGAGTTGGAGATAAAGAGTGATTAGAGTTTGACAGTTAAAAATGATTGAGAGAGAAAGAAGATGGCGGTGAGACCATGTTCAATATTACAGTGAGAAGAAGTCATAAACAAAGAAAGCTAAATAACCTATTCAATGTTATTTATTACCAATGACAATTTCATACCTAGAGCAGAGCCTCGCACATATAATAAATCAAAATTGGTTTCATAAATAAACATGATATATTTTTAAAACACTTTTTGAATTGGAGTCTGATTACCACTTCACTTTCCTTTTTTACTGCCACACTTTCTACTTTACTAACTCTGAAAGAGCCAAATAATAATTTTATTTGGCTCTTTCAGAGTTACTGTGTGAGTGCACAAAATAACGTTAACGCACCGTTTTAGCTGCACGGAGCTAACGGCAGGTTAATCGCACTACCGACGGCAGTTACCAACAACTAGCTGAATAAAACTATTAGCTGCCAGCAGAGAGAGGGGAAAGTAGAGATGGACCACTCTTTAAGCCGATCATCCACCGCCAGCTAAACTAAATTAGTCTAGCCAGTTTTGTTTGACACTTGCGTCCATCGCTGGTGGACGCGAAAACTAACTTAGTTTAGCTGGTGGTGAACGATGGGCCTTATGGTGAAACCCAGTCAAGGTGTAGCGTGGTGCCATCTTCGATCACATCATCACTTGACATAAAGACAAAAAAATGATTTTTTAACTAGCGACTCGCCTCTTTTTTACACAGGTAGCCAAATATAAATACTTATATATTTTTTATACAAGTTTATACAAAATTCCCACGGTAAAAAGCATTTTCAGGTTTTTCTTGAATTTACCAATTGCCCTGGTAACTTTTGAATTTTTTTTTCCAAGAGGCACCTTTACAAAATACATATTAAAAAAACATGTCTATCTTAAGTGATACTACGCTTACCAACGAACACTATTTTATTTTTATCTCGATATTTTATTAACGTTTTAGTAGTTTAGATAGACAAATAACTTGATATAAAATACGTGGTAGTTTTTAATACATCTGTAAATGTGTACAGTATGATTATATTTATTTTTTAGTCTAGACAGCTTACTACTACTCACTAGCGCCCTTAACGTCAGCTACCATCCGTGCATGTTTTGCCTTTATGTCCATAGACAAATTTAGCCGTAGACAAGTCTTAATATATTTTATTTGGTGTAATATATGCACAACTTTTATTTAACTCTTAGGTATGGCACTTGCAAACAAGTCACATTTCAAACCAAAAATATACTAAATAATAGTCGATTCATTTGTTTGGGAGCTACGATACCACACATGATCAACTTATAACACCTCTCTGTTCGCATCGGGGGTTAAAAAGTATGTTAAAAAATAACACTTATAAAACTAAATACTGCCTACTTCCAACTTAGACGTAACATGGCGCCACATGCGGCCACATCGTCACTTAACATCAGATGACTTGTAAATATTTTTCAGTTTAGCTAGACTGGCCTATCTCTTCCTGCTTCTTTGTAGCTGTTGTAAACGAAAGACAAACACCGAGTTAATTACATGAGGCGGCTAGGGCGGCGCACTTAGGTTATGGTTCAATATCCTGAAGGAGGATGCAGCCTTCGGGTACGAAACACTTGTTTGTGGAGAGCATGATGAGAAGACTGGTATCGGGAGCATCGGATACGATTTTATTAACATCTTATGATCTTTACCGACAGCTCGATGGATAGCCTCAGACCAGGACGTATAGGAACGCATAATGACGGACACTCCGGTCCTACGGTAGGTCGTCTGGTCTGGAGCGGCTTGACTTGTTGGAAAATGAACCTTATGAACGATCAAACGCGCACGCACAACGTCAGAAAACCACAGGCTAAGTGTATTTGACGTTGGCCATTCTGTCTGGTCTGTGAAAAGGCAAGCCGTAGGCTCCACCATTACCGTGAATATCAGCATACACGGAACGGCTGAGTGGCCCACGCCCAGTTGGCTATCCAAGGTATCGCTGGAAAGATGAAGTCGCGAAGGATTTGCGCGAGCTCCAGGTGGAGGACAGATCGAAATGGCGTCATTTACTAGCGGAGGCCAAGACTCTTTTAAGGTCATTGCGCCATCTCAGTTAGTCAGTTTAGTTTAAGCGTTTGATCACAGTTTACGTGATGATGATGTAGTCGATGGTGGCGTCACGCTACGCCTGTAAGCTTGCTATTTAGTGAGGCTATCGATAGGTGCTTCTTGACATGGCCTACAATCAAGCTATAATTGCTTCACAATTTATTTCATCCCCACAGGTCATTGTAGAATTGAAACCCACACAATTTTTAACCCTGCGGGTAGCAAATCATCTTTAAACACTTATTATGGTTTCTACAAAGCTCCTATAACGTTGTAATAAGGTGCAAATTCAACACCGTTTCCTTTCATTGTCTAGTAGGCAACACGAGACCAAATTTGTAAATATTTCAATAAAGTCTCCGAAAACACAGCTTATGTTATTGTTACCGTAAACTCACGTCATGTTACCTTGTGATGTTTACTTTGTATTTTATAAATATTCTGTTTTATCGCAAATTGTTTTAGAAACAAGAATGGTTTAAAACATTTGGAATACATTACAACCATGAATGTTGGTCATCCATTTTCACATAATGTAAACACAATATTATCAAAAGGCAAATGTTCTTCAACTTAATGTAATACATTAAATTGAAGTACCCACTTACATATTCATATTTAACCACAAATCACGTAACGCTAAGTGACTATGTTGTCGAAGGTGGCGCCACGCTACGCCTAGATGAGAACTGGCTCTCAAGTGAGACTGCCAGCACAAACCATTATTATAGGCAACAGATTCCTCAGTTGACTTAAACATCATCATCAGACATACTAGACATACTCCTTCTCTTAGAGAAAAAGTATGGGCCATAATCTACCACGCTGGCTTTATCTCACAGTTTCACCCACATGAACTACAGCTTATCACGATAAAAAGTACGTTATCACCTTTCCCATAGTCCAAACTATCTCTATACCAAATTTCATCAATATCCTTTCTCAGGCTCTAGACTATCTCTGTTCATCATCATCATCATCATCAGCCGGAAGAAGTCCACTGCTGAACATAGGCCTCCCCCCATGAACGCCACCATGAACGGCTATTAGCCATTTGCACCCATCGGCTCCCTGCGACTCCTACAATGTCGTCGGCCCACCTAGTGGAGGACCTACCTACAGAACGTCTTCCGGTTCGTGGTACTATCTCTGTACCAAATTTCATTCAAATCGGTTCATTGGTTAAGGCGTGAAAGCGTAACAGAAAGACAGACAGACATACAGACAAACAGACAGACAGACATACAGACAGACAGATAGACAGAGTTACTTTCGCATTTGTAATATGGATAAGTAGGGATAAAGTACGGACTGCCCACATATAAATAGATAGTAAAGCAGTGTTGGAAAAGCAGTGATTCTTTACCATACTGTAACAGTGCTTTATATCTGTTAGGATAAGGCGGCTACACCCACATTATTTATCTAAGTACAGGGTTCCCAATACTAACTTACTTTACGATCACTAAGCAGACCGTTACTTCCCGCGTGCCACAGTAATGAAAAGCGCTGCGGAAATCTTTTACCAACATCTCACAATATGTTCGAATTATCGTTCAGAAAGTGAACCTTAATGTGAGGGCTTAAGGTTTATGTTATTCTATTGTGTGAAGACATGAGCTTCCTAAGTCGCAGTGGTAGGCAGTACACAAGATAAAAAGAAAACACTCGATTTTACTTACACACACTAACTCATTGTATTTTGTGTAATATTAGAGATTTGTGAGAGTGAAGTGGTTTGGGCTCGATTTTCACCAATGTGCCGTAGGTACTGGAAGTATGAAACAAGATGTCATGAAATGTAATTTAATCACTTTACAGTATTTTTTTTTGTTTATAATATATTCGTTACTTTCTAATCAAGACTTTCATAATACTGCTGATTCTTCACATCACTTCAACTAATTTGTAGAAACATTTATCAATTCAACCTTAGTAAATAAATTATATACTTTCTTGTTGGCATTGATTTGACATCTTGCTTTAGCTGTCAAAATAATGTCAGAGTCAGAACCGTCAAAACAAAGTTTCGCAGTGTGTAAGGCAGAGGTCACTTCTACCCATCTGTTTATTCATTTGTATTCTAATTGATTGCTAAACCTTACATTATCTCTGTTGATTGCCCTGATATGCCCTGAATACTAGAATACTCTTAGATTAACAATCTCTGATTGAACTGTTTTATTCCAGAGATATTATTTATTCAAAATTGAATCAAAACGCTTCTGAAATCGTGACGCCTGATTCCAAAAGTTGAAGTACTGACTTCATGTTCCATATGTCCTAAGTCATTTACAAGAGCGTGTCTTGCGGTGTGTGAACAGTAAACTCATAAGAGTAAGGACGGGGTTACACGAGAGCGGAACAAGAGGGAATCAATTTGGATGATGAGTTGTCTTGGATTACGCGGTCCCCTGCTGAATGAGCAAAGGGAATGGAAATGTATTAATAATCGTCTTGAGCGCGTACTAATATAGGGATTTGGGGCTTACTTTGGTGAGAGCTAGTTTTTTTTATAATATAATTATTTTTTTAGGCCTAGTTGGCGTTGTACTGCCTTAAAACACGCAAGCGCATGGAACTTAAAGTATGAAATAAGTGAGAAAAATTAAAATTGTGTTTTTAGGGATGGACATGGGAAAAAGATATCGATGTTAATCGTATCGATGTAAAAAATCGACAAAAATATCGACATAATTATCGTAATTTAATGCCAAGTGAAATCATAATAATATTCTGATAATATATAAACTTCAGTTTCAGCTTCCGCTAAATAATACTTTTAGGATCTGTTTCTGTATCTGCTTCTGTATAACACTTCCATTGCATCTCTACTAGTAACAGGAAATACAAAACCAGAGTTGCGTAAAAATTCATTGACTATAAACAACCTACCATTACAACAAAAAAATACCGAAAAATATTTGGGTCTAAGAATGGACAGTTCATTAACATGGAACACTCAAATCGAACATATCAAAAGTAAACTTTCCTCGCTGCTAGGTTCACTTCGAAATATAGTTCGATGTATTCCGCATCGACTACGTTACACCGTGTACAATGCTTTAGTGAAACCACATCTATTGTACCTGGTTGAAATTTGGGGCAGTGCAACCAAAACAAAACTAGCAAGTCTTCAAATTGTCCAAAACAAAATAATTAAAATGATTTTCAACTACCCTTACCTCACAGCGACATCTAAAATCTATAAGGAAACTAAAATTATGAATATAAAACAACTTTACATTTACAACGTATGCATCTTCATTCGAAAAACCCTTACCAAAAGTATTCACAGTAACCTATCATTCACAAAATATAACCAAATAAGTAAACGTAGCAGCCGAAGAGCTAGTTTCCTAGTATTACCAAAAGCTAGAACAAATTATGGCAAAAAAATTATTACTTTTGAAGGAGTGCAACTTTATAATAAAATACCCTCACACATTAAAAATGTAAACTCATTTAACGCGTTTAAGTCCAAACTAGCTCAATATCTCACTGCAGATTACTCTTTACTAGATAAATAGACGCGTTAAGTGGGTAGTAAAATTACCGACGACGAATTTGTTATATTTTATTTTACCATTTTGTTTCTCAAGTAAGTGACGTTTGTCTTATTGAGAATAAATTCTTTAAACCTAAAAATGTATCGAAATTAGATTAGATTTGATTATTAGATTTAAATTAGAAATTAGATTAGATTTATAACTATAAAATAAATATCGAATAGCAAAATATCACGATTTAAAACATCGATTGTTTTATGAGAAAATATCGATATTTCTAGCTTGACCCTATTTTTTGATGGCCAACTAGTGTTTTATAATATTTACTTCCGTTTTTTATAAAGCCCATGAACATGTTAACTGACAAACGACCAGAAAGTGACAGAAGACAGAAGTTTTCAGGATGCAATCTCATTATACAGGATTTCAATTCGCGTATTACTCAAATTGATTTGACCTATATGAACACACGGTTAGGTATACATTCACGTAAACAACAATAACGAGCTGCTATTGGCAGACGATAAACCATCGTAGGATATGTGCGTTTGTTTCCAGTACTGCCGTGGTGAGTAGTATTTTTTTAGTACCAAGTAGCTGCATTACAAAAATCTTATGATGCATTTATTATGAGACTATTACTATAACTATAAATCCATACTAATCTATATATTTAAAAGAAAGTCCTGTTAGTTACACTATTTATAACTCAAGAACGGCTCAACCGATTTGGCTGAAAATTGGTGGGGAGGTAGCTTAGAACCGGGAGACGGACATAGGATTTTTATCCCGGAAAAGGTTTTTTTTTTATTATTTACTGGGTAGCGTTTGACCACAAGTCACCTGATGTTAAGTGACGATGTGACCGAAGATGGCGTCACGCTACACCTGGACTGGGAACTGGCTCTCAAGTGAGGCTGCCGGAACACACCGAAAGGTGCTTGGCGACAGATTCTTAACAAGAGGGTGGTAGCTAGCCAGGCGAGTACTAGAAAATACCCTACCACCAAGCTATGGTTTCATCACGATGTTTTCCTTCACCGAAAGCTCAAGCTCATTGTAGGATTCGAACCCACGTCCTACGGATCGCAAGCCGACGTCACTACCACTGAGCCATCATGGCTATAACAGGAGGTTCCTAGGTTCGAGGTTCCTACAGGATATCCCGAAGACGCGGGTGAAACCTTGGGGCACAGCTAGTTTTTGGATAAATTAAATTAATGGGACGAACAGTATATTATAATACTAGTCTGTTATAACATTTCCCCGTTGCATTTTTATGACTTGAAAGCACAAGTCATAAAAACAGGTTTAGTCGATATTCCAGTAAGAAAAAACTAGGTTACCCACCCTACTGCGAGTAATGGAGCGATGCGCTGCGGGAAACGCGCAGAATTTTAAGATCTCTTATATTGTTCTTTAGAGGTTTTAGTTACGGTCAGACGGAAAACTATGTTATAGTGCATTAAAAGAGTTACTGCATTTTTAGTTGAAAAATTCTTAGTATGTTTTCGTTTGTTTGGAAGTTTTTAGGTGGGATGGAGCCGCTCCGCTCTTCAGCTCAGTGAAATAATTCACAACGATGAAGTTTTTAATGCAAGTATAATTCGTAACCATCATTGACAGAGCCACAAGTAGCGAGTATTTGCTTTGTACAACTTATCTATAACATTTTTTTTATCACTTTTTTTTTGGTATTTTTTGCCTACAAGTCACCTGATGTTAAGTGACGTTGCGGTGGACGGTGACGCCACGCTACGCCTGGATTGGGAACTGGTTCTCAAGTGAGACTGCTGGAACACACCGGTAAGTGCTTATCGACATATTAGCTAGCCTGGCAAGCACTAAATATACCAATGGTAAGCTAAGCGATGGTTTCATCACGATGTTTGAAAGCTCAAGCTCATTGTATGATTTGAACCTACGACCTACGTATTGCAAGCCAACGTTAATACCACTGAGCTATCCTTACTTCAATATTTTACAGTACACATTGTAAACGCCTGCGTTAAGTACGAGAGAACCACGCGCTGCTGCCTTATTGCGTCTTACAATTCTATTCTGCAATTATTTTTCATACCGTCACTTTTTCACTTTTTTCTTAACTTCAAACAGAAAACACTACTCTGATATATACTCGTATACCCAAAATTTATGTAAAAGACTCTATATACGACTGCAAATCAAGATCGGGTTTTTTACATATATCCCTTCTGAGCACAAACACAGTGTGTTCAACACACATCGTACTAATATTATAAATTATGTGAAAGTCTGTGAGAATGGATTGTTTGCTGGCGATCGTTCAAACCCTGGAGAAGGATATAGAATACTTTTTATCGCCATAAAGTGTGGTCGGCGCGGGTGAAACCGTGGGGCGCAGCTAGTAATGTTATAAACGCGAAAGTGTGTGAGTGTATGTTTGTTAATTATTCAATAGCCTACAGTAAAGTGTACAAGTTTGTGTATACAGCGAGCAATGAATAAAATTTGAAACTAACAGCTCTGTCGAACCAGCGATGCATCATATGCCATTTGATATCGCTTGTTTTGTATATCGGTATTAGATTTTAGATATTTTGCATGTTGTCGAACTAAAAGCGATTCTATTGGATAAACGGATCTCGGTTGAACATCGTTTTTTCCGTCAGAATAAGCGGCTAAACTAGTATAAACATCGTTCAATATGTAGCAGTATTCATGAATATGTTGATTCGGGTGAAATAATTAATAATGTAAACAAAGTTCAGTGACTTTTAGTGAATAACATAATTAATTATGAACATATCAAAAACACGTTTGTAGTATTGGATTTTAAAATTAATTTTATTTTACGAATTGGCAACATTTTGCGTTTGATTAATTGAATGTTTTTATGTTTGGAAATGACTGACATTTATACCAAGCAAGTATTTCTCTAAATTGATATTATTACTCGATTTAATTTACATAGAAGTTGATGAATTTGGGCGGTGGTAAATCCGTACATGACATAACAAGTCACTTGTGGATTTACCTGCGCTCAACACGGTGAAGGATAACATCGCGAGGAAACCGGCCTGTCCAAGAACCACAACATTCAAGGGTATGCGACATCTACCAACCCGCAAAAAAAAAGCTTGAGATTTTAGTGAACTTGCTCTAATTCAATCAATTAGTAATAAGAATAAAATTGTCAATGTGATCGCGCCAAAAAAATCACCTGCCGGAAGTTTTTTGCCTGTTTTTTTGCCGACGTAAGGAGGTTGGAACAGGCGTAGCTAGTTTTAAGTTTGACGTTTTAAAGTGATCACAATGTATCCTATTGAATAAATAACTATTGAGTATTGCACTGGGCCCGCGTGTCCCAGCAGTAGGCAGATGAGGATGAAAAGATCACATGTGCTAAGATATCCCTGTTAAAGTAAATCTTATCCAACTTGAGTAAACATCTAAAATAAAGACACACGTAGACTCACACACAAAGCGGATAAATCCGCATCACTCAAAACGTCCTAAATAAATGATTGAGTAATCAGCCTGGCCGACTTCGCGTCCGCCCACGATAATGTTTCGGCGATTAGGTGACAAAGCCGCCCTTTTTGCTGAATAAATAATTTGTTCCTTCCATCATTCAAGGGTTCCAGAAGCCGAGGCACCGTCTGCGGTGTCTTCTCCTTAAACTTTTAATTTCTTTCACAAAGCTAGACGGCTCCATGTCGGAGTGATTGGATGTTTGGTCAATTTACTGAAGTACAAATTTTAATAAAACTAATTGGAAAGGTATTACAATTGGAAAGGGTTTCATTGGGTCTGATCAAAAACAACTTTTCTCAATTGTAAATTCGCACTATTCAAATGATCTTTACAATTTATTGAAGTTGACTCTTTTTTTTAACCAGAAGTGATTTTAAGTGTCGTTGTGGTCGAACCGATAACCGTTGGGGTAAACGTGTTCTTGAGTGGAGACTGCGACTTGGCAAACGTCGTGTGGGACGTCATCCGACAAGGTGGAGCAACGACTTGCGCGAAGTGGCTGGCAGTAGTTGGATGAGAAGTGCCGAAGACTGGGCTCAGTGGCGTACCTTGGGAGAGGCCTATGTCCAGCAGTGGACTGATACAGGCTGATGATGATGATGATGATGTGGTCGAAGGCCACACTAAGACAACATAGAAGTAAATAAAACTGCTTGTTAATCTATAGAAACTTAGCAAAGTGGCAAGCATACTGACGGCTCGCCTAGCGGTCACCATCGTCTATGGACATTTACAACAGTAGGGTCGTTGCCAATGCCTTGCCAACCCTGACTTTTTTGACACCCACTTAGAAGGACTAACTGAGATGAGGGTGGCAAAAGTTAAGTTAAAGTCTTACTAGAAAAATGTGTAATTCCGCCACTGCTCAAACAATTTGGCTCTTTTTTTAGACAGTAGGAAATTTATTTATTTATTTGGTAATAGGCGAGCAGCCTGAGGCTGGTGTGCCTATATCATGCTGTGTTGAATTATAGCAATGTCCAAAAGTGCAGAGAAAAGTCAATTCTGCAGCAAGGAAGCATTGTTCGTTCGCAACCACAAATCTAGTAAATAATTGAAAACCTTGAAGTAAACACAGACAGAAGAAAGCTAGGTTTAAGCCTTTTTTACGTCCTACCACCTAATACTAAAGTTATATATTTACGAGAACTTTTTCGAGTTCCAATTTATTTTCTTTTGTCACATTCGCGTTCCAGTCGGAATTTTAACGAATAAATCCCTTAAGATTCGTTACAAAGAGTTTCATTTGCATCTCGAGTCGGAAGGGGATCTCTTTTGGGGCCACTAAGTCAACGGGAAATTCGTTTGAGATTCTACAGGCGAGATTTCACGTTTGGATAAAGGTTGTTGATTTCCGTTGAAAAATTGGGTCTTTCTGATAAGTGTGGAGAATTTTTGCGCAGTGTTCCAAATATGGAAAAAATCTTCAAGGCTTTGGTTGATCATTATTTCGCGTATAATGAATTACTGTGCTTACTTGAGAGATAAACACGTGGCGCGTTTCCTCTTTATTATAATTATCAAATGCCTAAAATGCACTACACTAAACGTGGTGTTGAAGTTCCTCGCAAATTCAATGGCTCCCAATCCACCGCCCCAGATTTATTAAGGCAATTAAACTTGGAGAAAGTTGACAGTTTTTCCTTTGTTTCGGGCACTTTAATGAGCGCTCGGAGAGGTTCAGATTTAATTCGAGCGCAGGGCCGTGGGCCCCTACGTGGGACCAAGGAGGGCTGTCAAAACGTTGTTTGTTGAGTGTCACGATTATCTGTTTTTTGTTTTTTGTTTTGTTTAAGTGCAATTTTGATAAGCTCCAACAAGTGCCCCTTAGGGGCAAATATTGCTGGCAATATTATGCAATAGACTTATTTTTACTTAGATAGTCTCTCCGCAGTGTTACTGAATGCAGTCCCTCAAGCTGGGTACGAAAATAGTTCTTCGGGCTTCGGGCCACCAGTGTTGCAAATGTCCATAGGTGACGTTGATCATTTATCTTTAGGTGAGCCATCTCCTAGTTTACATAAAACAAAACTTTGAAATTTTAATCTTAAATCTAGAATTATACATACACTTTGAAATGAATCTCCAAAAATACTTTCCACCTCACATTATTATGTGGTTAAAACTCTAAGCTAAAGAAAATCGGTCTACGAGAGGTTTCTAATCATTATTCGTCAATTACAAGGCTAAAAATTGGATCGTGACTTTCCGCGGATTCAAGAGGAGTCGACCATTATAAACTTTTGATTGAAGTAACTTCTAGGACAGGAGTATTCAAAAAAGGTCTAGTCATGGAGATACTTAGGAAAGTCTGAAACAGTGTTACTTTCAAGGGTCTGTCGCAAACTTGAATTGGCGACGTGAATAGAAATTAAATAAAACGGTAGGCCATCTACAGAAATTTAATAGTAATGGTACCTTATTTTTTTTAAATTAATCGGCGCAATAAATTGGTTATAAATTTTAAGGCCTGATAAAAGGCAGTGAATTCTGTTTTAATAACGTTGAAAGGTAAAAAGAAAATAATATTTCACTATTTTCTCTCTATTTTCCTAAATAGAGCAAAAGAGAGACAATGAAAATAGAAAAAGAAAACGAACGGAAAATACATAAAAAGCAAGGAGGTCTTTAGAACAAGACTTTCGAAACATTATAAACGCCATTTCTACATCATCATCATTAGTCAGAAGATTACTAAACATCGGCCTCCTTTATGTTTCTCGCAGTTCATGTGTGTTTGTGTGTTTTATTCAATCTCTCAGGGTAGCGTTTCACCACATGTCATCTGATGTTAAGTTATGAAGTGTTTGAAGGTGGCGTCACGTTACTCCTGGATATGCATCGTCACTTAACATCATGTGACTTGTGGTCAAACGCTAACCTATTAACAATAAAAAAAATGGAATTAACGTATGTTGCACAGTGACGTCTAAACTACTCATCCAATTTCGATTAATGAAGTGTCAAGTGATTCGTTATTTCAGTCCCTGTGAAATTTTTTACCTGACTACAGCAAAGCCAGAAGGAAATGTTATGTTTTTAGTAGTTTCTGTTGCATGTATTTCTTATGTCTAAAGAGAAAGACAAGAAGTTGTCGTCAGCTCTACTGGCGTCATATTTGGAGGGGTGTGTAACAATGTAAGTTTGCTTACTGTTTCAGCGACTACTGCTCTCCTACTCTTGTTTCTACTTTGCCGGTCTGTAAATGAGATAAGAACGTGCCAACACTCAACAAGAAACGGCCTAAAATAGAACTTTACGGATGAATCTTAGCGGCCTTAAAACTGTATTGAATTTAGAAGCCATCAGAGTTTATCTTTGCGGATAACAACAAATGGTTAAACACTTTGGTTGGAATGAGGGGACGTAAAGATTAAATTAACTGCAGAAATGTTGATACCTTCAAATCAAGTTTTAACTTTACGTGCGTTGAAAAACAGAAACACAGAGAATTTAAAAAATAACGGATTGATTTCGCACCACTTGCTGTTATACTTCAGTTACATATCTCAACAACTGCTCCATTAAAAGCTTACCAATCAACCCAAAGTGATATCTTAGACTAGATCATCATTGTCATCCCACTGTTGAGATACGGGTTTTATTTCAGAGAAAGAGTATGTCATCATCATTATCAGCCTTTCACGTTCCCACTGCTGGGACTCCGGCCTTCTCTCAGAGAGAGAGGTATGGGCTGTGATCTACCACGCGAGCCCAGTGCGGGATGGCGGACTAGTGGCCAGGCACTAGTGTTGGAGTTTTGAACCCGCCCGAAGTTAAGTGGTCACCCATCCAAGTAGTGATCACAGAGCACGTTACCTAGGCAAACTCCGCTACGAGTGTTTCACCTACGCTAGATACCTACTGTCATACCTAAGCAGACCAAAGTGATCCATCACGAAAAGGTTCCACATTATTTGCATAAACTCCGGCCATGAGCCGCCTACTTCCGCCGTAACGATTTCTCTTTTCTCGCATTACGCATGTTGTACAACAATTTATCAAACAAAAACCACCCCTAGGGATTTGGTCCGTCAGCTGGCAGACGTTGAAAAAAGAGAGAGGCTAGGCAAAGGGTAAGTTCATCTTGTCGGTTGAATATAGTATCTAGGACTTGGGCAAGACTAGTTCTTGTAACGAGACAAGTTGTCAAGTTCTGAAATGTACTAATGTTGGAAACGTGTTTGGGGTTGAGACAAGTTGAACCAAACCAATACATTTATTTGGTAGAATACAAATTAATACAAAGCCTTTTAGTAACGCTTACATAGTAACATACATAGCTCTGACCCTTGACGATATAGAATTAAAGCGTTTTGCCATACATTTTGTAACGAAAACTAGCATTTTGACGTGACATTCACTGGCAGATAGCTAGTTTTATTCAGAAATAATAATTAATGTTTGAATTTATTTACCATTATAAATAAACAAAAAACGCATCCACTGTACCAAGCTAACACAAATGTTATTAATGAATAAGCTCTCAAGTAGATTAACACTCATAAAATGCAGCTACTCGTTGGCATAATGTCAAAAGCCATGGACGTAGTCAAATGCAAAGGAAACCATATAAAAGCAGCTAGAAAAAAGCTTAACAGCCCGTCGCGACCTCATTCTCGAACCCTGCCATATTTGGCAGCCCCCGCGATGAATTTTAAAACAAAGAAAAAACCTCGATGTCAGTTGTAGGTCGGGGAGGTAGACCTTGCCTACACTTTTTACGTAAAAAGTCGAGCATAATTCTTTGTCTAGAAATCATGTAAAATTATAAAATGAAATTTCTTTATTGAAATAAAAACGGCTTGCCAATAGATAGATTAACTCTTTATCCTTTTAAAGTAAAACTTGAATAACTATAAAACTTAATGGTAAATTGCACATAGGGCAGTCTTAATTATCGCTTTAAAGCGATTTCTTCTAGACAGCCTAAAAGCAGAGAAATGGTACAACACTCTATGGAGAGTGGTACACAACAAAAATTTATCAATATACAAAATAACACCCATTACACAATATTTAATTGTATATTAAAATGAATAATAACTTTTGATCGCATGTCTGATGCTAAGAAACGATGCGGTCGAAGATGGCGCCACACTACGCCTGGATTGAGAATTGGCTCTCAAATGCGGTACCAACAGCAATAGGTGCTATAAAATTCAAGAAAAGTAGTTCTCCACAGTGAAATCTACCGAAAAAACAACTAGGCCGGCGCCGCCGCTACACATCTTACACGAAATTCACCTCTAATCCTTTATAATAAGGCGTCAGTGCGCATGCAAATTTTATATTCCAAATAGCTATCGTAAAAATTTAATGCGCATTGGGAAGTATCCAAATACTCGCTGTGTTTATTGATTTGGCTTCAGTGGAGTTCGCGCTCTCTACTGGGAGGCTTTACAATATTTTAATCATGAAGAGAAGCCATGAGGTTTCGTTTTTTTCCTTCTCTCTAGAGATGGAAAGAGAATTTTCTCCGCATCCACACTATAATATTGCAAATTGGAAACTAGCCCTGTCTATTTATTTCCTAATTTTTCATTCCTACACCAAAGAACCGATCTTGATGATTCTTAGTGTGGCGATAGTTTGAACTCTGGGGAAGAACAAAGGACACTTCTCACGATGATAAAAGGTATCTTATGTCCCACATGATTGAAACTGTGGGACACAGTGAGTTTCTTTATAAAAATGCCCGAGTCCCAGCAGTGAAAACTTGATGTTGATCTAATGAAAGATATAATTAGTCTGATGAAATTCTAGATATTATGATGACAGACAAAACGTACGAGTAATAAAGGTATGAAAACTTTATCAGAAACCACAAAGTAACTAGTTTAATATTATCCAAGACGTAAGCTAAAGAGAGGAGAGATTGATTTTCGAAACAATGACATCTCAGTGATAGAGAAGTCTTCTTGCGTCCCGCAGGTCTTGAGTTCAAATACTACAATGAAGGAAAACATCGTGATGAAATCAAAAAATTTATGAGATTATATTTCAGAAAATTCTTAAAAGCTCCAAGAGCTTGCATTCTAACAATGTTTACCAGTTAAATACTGATGAGTGCTTAATTCTTGAAATTAGCGAGAATTCACGAGAAATTCGAAATACGCTCACATTCATACAAAACTCGCCTTCAGATCAAAGTAATAGTTCAGCGAAACTTCGAACTCAAAGACGGTTTTCTCTCACGAGCCAAACTTGGCCGACTACTTAAATTTGAAGCCACCACACCTGGCTGTAAAGGCGATGCCACACGGTGGCAACATTAATTCTAATTACGCACGCGGTGCGATCTAGTTCCAAACTTGGCGAATAACTCCCGGGAACTATATATTAATTAAAATCTATCGGCAAATCCCGCAGCAGCTGGGCATAGTGTAAAGAATGAAGAGGAACCACTTTAGGAAGCTGAACTGGTTGGTAAAAAGTTGCAACGTTCATTGATTCCTGGTTTAAAAATCAGCGTTATTTTTATCTAGCTAGAATATAATTAAAGGCTTACTTTCTCGAACCCCACACACGTAATTTATTATACGTACTTGCCAATTTCAACGCAAAATGTTGAATTTTTACAAACGAACAACACACGAACAGTCTAGTTTATGCTACTCAATACAATATGTTTTTACATTGAAAAAAAATTTAAATAAGAACACTAATCAATAAATTTATAGAATGTAATTAAATTGCTAGCAAATTGAATAAATGTCTGCTCAAATTATGTATTCCAATTGAATTATATTTTTATCGTTATTTATTCTTTGGCATTTTCATAAAATCAGATTAGATTAGAAAATAAATAGACGTTCGAAGCTCGTCTAAAAGTAGCAAAAGGTTAAGGGTCAATTAGTTTATTTACTGGAACAAATCAGCGTATTGATAAATAAGAAAGCCTTTGGCGGACAGACAGGTAGAAAGTGAGCAATATCACTCACTTCTAACACTTTTAACAACCTTGTTTCATTTCCTACACCCGTACAAATTGTAGTCATGTTAAGAGGTTACCACCGTACATGGAATAAAATATTTGGAAATGAAAATAGGCTTTTTAAAGTGAGGCCTGGTTGGCTACCACTAAGCTGCCGCCAAGCACCTATCGGTGTGTTCCGACAGCCCAACTTGAGAGCCAGTTCCCAATCCAGGCGTAGCGTGTCGCCATCTTCTACCACACCGTCACTATACAGATGACTTGTGGTCAAAGGCTAACCTGTAAGAAGTAAAAAAAAGTGTTTTGAAATAATAAATGTTTCCAGTGAGTAGATCACACTGTGGTGCCGCCAGGGTAAAGACGCCAGTTGTTGGCTCTGTAATCCTTCCCAACTTGGCTCACGTGTGCGCTCTATTCTCAGCTTTTATTAATTTTTCCCCACTATGGGCTTGTGACGGACGTGGGTGCTTTGTGGAGTATTACACGAATGAAGTTTAGAGAGGAGATTAACTCTATTCTTTTGGTTTCATAAACTGCCACGTTAATACCACTGACGCTGTGGAATACAAGACCGTCGTATCACTGTGATAACAATGTGAAATTTGATCAAATGCAGTCCTACAAAAGTTTTTGCATTTGTAGTTGGACTGTGTTTTCCTCCGGCATTGCTGCGAGAGACATATGCCAGTACCAATGCCGGAGAGAAAGTACCTACTAGTTATTGTGATTTCAATATATTTTTTTCATATTTATTTAAATGTTTTGAATTATTTTTTTTTGCTTTGCCTGTGGATGGAAATGTAGTATTAAAGAATTTTTTTTTGCATATCGAAGATAACCGATAACATCATAAGTCTTGTAAATTATTCAACAGAAGATTGATAGAGGGTGGACGAGACAAAACTGCTCTTATTCACCCCCTCCCCGCCCCCGCAGTGAATTGTTACCACATTCAAATTCAGCGCACGCTACCTGATCCCATAAACAGGCAACCATCATTTTACCAAATAACATTTTTCCCTAGCTTTTTCAGCTCTTTTTTCCTTCAGCACATCTTTTTGGCGAACCTCCTGTAGCTACGTATAGAGCGAATAAATGTCCTTTATGGCGGAATAAGCGAAAACGTCTAGTTTCTGTCGACCCGGAAAAGCCGGTCAATATATAATATGATTTATGGTAAATTGTGGAAGGACCCGGCGGCCTTTGTAAAGGGTCCGGGTCCGCCCGCTGATTGAAATCAGCCATTATTTTTCATAAAATGGCTTTTAGGGAAGATTTTTTATGTTTTTTTTCGTTGAGAATAATGTGTTTGTGACTTTATATTTACATTAATAATGAGTTTGTTTGTCTTTGTTGTTTTTTTTTTCACTTCTAAAGGATATCGATTGACCACAAGTCGCCCGATGTTGTGACGATGATGAGATAACTTGTAACCTGTAAAACACATAGGCCTAAAGATAATAAAGTAATTTAGCCTTTAATATCTGCAAACTACTTCAAATCCTTCAAAAGAATGGCAACACAAAATGCATTTCAACTGCTCGAGGATCCAAATTAACACTGTAACGTACATTTATGACAAAAACACAAAAATAACACATTTGACGAGCAGTATGTTGACTACCTTCCATATATTCTATCCTCCAATCAAACACAGAAACTTTATCAATTGATTCCGTCGACAGAACTCCTGATGGCCCCATCACCTAGTTTTACGGCTCGTCGTAAACAGCACACGTCTCTATTAGAGATGGTGATTCTTCCTAAAAAATATCGATTTTTGAATCGATTCAAAAAGAAGAATAAAAAAACGTCCATAATCCATAAAGATCCTAATTAACCCTATTTATATCTAACTATTGTAATATAATAGAATGCAATTAATTCTTTGAATCTTGAAGACA
Source organism: Opisthograptis luteolata (assembly GCA_931315375.2). Classification (NCBI taxonomy): domain Eukaryota; kingdom Metazoa; phylum Arthropoda; class Insecta; order Lepidoptera; family Geometridae; genus Opisthograptis; species Opisthograptis luteolata. The sequence continues at coordinate 13,297,451 of OV928043.1, forward strand.
AACGAATCAATTCATAGAAAAAACCACGCTCAGAAAATCGATTACTTAAATATCGTTTTTTTTTTCAAATTGAACTAAAGTAATTTAATTGAATTATAATTTATAATATTACATAAAATAAACTGTATTATTAGCATTAACATTAATTTGCATTATTGAAGGCGACAATAAAATCAGTAAGTATGCTATTTATTGAGTTTATGGTAAGGTAAAATGCTAATAGGTAATTAAGTGAATAAGTAAATGACTGTCATCTTTGACATGTTTAATCTTATCTTGAATTTCGTGTCTGATATTGATTCACGGGATCGATTCATGGTTTAATATTAATTTAAGGGATAGATTTTCTCGACCAAAAAAATCGATTCTTCGATTAATCGATCTCAGATCACCATCCCTAGTCTCTATCCAATTGGCTACTGTTTATAGGGGGAGCAGCTGTTTCTAGCCCTCTTATTGCAATTACTATTGTGAGCTTAGGAAACGAGCTTGTTTATTGGTTGTGGTCAATTCAACAAGTCAAAATTGATTAAAGACACATTAAATACAGTCTTTCCGCAGTGCAGTCATTCAAGATGGGTGTGAAAAGTGTGCATGGCGATAGATTTTTTTACATGAAAGCGGTGACTACCCAGGCAAACATCCGTATTCTATATCTTTCCTCACGTTGCAAACTATCTTCATACCAAAACGTCAACTCGTGAACGGGTGCTGCTTGTGGGGTCTGGTCTGCTTTGTATGTAATCCCATAACTCGTTAATGTTTATGTTTCCTTAACCCAATGTGCACAGCCAACCAAGAGAAATCTTTTTAGCTTATTAGAAAATATCGGATTGTTGTTAGTGAACTTGCTCCAATTCAATCAATTAGTAGTAAGATTAAAATTGAAAATGTGATCGCGCCCAAAAAATTACCTGCTGGGCGTTTTTTGTCTGTTCTTTAGTCGGCGTAAGGAGGTTGGAACAGGAGTCACTAGTCATTAGTTTGACATTTGACAAAGTGATTATAATATGTATCCTATTAGCTAAATAAAGAGATTTTTTGAATTTTGAATAAATATCATGATCTTGTGCCTACTGTATGATTTAGTATTGATTTGATAACAAGAGAGCGCACACGTCGGGGTCACCAGTGTGCGCTCTCTCGTTACTGAGCGCTTACTTAAATGGGTCTGTGTTGGTGTGGAGTATTGAAATGCAACTTCCAGAGACGCGTGCATTTATTAGAACGATCAAATCAATACTAAATCATACAGTAGGTAATAGTAGGCATGCACAGTCTGCTAAGCCGTTTAGGCGTGAAGAGGTAATAAACAGACAGAGTTTTTTCAATGCTGTGATAATAATTAACAAGTTTACATTTACAAGACCATTCCTTTCACGCTTGCCATCTCAAAGAGCATTAAATTTTACATCAAAGCCATTAGAAAACTTTTCTCCCACCGCCGTTAAACTCGGACGATATTTCCGCTAAACTAATAGGTAAGTCCGGAAATAATCGGATTAAGGTGTTGAACATTTGAAAACAATTTCCGGATCCGGATTGCCGATTGATCGTAAAATAAGAGCACTTCTAGTGTTCATTACTTGCACATCATAATACTGCATATGCAAGTCGTGTTAATACTTTGATTTCATAGCAATTGGTTAGATCATGTAAAAAACAAGACAAGAAATCTGTGTCGATTTCAGTACATACATCCCCGTATTTATTCGTTAGTTAAAAACAAAAATAATGATGTAACTTAAAGTTTCCCGTTACGCTATCGTACCGTATTTTTTTACTTTTCACATAGTAAGTAGTGTTTAACTATTAATCACCAGGTGTTAGTTATATGATGAGGCGGTCGAAGGTGGTACGCCTGTATTAACTAGCCAGGCAAGCAGTAGAAAATTCCCAGCATGCTTTTTCCTTCACCGAAATCTTAACTTATTGTAGGATTCGAATCCATAACTTATGAGTAGCATGTCAACGTTACTACAACTAAGCTAGCATTCAATAATTTTTCAATTTCAAAGTATCTTTATAATTAAGTATTTACAGTTATAGTGAAAGTTTAATCCTAGAATTGACAAAAATAAATTGAAATTTCGTAAGCTATATAGTAACACTTTTGTATAATCTAGATAATCTAGCGTTGCGTCAAAACAAATTGCTTTAATTTATACTAGCTGTAGTATAATGAGAAAAGATATGTAGTAAGTCGTAGTTATGCGTTGTAGCGCGGCCTTCTTCATTATGTGTGAGGCCACTCGATAAAACTAAACCCAATTTGAACCAGACTCGAATTAAAACCAAGCCGTCCAATGTAAGTAGATGTTCCTTAAAGCAGAACAAAAAACTTTTATTCGTGGATTTCACATAATCAGGGTTCTAAAACAGCTCGGGCCACCCACCAACTCGCAACTTTTTAATTTCATCCGCAGCGAGTTCCGTTATGAGTGAACTTTCATATTAGTTGTAGCTTTACACAGACTCACGTTTTTTTTAATTAAACTCTGAGTTTATAGCGATTGTAGCTCAGTGGTAGGGGCTTCGGCTTGTAACCGACCATACATCAAGGGTTCAAATCCTACAATTCGCTTGAGCATATGACGAAAAACATCGTGATGGGACCATAGCTTGATGTGGTGCTTACCTGGATTGTGTCTCCCTTATAGTCAGAACCAAGCACCAAGCAAGAACAAACTGAAGAACTATCTTTACTTATGACCTATCAAAGATTTCGTCATCATCATCATAGCCTATTAAATTCACATTGCTAGAATAACAAGGCTTCTCTCAGAAAGAGTATATAGACCGATTCAATACTTCAAATTTCTCCTAATACCTAAGTAAATACAATAAGTACAATAGGGCCAAAACAAATCACAAATCCTACCACAAAAACTTCTAAAAACAAACTAAAACAAAGAACTTACATTTATACATCGTTTTTAAACACTAGGGCAATTGTTAAGGCGTTATTTACCGATTTAAATAGACCACCATTATTTACAGGCAATGGCCATTTAAAATCCAAACAAGTTACTCCAAAGTTTGAATAAAACATTCAGAAACACGCTAGTAGGGTAACAGATAGGTGCTTAAACATGTCCGTGTCCGTGGCGGGTTCCGGGTCCGGTCCGACACCGGCCCGGGGCCGCGAATGTGTTTGCTTCGGGCCGGCTTCCTGCTGCGACGCTTACATGACCCGATGCGACGTCTAGACTGTGGCGACAGTGTTAAACAATGTCAGATTTTAACAAGGGAAATGTGCAGAAGATATACAGCAAGAATAAAAATGTATACCTGCCTACCCTTGAGTTGTGAGTTGCTTCATACTTTCGATTGGTACCTATAGAATTTGTCTATTATTATACAAATCAGTGAAACGATAAAAAAAAATTGTAGCCTGAAATTTTTTATTCAACCCATTTGCTTATTAATTAATTGATTAATTGACAATTATTAATTAATTTATTCATTGACACAATTTTAAATCAATAAAAAAAATCTTTTCATCCATTAACCAGCTCGGTGAAGGTTTTGTATCATGAAGGGATCCTGAACGAATAGCTTATATCTTGGATTAAAACATATACTACTTTATTTCGCAGAAAAAGGTTCCCGTGGGATTTATAACGTGAAAAACGCGGGTGTAAGCGCAGCTGGTATAAAATAAGGTTTATTTAATTAGTTAGACCTTAAGTTCTAATATTGCCAATGTCCACATCGGCACGTCCCCACGTCGTGTCGGGTCCTATAAATGGACCTGGAAGGGTGCTGGCGCCCGCCGGCGTGCCACGATTGATGCTTGCCTTTTGTACTTATGCTAATTTCGGAGGTTTTAAATATATACCATTATTATTATGTTAATACGAGTTTAATTTGTTCATCATAACATTATTTTCGTATAAGTTCAGCACATTTAAATAACAGCGATATTATATATATTATTCTCTAACTTTTGAAGTTAAAACAAACCAACCCGCATCAAATTAACCCAGTAGTTTCATAATCCTTCAATATGTGGTGTCAAAGGTTATTCAGGACTGGCATCACTCCTAGTGTCGCATATGTTCATAGGTGATTGCAGACGCTTACCATCAGGTAGGCTGTCTTCTTTTGCCACTCTACTACATTAAAAAATACTAACAAAGTGAAACGAACAACATAACATGTGCCTAAAAACAATTGATTTTCAGTGATCATTTTTGGTGTAGTTAAATTTTCCTTTTTTATTAGGTTCTGTGCTTCCGATAAAAAGTGTTTTAAAAAAGGAAAGCAAACATTACTTTTCTGTGTCAGATTATTTAATGATTGGTATTCAATGTAGAAAAAAGGTTAAGATGGCTATTGGCATATTAAAGTTAACACCTTCAGTACTTTTTTAGCTTCCATTCAACTCTGCAAGTTTTGCGCTTAGGAAAAAAACACCACTGCACGTTCTATTGTGTCCATAGCAGTCAAATCACAAAGGAAAATTGCTAAGGGCCCATGAATGTGTGACGTTCCTGTAACGTGTGCACAGAAAAGTGTCGTAGCAATGTGTAGCTCGCAAACGATAGATGTCAACGAGCTAGATCACCTAACTGAATCAATTACTACGTCTCTCGCTCAACTCCATGTGTCACGTCTTTCGTGCATAATTATGTCAACGCGATGACAATATCTTTATCTATTATCGTGAGAAACATAACTAGTTTCGACCTTATCATCATCATCATCAACAGCCGGAAGAAGTCCACTGCTGAACATAGGCCTCCCCCCTTGAACGCCACCATGAACGGCTATTAGCCATTTGCATCCAACGGCTCCCTGCGACTCTTACAATGTCGTCGGTCCACCTAGTGGGGGGCCTACCTACAGAACGTCTTCCAGTTCGTGGTCGCCACTCCAGAACCTTTCTTCCCCATCGGTTATCGGTTCGTCGAGCGATGTGGCCTACCCATTGCCACTTCAACTTGCAAATTCTGAGAGCTATGTCGGTGACCTTGGTCCTTCGGCGAATTTCCTCATTACGGATTTTCGACCTTATAGTCCTCATGATTTAATAATATATCACCAAATCTTTCACTGCTGCTGTAAAAAAGGGAAAAACTCGAAAGGAAATTTTGTATGGGAATTGCCAGGTAAGTTTAAGTTAAAGTTTTTAATACTAAGTTCACCGAGTCATCTCGTAATAAATGTACATAATGTACATACATTAATCTCTATTTCCCTCGGTCATTGCATCACGCGTGAACGGATGAAACAACTTCACAAAGACTTTTTTATTGTGTTTGTTAAAAAAAGTCCGAAGAAGGTTCATAATAAGAGAAAAAAAATTTAAAAGTTACCAGGTAAGTATTAAAATTCGGAAAAAACGGACAGTTCTTTTTTCTATGGGTTTTTTGTTGGATACTTTTTGCGGTAAACTGCAGTCCACGCGGGTGAAACCGCGGGGCGCAGCTAGTAAAGATAAGATAAGATAATTTTAGATAAGATAAGATAATTTTTATTTGCACAAAACATGAGTAGGTAAACATACAGTTGCATGCATGATTGTTGTTAATTACATTTTGTTTCGTCACGTTTTACCAATTATGGTGTACAAATTAGTCGAGGGATAGAGGACGCTTCACCTTAAAAATAATTAACAACAAAAAATATAAAAAAAAATTCAAAAGATAAAAAATTAAAAAATCAAAATAATGTAGACAAAAAGCACAAATATTGAAATACAGTGCCAGATGAGTGATATACCTCCCCATACCTATCATGATCTCTCACAGATATATATCTGTCCCGTGCCTATAATGCAGGTTCACACGGCGCGGCGGCAGTTGCCTCACGGAACGTACACGTGACCGTTTATCGGCGCTCGTGAGAGGCATTCAGGTCGTGTACACTGGCACAGTTCAACAATGACAGTTGGGACATTTAGGAATGGGGACTTTTTTACTTCTGATAGGGTAACTTTTGATTACAATTCACCTGATATTAAGTGACGATGTGGTTGAAGATGGCGCCAAAAAAACACTAGTAGTTGTTCAGTGTCTGGGTGTGTACCCCTTATTCAGATAGTTCCTGATATCTTCGATACGTATTGTAACGGATACGGAGGAAATGAAACATATAATTTTCACCATCCAACTTTATTACAATATTTTTTGAAAAGTATTAAAAGACAAGGTCGTCATTCGTTCGGGATGTCTGAATTTAAACAGAACTATTGCTAATGCATCAACAGCCGCATACAATACACATAAGTAAGTACTAATAGGTATGAACTAGTATAGGTTGTAACCACAATTCAACTATAGTAATACAATGTGAAAACTATTAACTAGAAAGTAAAGGTTGTAGACAACAACATATTGCCTATCAAACATCAGCAGAAGTTAATTATAACATATTACTATTTTAAATGACAGCGACGGGAAGGTCCGCACAGCTGGCACTAATGGTTAACTAGAAGGTAAACGTTGTAGACAACAACATATTGCCTATCAAACATCAGCAGAAGTTAATTACAAGATAATAGGAACGGAAGCCGCTCACTCCATAAATTGCCCGGACCGTAGTCCTCACCTCGTCCTCGGTCAGGACGTTGGCCCCCACATTACACCTCCTGTTAGACCAGACAACACTCATTTAGTACTTGCAAACTGGCAAACAGTAAAATAAAATTATTGAATTAAGTATAATTCTCTAACGGGAAAACATTAACCAAATCTACCTTTTTCACATCTTCACAACAAGCATCACTTTAAAACGCAGGAAATTAAATGGGTTCCGGCGGGTTAATTAGGAAAACAAAATGAGCATCCAGATTATCACTTTCACACCAAGGATTGGACCTTTTCACTGACAAACAAGTTGAGGTTATAAAAAATGAAAATTATTACTCAAAACTCACCGGTTTGGAGGAAACACCACAGAACAACGCTACACGGATCCATTATGGGTCGCAGAGTACTGTAACAAGGAACACTAGATTGTAATTTCCATGGAAGTCAAGGACGAACACGTGGTTCGAAATTGTAAGGACACCTTACCTGCTCAAACTCAGGAAAATGCCGAAAATGCACCGCCGGCGCAAGACGCCAACAGAAACCAGCAAAACAAACACACAGCCACTCCACTCTTCAACACTTTTTATCAGAAACGATTCGTCAGCCTCAACTCTTGGCGGCTGCCGAAAGGAAAAAAAAAGCCTCCACGTAAAACAAAGTTGCCAGCACTCCAAAAATCCAATTAAGAGCCTTACACATCAAAATCGGTAAACTAAAGAGTTATCCCTACACTTTCCAAACAAAATCGGTCAATTTCTATCGAACGTAGATCGCGATCCGTCATAGACTCATAGACAAGGCACTGATGGATGACACTGACATATTCTTCACAGCTAGACGACTGACGTTTCAATATCACCGGGACTTTTTTGGCGGCAATCGAATTGTCAACGTGAAAATTTTGTTTTTGTTTCCAAAACTTGTGTTTCTTCGAGTGATAATGTGTAATATTGGTGGATTATTAACCATTATGTGCTCGTTAATGTGTACGAGTGTGGGAAATTGAAATAAAGTTGTGAAAGTGACTTTTCGAGTTGCTCCAAAAATGTCCGTGTAAAGTTTAAGTAAAGCGCCACTACTTTACTTAAACACTATCCTCATCCCTTCATCTCATCATCATCATCATCACCATTTAAACTTGATTCAACTCTGAGTTTGAAATATTTTATACTTGACACTGGCAAATACACCAATCGTGTGACGCCATAACAAAACAAAAAAAAAAAAAATATCACCGACTTTTGACACTGACACACATCATTCACCCTATACGAAAACCAAAACAATAACAGTTGTGACGAACACTTTCAAAGTTAATTTTAATAGATTTTAGTTATTATTAGTGTTAAAACAACGAGAATGACAACGTATGATAACACAAATACAGTGCCGCACCAGTCGGCGCACCAAAAATTGAAATAAAGCCGCAAACAAGAATGCATTTGTGAAACTGTAGCTTCTTAGGTAAACAATCGACATCTCACTTGTGAAACTATAATCATCAAATTTTCAGGTGTTACAGTATGTGATTTCATCAAGATCGGTTCAGTGGAAAGGCAACATACAAACAGACAAACATTCAAAAACTATTTTGCACAATTAATTTTTTTTTAATTATTTATAATATTAGTGTGCATAGTCACAAAGTAGATATAGCTGGTTAATTTTAGAAATTTCGCATCAATGTTTTTTTGTGTAGTAATTTGAACCATCCATTTTAATCCTTCTTTTATGATTTGACGGGAGCAAATTGAAGCGCCACTACTGGGAAATGTTTTCATCTCGAATTATTCTCCTCCTCCACTACACTACTTGGCTTGTAAAATAAATTACCAAATTAATCCATCACAAAACTCAACACAGAGTAATAAACAGCAAGGGTGCGTTCAGAACCGTTACCCGCGGGTGAGGGTAACGTGAGGTACCGTCACTTGATCAGCTCTACCCGACTCCACTGTCCACTTCTGAACGCGTTGGGTAACCATTTTGTGCAATGAACTTACTTCAGAACACCATCTTGTTTTTACAGTCAAAACAATCTTATATATAAAAATCAATCCCTATTTCCCTTGGTCACGGCATCACTCGTGAACGGCTGAACCGATTTCACTAATTCTTTTTTGTTGTGTTTGTTATTGCCAGGAGAAGGTTTTTATGAAATAAAAAATGGAAATGACGTTTTATTGCGATAAACTGCAGTCCACGCGGGTGAAACCGCTGGGCGCAGCTAGTCACTTATAGATGTAGTAAGTTAACTTTTCAAGAATTCACATGTCAAGCTAATGATTAAATATCTTTTGAAGAGTTTAGAGAATCAATGATGATTTAAAATGATCACAAATAAACTAGAAAAAAATGTAAACACACCTAAAAACGTATCTGCACTTGTTGAGTAATTCTTCACGGCTTTTCAGCGAGGTACAGATTGGGGACACTCTGAGTAAAACTTTCCGAGTTTCTAAACGGTCTTAGGTGATGTTAGAGTGCATTAGAGTTCCCTTTAAATAAAATATTAGAAATTGTTATAGTACAGCGGTGCGGTCGAATAAATGTGCTGAGCGAACGAAGATGACAGCCAGGGCGATGACTTCTGTTTGACGTTGACGTTGACGTTGAGTTGGTGTTTGGCTTTTGGCCTGTACACCTGCAACGTTTCTGAACGCGCCCCAAGTGTTACCTTATTAACAGCTACAGTCGATCATTAATCTCTTGCAGTATGATTTCCCTTGAGAAACGCGCGGCCAATAAAGTTAAGCTTCTACCTTGTTTGCTCTGTGGCAGCGCACGTTATATAATGTTTGCTTATTGCATTACTAATGCTAAGGTATCGCTGATCGTGTTTAGTTCATTGCTACAATGGCAGAGCAATTCGAATGAAGCGCTTGTATCGTCAGTGAATTTGTAGCGTTCTCTAACTCAAAATGTTAACATAGTAGAATAAAACATATTGTGATCGCGCTAAAATTTCAAACTTAAAACTATTCCTCTAACTTCAAAATATATTTATTTAGTAAGATACAACATGTGATCATTAAAACACTTTTTTTTAAAACTTCAAACTTTAAATTAGCTATACATGTCCCAATCTCCTTATACCGGCAAAATTACAGCCAAAAAACGCTCATTAATTATTGTTTTGGGCGTTTATTGGTAAGATTAGCGATCCAACTCAGTTTCTATCAAATCTACACTAACAATGTACATGCAAAAGTTTGTGAGTGAATGGTTGTATATTTTTATTCCTATTTTACGCTGAAATGACTTAATTTGGAATACAAATAGCTTTTTCTAAAAATAGCTACATCATATTGCTGTCTAATTGTAGCTAGTCAAGCGAGCACTAGACATTGCCTCACCACCAAGATTTATGGTTTTATCACGATGTTTTCCGTCACCAACAGCTCAGCATAACAGATTGATGGTAAACCCAAAGCTTATCAGACTATGGTACATTCGAATCAATCCCATACTAAATCACATTATATACGTGACATTAGTGGTGTATGGTATTCACAGATAATAGGCTAATAGGTTTAATGGTAGACTGATCTGCTGAATGCAGTACGCAGCGTGTTTACCTTCCTCTGTGCTCGCTCCCGATCTGTTTGCGTATCACATTTGGTACAGTTTGTGTTTCGACCAAGATCGCAGTGAGCCTGACCCGTTTGTAATATCGGTTAACGAGTGATATACCTACACTGACCTACAGGGTGGAAAAAAATTATGATCCCTGGAGGAACTACCTTAAATCTTTCAGTTTAGATCATTGTACATAAAGGAAACATTCGTTTATTTTTAAAGTGCGTTACAGGACAAATATATGTGCATTGAAAAGCAAGCGCAAGTTTTGTTTTGTGTCTGGGTTTTGTGGATCCTTGATCCGCATAGTATCTGATACCCTCGATACAGGGAATTCTAATTAGAGGTCAGAGCCTTGTATATGATTGTGCGGGCACTATCCAGCTGCTTTTGCATAAAAAAAGACTGAAAAAATAAATAAATATATAAGTAAAGCTATAAAAGGACTCTGTCTTTGATCAGAGGAACATAAATTCGCGACCGGGCATAAAAACGTCCGGACAGGAAAAAAATCAGAAAACGTATCGCTTTTACATACACATAATATAAGATAAGATTGCGATAAATTTCAACAGACAACGAAAGAAATAAAACAACCTCCCAAAGACACCGTAAATAAAAACTTAATTAAGAGTACAGTATGAACAATTATAAAGGGCATTCCACACGGGAGGAGCGATCGCGGCGAGTGTCGCGATCGTACGTGATCGCATATCTCAGGATCGTGACCGGCATGCGGCCGGTGGGCGGGCGGGCGCAGTGTACGGCAGCGGTAGTGGGTTCAATCATAGCCGGCAACTATAACACTTATCTAGTCTTGTACCTACTACTTTATACTGTTTTAAACTACCATGGTCAATATCATTAGAATTAGGTTTTGAAACGGGATAATTACCATGCACTGTCGCAAGCGCCATGATCACGAAAAAATACTAAAAGTTTCTGCGGGTACCCGCCTCCTCTCACGTTTTTTGTGTACGATGATGTTACCATTTTCACACAAGTCACTCGATATAAATCTCGACACACAAAACTCACGGTATCCTTCTATTGTATGACTTTATTACTTTATTTCGTAATATAATCACTGTATAGGAACATTAAGTTATGTGAGGCGTTCAGGGTCAAGCCAATTCTCACCCAATATCAGATCACGATCTCGGCAAATATCACATAATTTTTTCATCCAAAATGAACAGTGTAAAATGCGAGAGAATTGTATGAAATTATGTCAAACTAAAAATAAATAATCAAGCAACAATGTTATGTTATTTTTGATCAAGCCGAGATTAACGTTTTTATACTAAAAACACGCATTTTGAAAAATCGCACGTGTTATTATGGAGGGGGGGTTGAGACAAATCTCACGAAATTTTACCAAAAGGGAGGGGTGACAGGAGGTCGAAATATTGCCAAAATAACCTCATGTGGCTTCCTATGTGACAAATATAAACTTTTTATTACAATAATAAAGACGAGACATTCCGTTATTGAACTTTAAGGCACGGGGAGTGGTTTTAGACCAATGTACATTTTGCACTAAATTAGAAGATAGTTTGTAACGTGACGTCACCTTCAACCACGTCATCACTTCCTATCACGTGACTTGCGATTAAACACTTTCTTGTAAGATGACAAAAGTAATGAAATGAAATTGAAATAAAGAAAATCACAAATGTCTACGTAGCGTGGCTAACAAGCTACGGTGCTACAGTGCTACGTGCTGTAGTGCCTCGTCCGTAGCAGAAGCTATGATATTAAAATATTCACGACCCTTTGTTTAAGCGTAGTCTATTTGAGTGCCTTCTCTAGGTTGCTTACGTCACGAAGCTCTGTTTGTTGGAGCCAAGCTCAAAAGTTCTCGTTTGGTGCTTGATAAACTTCTCAGTAACGTCAGTTTTGTAACGGAATATGGCACTTTATTCAAGCTTATTAACTGTGTTGCGCTAACACCAAATCCTAAATGTCTATGCACACCGTGGGAATTAAAACAGGATGTAAAAAAAAAAACTAGATATTTGATGTCATGTATTTTTTGTAGACCTACCAAAAGCCTATATTTTTTCATACATGGTATCCATTTTAATCAAACCGTTTGGTCAGCATGAGTTGATAAAACAGCCGCAACTGTCTCATTTTTCTCCAACTTGTTTTACAAATATTATTGTGATAACTTAATGAAAACTAATTTATTGGAACAAATCCTAGTCTTAAAAATTTAGAAATAATGTAGCTAAGTGAATAAGTGAAAAAAAATCCAGAATCTGTTCAGTAGTTTAGAAGATTACCTCCTACATCTAAAACTCTTTACAGGGTAGCTTTTGTCCACAAGTCACCTGATGTTAAGTGACGATGTGATCGAAGATGGCACCACGCTACACCTGGACTGGGACACACATTCACATATTATATATACACATTTTTAATGCGATGTGTAGTAATTTGCGATCGATGATAAAAATTAACAGATAAGATCTGGATAAACCTTGAGTGTGTAATAAGCTGCATGCTACCCATGTCTCGCGGTCCCACTGAGCGAGCCGCCCCGTGTCCCGCCCGCCCTGTGTAGGCCCTCATCGCCTCATCGTGTCACTTACGGTGTTCCTATAGCTTTATTAGACAGGAAACGGTTGTCTCTCGCGAAATTGTCAAATAGACAGACTCCGGTGTAAAACGGCTGTCTTTTGAATAGTTTATACGTTTCCAGTGAAGAGAATTTCGCATTTTAGCTGGGGTTGAGAAATTGAATAGCAGTTGTGTGATGAATTTTTAAAAAGAGCTTTGAAGCGGACAGACAGCGACAGAGAGGCATTAAAACTAGTCTTATAACCATTGATGTACAAGGAATGGACGTCGGATCTTCCGTTTAAAAGCGCCCAAAACAAACGAGGTCTATAACGTGAAAAGAGGGCCTGTCTCCGTTTGACACGGTGTGTTGAAGCTGCACAAGGTGATAAGTTGTTGCAGGTAAAATTATGTTATTGAATATGACATCAATTAAAATGTTTTAATTTTTTTATAACCTTAAACATGAAACCTCGTTTAAAGGTTAACTGAATATTCACTCAGCCACCTTTTTGTCGACTAAAATGCACCCAGTTACACTTGTAATGCTCATTACGAATTCTTTCAAATGTTGTCTATTTTTTAACCCACACTTAATAATGAAAAAATCCAACATTCGCCCTCACATTCCCATATATAGCACCGAGTATGTACATAGTAAAATCTCCACCCATTCCTCTTGCAATCTCTACGCGTGGGTGGCATGCTCGCCATTAGCCAAACAACTTGCTTCTAATAAACTTAACAAGTGTTTAAACTCACTGCTTCAACCTCCTACGTGAGAGACCTAAACTCCTTTTAAGACGGGGTTACGCGCTACCCCTTGATTATCTCACGTTCCCTCGTACTCACTCCACTCGGCGTGAATAGCCTGATTAGTTCATGAGTAGAGGAGATATATTTTGTGAAACAAATACGTGATTTAATCTCACTGATTGTGTTTCCTCGATTCTGTTAGGTTAAGAACAGTCTTAGTTCGTTCAATGGAATCGGACGTGTTTTTAGAAATGTTTATAGAGAACATTAATATAAAAATCGCGTCAGCAAACATACTGACAAACACACACTTGAAATGAATGAATGTGAATGTTTGAAGCGATGATGGCCCAGTAGTAGTGATGTTGACTTGTGACCTGTAGGTCGTGGATTCAAATCTAGGTAGGGTACTTTCTAGAACTCACCTGGTTAGATACCAGCCTCAAGTTAAGAGTCTGTCGCCAAGCACCTATTGCTGTGTTCAAGCAGTCTCACTTGAGAGCCAGTTCCCAGTCCAGGTGCAACGTCAATTTGTGGTCAAACGCTTCCTTGTCAGTACCATCTATGTTACTTATTTACATAAACTTCATTAAAAAATTCTTATTATTTCAACAAAGTTAATTATTTCCACAAAAGAATCTTTAAAATTTTACTCCTAGCAGAAAATATTCCCGTCACAAATAACCGTTAAATATTCCAGACTAATCACATTATTAGAACCTTTAAATACCTGCAGAAACTCAATTAGCATAGCGACACCGTCAAACCAAGATAACGCTACCTAGTTATAGACGTCTAGACTAATTAATTTATCTTGGTAGCCTAGGTACACTCGGTAGCGTGGGTATTGGAGCCATCTCGGATAGAGTCTAATATAGCTTGACGTTGACGCTCCCCCCCACCATCGTTCGTTCATTAGTTAGATTGGCAAGTGACTGATAAATTAATTCACTAATAAGGTTCTACGTTTTAAAAGAAACTAAAAAATAAGGTGTAAAGTAAAATTACTTTTTCTTTTCTAAGGTAGGTTTTTTATCAGCGTTTGAGTCCATGCTACATGATAAAGTTACCTCTATAGTCATCTTATAAATATATGCCATAGGTTCTGTAAGTAATGTTATGAGATAATGAGTATCTGTATTATATAAGCATTTTTTATTATATTTTATCTCAAAAGATAACGTCTCGCTTCTTTAAAGATGGCATCGCATTTCAGAGTCTGAATTCAGAACTAGCTCTCAATGGAGCTACCTGAATACCAACAGCAGTGCTTGGCGATTAATTCTTAACTTGAGAGTAGTAAGTAGCCAGGCGAGCACTAGAGAATTTACTACCACAAAGCTATAGTTTCACCACAATATTTCCTTCACCAAAAGCTCAAGCTCATTGCAGTATTCGAATGACCTACGAGTCGCAAACTGACATCACTAGAAAGGAGATACTCGTGTCATCGCTTCAAACACCTACCTGGCGGCGAAATTTAACATCCATTAACCCAGATGCCATAACGAGGTCTACATTTTGATGTTGTTAAGCTAAAATATAAACCGTTGTTTTAAAATAAAACATGCGGTATCTTCCGGTTATAACTCAGTGAAATTGGTCATAAAGCAGAGGTCGTGAAAATATGTATATGTATCTAACCATTATAACGCGTATTATTATATATTATGCATGCTGTGGCGGGAGATTTGTAGCTGTTGTTCTGCAATAACATTTGTCACTATCAACATAGAGTACAATTTATAATGTGTGAATTTTTGACGCATTTTGTGGGCATCTGAAAGGCTAGATCAGACGTGAGGTGATAGCGTATTAAGAGATAAAGCCATCAATTAATTATTTATATACCCAGCTAAGTTAAGAATAGAAATGGCTCTCAAGATATACAATTATTGCTTTTTTTACATCTTACAAATTGGCGTTTGACCACAAATCATCCTATGATAAGTGACTGGGAACTGGCTCTCAAATGAAACTGCTAGAATACACCGTAATGTTCTATGTAATAAGTTAAGCTTTTCAACGTTCATTTCTTGATTTCAAGAGAGCAAGTTATTGTATCAGAGCTTATATCGAGTCAGGAAACGAACTCGCTCATCTCAGGAATCTGCATATCAGATTGAGACGGCGCGAGGTGGGAATTTAATAAGGTGGCGCGGGATACCTCTCGGAGGAACGGGAGCTTGTTACCCAATCGTATTAAATGTTTGGAGTTGTGATAATGGTGGAAGATTTCAGTGATTTTATTTTGATTTAGAAAACAAGGTAGCTCAATATTTCTAGTCACCGTTATATATAGAGCAATCAACGTGCAAATAAATTGAGTATGTGCTTATTTTATGCACATCTTTTTCCACGTAAGTTAGGTGTTCTTTTCTCTCTCTGTGAGAGAAGACCAGTCCCAGAGAGCAATGGGAACGTTATAGTCTGATGATAATGATGAAGTAAGGTGTTCAAAGTATTTTACCTAAAGATAGCTACAAAATTTCATCAGAATTGTAACAATTTTTAATAAATTGGTATTTATTGAGCTATAAACATAAAATGATAGCGACTGGGAACTACCCGCCCAATCACTTTTCTCTGAGTTGTCGTGACGAGCGGGTGTGTCAAGGCGTGCATCCGAATTTAATCGTTCAATTTTACCACTCTGTTAAGGAAAAAATTACTACAAAATCATATTATTTTCATCTTTCTATTGAAACAATGTTAAATAAATACACCATAACTTCAGAGACAATGCTGCAATAAGAAATTAAAAGGTTAAAACCAAAGCAAAGCATGAAATCAAATACCTCTTTGTAACGTGAACGTATGAGCGCCCCGAGCGGTTTCCTTCGGGCACACAATAAAAGAAAATTAAAATCCCCGTGACTCCACATAGGCATATTGTAGAGTTCGCCACAATGTTACAAAATATCCTATTATTCAAGGCGACGAAAATTCGAACAAATTTTAGATCCCTCGTAAACCTGGAGACTGGTCCTTTCACGGTACACCCACTACAGCCAGTTTAACGGAACCTTCCACGTTTTCTGTTCCCGAGTTAAGATGCGAGGGAGAGCGCAAACTTGTTTCATTGCAACAGGTCTTGTGAAAATGGTCGTGTTGCTATTATTTCAATAGCACAATGTAGGGTGATGTTTGTATTTCGTTGGATTTCTTTTAATATCTTAACAGTGCGATTCTCTGCAACGCTTTGAACGACTTCTAAATGAATATGTGAGCAGGTTTTGCGTTTTGATTTATTTATTATACTGAACCTTGTCTGTAATATGAAAGAGGCTGTGAGGTTCATTTAGAAATCCAGTGTCTTGTTTCTTTTACCAAACAGTTTTAAAATGGTGTTTGTTGGTAAGCGCACTTGAAAACGCCAAGACAGACTTCGCTATTTTTTAATGTTGCTTACAGTCCGATTAAGGCTTTTAGGCATAAACAGATTGGAAAAGTTATCAGAAATGTTGGCTTATTTAGGAATAACTGAAAGTGTTTTCTTCTAGGGATTTTCGTATTTTTTTTTTTTTTTAATATTTACAGGGTAGCGTTTGACCACAAGTCACTTGATGTTAAGTGACGATGCGGTCGAAGATGGCGCCACGCTACACCTGGACTGGGAACTGGCTCTCAAGTGAGGCTGCCGGAACACACCGATAGGTGCTTGGCGACAGATTCTTAACAAGAGGGTGGTAGCTAGCCAGGCGAGTACTAGAAAATACCCTACCACCAAGCTATGGTTTCATCACGATGTTTTCCTTCACCGAAAGCTCAAACTCATTGTAGGATTCGAACCCGCGTCCTACGGATCGCAAGCCGACGTCACTACCACTGAGCCATCATCGCTTTCGTATTTGCGGAGCCGGGGCGGGTTGTTAGCTATATAATAAATAACAAGGTAAAGATCTCTATTTAGTACTAATTAATATTAAATTGTCAAATATAATCCTGCTCCCAAATAGTTAGGTATTTGATACCTTTCAGGTTGAAAAGCAGCGACAAAAAGTAAGTTTGTTTCACAAATTTCCCGAGATCAGATCGTGCACAAAGGATCGGGTCCACTAACAAGCGAGCGATGCAAACGTACATTTCTAAGTTTTATCGGTTTTGTTCTGTAATTCATTTATAGCGCACATGCGACCCGCTCCGAACATTTCTCCGATATGATATATTTTAGGTAAACTCCGATATTTTTTCTTTTTACGTATGTGTGAGTTATAGCTTTACTCAATGAAGTATTTGCGAAGCGAATTAGATGATTTTTTCACAATTACGCAAAATGGCGTGACATGTTTTCAGGATTATTTTATTACAATCACAATGCTCATACAATAACATCCTAAACGACTACACATTACAATGAGCTTGAACGGTGAAGGAATAAAACCATAAAACCAAACCTTGGTTGTAGAGCATTTTGTAGTGCTCGCCTGGCTAGCTACCACGCTCAAGTTAAAAATCTGTCACCAAGACTTATCGGTGTGTTCCAGCAATCTTACTGGAGAGCCAGTTCGTGCGAAAGAAGAAGTGTAGCGTGGCGCCACATTCTACCACATCTTCAAATTAATAAAATGCTAGGACTCTCAAAATTTTGTCTCGTCGGTCTATCCCTACTACATAATAAAAATAAAAAAGTAACTCTATATGTCTGTTTGTCTGTCCATCTGTCTCACTTTCACGCCTAAACTAATGAAATTTGGTACAGAGTTAGTCTCTGAGAATTGACATAGGCTACTTTTAATCGCAATAAACCGTAGCCCACGCGGGCGAAACCGCGGGGAACAGCTAGTTTATTATATGTTTTGAATATGGTCAAAGTTCTACTTCAAACACAACAAGCAATTTCGGACAAATTGTTTGACAAAACAAAGTTAAAGTTATGCGCTCACGTTTTGATAACAATTGAACTGGATTTATTATTCAACAATCAGTGTTGCCAGGAGTGTTTATCGAAACCAGTCACCGTAAAATTAACTGACACTGAAATGAAAACATGTAGATTTAAATTACAATGAGCAGCTGTGTATTTCATTTAAGTCCCCTGTAATTGATCAAAAGCTTTTGCCTGCTCTTATTTTCAGAGCAACGAACACTAAATATTATAATTCCTTTTTTATTAAAGTAGCTTTAAAATGTATTAAGAACACTTTTCAATGACATGGATTATACATATATTTTTATACCAATTTTAAAGTCACCATATGTTGTATCCTTATAAATATTATTTTCCTACTCCCATGTTATAAATAAATATGTTGACATTGACTTTGACCACAAGTCACCTGATGCTAAGTGACAATATAGTCAGTGCCTAGCCTGGATTATAAACTGACTTCCAAGTAAGGATATCATTTATATAACCAGTGGATATAATTTAAATATATTTAACACTTCAAATTTAAGGTACGAGCCAAATTCGAACACAAAATATAGGATTTGAATTTCAGCAGCTTCGGTATTTGATAGGGAGGGTGTCTTATTCCTAGAAACTTGACGCTTGGAATATAGGTAAATTGTGCGCTGTAAATGTGCACTGAGGAAGGATTTCTTGTAAATCCTTAGCCTTGGAGGGTCAAATGGGGTATTGAAAATTGTATTAAAAAATATCAACCTACGCGCGCAGAGTAGGTGCTTGTAAATCGGGTTGGCCACCAATATTACATACCCAATATAACAAACTAACAGACAATTTAATTAAAGCCTGTACAAGACTGGTAAACTTCACTCCCGCGTAACACCGTGTTTACATAAAAGAGTTTGAACAGACGCGTTACGCGATCCAGTAATTGTTTCCGAACCGCGGGCTCCGGCCGAAGCCGGCCCAGTTAAAGTTAGATTGAAAATTTTCAACTCGATCGCAAGTTGGTCGAGACCGTGACGTCACGGCTATATGTCTTACACGGGAAAGTTTGTATGTAATCAGCGAGGAACTAGCTGGTGAAGTGTAAAACGAAACAAGTAGAGCGCAAGTTGCAGTTACTCAAGATTCGCTCTCGGTAAACTTAGACGTCGAGGCGGTACTTTAGAGGAGATGAAGAGGGTAAGGTTAACCGCCTCTTATGAAAGTATTAGCTGTGTATTCATTGATTTAGTTTTTAATAAA
Source organism: Opisthograptis luteolata (assembly GCA_931315375.2). Classification (NCBI taxonomy): domain Eukaryota; kingdom Metazoa; phylum Arthropoda; class Insecta; order Lepidoptera; family Geometridae; genus Opisthograptis; species Opisthograptis luteolata. Next base: position 13,316,990 of record OV928043.1, read on the forward strand.
GAACTAGTTCTTCACATCACACTAATAATTATGCGAAAGTTTGTGAGTATGTGGGTTCCATCTTCTCGCCGAAACGGCTCCACGTACAGTCGTACATGAGTGAAATTTGGAATGGAGATAGCTTCAGCAAAAACTACTTTTTATCCAGAAAAAGACTAGGGAATAACTGAAAAACTGCAGCAGTGATCACAAGAGTACTAAAAGTTATTGCGGGTAGGATTGATGATATTATAACGGGCTGACGTATTTATCTATATTTTGACGACCGATGTGGCGCAATGGGCGGATAGCCGACTGTGAAGCGTGAGGTCGCGGGTTCGATTCCCGCTACAGGACAAATATTTGTGCATTGAAAAAAAAAAAGCGCAAGTAAGTATTTGTTCTGTGTCTGGGTGTTGTGGATCCCCGATCCTCGTAGTTTCTGATACCCTAGATACAGGGAAACCTAGTTAGGGGTCAGAGCCTATGTATGTGATTGTGCGGGCATTATTATAACAAAAAAATACGCAAAAACTTTTAGTGATTTCGTGATCATGGTGCTTGCAACAGTGCTGAAATATCAAGAACTCAAACATAAACAAATGCGTGATAAATATCTCGTTTCAAAATCTGATCCTTTTATTCACTTTTTTAAATAAAAATTGAAGAACGAACATGTTTTATCACCCTATGTCTTGATCACTGTTCGTAGAGCTCTCCAACGTAACCAATTTCAAATAACGGAAAGTTGTCAGCATAACGGTAGTCGTGTCGTGTAGAGCGAACCACGGAGAGGCGTGTCCGCGGTCGGGTACTAGTCTCAAATCTCTAACTTTCATTCAAACACTTCTCTGCCGCGGTTTAAGACAGAGTCCATGATGGTAGCGTTTGAGATGTTTACTACCTAACATCTGTAGTTTATACACGCTTTTTTTCAATCATCAGCATGTATCATGTAACTGCTGGACATAGGTATCTCCCAAGGTACGTCATTGAGCCCCGGTCTTTGGCTTTTCACACTGTTTCAATGCCATTAAGAACATTCTGCCGCCCTGTGCTGCTCAAGAAATACATTTACAAGTCTTCTATGTCCCGTATTCATGTAATGTAACTGGCATTACAGAGGTATCCATTTAAATAGTCTTGCAAAAAAGGTTGTCCTATCTCGTTGGAACTCGCAATTTTTATCCTTTTTACAGGTTATAGTTACAAGTAGTTTAGCAGATAGATTGAAAATGCTCCACTAGAACTAGAACTCTGCTCTAAAATAAAAGACGTCACACCACATGTCTTGTTATAAGGTTTTAAGCAACTAAAAACAACTAAATATATAACTTAAATTCGTCCAGCCACACTGTAAGAAAGTGGCTTTCAAATTAGCCGAAATACAAAGGTGTTTGTCAATAGGCTTTTTAATTGAGTGTCAGGCGAGCCCGTCGTAAGCTGACGTTACTACCACTGAGTTTTTATCGCTTCAAAGTTACAGTAAGCATTGTACAAACCCGTATAAGATCGCTGTTCTTCCAAACCAAGCCGCTATCTAAGCCGAACGATCTCTTGCCCCTGCGTCATCTAAGTTACTGAGACAATCTAACTTGCCGTCGCTGACTGCATCACATGCCGCCACTTGCACGAGGATTCGGCTAATTGACAGAGTGCACCGACCACTTTGGCAGTGAACACACTGTGTCTTGTCTTGTACAGTTTATGGCATTTTCGAAAACGACTAAAGATATTTTGTGAAAATTCAGAGTTTTTGCAGAACACGGGTAGCTCAGTCACCGGCTATCTAAAGATGGCACGAAAAAAACCTTTTTACCAACACTTTTGGGTAAATTTGATACATATGTTTATCTTATTTTAATTCTTCACAGATATTTTTTTTTACTTATTATAGGGTTGGTTTATTTGGCCAGCAGTGGGACAATATAGGTTAAAAAAATACAGTTTAGCGTTTGACAACAAGAAACCTGATATTACGTTGAATCAAAAGACAATGTTTCCAGTAAAATTACAAGCCTAAAAAAGATTTAACATCTAATAATCTCAAGGATGAAAAGCTCAGTGCATTAAACTGCTAAAGTGAAACCTACAACATTGAACTGTAATGGGCAACCGTGACGCTTACCATCACGCGAGCGACTTGCTCATCTCATCTCTCAGACTCATAAAAAAGAATCAAACGAATCTACAGTAAGGGCTCAATAAAAAGACAATTGGAGAAAATAGCGACTCCGGCAATTAACATCTACTGCTTTTATCACGAGTTTAAAACAAAGATCTCGCGCTGAAGTACTTCTTAGCAACAACTGAACAATGTACAGTTTCGTAAGTTCTTTGGACATGTACAGCGGAACACAAGCAGAAGTCTACGTTGTATTGTTGAAGTTTGTCAACAGTGTGAACTTGGTACATTTGAGTGCAGTACGAAACGTAGTTTATTGTCATATATTGTTTAAACTTATTTAAAGCTTGCTTGCAGTCCTTCAAGATGGGTGTGAAAAGAGTTCGGCAACGAATCGGCAACTGCAAATGTGTTGCAAATGTCCATAGGCGACGGTGACCGCTTTCCATCAGGCGGGCCGTCTGCTTGTTTGCCCCTGTGTTACATAAAAAAGCTATACAATTACGTAGCAAGTTTTTTATACGTATTTACCGTTTCACAACGCACAACCTGATATTCAATTCCATATATTTATTGGTTTTAATCAAAGCTTTGCGCCATCAATTATTCAGTTTCGTGTGTTGTAAATTTTTGTGAATAATTTATTATACGCGGACAACAACATTATAAATAGCAATTAATTATCCAATATGCATGTTAGAGCTAACATTTCAATATAAGCTTAACATTATTAAAAATTATTATAAGTACGTGTAAAATTAATGTTAGATTCTCCCGCATATTAATCTAATAGCGATGAAACTTTGTTGAGTTGTTATGCGCAATCTCGCGAAGGTTACTGCCAGAAAAGATGGTAAAAAAAACAACAAAGTGCGAATTGAACCGAGGGTTCCGCACAAACTAGTTTTTTTTTTGGTTTTTAAACTACATAAAAATTATTTACAATTTTAAATTTTTCTTTCACGTGTGCTTCATGCCAAATTTCATAAATCTAGGTCAACGGGAAGTATCCAATAGGTTTTGATTCCCTTAAATCGCAAAACATGCGACATGAATGTTTATAAATCCTTTGATTGTGTTGACTTAAAAGTTTGTTTGTTTACAGTTGAAAGAAACTGTAAAGGCGAGTATTTGATTAAAATTTCAATATAGTAATTAATTTCAATTCGATATATCAACGCGTTTTTGTGAAAAAGGGTCTTGACAAACAGATGGACAACAAAGTGATCCAATACATAACGATTCCGTTTTTTCTCTTAAGGAACTCTAAAAACATAAGAAGAAAAAGGCATCGCATGCCGGCTCCAGCTAGCATATAATAAATAACAGTAGCTAAATTCCGCCAGGAAATATAAATAGAGCAAACAATATTAACAGCCGTAGAGCTCGAGTTTTATTATCGACAGTCCATGTTTATCATCTCGTCGCCTCGTATCGCACCGCATCAATATTTGATTAGTTCGCGAGCACGTGTATTGAAACCGTGAATACTGTAATGCTGCTTCGTATGTATTGCGCGTTATGTACGCTGAGCTACGCGGTACATAAACATGTGCTATTTCTTGAACTAATCAGGCCTGTTATGAAGAACTCACGTGAACTGACTTACGAAGAACTTATGAGCATGCTATCACGCATGTTGCAAAATGATAAAATCTTGCTCAATGTTTAACCGCAATATATTATTATGTTTATCTGTATTTGTGGCATGAACCGATGAACGTATCTCAATAAAATTTGCAGATACTTATAACTTTATCTTAAGTTTGATATGTAGTTTTAATTGTTCGTTTTATTTTATAGTTAAGTTAACCTTCATCCCTTTTTCATAGATATTCTATTTTAATTTCAGATTACTTTTATCGCGATAAACTCATAACGATAAAAGAAATCATTTCGTCTATATTTATTAACACAATAAAATGGATCAACGATTTAGAAGCTAATTTAAATTTCCCTATGTTAAAGCTCGTTTTAGTGTGTGAATACCAGTAAAACCCTTTGAGTGGATATCGTTCACTGTTTTACACTGTGCGTTGAATATTGTAATGTAACAAGGTTGCCGAACTGAAGATTTAGTGCTGAAGCCGCGCACTTTGCAGCTTTTATTGGTAACATACAAAGTTGCAAATACGATACTAAAAACTTGGAAAATAATTGCAGAAGGTTTTAATATTTTTACAATCCAATTCCATCGAGTTAAAAATATCTTTTGCACGCTCGCAACATCTTTACTACATAATAAACAAATATTATACATACATCTTTTAAAATTAATTGTAGTTACAAGCAATTCTTTTGTTGTATTATTCACCCAGTAGATATTTAGTAAAATACGACAAAAACGATGTTTCAGACTCGCGCAGATACGAGTAGTACTGACAATGATACTCACTGATATCACTTGATATCGCTGCTGGGGATCCAACCGGAATACACTGAAATAACGCCTCGAACTACGGCCGTTTTTTTTAATCGGAGTTCGTTGATCCTTGTGTGTTATTACTCAGAGATTAACTCATATCATTAATTTTATCACAACTATTCAGTACGAGTTTAAGCGCTGTAGCTGAATCGGTTATTTATACGCTGCATTTTTGAAATGAACAGAGTTGTCTTTTAATAATAAAAAAAAACGTATTGATTTGCCTACCTTATTATACAGTGTAGGGAAAGGTAAGTTTGCCAATAAATAATATTTAATGCAAGTCGTAAAAAAATTACCAATCATAAGAACCAGATTTTTTTAATCTAGCATAGTTTCATTTCATTTGGGCATTTTCTAGTGCTCTCCTGGCTATCTACCACCCTCAAGTTAACAATCGGTCGCCAAACATTTTTATCGATGTGTTCTGGCGATCTCACTTGAGAGCCAGTCCCCAATCCATGTGTCACTTAACATCAGGTGACTTGTAGTCAAACGCTAGGTACGGTCAACGACAAAAGTCACTGAACAATACTAAATTTTCAGATTTTCTTTGTGATCTTAAACACCAACCATCGACCGAAACATCACTTAACATCACGTGTATTGTGTTGTGGTCAAACGCTACCTTGTACGTTGTTAGAAAAAAACAAACATTACTGATGTAATACGGTTTTGGAAAATTAAGTATGTTCAGCTACTTATGTCGCTGACTGTACTCTATAAGAAGTAATAAACAAAAAAAAGTTTGTTTATCACTGCTCTGTCATTGGAAGTGGAAGGTATTTTTTTTTTACTGTATTGAAATTTAAATGTAATTTGGAAAAACAATGCATATCAAATTATCTCGGCAACAGTTGCATACAACAAGTAGTGTATTATATCAAGGAGTACATGCCATATATCATGTTGCAAATCTGCACCGCCACTATCGTCCCTCGGCAGACACAATGAACTGGCGCCGCCGCTGAGGGCGTGAGTCTTCATTTTTGAGCATCGCACGTTCGCTACGAATGGGCGGCGCGCCGTTATTTGTGCTTGCATTTGCAGTGAATAGTAAAGGAATCGTCATTTACTTAGTAGATACTTTTCTACTTTGAAATTTGAGATGAAATGTTTTCAACTTGCTGTTTAGGTGGCTTGTATGTGTGATCTGCGTAATGTATCTAATTTTATTATATTTTCATAAAACCACTCAGAATACGAACTTCGATAGTAGGTAACCCATGTTTAGCTATGTCTCGTTTTTACAGCCATATTCATTAATATCGAACTCCTTCTAATTCATGATAGCTACTACTTATGCCAATTCTTAGTTTATGTAAGTTTATTATAGTAGTTTGTTCAAAAGATCACGAGTTTTAATGAGATCACGAGTGGCCATCATTACTGTAGGTACATTATTCATATTTTAGAAAACTTCACGAGTCGAGACCAACTTCGTTGTTTACATCAAATTCGTGCGTCACGAGCTGCGACCGGACCCGCGTGACGTCCGCTTAAGCGCTGCGGGCAGCTGTGGCAGCCCACATCTAATTCAACAACAAGTGTTGTAAATAAGCCTCTTTAGTCGACTATTGGCCCAGTCCCATTGTAACGTGGTGCTTTTTTGACCATATATCATCACTTAGCATCAGGTGATTTGTAGTCAGAATGACGCTGAATTTTGGCCGATTCGCAACAATAATTTTTATTACTACACAATGCACTGACGAGTGGTCAACCGATATCCTATACCTACCTACCATAACTTTAGATCACAAATTGCAATGGGGTCCACATATTGTCAGTCTATCGAGCAGACTTAGCTCTGCAGCATATGCTGTAAAGAAGATCCGTCACCTTACTGACGTTGATACAGCCAGACTAGTCTATTTCAGCTATTTTCACAGCATTATGTCCTATGGAATATTGCTGTGGGGAAACGCTGCTGATATTAACACCATATTTGTATTGCAGAAGAGAGCTGTTCGTGCGATTTATAACATGGGCCCCAGAGAATCTTTAAGAATTAAGTTTAAAGAAACCAAAATAATGACAGTTATTTGTCAATATATTTATGAAAATGTAATGTACATACGGAAAAATTTAAATAGCTTCAAAAAGAGAAGTGATTATCACAATTTTAATACTAGAAACAAAGATAAAATTGCTGTACCCACCACTAGGCTCCATAAAGTTAGCAACTCGTTCAAAGGTCAATGTGTACGCTTTTTCAACAAAATCCCAAGTGAAATTCAAGACTTGTCTATAACAAAATTTCAAATTCGTATAAAGAGAAATCTCATTAGTAAAGCTTATTATAAAATATCGGACTATCTAGATGACAAACAAGCTTGGGATTGTAGTTAATCTATCTATCTTTCTTTCTATCTATCTATTCTCCCTATTTCCCCTATTCTAACCATTTTCGGTAAACAGCCAAAACAGTCATGCTCACGAAAGTGACTTTGCTTGCAGCGGCGTCATGTGTCGGGTCGCCCTCTTCCCTCTCATATGGTCGAGGAGAGCGATGGCTGGCACATGCGTCAACTCGTGAACGGGTGCTGCTTGTGGGGTCTGGTCTGCTTTGGTTGTGATCCCGCAACTCGTTAATATTCATGTTCCCATATCCCAATGTGTACAACCAAACAAGAGAAATCTTCTTATTAGTAAAGCTAAATAAAAAATATCGGACTATTAGATGACAAAAAAAAAAGCTTGGGATTTTAGTGAACTTGCTCCAATTCAATCAATTAGTAATAAGAATAAAATTGTCAATGTGATCGCGCCAAAAAAATTACCTGCCGGGCGTTTCTTGCCTGTTCTTTTGCCGGCGTAAGGAGGTTGGAACAGGCGTAGCTAGTTTTAAGTTGACGTTTTAAAGTGATCACAATGTATCCTATTGAATAAACATATTTTTGATTTTTGATTTTGATTAAGTAGTAAAAAAAACCTGTTACAGGTGTTTTTTATAAAATTTGTTGCAAATAAATGATTGTTATTCTTAAACTAGCTGATGCTCGCGGCTGCGCCCGCCTGGATTTCAGTTATTGCAATTAAATGTAATCATGAAATAAATACAGTTTTTAACTATCCCACGGGAACACTTTAATTTACCGGGATCAAAAGTATCTTATATGTTGACCAGGGATATAAACTACCACCATATAAAATTTCATTTAAATCGGTCCAGTCGTTTCGAAGATTAGCCCGTACAACAAAAAAAGAGAAACAAAAAGTTAAAAGAAAATTAAATTTCTTAATTTTATTTCACTTCTTACATTCCCCCCCCTGACTCCCTTTTAAGCATTTTTTTCATTGTACAGAAATTCAACCTCTACAGTTTTATAATATGTACAGATGATATGAAAGAAAATATATCCTGTTTTTGTATCAATTACCACGCGAGCGTAGAAACTAATAGAAAACGAATTTATTTCCTTTCTAGAATTAATCTTGCGGCACTGTACTGTAGCACTTCGACTAGGTCCATCATTTGGCTGTCACTGATTAATAGTCCCCCGAAGGTGTTGCCAGTAATGGGTTTCCGACTCATTTGCCGTGATTAAGACAATGGCTCGCCGCTTGAATGAGCCTAATGAGGATGTGGCTGATTTTGTGGAGATTTAGGGGTTTTTTTTATTTAAGATTTAGTGTACTTTTACCATCGAAAAAGAAGGTTTACAAGTCCGGCACACATCTTTTACATATAAAAAATCAATTAATTGCTGTTCATGAGGTTCGCTAAAACTCAGAAACGGCTCGGCCGATTTGAAGGAAAACTGTTTTTTTGAGCGCGTAATTAGTATAAAATAAGATAGAAAAAACAAAGCTGTCACGAAGAACCTATGCAGGTATGTTCCTGACATGAGATTAGAGAATCAGACGAGGCGCCAACTTCGATTATAAATTATTACTCAACATCGCGTGACTTGTGGTCAAATGTTACTTAAGTGTTTTAAAAATATATGACTTCCTGTAAAAGGTTATGCTTAAAATTTGTTTCTACACTGAACTTAACAGTCCCTATATAAATTTAGTAAACGATTATCTCTGCCGACGTCCATACATTTTCTTGTTGCCAGGGAAACAATCGGGACAGAAGTCAAGCTCAGCGCAAGTTATCGCCACCGCGGTACAGTCAGCAGCAATAAATAGTCACGGATCCCAGCGGGGGCGGCGCCCTGCTGGCACGAGGCCAACGTGCCGCGGACGACGGGCCTTCATCTTAATGTAGCTGACGATACTAAACTCAGCTGTTTGTTTGAGACGTGATCATTGTTTCATTTGAGACTGTTTATTTATGAAACTTCCAACGAGTAGTCTGACGGGCTGCATTCAATTAAGCAGCACGTTAACACGTTTTAAGATCTCACTAGAGTACACCTCAATTTTATTAAATGGATGATCGATGAAGAGTTTGCAGCGGAGCTTGCCTATAGGTAAGTTAAGCAACGTGCTCCGCGGACACTGCTTGGATGGGAGACCGTTAGTGGTATTGACAACTGAGCGCTTCCGTGGTTTGGAGGGCACGCGGATGTTATCTTCATCATCATAATCATCATTCTTATGCTGTGATCCACAGTCTCACCTTGGTGGACTGCAGTTTATCACGATAAAAAGTATCCCATGTTTTCCCTCAGGATTTAACTATACCATTATCATGGTCTGTTCATTGGTTTGGGCATGAAAAAGTATAACAAACAGACAAAGGGACAGAAAGAGTTACTTTTACAATAATTTTAATATTAGATTACATGAGAGCCAATCCCCAGTCCAGGAGTAGCGTGACGCCACCTTCGACCACATTGTCCTTTAGCAGATGACTTTTCTTATGATCAAACGCTACCCTCTAGGATGTAGGTATGTAGTAAAAACAAATATAAAAATTATTTTATTCATAACATGCATTAAACAAACCCGACACAGATCATGTTTGTGGCAACTTATGAAACTCGTATGCCAGGCAGATACGCCGCCACATTCACGGGGACCGATGAAGTTTCCGTATTGCAATTTCTCGCTTCAGTCGGAGCTCAAAGATTTAAGTTAGACTTGAGCATTACCGTGAACGTGTTAAGAAATCACGAGTTAAATTGCCTTAAAATTAGTGAACATAAAATAAGTAAATAGTTAAGTGCATTTTAAATAACGATTAGAAATAAATTGATGAAGAAATCATCATCAGATTATATTTCAGAAAAAATGATTCCCTCACGTTTCCTGCCTGTTCTTTTGCCGGCGTAAGGAAGTTGGAACAGACGTAGCTAGTTTTAAGTTTAACGTTTTAAAGTGATCACAATGTATTCTATTAAATAAAAAACATTTGAATTTGAAGGAGGAGTTACCAGATATACAGACAGACGGACAGGCTCGGAAAGCGATTGTTTTGTACAATGGCTATGTAGAAATGATATGCAATATGAATATCATCAATCCTATGCGTAGAATACCATGGCGCTTGCAACAGTGCCAAAATATCATGAATTTAAACTAAAACAAATTAATAATAGGTGATTATGTGTGCTTGTTATTATTGTTCTTATCCTTGTATTGGGCGATATTGTTTATGTCAGAAATAAATATATTTCATTTCATTATATACATGAAAAATTTCTCGTTACAAAACCAAATTAAGGAATAATTAAGTTGAGGACCATTAAGTCCAAAAAATAATAGACATTAGCATATTCCTTGTGCCCTCAGCCCACTGCACCACCACCCCCGCGGCAAATGAAAGGCACCGCAAATGTACGTCCGGCGCCGGAGCGGTAATGACGTCACACTACCTACACTAAACGGCGCTAATGCTGTACTTAGCGGCCGCTTAGTTGCCTTTAATGTTACTAATGTTCACTAAAGGTACAAGGTGTTTATCCTGATAACTCTATTGTTGTTGCGTAATTATTGTTGAGTTAACGGGGTAGTGGGTAACTTAAATATGTGTACAGCTCGTCAACTTTATGTTTGGTTCACATGCAGCGTGCGAGTGCCTCAAATTTTCACATGTCATGATGTATTTATTTACTAACTCCGTCTGTTTACAACGGCAAAATAACAGGCAAGAAACGCCAAGCTGGTTATTTTATGAGCGCGATCACAATTACTATTTTGTAAGTTTCAATGTCACAATAAATATTTACTCCAATACAGTCAGCAAATTATAAGAAAAAAATGTAAATTGAAAATTGTATGTACCACATTTTATTTCAAAGATAGTTTTGCTAAAACGTGTAATGACGCACATAAATTAATGATGCCTTTTCCTAATTATTAATAACAATAAAAAAGTTTAGGATCCCACCAGCTTTCTCAGCAAATATAAAACTGTCGAGAACTCTACATAATTAAAACGATAAACGAAAAATACCGTAAAGCGCGCCGAGAATGATGTGGCGCCCGGCTCGTAACTCGCTACCCGACGCGGTTTAGCAATGAACCATTTTAATTTCCCGAGCAATTCCCAGAGTTCCGCCGTAAACTGGGTAATAAGACACAATACTAAATTTGATGCCTCATTTATGATAATAAACTGAAAATTAGGCAATGCTGCCATAATATAAAATTTTATAGAGCTTATTATGTTTTGGGCGATAAAACTGCTTAATTTATATTTAATGAGTCGCCTAAAAGCATTCAAGATATTCACCATAACAAAGATGACGTATTTTTAGTAATAAAATTTAAACCAAAACTCTCAACAGAAGTCAATTCTGTCCGTCATACAATAGGAAATAAATGTCAAATTATGCTATCGCAATACAGGGAACATGCGTGGTTTCCTAAGACAACTACCGGGACCGCAGGCCGCAGAAAACGTTGATCGGTTAAAAACGCCTACACAAGCTTCGATACAAGCGCTTTGGCATCTATACATTATATACTAGCGCTGAACTATATCTCAGGCAAAATCCATCGTATTTCAGAAACAAAGCACTAAAATCAGTTACATTACATAATGACATCTGTATAAGTTAGAGAGAAACTCAATGCCGACAAGGTAAACTCCAACTCACTCCGCTAAGCAGTTCCAAACCAAACTCCACGTGCGTCAAAATCCGTACGATTTCAGGACGGTTTTAGACTAGCGTCTGTGCTTGCGTTTTTTCTGCGCGTATATTAGGTACCGTCGTTTTAACATACGCGCTTACACGCAAAACTCGCAGTTTATTTTGGCGTGTTCGCTCGAACCGTTAGTGGTGAGTCAGTATCAACATGGATTAGATAGATAGACTAGATTAACTCTTTAATGGCACATCACAGTATCAGAGAGACATTTTAAACGAGAACAACAATAAATCTTAATGGTGTCACAAAGGGCGGTTTCATCGCTCAGAGCGATTTTTATAAGTAAATCTAAAAGCAGAGGAATAGTATGAAACTAAATGGACGGTGGCAAACGTAGTAAGTTACTAGTAAGTATTAAATAAATTATTATAGATATAAATTCTCGCAAATCCTTCGCGCCCACATGCGCTTCCAAAAACGAGCGTATATGCGCGTATAAATCGCTAGTTTGAAAACACCCTCATACTGGAGGAGCGCGCCGGCTGAAGCGCACAGATAGCGGCTTCGATTGTCTAGTGGGACGACAAAGGACGCCTTGCAGGCTGCAGTTTGAAGTATGAGATGAGAGGTTTTAGCATTCATCAGCTGTCTAATTAGTATGCCTTATTAACTAGTAGTTTTCATGTTATGGGAAAAGTTCGATTTATCAACAGGATTTTTTGTACAAATCCGTTTACGGTCGGTCTCAAACAAGCAATGAAGGATCCTTGGACTATATATGAATGGGATTGACAATAGTGTGTATAATCATTTTGTATGCCAAAGTTTCGATACAAAACGATTACAGTCCGAGGAAAGGCAATGTTACCATTGTTTTGAATCTATGATGATGAGTGGTAGTGACGTCGGCTTACGATCCGTAGGTCAAATTTTGAATGAGATTTAGTTTTCAGTAAACGGAAACATCATAATGAAACTATAGCTTAGTGATAGGGCATTTTCAAGTGATAGCCTGGCTAGCTACCAGCATCGTGTTAAGAATTTGTCGCCAAGAACCTATCGGTGTGTTCCGGCAGCCCCGCTTTAGAGCCAGTTTCCAATACATGTGTGACGTGGCGCCACCTTCGTCACTTAACATGAGGTGACTTGTGATCAAACGCTACCCTTAAAGAAGGTAAAAAATACAACTTTATTGACTCGAAATCGGTTGCTCATTACCTTGCAACAAAATAACATTTAGCTTTACGTCAAACATCAAAATATCAATTACCTTATCTCCGATAAAAGACGGCAAAACAAGAGCCGTCAAAGTGAAGGTAGAAAGAAACCCCGCGGACCGGAAGCCACAAGACGTCGCTTGTTTTGCTCACTTCCGGCCAGCCACGGCAACTCGCTCACATTACCTTCGGCCACTGCGATATTGTTACCTTTTGTCATTGTTTCGAAAGTGCGGATTTTATTTATTGCAACATTTAATGGATGCTTCGTTGCTGGGGATTTTGTGGCAGACATTTTGATATGACTCGGAGTTTTCCTTTGAGACATTTTTACTCGGAATGGCTTTTAAGCGCTATCTCACCTTGTGGAAACAGCGAGAATATGGCAACACTGAGTACTGCGTTGAAACACGATACAATAGCATTTAGCAGCACTTATCTTTTATGTTTGTCGAAGCTAACTATTGTTTGAAGCTCACCTATAATAGCAGTAATAGTAAACAAAACTATATTTAAACCTGCGATGTCTAGATTGTAATGCCATATGTTTTACCAAATAGACTATTGTTACTAAATTCTAGACTCTAGAGACAAGCGAGGTGCTACGTAGGTAGTGGTGTGCGACTATGAATGATTTCACTAATCTAAATTAGTAACTAAATACAACCAACTTTACTGCTTGCCCGAGACGCCTACTATGCCAAACTCGAATTATATCATTGTCATGTTAACTTAACTGATGAGTAATTACTAATTGTAACATTAGTATAGTCATCATTCGAAGTTGAGCATTAGTTGTTATTAATATTTAATTTAAACACAACTTAGAGGTAGATCATTATCTAGTGTTCGCCTGGCTAGCTACCAACCTCATGTTAAGAATCTGTCGCCAAACACATGGCGGTGTATTCCGGCAGCCTCACTTGAGAGCCAGTTCCAAATCAAGGCGTCAAAGATGCAAAACAAAATATACAAGTAGCTGATTATTCGAATGGCTGTATTAGTTGCAGTCAGCGCATCTTTCGTGCTACGTCGCTACTTCGTTAATTAAGTTAAAACCTCCACAGTCGGCAGCCCTACCACCACTGCATGCATATCGCAGGAACACTAACAAATTGATTGCTCCTAGACATTCTGCTGCAAATTCTTATTACCTACGTCTTAAAAGCTGTTGCAATCTTCCCGAACAAAAGGCTTTGCAGTTTAAAAATCTAACGTGTGCAGTAAAACGCTAGTGTTCTCCCTCGAAGCCTGCCGCCCGCTCTATTCACTTTACATTTTAAACGCGCCCAGGGGTCCGTGCAGGCAACATTATTGGTATATTATACATGTTGGTAATGTTGTGCTATTTTCCCTCGGGATTGTTGAGTTTATTTTGTTGTTATTTTGTGACTACGGGCTATTGTGATGCTTAGATACAGTGAAACCTGGTTAAGTGAGATCTCACGGGACCTGCAAATTTGTCTCATTTATAGAGGTATTCCACTTACCCAGTGCCTCAGATATACAGGTATAAATAAATATCTGTCTCATTAACAGAGGGTTCCATTAATAGAGGTCAGAATACAGGTTATTTCAGTTATAGAGGTGTGATTATTAAATAAAATAACGTATTATGTAATTAAATGTTCAGGATATTCTGATAAACGTACACGTCCTAGTTTTCGTAGTCCTTCAGAAAAAATCTGAATGATTCTAGAAAGAGTAGATTTTGGCACATACATTCGAATTAGACTTCATCGCGTATTTTCCCACTTTCAGAAACGGATATTAACTTCAGTTTTTCACGTACTGATAACGATTTGAGCCTTTATTTCGGCATTTTCAAATAAACATGCTTATGATAAAGTAAAGCAAAACTAAAACTGCAGGTCATTAAGGCTCAAAATTAGTTAAGCACGGAATAAGTGGCTAGAAAAAGAATAAGTAAGCAAACATAACGATGTTATCTCAGTTATAGAGGTTAATGCATATAAAATTCACTTGCTGTCTCATTTATAGAGGTAACTATGACGATAAAATCGAAAGATTGAATCCCAGATATAGAGGTTTGCTTCGTCCCACTAACAGGGGTAATTCAGTGCCAAAGTGGTGGGACCTCAGCATGAGTACCAGTAATAGAGGTTTCTCACTTATCCAGGTCCCACTTAACCAAGTTTCACTGTATTAGCTCTAGATCTGTTTCTTTTTGACTAAATATAAATCTCCTTGTTTCAAACTGATAAGAATATGAAATAAAACTTGTTTATTTGTAACAATAATACTTATGTTAATTGTTAAAATAAATAAACACATTCATGCGGTAGGTAAATGGTACACAAAAATGTCACCATCGCAAATTGGCCTCAACTCAGCATAATGCTGGTTAATCAACCATAACGCTTCTTTGTGTTGGTTTTTAAAACACTTTTATTAGTTTCACTTGTAACTAACTAACAATGTAATCAAATCTTAGAAGTCAATTTTAACCTGCTTCTAATTGTTAGCAACAACTACAGCTCTATTTAATGTAAGTAGGTATAACTTGTCTATTACCTAATACTACGTCTAGCTCTAGCCATTCGACACAAACCTTCTATATCAAAATGTTGTCAGATCAATATCTGTTTCAAATACTATTTCTCACTTTCGAGAATCGTTCCATATGAAATATTGCGCGACGTCTTGTCGAACAGTATCTATCAAAGATATTTTCTGAATTTAGACTTCTACTATACTTGTAATGAGGCGAAGTTTGTAAGTTTGCACGTAGGAGGCAATCTTCAGAACTACATTTTTTTAATGATATCTCTATTGTTAGAGAGCTATTAATGTTACAAAATCTCTTTGCGTGTGAAATCGTGGGTAACTGCCAGTGTATATAAGCATGAGATCCCCTCACTTCACAGCCACGACGTCCAAATAGAATATTAAGTGCAGTCTTCCCCGGCGCGCTGAACTGTACGTCCTGTAGTGCTATTCTGCGTTGTAACTAATTTGCGTGAAAGCGGAGTGAGCGCTGAACTCGCGGCGAGATGTCAAATTCGTATTCTGAAAAAACCGTCAGCGCCACCAGCGCCACCCGAATGATGGCGCAAGGGCAAGGAACTACACACAAGTGATCACGCTCGGTTTGTCGAGCAAATCGGCGGCATTCTGACAACGCAATAGTCGCTTCACGCGGGTGTCATTTCGCTGACGATCTCGATTTGAAATGTCAAAATAAAAGTTGTTAGTATTTTACTGATGAGGCGTAAGTGAGTTGTTAAAACAGTCTACAAAACAATTTATTTTATTATATTCCGAGTGTATAATATTAATTATAGTTAACTTGTTTTATTTCCCTTGTATTTATTATAGTTTTTAACATGTTTATTGTCATAATATTTATTTTATACTAGTTGCGCTCCGCGGTTTCACCCGCGTCTTCTCGTTATCCCGCAGGAACATTTTTCCGGGATAAAAAGTGCCTATTTGTTAATCTATACTAATATTATAAAGCTGCAGAGTTTGTTTGTTTGTTTGTTTGTTTGTTTGTTTGAACGCGCTAATCTCCGGAACTACTGGTCCGATTTGAAAAATTCTTCCAGTGTTCGATAGCCCATTTATCGAGGAAGGCTATAGGCTATATTTTATTTCAAAAAAAATTAGGGATCCGTAAGAAAATTGCTATTTTGCAACCCAAGGTGTGAAATCGAAAATCTATTTTTGCGTGCGCTGCAAAAACTATTGACACTAGAACAAAACAATGTATTACGGGTTTGTAGGTCCCATTAAGATCTACAAAAAAGTCCGCAAGAGCATATGTCTAACTATTATAGTTATGCCACAATAAGTGTTTTTTTATTTTAAAAATTTAATTTTAATGCCGCCGCCAGAAGAAGGCTCTTTATTTGTATCTTGGTATTAATCCTTATCAAAATAAATTACTTCTCATTCAAAACTGCTTCAATCCCTTCATATAACTTTTTGAATTATTCAATTCGGACATTCCATTCGAAAGATATCACGAGTTTAAAAATGTAAGTAGTAGTAGAAAAATAAACCCGCTGCACCGCAGTGCCGCGGGAAACGCGGTGAGGACCGAAGGCGGGAGAATATTCTATGAAATAGGTAAACTGCGGTCGCAATTTACGAACCAGGAAGACCTTTAGCTGCGAGGTTCAAACACGCGGTCAAAAAAAATTTGAATTAAAATAGGATAATGGATACAGCAGGTAACGCGGTGAGGGGCACCGAAGTGCGGGAATAATTTTGGAGTATACGGAATATATACGCTTTCGCGCCTAAACTACTGAACCGATTTAAATGAAATTTGGTATAGAGATAATTTGAGCCCCGGGGAAGGACATAGGATACTTTTTATCGCGATAAACTGTAGCCCACGCGGGTGAAACCGCAGGGAACAGCTAGTCCAGGATATAAGCTATCGCCATTCCAAATTTCGTCAATATCGGTTTAGTAGTTACGGTGATACGTGGTAACAAACATTCACACACACACACACACAAACTTTCACATTTATAATATTAGTAGGATAATAGGATTTGACATTTACTGTTGTCTACATTAGGAAATAACTAAATAGATTACCTAATATTTATGGGATGAAGAAGCAAATAAAACCTCACTTTTTTTTATGCAATCTTCTATTGTTCTCTTATTTTACTGTTGATCCCCATATCAAATTATCAGAAATACCACTAAGAAAATAGGTTAAACAGGCAGTCTTATCGTTAAAAAAAAGAAATCTTTTACAGAGAGATTTTTTATAATATTAAGTAACAGTTAAAACTAACATTTTTTATAAGATACATACAGGTTTCACAATATACAGTTGTAAATACAAACAGTTAAATATTAATTATTTTGCTATCAACTTTAAAATTATATTACCTAGAAAGTCTAAAAATGATAATTAAATCCAATCATATACCAAAAATGATGATATTATGGTAATTAAAATTCCAATTTAATCATAGATTAAATTTGCATCGCATAAGGCTGTAACACCGTCTCCAAAAGTTTTTAAGGCTTCAGAAATAATTTCATTATGCTCAGCCTTCTTATTACCTACATTGGTGAGGGCCTCTAATAATGCATGCTCTCTCTGAGATGAGCGTTCTAAAACAGCTTGCATGAGAGATGCCTTGTTTTCCTCTAAATTCATGCGGCATTCTTCCAGCCTCACAAATCCTTCGGTGGTTCGAGCAAACTGACTCTGTCTCGGTGGTGGCTCTGAGCCCCGAATCCTAGTTCTGGGTCTTCTTGGAGCTGTATAAGAAAAAAATAATTTTGATTATTATTATAGCAGTTTCTTTTAATAATTATGTGAAAATAGTTCTACCTTATACCTTGTCAAGTACTGGAATATTAATACTACTGTCCTATTCTAGTTAGGCTACTTATTATGTTTGTAAATCATGAAACTAATGACACTGATACATACTAGCAGTGGCAGTGTCGGTGTCTGCAACAGAAGAGAACGCCTCAATCTATAAAAAATAATATTGCATTAGCCATAAGTTAAAGTGATCAGAATTTTAAATACAATAAGGTATTTTTGGTTTAGTTGGAAAGATGCAAACATAACCCAGACAACAATTACATTGTGTTCACTTGAATAACCTAGACATATCCCAATTCTTGCCCAGTCTTGTTTACTCAGAGAAAAGAATAAAGGGCAAGTACCTATGTCCTGCTGCCTGCTATGCCTGATAGATAGCTTATTAGTTACATGGTAGTCTGGCTGAAATTAAGATGCAAACTATTGTAAATGCATGCAATAAGTTGTAGTTCATTATTAGCCGTACATGGTACCAAATAGAATTAGAATCAAACTAGAATAAGCTCTATGTAACTAGATACAGTTTCAACTTACCTCATATTCAACTATAAGAATCGTCTAAACGGCCGACGGCAACGTGCATGCGCACCACCCACGAATTTGGTATATGTAACACTTGTTACTTCGCGCTACCGAGCCGTTGGTTTCCCGAAGCGTTGCTATCTCGAGAACCCCAGCATGTGGGGTCTTAACATTCCGTCATAACTCGATAGTTTCTGTGGCATTAGGTTTTTGTGTCTCAAAGTTCAAGTTTAAACTCAAAACACAAAAAATACTCCGAAATATAACAACTTCAACTTGTTTTGTTTTGTTTACGAAACGAAACTTGCTAGTGACTAGGGATGCAAACGATACATCGATGTTAAAACATCGATGTTGAACTGCAAGAAAACATCGATACATCGTTAATTAAGAACGATATTTTATTGCATCAATTTGCATCGAGCTGCGAGCACCATCTCTTTGTATGTACGTAACTATCGCCTGTCAAGTGACGTGACGAGAGAAAGAAATAGCGCATGTGACTTAAGTCGCGCCATTTCTTTCTCACCTCGCGCGGCTCGCGTGCTTTCGACACCGATAAAGTTTAGTTTGAGTTTAGTTTGTTTTTTTTTAAGTTTAGTTTGATAAAGTTTAGTCGTTCTACCACTGTTCATATTATTACTGTTTGTCAGATATCTTTAGTAAAATGAATGTATAATTACATATTTTTATTATAGAAATCGTATTTTCTCTGTATTTTAAGTCTGTATTTGGCAACCCTGCTAGTATATAAAATACATCGAAAAAAATCGATATCGTTCATAAACATCGATGTTTCAATTTCGAAAACATCGATATTTTGATATCGATGTTTTTTATGAACGATGTTGCATCCCTACTAGTGACACCTTGTCATTGTCAACAAACTATTTTTTTTTTGGTGCGTTCGCCGGCTCTGGTTTAGACGTTCACTTCATTCTGCCCAACAATATTGTAAAATCATTTTCTATATGTTTTGCGCATTTTGTCAGACCAAATTTGTAACGTGTTATTACTTTTTGTCAATGTTATACCATAATTTCACTAAATTAACTAATAATACGCTCTAAATACGAAATTATTAAAAACCGATAATACCGATTCGAAACAAAACGGTGTGCGGCACTCCCTAGTAAACTCACTGAGCGCTCATTGGTCATATTCACTTCGCTGCGATATTCTCAGCACGCGGAATGCCGATTTGCGTGAAAGGGAGATGAACGTCGAAATGAGAGCGGTTCACGTAATCGAATTCGCCTAGTGAGATACAATTTGCAGAATCGCATTGCTGAAGCGCTCAGTATGAAACATTACGAGAGCGCTTCATGCCGGACACATTATTATAGTCTCGCACACTTGCACAGCAAGCACTCTAGAGAATTATTTTGAGTGAATTCACTTACTTAAATATTCGTGTCCATTGTTTTTCATTTATTCATTACAAGTTTACTTCTTATCACTTAAAATTCCACAGATAAACAAGCAAAAGTGTTGATGTTTACCTACTTGTTTAATTAAATTAGGATGAATGTACTAAACAGATTATGAGGCAAGACGTCACTTTTTACACATCGGCCCATAAGATTGTCCTACAACGTTCCTGGTTTACAATAGAACTACAATCACGACAAACGTAAAAGGCTGAGCATGATGTAGCTCATCATGCTCAGCGTTTCACACAGGCCATCTCTTCGAAAGAGAGAGTATGGGCCATAAACCACCAAGCGGGCCCAGTGCGGGTAGGCGTCGGAGTTTTCAAACCACCCTAAGGCCTCTGACAAGGTCTAACGACTGCTAACTGGGACCTTCGGCTTAACATACCCTCCGTAGCACGGAAACGCTCTATTGTAAATACCTACCAAGTTCTCCCATCCAGGTAGTGACCAGAGAATGTTGTTTAACCTAGTTGACTAGCGACCGGTTTCAATAACCCAATATTAATTTGACACAAGCTCTTTATAAGTAATGTCAAATTTATATCCTTACTAGGGGAAACAGTGGATATATAGGTTATTGAAACCGGCCTTAGGCAAGCTTCGCTACGAGCGCTTGTCTGTATCTAGGGTATCAGAAACTATACCGATCATAATTCCACAACATGCAGATATGGGACAAATACTTGCGCTTAGTATTTGTTCATCTATGACAACACTACATACTTCAAATTATTACTACTAGCGACATCTGTGTGTGGGTTGTATAACAGAGAGATGGTTCATGTTTCTGTAGCGGCCTCCAAATGAAGCATACCTACCTCCATGAATGTTCGTAATGTTATCGCTAGATGGCGCTTCTATTAACATTCTCAGTCTCGTTATATTCTCATCTCATAAACAAAATTATTATTGTTGGTTTGTCCTTCTTTCACGCAACAGCGAAACAACGGATTGACGTGATTTTTTAATCTATGGATTTTTTGCGTAGTCATAGCTGATGGGCTGGACCTGGAGTGATGAAAATACTGCTTTTTATCTCAGAAAATGCATGGTTCCTGTGGGAATTTATTCGAGGGTGAAACCGCTGAGCACTACTTCATATAATAGCTAGTAATTTATCTTATAAGGGTGTTCCGGCAACCTCTCTTGAGACGCAGTTTCCAGTCCATGAGTAGCGTGGCGCCACCTACTGTCACATTGTCACTTAACATTAGATGTAAGCGGTCACCATCGCCTATGGAAACAATAGGGGCGTGGCCGACCCTGAAGAACTTTTTGTCCACCCATCTTGAAGGACTGCATCACTGGATTTAAAATAGAGTTAAATAGTAGGGTTATCATTCATTTGAGGTAAAGCAAACAACATATTTCTGTAATATCTTTTATTCTTTGCCATAAATAATTTATCTTCATTGTTGTTTACAACGAAATGTTAAAGGTGGTAAAATTCAATTACATTTTCAGTGGGTACAAAAATGATAATTAGTATAATACATCTAATATAATGTGCCTGATTACATGAATTAGAGAAAATGATATCAAAAGTCGTTGTGATAATTATATATTACGATAAAACCATTCTAATAAATAAATCTAGATATAGAATCCTATTAACCCGAAGTGAGACTGTAAACGTTTGAAAAAATGGTTAAATAAATTTTAAAATATAAATTATATAAGTCATCCACGCAGTGACTGAGTTTATTAGTTTAATCTCAGATGTTTAAAGTGGTCTTACAATAATCAGGCAGTTCTCTAGCTTTTTGACAATCTCGGCTGACTGATCCCAAAAGGAAGCTCGCGAGGTAAGACAAAAACATGAGCCAGTGGAGCATAATGCTTTATACCTATATTTATTTATTTATACAATTATCTCTATTGAGTGGCAAGTAAACATTTAAGTTTAACATTAACAGGTTCTATTCTACCGACAATTTAACATCGATAAATACAATTCTTGTTCTAAGGCAGTGTTTAACAGTGAACATTCATCAAGGTGATAGGTGCACTTAAGAAACTCACATTAATGATGGTTAGTGATTTTTCCAAACATTAAATGTTTAGACCTAAAAAAAAGGTTTGTTTTTTGTAAAATTATTAAATCTAGGTTGTTTTTCAGCTGTCTGAAAAATTTTGAAGTTAGGTTAGACATGAATCTGTATAAGTGCCACCTATCACGAATGCTAAGCCAATGTGTATGTAGTACTTGCTAAAAGGCAACTTGTTTACAATATTCATCGTCCACTAACTCATACTCACACATAAATTATATCCCTTAGCACTTGTGTGTCCGGCACATTGTACGAGCATCTTACAACCTAATTGGATCATTACAAAAATAATTAGTAGGTACTTAACAACGTTTCTGCAATATCAATTATAATTTTTTATGATCAATATTTAAATAGTTTGGAAAAAATCAACGTTTTTTGATGTTGTAAATTTTCATACAAGTGCTGGACACAATATCCTAGGTTTCTAACACTATCTGTAGTCATTATTGCGCGTGTAGTATTTTTATTATTTGAACCAAAACAAATCGTCTGACTGTACATTTTTGTAGACTAGATAATAACTACACAAAAATTGCGCAAACAAATAATTCAAAACATTTGTCGCCTTCACTCTGTCAAAACTATAGTTATGACACAAAACTTGTATTGTTTACTTACAATTCATATAGAACATCATATTTTTACACATATACACTTCCATACACATTCTAAACTGACGTTTTATCACATTTTTTTAAATTATTATAAAAAGTGATCTATCTTAGCAACATTTTATTAAACCACATAAATAATTTAATGACTCTTAACAATGACTAATTTTAATATAGTTTTTACTGATCAATGATAATAGATAAATATATGTTATTCAATACAATTCTATTAGCGTTTACAACTTCGCTTACTTTACTATAATAATAATTAAGTTGCGTCGCGCATGAACCTCTGTGCTGCGGTTCATACAAAAATTACATGAATTTTATCTATGATTGTGTTTATCTTCAGTACTAAATCAAACCATGTTTTTTGGATTGCGTTATACATTTTAACCGAAATAAAATAAACCACTAATCATAAGTGGGTCGTTTTCTTATTGTTTTACTCTTTACAGGTTTGCGTTTGACCACAAGTCATTAAGTGACGATGCGGACGAAGATAGCGCCGCGCTACAACCTGGACAAAGAACCGGCTATGAAGTGAGGCTGCGAGAACACACCGATAGGTGCTCGGTGGTAGATTCCTAACTTGAGAGTGGGAGCTAGAAAAGCACTAGATAACCACCAAGCTACGGTTTCATTACATCGCGCACTGTTTTCCTTCACCGAAAGCTCAAGCCTACGACTCGCGAGCCGACGTCATTCCCTGCGAGGCATTATCACTTTGAATCTCAAGACCGTTTCCTGCAGTGCGATTCTAATTCTCTCGGAAACTCTTCCGACCACGGATTCAGAATCCGCGAGAATTTTTTGGACGCGACTCTTTAATCTGAATTGGGAAACTGACATTTAATTTGACAAACCAGCTGTTCAATCGCGGAATAGTTTCCGACACCTATTTGCGCTCGGAAAACGTTTCCGTGAAGTGACGTCGTATCCGACAGGGAATCTTTCCGAGTGAGTTAGAATCGCACTACCGGTCCCGGGCCACTCTTCTGTGGAGCGCCTCAAACGCACTTCCTAACTTTAAAATCACGCCTTTGACCTCAAACGTGTATAAAGTCCACCCAACCCGCGGGCACTAGACGTCCAGCTGCGCGAGGAAGCCGGGCTGGTGCGGCGGGCCCCGGCGCGGGGCCCCTGGGGGCGGGGGCGGGGGCCCGGGGGGCGGCGCCACGAGGTCGAGGTCGGCGTGGTCGCGGCGCCGCGGGGGCCCCGCGCGCGGCAGGTGCAGCGGCACCGGCAGAAGCTCCGGCATCACGCTGTGGTGCGTCACCAGCGCGGTCAGCGACCTGAACTCCTTCGTGAAGCCCTGCAGTTACAGTACCAACATTGAGCATCTAAGCAACGCGGGCGCGTTACGTTATCTGCGAGGAATGACCGCTGATGCACGTAGTAGCACGTGATTGGCAAGGAATCTCGATGGTCATAGCCGTAGAATACTATATTATTATATTATACTGGCTGTTCCCTGCGGTTTCACCCGCGTGGGCTACAGTTTATAGCGATAACTCGTGACAACTCGTGAACGGGTGCTGCTTGTGGGGTCTGGTCTGCTTTGGTTGTGATCCCGCAACTCGTTAATATTCATGTTCCCATATCCCAATGTGTACAACCAAACAAGAGAAATCTTCTTATTAGTAAAGCTAAATAAAAAATATCGATTAGATGACAAAAAAAAAGCTTGGGATTTTAGTGAACTTGCTCCAATTCAATCAATTAGTAACAAAAAAATTACCTGCCGGGCGTTTCTTGCCTGTTCTTTTGCCGGCGTAAGGAGGTTGGAACAGGCGTAGCTAGTTTTAAGTTGACGTTTTAAAGTGATCACAATGTATCCTATTAAATAAAAAAAAATTTGATTTTTTTTTGATAAAAAGTATCCTATGTCCTTCCCCGGGGCTCAAACTATCTATTTATCAAATTTCATTTAAATCGGTTCAGGAGTTTGTATACTCCAAAATTATTCCCGCACTGCGGTGCCCTCTCACCGCGTTACCTGCTGTATCCATTATCCTATCTTAATTACAATTTAATTTTTTCGGACCGCTTGTTTGAACCGCGCAGCTAAAGGTCTTCCTGTTCCGCGACCGCACTTTACCTATTTCATAGATTCCCTCCCCCCCCCCCCCCCCCCCCCCCCCACCTCACCGCGTTTCCCACTGCCCTGCGATGGGGCGCACGGCGGGTTTATTTTTCGATTAGTTTGGCATTTTTTAATTTCGTAATATCTTTTGAATGGAATGTCCGATTTCAACCATTCAAAGAAAGTAATCTACAGGTATTGAAACAATCTTTAAAACGAAATGATTTATTTGGATAAGGATTAATATGAAAGTATGGATAACACGGTCTGATTTTAGTCGGCATTGTTTCAACTTTCAAAATGTAAAAAAGTAGTTGTAGTATGTTATCCTTAAGAGATAGACATATTATGCCATCGCGGACTTTTTTGTAGATCTATATAAGATACACAATTCCACCATACATCATTTTGTTATATCTCAAAGGGTTTAGGCAGCGTTTTCGTTGAAAGCTCCCAGACGGCTTATTTTCTTCCGACCTCTCCAACAAATATAGTTATATTTTAGCGAATGTATACAAAAACTTGACAAATTATACCCTAAAACCTCCTTCGAGAACCACTCTATCTATTGGTGAAAACAGCATGAAAAACGGTGGAGTAGTTTTCGAGTTTATCGCGAACAGATAGACAGACAGACAGACGCGGCGCGGGGATTTTGTTTTATAATAAGTAGTGATGTATTTTTGTTTGTTCGATCGCGTTCTGTGGAGAACTCGAAGCGGATCTTGCCTGGTTGTTCTTATCCGATCTACTAATGCTCCGCGGTCCCTACCCGGATGGGTGGCCACTCCCGTGTTTCGGAGGGCGCGGCAAACCGTCGGCCTCGGTTGTTGTTTTTGGATAGCAGTTGTTGAATTAAGTTGAACGCGTGATGTGGTCGGAAAACTCGGAACCGCGCCGGGTCCGCATGGTGGATTACGGCTTACTCTCTCTCTCCGAAGAGAAGAACTGCGTCCCACCAGTGGAAACAAAATTCTTGCCTGTGTAAGGAAGTCGGAGCTAGTTTTAAGTTTGACGTGTAAACTTTTTTGCCGGCAATTGAACTGTCAACTTGTGTGCATAAACACAAAGGGGACTATCCCCTCTAACCCGGCTCGTAGCTAAGTTCCATCATCTAATCATCATCAGTATTTGATACTCTACATTAAGTAGTTGACACAATGATGCGAGCTCCCCGGCCCGTCCCCCTCGTCCCCGGCGTACCTTGATCTTGTACCCCTTGGGCGTGCGGAGTATGAGGTAGTGCGCGATGCCGGCGCGCTGGAAGTCCCGCGGCACGCGCAGCGACAGCGCCCAGCAGCCCGCCTGCGTGGTGCTGCCGCGCACCAGGAAGGCGCCCACGGCCTGCGCGCCCAGCACCTCCAGCGCGATCTGCGGCAAGTCGGCAGTACCGTCAGCAACAAAAGTAGCTGATCATACTCATACTCAATGTTCCAAATGCGTATAGGATCGGTAATGTTTGTTTTTTTCTTACAACTTAAAAGGTAGCGTTTGACTGTAACATAACACACCTGATGTAAAGTGATGATTCGGTCGAAGGTTGGTGTTTACGATAGTTAAGAGAATTCAAAAATGTGTTATTGCTCAGCTACTTTTGTTGTTGACTGTACTTCACTACATTATACACAGGAACCAGGCCGCCTGCCGCAGCTCGGCCTGACTAGTAGTCATCAGTCGCTCAGCGAGCTATGGAGAGGGCTATACTTGGAGTTTCTCTCAAGGATCGTATCAGGAATGAAGTGATCCGACAGAGAACCAAGGTAACCGACGTAGCCTATTATAGGATCAGCAAGCTGAAGTGGCAATGGGCTGGACATATTATCCGAAGAACGACAACCGTTGGGGAAAACGTGTTCTCGAGTGGAGACCGCGTCTCGGCAAACGTAGTGTAGGACGCCCTCCGGTTAGGTGGAGCGATGACATAGTACGCAAAATGACTGGCAGCAGTTGGATGAGAGGAGCCGAAGATCGGGCTCAGTGGCGTGCTTTGGGAGAGGCCTATGTCCAGCAGTGGACTGAATTGAGCT
Organism: Opisthograptis luteolata; assembly: GCA_931315375.2. Classification (NCBI taxonomy): domain Eukaryota; kingdom Metazoa; phylum Arthropoda; class Insecta; order Lepidoptera; family Geometridae; genus Opisthograptis; species Opisthograptis luteolata. Next base: position 13,343,788 of record OV928043.1, read on the forward strand.
GATTATGATGATGATGAGTAGTCGTACCTCCCTGGGGATGCCCTGCTGGAACCAGGGCGCCTGCCGCAGCTCGGGCTCGGTGCGCGGCGCGTGGTTGTTGTCGCCTAGTAGTCGTACCTCCCTGGAGATGCCCTGCTGGAACCAGGCCACCTGCCGCAGCTCGGGCTCGGTGCGCGGCGCGTGGTTGTTGTCGCCTAGTAGTCGTACCTCCCTGGGGATGCCCTGCTGGAACCAGGCCGCCTGCCGCAGCTCGGGCTCGGTGCGCGGCGCGTGGTTGTTGTCGCCTAGTAGTCGTACCTCCCTGGGGATGCCCTGCTGGAACCAGGGCGCCTGCCGCAGCTCGGGCTCGGTGCGCGGCGCGTGGTTGTTGTCGCCTAGTAGTCGTACCTCCCTGGGGATGCCCTGCTGGAACCAGGGCGCCTGCCGCAGCTCGGGCTCGGTGCGCGGCGCGTGGTTGTTGTCGCCTAGTAGTCGTACCTCCCTGGGGATGCCCTGCTGGAACCAGGGCGCCTGCCGCAGCTCGGGCTCGGTGCGCGGCGCGTGGTTGTTGTCGCCTAGTAGTCGTACCTCCCTGGGGATGCCCTGCTGGAACCAGGGCGCCTGCCGCAGCTCGGGCTCGGTGCGCGGCGCGTGGTTGTTGTCGCCTAGTAGTCGTACCTCCCTGGGGATGCCCTGCTGGAACCAGGGCGCCTGCCGCAGCTCGGGCTCGGTGCGCGGCGCGTGGTTGTTGTCGCCTAGTAGTCGTACCTCCCTGGGGATGCCCTGCTGGAACCAGGCCGCCTGCCGCAGCTCGGGCTCGGTGCGCGGCGCGTGGTTGTTGTCGCCTAGTAGTCGTACCTCCCTGGGGATGCCCTGCTGGAACCAGGGCGCCTGCCGCAGCTCGGGCTCGGTGCGCGGCGCGTGGTTGTTGTCGCCTAGTAGTCGTACCTCCCTGGGGATGCCCTGCTGGAACCAGGCCGCCTGCCGCAGCTCGGGCTCGGTGCGCGGCGCGTGGTTGTTGTCGCCTAGTAGTCGTACCTCCCTGGGGATGCCCTGCTGGAACCAGGCCGCCTGCCGCAGCTCGGGCTCGGTGCGCGGCGCGTGGTTGTTGTCGCCTAGTAGTCGTACCTCCCTGGGGATGCCCTGCTGGAACCAGGGCGCCTGCCGCAGCTCGGGCTCGGTGCGCGGCGCGTGGTTGTTGTCGCCTAGTAGTCGTACCTCCCTGGGGATGCCCTGCTGGAACCAGGCCGCCTGCCGCAGCTCGGGCTCGGTGCGCGGCGCGTGGTTGTTGTTGCCGGAGGCGTGCGAGGCGCCGCCGCCGCACGAGGACGCGCCCGACGAGGAGGACGTCGTGCGGCTGCACGCCGGGGGGCTGCGGGGCGCAGGAGGGGAATGTTATACAGCTTATCACATTATATTACTATGAAGCCGAAGTGGGGGAAGAGTATTCCACACGCTTAAAAGTTTTTCATTCTTGAAATGCTCTACAAAGTTTCTTTAAAAAATGTACCTGACACAGCCCTTAAACAGAACAGTACAGCAAAAAACAGAACAGAACAGTATTTTGAACTTGGAAATTTCAACGATGAATTCAACCTTTGCACACGTAAAAGTGTTTCCATGTTTGATTGGAATAGACACCCCCCGGTCCTATAGGGGAATGGCGTTGTACCATGTATAGCATGACTTAAATACCGTTGGAGGAAGTCGCTCAGGACAGAGAGGAGTCGCGCTTTGTTTGGGTCGCCAAGCCATTCAAGTTAGTTAGTTTAGTTAAGCAAGCAGCTGATCTCTCAGAGTATCGTTTGACTGCTGGTCATGTGACGTTGGCGTCACTTGGGAGATTGAGAACTAAACCCAAGTAAGGCTGCCCGCAACACACCGGTAAGTGCTTAACGACAGAATTCAGTTTGGCGCCTTTTTGGCATTTTCTAGTGCTCGTTTGGCAGGCTGTTTTCTTCCTTAAGTTATAAATCTATCAATGTGTTTTGGCAGCTTCACTTGCGATGTTAAAATATAACTGAACATCATGCATGATGTGGTGATGATTATTTTTGATCTAATTCATGCTAAACAAATGCATATGGGATAGTTGTATTTGCGCGAGCTCCAGGTGGAGGACTGGCAAGAGGTGGCTCGGGACAGACCGAAGTGGCGTTTTTTTTATTATCAGAGGCTAAAACTCACTTTGGGTCATTGCGCCATCTCGGTTAGTTGTTAGTAAGTTTAGTAGTACGATACTGGTCCGCGCGACTTACAGGACCCACCTGTTCTTCACATTGTTGCACCTCCGGAAGTCCGTGTCGAGGTCCCCGCGCGAGGCGTCGTCCCTGCGCGGCGCGGGCGGGCCCGACGTGTCGCGGTTGCTCTCCCGAGTTCTGGCTTCCGCTTCCGACGCTTCGTTGATGTACCCACCGTTCATACATAAGGGCAGGTTTGTGGGGCTGAAAAGGAGAGAGTAGAGAGTTTCATATGACAATTTTGGAGCTGATCTGAGATACCATGTTTTGCAAATACGTAGTCCATTGCAGAAAGTTTTTCATGGACCAAATAACCTAAGATTTTTTTGTGTTTGTCTTTGTCGATTAAAAATCTCTATAAAGAACTGATAAGTGATTGAATTAACGTAATTTATGAACACCACTACCACTCTGTGCAATCAGAAAATAACTATCGGCAAAGCCTTGAATATTGAATAAGCACTTACGCATGATTGGCGAATAAATTAGCAAAACATTGAGGGTACATACAAAGGGGTAAAATTCAGCTTGCGCTGTTGCTGTGTGTTCATAGTTATACTTATGAGCACGCGCTGGCTTTCAATATACCCCTGTTCTTTGGTAAGACTCAGTTCTATCACCCAATGCTTTGTTTGGGGCTACTCCAGAAGCCAAGTCAAGCGAAGCCAGAAAGTATACCTAAGTGGATACCAACTATGAGGATGGATGGTAGCCTTACGTGGTAGGTGTGTCAGCGACCAGCGGCGTGGAGTCGTCGTCCTCGGGCTGCAGCAGGGCGCCGCTGAGCCCCATGGCCAGCCGCTTCATGAGCGGCTGCCGGTCCCCGAGCCGCCGGTAGCAGTTGATCTCCGTCGGGGAGTTCGACTCCTCGGAGCTGCTCGGGCTCGGCTCGTTCACTAGCTTCGACATGCCCATTATGTCGCATTTTGCTGGGGATCTGAAATTGATATTACAATCAATTCATTTTTAGTGAGTTAGGTGAAACAAGTAATGTCATCGTACCTACGCAAAAAACGTGAGCTGAAGCGGGTAGATAGATACGTCTGCCTGCTATAATGTTATCAATCCTACCCGCAGAAACTTTCAGTATTCTCGAGATCATGGCGCTTGCAACAGGCTGAAATATCGAGAACTCAAACAATAACATATACATGGTAATTATCCCGTTTTAAAACATCATTCTTCCGTATTAAAGTGATGAAAAGTGGAGGTTTTGTAGTAGATATGAACCTTCGGACATATTAGTACAATTTCCATATATGTACAAATGCATTGGCAGTACAAGTTTGTACAATTTTGAATGAGTCATTTTCCATATTTGTTCAAATTATAAATTCAAAACATGCTATTTCAAGGCACATCAAATGTAACTCATCCATAGTGCAATAGGTTAGGGTGCAGCGGAGATGGCCCTTGGGTCACCCCTAATCCGCCAACATGTTTATTTTTATCTGTGGTCAAATACATGGAATGTGGAATTGCACCAATGTGGAATTGTACGAATGTGGAATTGTACTATTATGGAAATTGTACCAATGTGTCCGAAGCTAGATATGGTGGTGTAAAGTACCTGTTCCCACAGCGCGGGTAGTGCGCGGAGAGGCCGGGCAGCGTGTCCGGGGCGCGCACGCCCATGCCGCCGCACTCGCCGCCTAGCTCCTTGCCCTGCGGCGGACACACACTTTGTCACTCAACTATTGGCTGAAGTTGGAACAGAACATTAGGACTAGTAATCAAGGCATTACTGCCTTTCAAAGACAAGAAATTAGGATTATTTTGACTCTTTACTCCATTGGAGAAAGTCAACGTCAATAAAATATATGGATTTGTGACATTATTGTCTAGCACCTATCGGTGTGTTCTGGCAGTCCCACTTGAGAGCCAGTTCCCAATCCAGGTGTGGCGTCGCGTAACCTTCGAACACATCGTCACTTAGCATCAGGTGCCTTATAGCCAAACGTTACCAAGTGAGTAAAAACAGCCTAATAACTGGCATTCGCTAAACACTCATTTTCTAAAGCGACTGAACCAAAAATAACAGTAAAAGTTTGCATTTTTTTTAATACTGCGTATATTTTATGACGTCAAACATGTAAAGGTCGATTTGAACCTTCTTCAATAAGTCTAATTTGAGCTACCATTAGCACCACGAACATTTCCGTTCCATAACATGGCTGGTCCATAAATCAGTCCACATTCCATCGTCTGGAATGCGGATCGAAGCGGTATTTATCTTAAACAATAATAGGAAATCAATGCCCTGTGACAAAATGCTACATTACACCCTCCCGACTCGAACAAGGAGTTTCAACCTTATGTCTTGGGTTGTAAGGTTGAGGATACGGATGAGCAAGTCTTGATAAACATTGCGTGATCGCAGGCACTGCGAGTGACGATAGGAAATCACGGTGTCGCTGTTGTTTTGGTTTCGGTAACGTATTGGGTGGCTATTAACCGAAATAGATAAAGCGTTTCTACAAAGACTGAGATGGACAATAATAGACGTTAAAACTTATTAAAGGGTTTCTTATGACGTGAACTCGATGAACGTCTGTCTCGTCATTCCTTCCAGCTTTTCAGAAAGAATGCGACATAGCAACACATGTTACTTACAGAAATATTATGTTTGGCCTTTCCTCTTGCTAACGTCATAGATCGCGGGAGTCAACACAGTACAACTCGCGCTAGCATCGAAACTTCTTGTTGGATTTGAACGAAATTAACTGTAACTTTTTTATTTCGCAATAAACTCATCGAATTCACAAAAGGACTACACATCCCGATTTCTTAGATCTGGAATCCTAAAAGTTCTGCATTTTATACATCAAACGTTTTGCATTTTTTTTAACAAACTCGACGTCGATTTAGTAGTACTAAAACCTAACATAAAATAAGATTTGTGCGTGCTTTATGTTAAACCCTAGTCTGTAGTAAAATAGACATAGATTTGAATACGTATAAATTTATTACAGACAATTTTTATTTTCGTACAAGATTTGCGTTTCGCATAGGCAAGTGATTTTCGCTTTACTCGTTTCTGTTCTTATGGCCGCATTTACACATTCGTGCGAGGGGTGAACCACGAATGTGCGAGCGACGTGCTCGCCGTATGCATCCGACACTTACTCAAGATACGATATTTCTTAAAACAGTACTATCGTTTTTCTGTGTGCTAATAGAATTCCCTTTTGCGTGTACAGTCAGCAACCAAAGTAGCTAATCAAAATCTATTATCCAAATGTGTACTAGATTATTTATGTCCGGTGTTTCAGATGCTAAATAATTATCGTTGACCGTACATACATAAACATCAAATAAATTTAAATTAGGTACACCCTATGTTTACCACCCCAGTTTTTCAACTATCCCAATATAACCTTTAATCAGGGTAAAAAATAGCCTCGTTAATCAACTTATAAACTGTCTAATTTTTAAACATTACTCAAATTGAAACATTTCTGCGTGAAATATAACAAACATTCACACTCACTCACAAACTTTTGCTCTAAGTTTGATGTTCTGTCGAACGTTTCAAGCACGAATGTGTAAATGCGGTATTATATATAAAGCTGAACGTATTCAGGAAAGAGTTTCCACATATCCGCAGAATGTCATCTCGACAATAGAATTACTTCTACCGCTGAAAAGGCAGCTTTTTACAGCTCACGCGTCTATCCGGGAACGTGCTCGCGAGGGGTCGTCATCCCCGGGGGCGCAATGCAGATCCCGGAGCAATCATGGCGGAGTACGTGTTGGGCCAACGTTGGGGCCAACAACAACATCACCAGCACAGATAGCAATGAAATTTCAATGTGATTCATCAAGTTCTTATTATTTTTATTTAGTAGGATACATGTGAACAGTTGATCACTTAAAAACGTCAAACATAAAACTAGTTACGCCTGTTCCAACCTCCCTACTCCGGCAAAAGAACAGATAAGAAACGCCCGGCAGGTAATTTTTAAAGATTTTCAATATGGTCCAAGCCAAACATTGGCGTCACATACATTTGCCATTACACATAATAAAGGCAAACTGGGCCATCTCGGAGAGCCCGCGCCGAGAGTGCACGGAGCGCACAATATGAAATATTCAGCCCTCGGCGACAAAGGTTTACTGCTGTCAAGCCAGGTCAAGTTAAAACTTAACATCGGGACGCCTTTTGGAAAAAATCTTTTACTGAGTAATTAGACTTAGCTAGTAGCTTAGAGCCATTATTTTGCATTATTCCAAGTCGCCCCACTGGACATAATGGATTGCTCGAAATTTTGAACTGTGAAAAATCAAACTTTGAAGTCTGCGCGATCAAAAGATGAGACCGTTTATGTCGCATATTTTCGCATATTTTGCGATTTCACGCGGGAATCAAAACCTAGAGGGTACTTCCTGTTGACCTAGAATTATTAAATATGGCATGAAGCAAGGTCTTACAGCACTCGTAAAGAAAAAAATCTAGATACCGTAAATATTTAGTAAAACAACAAAAATCAAGTAATACGAAACCCTCGGTGCGCGCGTCCAGCTCGCACTTGGCCGGTTTTTGTATTCATTTTAACGGATTTTAATGCTTATTAACGTTAATTGACGTCTTCAAGCGCAGCAGTAAGTTTCTAAAGTAAGATTAAGGCCTTTGCCTATCTAATTTAGCCAATAGTGCCTTCTTAAAGCTAAATTAACCATTACCTGACATAGTTACTCGATAATGCTGTCACTTAACCTTTGAAATCACCAATTCCGGACAAAATAGATTGGTGCCTATTCATTTTGCGCAGAAAAGTTTAAAGTTTTACTACTGCTTTAGATTCTCGGGGCAAAATGTACCTTCATGTAATCGCTACCTATTTCTAAAATTCATGAAAATTAGCCGTGGTTTTTGATCGTGAAAACTAATACTCAAACAGTTTTACTATTGCACCTATTATATTAAAAAAAAGAACGCACAAAGAAGAAAGAAAGAATAATTTGCAACAACAACACTCATATAAGTAGTCCAGTATGTACGTCAAATAGAATAATTTATAAAAAGTATGCTTGAATATAACAATGAACACTCTTGATAACGTCGACACAATCAGATATATTATAGCTGTGACCCCTTAAAAATTGGGTATTCGCAACACCTAGTCACGGAACAAATACAAGCCTTTTTTTCATCGCACAAATATTTGTCTTGCAGCGGGAATCAAACCCGTAACCTCACGCTTCGCATTCAGCTGCTCACCCAATACGCTACATCGGCCGTCTATTTTCAGAAAGCAATAGATTTTCATTTACGTATTTCCTTGTTTAATATTTTATACCCCCGAGATGCAAAATAAGCAAACCCCATCAACGATTCTGTTTATCCTCCAATAATCCCCGTCCACCCTTCTGCCCCTAATCGAAGGTATATTATCCCGTCGTTAGTAAGCCCGTCTGATTCAATTATTAATTTGACCACCCCTTGCACGTTAGAAGGCGTTTATCTATTCAGTTAACAACGGAAAGAGTAAAAAAGAGAAAGTGTTACTTTAGAAATAACAAAGACTGCATCAAAATTTTAAAAATTATTATAAGCTAAACTAAGCGAATTTTTTTACAGGGTAGCGTTTGACCATAAGTCAGTGACTATGTGGTCGTATGTGGTGTCACTATACGCCTGGATTGAGGTCTGGCTTTCAAGTGAGGCTGCCGGAACACATCGACAGGTGTTTGGCGACAGATTAATAACTTGAGAATGGTCTACCACCAAAGTTTAACCTCATTGCAGAATTGATTCGAATTTGTTTTTTTTTATGTCCCCTTAGCTGTATATTGTTTTTCAGTAAATAACGTAATAAAGGACGCCCTTGAGTTTCTCCGCAGGGTTTACTTAGCCCAGACACTATAAACATAGATCTATTGACCGATATAATTTCAATTTACGGCGTCGCGTGTCGGCGGGCCGTAGCGCCAGTACCGGCTCGATGCTCGCACAAACTTATTGTACTGAACCCCAAGTTTTTGTAAAATAATTAGCGACGAGCACGCACAATGCCGACTTTTTGGGCAATTGAAATGGGAATGGAATTTACACGCCGATTTATTGGCCTGTTTCTTGCGCAGATTAGTTTTAACTGGCTTTCGGATAGATTTATACGGTTGAGCTGTTTTAGCAGTCCATTTTAGTTGTTGCCATGGTAATGGAATCAAATGATTTGTTTCACAAGAAATAGGGTTCATGTTGGCCTTTGATATTTATTATTATTTTGCATGACCATAAATGTCAACGAGTGATTTGAAAAATATTGAAAATGTTTTGCTGATGATGATGGTAGGTATTGCTGATAAATAATGATTGCAGGTAACTAGAACTATCTTTGGATTTTATTTTATATGCCATTAAAAAGCATTTCAAATTCATATCACGTCCTTTTTTCAAATCTTAAATCAAATCTGAAACAATTATATAGTTTTCCCACAATACCAAGGTTAAACCTACATACAAACTTTTGGAACGGTTCACAACCAGCGATTGTTCGTGACATTCACTACAATGTCGCAGCCCACACGCTTCCCCGTACACCATAAAACCTACATCCGGAACAGTAATACCTAATAGAGCGGATCGAATTTTCCCTTATCGCGTTCGCAATGGGCCATCCGGGTCCGCGGCCTATCGGGCCCGCCTGCCCAGTTACCACCTATCGGCTCTGGTAGGTCCAATGGACGCTTGGGCTTGAAACCGCAGAATCTTTACTGTTATATAAAAAACGATGTGTTTTTGTATTTATGGACTTCAAAACGGTTAGACCAAATTAGTGGGACAATTTCAAAGTATTAAACATTCTGTAAAAATGCTCAAATGCTCAGTCATTCTCAATTACAATAGGTCATGCCTTATACACCTAGATTATTATGTTATATTTCTTTCCCCATTCGCTCGCATTGTATACAAACAATATTTCTACGTAATGGGTAATTGAAGCCACTTGCTTCATAGTTTCTGTACCAAGTGTAGGCTTGGGAAAAATATATCGATTTATACTGTCGATATTTTAAAATGCAATGTACCTATCGATATTCGATATTTATTTTAGAGTATCGAATTCGTATCAGATTTGATAGATTTTTTAACTCAACTCTTATATATGTTACTAGTAATGATTAAACAGAAGTGTGTGGAAACGGAAGTTTGTTATCTGATTGTACTTCCCACAGGGTAGCATTTAATCACAAGTCACCTGATGTTAAGTGACAATGTGGACAAAGATTATTTTCCTTTACAAAAAAGATGACATATCTATTTTTTACTCAATTATCGATACTGTTCAAAAATATCGATAAGTTTTTTCACAAGCCCATCCTTATCCAAGTGGGCGGCTATTGTTGAGTATCGGGTCCATCAGGCCCACCATCCCCTACGGAGGAATGAGCGGCAATCAGTCGCAGGCACGTTTCCTATCGAGACAAACGAACTAAGATTCTATTTGGAAAATGGGCGAGAAGGGTTCGAATACATCGGAGGAATGTTCGCGAAGTGCGGTCTGTGGTTGCATAAGTCTGGCCAGAAAAAGGAAATCTAATCTAGACAATCTCTAGAGCAAACACGTCTAAACCAATCACTGCCTACTGTTTTTCTTTTGTGCTAGCTACGGCTACACTCGCAATTTCTCGCTATACCGCAGTAACCTTTTCTCTGAGATAAACACTAGCCTGTGTCAATTCCTCAATGAAAGATTCACAAAATGACTAGAATGGATCGTTCAACACCTACATTGCTATACCCTATTCGGGTCCACAAATAAATGTTCGCCAATTTTATACACTAACTAGCTGCACCCTGCAATTTCACACGCGTGGACTGCACTTTATCGCGTGCAAAAAAGCCTATAGAAAACGTACTTTTCGTTTTATCCAAATTTAATACTTTCCTAGCAACTTATTCAATTTTTCTCTTCATAAGAACCTTCCTTGAACTTTTACGAACATAACAGAGTAAGAATTAGTGAAATTGTTCCATGCGTCACGCGTGAACGTGATGCGACAACCAAGGGAAATAGAATTCATTTTTAAAACACTTTTATTAGCTTGACTTGTATCTAACTAACTAACTAACTATTCTATACATAAGTATAAGGCATATGAGCTCGGGCTTCTGTAAGTGGGCCACACAAAATTAAACACGCGACCTGTCTTTCTGTTGCATGGCAATTCAGTTAGGTCCTAAATTTCCTTGAAGAAAATATCGAAATCCTTTTCTTACAAAAATAAGGAAACCTTTTTGTACCTGAATTAATACAGTTTATAAACTGTAGAATGTGTCGGGTCCTGCGTCGACAGGTGTGTATGACTAGCACTTACCATCAGGTGGGCCTTCTCTTTATTCGCAAAATTCCAAGCACTTCTGCAGCCTTGGAAATACACTTTGGTAATATCAGACCCATTCTGCTTGAGTGGCGTAACTATATCCTTTTTAATATTTGAGAAACTGCCTTATGTTGTGTTAGAAGCTTAAAACGTTCTTGTGTTATTAAAAACATTTGCTAACATAGCAAAAAAATATTTGTATAGACAATTTATGGGAAACTCTAGCATCGAGCCGAGAGGAGTATAATTTTGTTTGTAGACAAAGCCTTAATTATTGTTGGTGCTGTTCAAATTAACTGTTGATTGTTTTACTTGGGCATCCATTTTAGAGCGGCGCTTCTCTATATTTGAACTAGCTCAGCGTAATCGAATGGGACATTAAATAGCTTGTTTTAAAGGGAAATGTTTTTAATAGTATCTCGCTTCATTTATTTAGATGGACAATTCAAAATCTTTCTCAGACAATCATACCGATCCAACATCTACAAGTCACCAAAGTAACTATGAGGCCTACCGGCAGTAAGGGCAGGTAAAGGGCACCTTAACCTTTATAGTTACAGGAAAACAATCCTAGGTGAACATTTACAACTTTTTAAGAGCTTAAGCGCATTCACACATTTTTGAAAAAATTAACGTTTATCTAAAAATATGCAAAAATTAAAATGAAAGTGATTATAAAAATGCATTCATAATGTAAGTGTGACAGCAGTTTATTTAGAGTGCCAACGAAAACCGGCATGTCGAGGTCGTGCCAAGTGCACTCAAAGTAATCACGAAATTGTGAAAAACACACGAGATGCAAACCGAAGCGAGTCAACAGTCGAGGAAACAAGGTCGAGTGAGGCGGCAGGTCATCAGACAGCACCCTGGAAACGTGTGCGCTTCCCACGACCCACAAACGGAGTGTCACACGAGCGCCGACAGAAGTGTCTGTCAGCTTTACAAACGTGGAAAAATGTTTTTCTGTTGAAAAATTATATTTTACATACGAGTATGCAAGTCTGAGAGCAAATTTAATGTTTCGACTAGAAAACTAAGTACTACCTACACCATACATTTTTTAATTAGTTTTATTTACAAAGGATTTCATTTCATGGACATTACTTAGATTTCAAAGAATTTGGAGTTAAACTCTTTACATTACTACCTTTTTTTTTGTTTTGTTATGGCGTCACACACGTCAAGTATAGAATATTTCAAACTCCGAGAGTTGAATCAAGCATAAAATATGATGATAATGTTGATGATGAGATGAAGGGATGAGAATAGTGTTTAAGTAAAGTAGTGGCGCTTTACTTAAACTTTACACGGACTTTTTTGGAACAACTAGAAAAGTCACTTTCACAACTTTATATAAATTTCCCACACTCGTACACATTAACGAACACATAATGGTTAATAATCCACCAATGTTATACATTATCACTCGAAGAAACACAAGTTTTGGAAATAAAAACAAAATCTTCATGTTGACAGTTCAGTTGCTGCCAAAAAAGTCCTTCTCAAAAGTTGAGTTGAAGGCGTAAAATTTTTTTTTTTATTTGAACCTTAAAACTCTTAGCAAATTAAAAACAAGCGTGTTCCATTACAATTTCAGCAGCCGTAATAATGGATATACCATCTGAAAGTCTGTTCTGTTTGGACAGGGACAGCAATATAGATGTCCAACGAGAGAGGGCAGGACAGAAGGTCAGGTCAAGCGGACTGGCGTGCAGGGCGGCAGTATGGCATCGCAGGGGGTAGGACTCGGATTTAATTACACGGACGGGGCAAATGGATAATTTAGAAAGTGTTTTAATAGTGAAAACGCGAATGTAAAGCCACTGAGTAGCGGAGATGGGATGTTATGAAAGGCTAACGAGCACTAAGCACCTCACTATACTCTCAATAGTGACAGTTGTTTATGAAAATTTAATGTATCATCATCATCATCATCATCAGCCGGAAGAAGTCCACTGCTGAACATAGGCAGCCCCCTTTGAACGCCTGTTAGCCATTTGCATCCATCGGCTCCCTGTGACTCTTACAATGTCGTCGGTTCACCTAGTGGGGGGAGCGTCTTCCGGTTCATGGTCGCTACTCGAGAACCTTTCTTTCCCATCGGTTATCGGTTTATCGAGCAATACAGTTAGCAACTCCACCAAATACGCTCTTTTATCAAATCCCAAGTGAAATCGAAGATGTTTTAAGGTGACATGTTTTATCCTACTAAATAAAAATGTTTTGATTTTAATTTAACAAATTGTAGGTGGGTTCGATTCCCGTCACAGAAATTACCTCCGCCACTGTACTGCTATCGCCAAACTTACCATAAAATTATAAGTTTGTATTTAAAATGCTTTTTTTTATATTTTCACATATTTTTTGCTAAACGTGAACGCAATAAAATGGTATGGCATCTGTTTCACCATTTTGGCCATAGAAGTTCATTCAACCCTGAAAATAAGTGTCGTAAACTTTTATTATAGTTGGCATTTCTGTTATCAGAAACAGTTTGGGCGGAACGTAAGAAGTATTATGGAGAAAGCCGTTCGGTTGTGTTGTTTGAAGCTTATCTTTCTTTCTTTCTTTGTGCCGTTCGTGATTCTTAGCCATAAGTAAGTCGAATTTTAGTACTTTGACTAATTATTTAGCGTTTTTATAGTCAATTAGTAAATTTTACAGCTCATTTTTGAAGCTAACAAATTTTTATTTGGTCACTCACTTTTACTTTTTCATTACTTTAGGTGGAAAATATTGAAACAGCACAGAATGGCTAAAAGGTACTCTTACATCATTCAGTGACTGGAAAGGCAGGTCGAAAACGAATGGTAAGATATCCTGTCTTTGGTAATTGCCGTACCTACCACTCGCCAGTTGCTAAGTTACAATGTCACGCTGGCTCATCAGTTCGTAAATTTCATTTGTCCAGTACTTTAACTGAACAAACAATGATGCTAGTACTTTCTGCTTGGTGACGGGAGAATATTATTTGAAATGGGACGTTGTTACACACACGGACTCTCGCAAATGTCCTGCCTCCTAAATGTGGAGCAATGTGCAAACCGCCGACAGCGAAGCGTGTGGTTGCGGGTTCGATTACCGCTACCTTTTCCCCGATCCTTTGGTTTCTGATACCCTAGATACAGCGATACCCTTAGTTAGGTATCGGTGCTATATCTGTGATTGTGTAGAAGCTGTTTGTTATTGTATAATTACTTAATATTAACGTGCTCTCTGGGCCTATCTAAAATAAATTTAAGACAGTGTTACCGCCTCTAACATATTTCTGTCTAACGCCATCTTAATCGTGCCATTTTTTCAATCCTGCGCCATTCTGACCCGCTGCTGCCTTCAGTGAACTAAAATGCTTTAGATTTACTACTGAAACGAGATTTAGTTCAAAGAAGCAAAATATAGTGAGCTCTAAGCTCTCAAACGCGGCATACACGAGCCGCGGCGTCCGGCACAGCGCAGGGGGTATAAATCAAACGGCTCGGCTAAGTGGTTAATATAACTGCAGCACGCCGGCCGCGTTCCTCGCGTGTGTGGATTTTATATTTTATTATGTCAAATCATATTTAACTATACTAAAACTGTAACAGAGCTTTTTTGACATTGAAAAGTTAAGATTTGTCGCCAAGCACCTACCGTTGTATTTTAGCGTGGCGCCACCTTTGAAGATATCGTCGCGTAACGTTAGGTGACTTGTGGTTAAAAGCAAAAAGGTAAGGATACAATCCATACAATACACAAATAAAAAATTCAACAGTAACTTTTTATGTCTGTCTTGGTGAAATTTGATATGGAGATAGTTTATACCTTGGGGAAGGATATCGCGATAAACTGGAGTCACAACCTGTACATATGTGTTATGCCCATTCATATACATAAATTTTAAACATAAAAGGTAACTATGAGAATTTTTTACGGTCTCATCCCAACACATCATTTCAAGAAATCATTACACAGCTTCCGTTCCTTCCTCATATTAACAGAAACGGGACCGGGAAAGACGTAATCTTACTAAATGAGGCTATCATCAAGTCTTCTCTCGTCCATCAGGCAAGCCTCTTAAATTCAATAACTCCTCCTTAAACACCGGTTATAAATGTGTAAACGAGGGGAAGATAAAAAATGTACCGCGCGTCCATCTACCGAGCGTAGAGTCGGCTATAAACGAGCAGCATTATAAATGGCTTCTAAGTGATGGGATTTATATTAATAATAGTCATTTTTAGCTGTTAGGAGGAAGTAGTGTTTTGTTCTAACAGTTTATGTGGATTAGGTGGGACTTTAGTTTATTTATGGTATAGCGGTTGGCCACAAGTCACGAGATATCAAGTGACGATGTGGTCAAAGGTGGGGGCCATGCTACGCCTGATTTGAGAACCACCGAAACACACATATAAATTGTTACTAAAAGACTAAAAGGTTTTTGGTTTTCTTTGTATGCTCTGAATTTTACCTGCTTATAATAAAACTTTCTAGATTTTATGTTATTATGAACTTTGAAAAAAACAATGTCTTCGAAAACCAGCGTACACGAATTTTTTTTTTTTTTTAAATAACCTTACAATCATAGGCTCTGATCCCTGACCAGAATTCTCTGTATAGAGAATCCAAAATTATACCAATCGAGCAACAGCTACAGACGTAACAAATAGTTGCGCTTTTTATTTCAATCCAAAACCATCCTGACGCTTTGCAAACAGCTGTGGGCCTAGACAACGTGCAACCGATTATAAGCGTTTTGTTTTCTCCGATCGCTAACGCTTCATCGTAAACGATTATCGATTAGCAAGCGTAATCGCCTGTCAAATGTGTCACTGTTTCGTTTTTCGCGAGTGTTAACTAAGCGTTTCGCAGAAAGGTGATCCATTATAATCCGAATCCCGGTAAGGGCAAATATATGTGTGATGAGCACGAATATTTGTACCTGAGTCTTGGATATTTCTATCTATATAAGTATGTATTTCGTTGTCTAGTACCCATAACACAAGTTTCGAGCTTAATTTGGGGCTAGGTCAATTTGTGTGCAATTGTCCCCGATATTTATTTATTTAAAAAAAAAATATATGTATATTAATATTATCTACCAATTTTTTATTTCGCTTGACCACGTGATTTAGCAATAACTTATGTCATTCCCATACATTTTTGTACTTTTCTACATGCGTTAACGCTAGGAGAATGTGACATTGTCTACACTGAGAAAAAAATTCTGACTTTCCTTCTTAGTCTTTACCTTCCAAGACCGATTCCTTCACTATTTTACTTTAGTTTTCCTTCTGAATCACAAATCCTTCCCTTTTGGCTCAGAAGGAAAACGGTAATTTGGAAGGTCTTTTTTCTCCGTGTAGGCCTGCTGTTCTCCCATTGCGTCACATAGGTCCCCATACAAATAGTATAAGTAACTACAAACAAATCCAGACATAGCTACAGTAATTACAACTTGCAGCCCATTACTAAACGGCTGTAAGTGGCACGACGGTGGCGCCACCGCCGCCGGTAACTCGCGAGGACACCGCTGACTAATGGTACAGTAAATAGCTATTATAGCCACGGACGGTTATTACAACTTATTTGTTTCTGTACACGTGACCAGAGACGGGGATGTATGGCTACATCCCTTCGTAATTATTTCTTGTGCTTTGTAAGTAGGTAGGTACGTTTAAATGGAGCTTAGCCACTTAGTTACGTCATTAAAAACTGGTTTGTGGAAATGACAAATGTAGGGAGGACCTGTATTATGTCTAGTTAACTATTTGTACCTATAATATACTCGTACTAGATCCGACCCGGTTTCGCACTGGTATATAGGCAAAAATAAATAGTTAATGTTGACGATTTCCAAATATTCCATTTTTCGTGTAATGTTGCCAATTATTGCCCCTCTTTCAGTGGTCTCGAACCTACCGATTTTTCGGTATTTCTACCGATATGAGCTCTGTTCTACCGAAATACCGAAATGCAACGATTTTTCCACGATTTCCGAGAATACATTGAAATTCTCCCGATTTTTCTACCGATTTTGGCGATTTAACATTTATAAATTGGCAACCCTTTTCATTTATGTTTTAATCTATACTAATATTAAAAAGCTGCAGAGTTTGTTTGTTTGAACGCGCTAATCTCAGGAACTACTGATCCGATTTGAAAAATTATTTCAGTGTTAGATAGCCCATTTATCGAGGAAGGCTATATAAATTATAATAATAATTTTATAATAATATTTATTTATTGGCTATATATATTTTATTTCCAAAAAAAAATAGGGATCCGTAAGAAAGTTGCTATTTTGCAACCCAAGGTGTGAAATCGAAAACCTATTTTTGCGTGCGCTGCAAAAACTATTGACATTAGAAAAAAATAATGTATTACGGGTTTGTAGGTACCATTATGGTCTACAAAAAAATTCGCAAGAGCATTTGTCTAACTATTAGAGTTATACCACAATAAGTGTTTTTTTTTTTTTTTTAAATGTAATTTAAATGCCTTTTCTAGAAAAGACTCTTTATTTGTATCTTTATACCTAAATTACATTAAAAAAAAAATACTTAAAAAAAAGGAAAAATATTAAGCCTGTAAGTTGATACTAAATAAATAAAATAGTTTGTAATATGTATGTAATGTAGGTAATGTAGAAATATATAAACGATATTGATAATATATTGTTTTTTTATATACTACCGATTTTTGGTACAAATATACCGATTTTGGAGGGCAACTCTACCGATTTCGCACTTTGACGTTCGAGACCACTGCCCTCTTTATACCTTGTTTGAACTATACAAAAATTAAAAGAAATATATTTGTAGTTTTCATGTGAGATGTGATTGTGCTTTTTATGTAATATTTTACAGGTTAAACCACAAGTCACCGGTGTTGTTCTTCACCATAAGTTCAATTTGTAGGATCCATATTAATTAGCTAGATTTGGTTAAATAAATAATCAAAACCCTCACTCCCCGCACATTGACGGGGCTGGTACTCACCCAAAGCGGCGCGGAGGGTTGGAGCTGCGACGCGAACGCCATTCGGAACGCATCTCCTAGCAGCGAGTTCAGTTCCTCCGCCTGGAACAACACACGTCACCACGTTACCTCACATCTACTGAGTAAACATAACACATCCGTATATTGTCGACATTCCTCCAATTTGCACAAAACGCTTCGTTTTACATTTATAACGCGAACGGGGAAGAAATGAGACATCCAGCCAACTCTAACTTGAGAACCAAAATAAGTGTCTCTAGACAAACATGCTTCTTCATCGTTTTGTTATCACTTACTATGTACCAGATGATATTTTGAGCATATGCTCACCTATAACTAATCAAAAATGAATGGTTCCCGGCATGACGATTCCAGATATCTCCAAATCTATCTTACTGAAAAATGGGTTACAATCGTTCATGCATGCAAAATAACTAAATTTCTCAAGTCAAAAGCAAAAGCAGTCTTCTTAGTGTTGCGCTAGTCTTGTCGTCACCTCACTCAATATTATCAGTGCTAAAGTCATGAAGGCAAAGCGGCGGCTTCTCATATATCAGTTTACTTACATTGGGAGTTTGGGAGTATGTAATTATATAGGAATCAGTCCTGACTGACTGATATCAACGCACAGCTTAGACCGCTGGTCGTAGCAACTTAAAGTTGGGAGGGTATTTTATTCTTGATGCATAGGGATTTTTTGAAATTTAACCTCTAAGGGGGTAAAAAAGGGAAACTGTAGCTCACGCGGGTGAAACCGCGGGGAACAGCTAGTAGGAAATAAGCGTCTGGAACTACTAATCCCATTTAGAAAACTCTTTCACTGTTATAAAGCTACACAATCCATTCGTGTCATAGACTATGTTTTATTGTGATAAAAGTCCTGTGGGAGTCTACGTGGGCACACCTAGTAATTTATATTTTCGTCTCCAGACAATGTATTTCATGATCATGAAGCCACGTTATATCCTTTTTGAAGAGCTCTAAACCTCATCGGCAGTTAGTGAGTCGCGGCTCGTCCCGTGTGAGCCGGGGTTGTTACATCCGCTATCACATCAGCAATCATCGTAAAGCCAAGTGTCTATAAACCGCAGGGTTTGTTCTACAGTAGGTACTCGTATGTACTGTAAGTACCTAGCTAGAGTGCTGACGTTAGGGGTTGAAATGTTCGCTACGATTCACGTGTTTTTTTTTGTTTGCAGTTCGTTTTGGTTTCTACTGTTCTACTCTTGGACTTTTAGCTTACCCCAAATAGCGCTGAAAGGAATGGATTTGAAAATTTTCCCAATACTATAGTTCATACTATAAATGGGAAAGGTTTTGATGTTTGTTACTTTTTATAAACCTACTAGCCCTCTTGACCATAAGTCACCTGGTCGGAGGTCGCGCCTGGATTGAGAACATAAGTGCTTGGAGAGTTATTCTGCACTTGGGGGTGGTAGCCAGTCCCGCACTAGAAAATGCCCTACCACCAAGCATATTATGCTTCACGCCTTGGGAAGGGCAAAGGATACTTTTCACTGCGATAAAATGTAGTCAACGCAGGTGAAACCGCGGGCACAGTTAGTCCTACTAATATGTACTAAAAATGCGAAAGTTTGTGTGTGTGTGAATGTTTGTTACCACGTATCACCGTAACTACTAAACCTATTTTGATGAAATTTGGAATGGAGAGTTTATATCCTGGTTTAACACATAG
Organism: Opisthograptis luteolata; assembly: GCA_931315375.2. Lineage (NCBI taxonomy): Eukaryota > Metazoa > Arthropoda > Insecta > Lepidoptera > Geometridae > Opisthograptis > Opisthograptis luteolata. The sequence goes on from OV928043.1 coordinate 13,363,008, forward strand.
GCTACTTTTATCCCGGAAAAAGGATCCTGCGGGATAACGGGAAGACGCGGGTGAAACCGCAGGGCGCAACTAGTATTAAACAAAAGTGACATTTACAACAGGTACCTAGTTAAGTGCTGTATAAGTAGTACAACAGGATAAAATGTTACCATATCACTTGGAGGTGGTAAAATGGTAAATCAAACAGGGTCATATCGTGTAAACTCCAAATTAGAATAAACATACAAACCAGACAAACGCGTGGAATGTGGACTCAAATTAGAATTACCTCTAATTTTACACCAATTTACATTTCCCCGCTAACCGACGTGATCATGGAAGTGTAAACCTAAGCTTAAGTCAATAAAGTCGCATATTTTTTTGTGTTGGTAAAAGTATTGTGGTTATACTTAGTGGGTGTGAGTGATATGCGCGTACGACACCAGTCTATCGCCCACTATATGGAGAGCCTAGAATGAGGTAGCGAGCGGAGCGGGAGCGATTGACTCGTAAGGAAAAACAGAAAGTATAATACATATTATCTTTTTTTAAATAAATTACTGACCTTTAAATTGTTAAGGTTTGATAAATACAGTATTTTAACATCATACAATGATAATATGTGACAAATATCTCTATAACTAAGTCAAAACGTAAAATGCTGTCAATCCAGTACACATACATTCAAAAGTAATGATTTCCACCAACAAGACTGTAACGTACTACGTTACTTACCTTAATTTTTGCTTTAAAAACATACTAATTTGGCAACATCATACATGTACATCATTCCTCATGATTACAACCAGGGTTTATCGGCAGCTTTAGCAACAATTACGCGCATTTTAATTGTTTTTACACAGAAATAGTTTTATCAAAACAAATAGCAATGATAGTTTGAGTTTAGAGTTCGGTGACATGACAGATGTCAACTTGAAAGGTGAAGTTGACAGATGTTTCGGGACACTGACATAATGCTAGTCTAGGGCATAGACGCATGTGTCTGATAGGAATCTTGTAGATTGGAATGGAACGTAAACAATACGACAAATATTTCGAATACAATTTTATTTTACAACTAAACACATTTTTCGAGAGAATAATTTGAATAGGGAAACGAACAACATTCTCACGTGACTGAATAATTAAATTGGGATTAAAATCAAAATATAATTTTACGCGACGAATGCATTGTGAACTGCGTACATCGGAGCGTGGAATGATCGACGTCTACATGATCTATGAGCAGTGGTCTCGAACCTACCGATTTTTCGGTATTTCTACCGATATGAGCTCTGTTCTACCGAAATACCGAAATGCAACGATTTTTCCACGATTTCCGAGAATACATTGAAATTCTCCCGATTTTTCTACCGATTTTGGCGATTTAACATTTAAAAATTGGCAACCCTTTTCATTTATGTTTAATCTATACTAATGTTATAAAGCTGCAGAGTTTGTTTGTTTGTTTGAACGCGCTAATCTCAGGAACTACTGATCCGATTTGAAAAATTCTTTCAGTGTTAGATAGCCCATTTATCGAGGAAGGCTCCAAAAAAATAGGCATCCGTAAGAAAATTGCTATTTTGCAACCCAAGGTGTGAAATCGAAAACCTATTTTTGCGTGCGCTGCAAAAAAATTCGCAAGAGCATTTGTCTAACTATTAGAGTTATACCACAATAAGTGTTTTTTTTATTTTAAAAATGTAATTTAAATGCCTCTTCTAGAAAAGACTCTTTATTTGTATCTTTATATATAAATTACTTAAAAAAAAAAATTACTTCAAAAAAAGTAAAAATATTAAGTCTGTAAGTTGATACTAAATAAATAAAAAAGTTTGTAATATGTATGTAATGTAGGTAATGTAGAAATAAATAAACGAATTTGATACTATATTGTTTTTTTATATACTACCGATTTTTGGTACAAATATACCGATTTTGGAGGGCAACTCTACCGATTTCGCACTTTGACGTTCGAGACCACTGTCTATGAGTTAAATTCGTGGCATTCTTGGTGAAAAAAGATGACGAGGCCTTTCACTAAAGAACCTTCGTCCGAGTTGCGTAGGCGGCGATCTCTATTCGACATTTTGATAAAGTGCTTCAAAAGAACCCGTAAAAAGGTAATCATATTAATTTTATTGGCAATCCTCGAAGAAGCAATTTGGAATTCCATCCTATTGCGTCAGCCAGTTGACAGCTATGAGAATCCCAATGTAACACGCTGTTTAATTCTTTCACAGCGGGTTCTTTTTCTCGGGATAACCTCTCCGCCCTGAACCAAGCCTTTCGAGATCCTGCGCGCTAATTTTGACACCGAACCGAAGTCCCCTCGGGGCTCGATCTCATCTTCGTGCCGGCAACCCGCCGCTTGGACCAGACCACGTCATAGCACGGTATCCTTTCTTTTTGTTCTTTCCCTGGAATATTATCCACGGTTATAGGCAAGGTTTCTTAGCCTTTGTTGCGAAGCGCACTTTAATCGACATAGTTTCGGCATTCCCGGTCCGCTTCACTTAAGCCCCGTCGGAAAATACAGTTTATTAAATTTAGGTTCTAAGTTGGATCTACCTTTGTAATTTTAGATTTAACGTGTTCTATGTAACTTAGCATTATCTAGATCTTAGTAATTTAGTCTAAGCTTGGAATCTCAATGAGAGACCTTAATTAGAGATTTAGTATATGAGATAAATATTTCTGGAACCGCTCATCTATGTACTAGATTATTCAATAAAATATAAGCTCTATTCTGATACTAAATCTAAACGTTTTATTTATTTTCACAATCACAACACAACAGCTCAGTCCGCTGGCACGGCCCTCGAACCAAAAGTCCTTCCGTTGTGCCGGCTTGATCTATCCAAGTACTTTCTCCTACCCTCATTCCCAACCATCCATCCCAATTACCAACTATAGTTTTTACAATGTTACAAGACGTAATTAATGTATTGATTGACGTAATGATAGTAAGTCGTAGTAGTCGAAAGAAATTAGTGACGTAATGATTTAATAGTTGTGTATCAATTTTATCTAACTTGTGTTAAATTTTAACTTCAAGAAATCGATTTATTTGGTTTTTTAATTTTGTGTTTTGTTGTTGTTGTACAAACTAAATATTTTTTTGGGTTTGAGTTTGTAATATTCCTGATTTAATGACAAAGTCAAGGTTTTCTTCTATCTCCATCGAGACTTGACGCGATACCGGCAACCATTGATACGGCACGATCGTTGTTTTGTTGACATAACCGTGACACATCCCTGCCCATCCCAGTTCCACTTTAGGCAGTCAGCTTCAACGTCTTCAAGACCACAACACGTTGTTTGTTATTTGATCAGTAAATATAACACTAATCGCTATCTCTTAGCAAACATGTGAGCTACCTTCTTGTGTGACATGGCGTCAGCAATACGAGTATTATTGGTACGGGTTCCTAACGGGACACATTCCACCGATTCTATTGTGGTGGACTACATCGATGATGTCAACTAATTTTTCAGTAAAAAAAACTTGTTTGGTAGGAAAGGACATTTTATTGTGACGTCAGATGATGGTCTATGCCTCATTTGGATATTTTGCATTCCAATTAGGAGTTCCAACAGGAGTTCTAAATATTTCCTAACTAGTTGCCCCCGCGGTTTCCGCATCTTCTCGTTATCCCGCAGGAATCTTTTACCGGGATACAAAGTAGCCTATGTGTTAATCCAGGGTATAAGCTATCTCCATTCCAAATTTCATCAAAATCTGTTTAGTAGTTACGGTGATACGTGGTAACAAACATTCACACACACACAAACTTTCGCATTTATTATGTTAGTAAGATATGTTTACCTCCTCGCGTGGGTGAAATTCCAAATACAGCGTATCCATATTACATTACATTTAGAAAATAACTAGCTGTTCCCTGCGGTTTCACCCGCGTGGGCTACATTTTATTGCGATGAAAAGTATTCTATGTCCTTCCCCGGGGCTCAAATTATCTCTATACCAAATTTCATTTAAATCGGTTCAGTAGTTTAGGCGCGAAAGCGTACATATTCCGTATACTCCAAAATTATTCCCGCACTTCGGTGCCCCCTCACCGCGTTACGTAGGTATCCATTATCCTATTTTAATTCTAGGTTAATTTTTTTTCGGTCCACGCATTTGAATCGTTCTGTTAAAGGTCTTCCTGGTCCGCGACCGCGCTTTACCTATTTCATAGATTCTCCCTCACCTCGCCGCGTTTCCCGCTGCGCTGGGGTACGGCGGGTTTATTTTTCTACTACTACTACTTACATTTTTAAACTCGTGATATCTTTCGAATGGAATGTCCGAATTGAATGATTCAAAAAGTTTTATAAAGCTATTGAAGCTGTTTTGAATAAGCAGTAATTTATTTTGATAAGGATTAATACCAAGACATAAATAAAGAGCCTTTTCTAAAGGCGGCATTAAAAATTAATTTTTTTAAATAAAATATCACTTATTGCGGCATAACTATAATAGTTAGACATATGCTCTTGCGGACTTTTTTGTAGATCTTAATGAGACCTACAAACCCGCAAAACATTATTTTGTTCTAGTATCAATAGTTTTTGCAGCGCACGCAAAAATAGGTTTTCGATTTCACACCTTGGGTTGCAAAATAGCGATTTTCTTACGGATCTCTAATTTTTTTGGAAATAAAATATAGCCTATAGCCTTCCTCGATAAATGGGCTATCTAACACTGAAAAAATTTTCCAAATCGGACCAGTAGTTCCTGAGATTAGCGCGTTCAAACAAACAAACAAACAAACAAACAAACAAACAAACAAACTCTGCAGCTTTATAATATTAGTATAGATAAGAACATTCCCATTAAAGTGAATACTAAACCGGAAGCCCTTGATGCCTTATTACAAAATAACACTTAACTACTTTGCTTACACCATCCATTCCACTTAAAGCCATCAATTTCACTGTCTCCTTTTTCTACGACAAAAAACAAGCCGGTTTTCCAAAAATAAGACGTTGCCGCTAATTCTGGCCATAAACAAGATTAACCGAAATAAAACATCGTAGAAGCGATTACTACTAGAACTTACTGCCACTAGATGTAACTACTTAGCTACTCGTATGTCCCTCATCGTTAATGATGTTATAGTTTGACTACAGGAATCGTCTTTGTGGAGTATTTTCGTATCTGAGATACACACATAAAGTCTTCTCTCTTATGCTGGGGCCACACTAAGGCCAACGTCAAGGGAAATGTCAATGTTTATCATCGCGATAAATATTGCGTTAATTATTATGTATTAACGCAATCGTGTGAGTGGCTGGCTACACTTGAACGGTCAACGTGAATGCACTTGAGTTATCGGCTAACGTCAAACGTCAATGTGAATGCCGTTGTCAAATTTCGTGGCCACACTGATGTCAAACGTCAATCATCGCGCTATTTAACGGCATTTGGCGTTAGTGTAGCTCCTCCTTATCCGACTCCCGCGGGTAACGGTCACCCGCCGCGTTTCCTTACTACTCGCCGCCGTCGGCGTCCCCGTGTTCGTTTCACCCCCGTGGGTGGTAATATCTCTCCGTCCCTTCAAGCAGGGCATCAGCCCTCACCCCCGACGCCAGCCCAAGCCGCGGGCGGCACCCTTCAGGTGCCGCCACCCGCGAGCGTGGCGTCATTAGCTTAGCTAAAAACTTGGCGGAGGGCGCCTTCCGCGCCCCCCCCAGCAGCCCGGTGGAGTTGTCAAGGTTACTTGACCAACAGCATTAGTCCCATCAAAAAAAAAAAAAAAAAGTGTAGCTCCTGGTATTCTAGAATGATGCAAGTGTTGTTTAATACTTGAGTATCGATTGAATGGCATATTTGTTTGATATTACAGACTCAAATCTATGATTATCGCTTAAACGTTATTTTAGAATAAAGGTCTTAGAGAGAGTATGGGCCATAATCCACCACGCGGGCTACTGCGGGTCGGCGGATTAGCAAGCTCTATTGTTACAGTTTTCAGACCACCTGAATGCCTCCAACATACAATAGTGTAAGGACTGCCAACTGGCCAACGGCCTAACGTGCTATCCGAAACACGGAAGCGCTCAGTATCACTAGTGGTCACCCATCTAAGTAGTGAGCGCAGAGCAACACGTTGCTTAACCCAGAATACCTAGATGATCGATTAAAAAAGGAAGAGTAAGTTCCACTACAATCGCTTCCATAATGATCACTCTTGTGATCTTGTCGCTCTTAGTCCTAGCCATGATGCATTGTACAATAACGCTCAAAGAACACAAAAAAATATTATGGAAATGACATATTTCAACGTTATATCACGTGATCAGAACAAAAGTCTACATACGCTCGAAATTAATAATCGATCCCGATCCGTTATCCGCGGTTATGGATCGATATGTCATGTCATAATATGTCATTTTAGCTAGTTCTAAAATGACTCTAAAATGGCTTGACATATTACTACTAAAACGACATATTATGACATGACATATCGATCCAAAACCGCGGATAACGGATCAAGATCGATTAATTCTTTCGGGCGACAGTCAACGATCGCTACATCCTGTACAAAATTGTAGCCAGGATGCAGATTAGCTCAAACAAAAAGTTATGAGGCGTTAACCACTAGACAAACAGAAACGTTTGTATGTTGACTAGGTCCCCTGTGTAACTATAAAATAAAATAGATGCGACAATACTTCGTGTACTTATTACTGTGACCTTTTCTAAGACAAACACAAAATCGGGACGTGTCGCGTCACTAAGTTCCGACTCAATCTGCCTTCAGACAGAGATTAACCTAATTTACTTCCTACAAATCGCTGGATTAACGTTGAAGTGTCGAATAAGTTACCGTAACTACAAAAGTCTGTTTTCTCTCGGCATTTCTTTCGCTTTGCCGTTTGTCTGGATGTCCGATGATGGGGAATTAAATTGTTCAATTCTTATAAAGGCAAACTCGGCGAAATATATCCGTTAAAATACCGGTAGACTTGCAGCTTTGCATCGATGTTCAAGGCTTATAGCCTGATGAATAAATAATGGCATTAAGCGAGTTTTCACTACTCTTTATAACGTTAAGTAGCAGTTAACACTTTCAATGTATTCGTTAGCAAACGGAATTTTCAAGCAGGTCACTAGTACAACATTTTCAACAGATTTATAGTATGCTAATAACTTTATGAATTTTGTCGTAAAATCTTTATGTTAATTAAAATTAATTCTAAGCATAAGGGCTATAATATTTTACTATAATTTTATGCAACAAACGCCTCATTCATTCATAAAATGGTAAACAATCTCGGAGCCGTCGTTCCTAATATTACATTTCCTGTTTGAGAGAAAATTATCCCGTCAAAGAGTTGCAGAACCGACAACTTGTTCATTTTACATAATTCATACTATAAACTACATAAAATGACAGCTCTTGCAAGAAGTGTATTTATTGGTATAAGGTAAAGTCCGTACCAATAAATACAGCTCTCGCAAGAGCTGTCAAAGCATATTACACTCTGCCACAAGTAACTCAAAATTCAAAAATCAATGTAGGTATCTATTACGTTCAGAAATATTGGATAGCTACGATAAAACTTTGAAAATAAACTCTGTATGAAAGGTCTAGAGTTGAGTTCCGCTTGCGGGCTGTTAGAGTATGACCGGAGGCTAAATAGAGTAGAATAGCAATTACAAGCTGGGTTTCCTTCAGTGGCTTTAACTGAAGGCTATTGCTACCGGGGATGAGTGCCGTCGACTCTCGTCAAATGAGCCGGAATGTGGCGCAGGAAGCCGAGACGAGTAGCCGAGTACTGACGCGAATTGAGATTCATCTGAAATCGCAATAATACAACCTATTTTTCTTAATATAAATCAAAAACAAGAATAGTTTCAAGCTCAAGTTGTTTGCATAGAGACAGTAACAATCTCACTATAAGCAACACTTATTCGTCTCTCTTCAAATATCAAATACTATATTCATTTAGTAGGATCGGTACATACGTGTTATTATATGAACTTAAAATGAATTTCGCTTAGGATTTTGTTAAAAAAGCGTACCTCTCTATCTCTCAGAAAAGGCCTATGTCCTAGCAGAGGGAACGTAGTATGATTTTTTAAATATATAAATAGGTAGATTTCTTTTTTACTGCAAATAGGTATGCGTTTGACCGCAATCCCGCCTGTTGCCATGCGTAGATGCGGTCGACGGTGTAACACGCATACCTAGAAGGTAAGTGTTCACTCTTGATATCTAAGCATTTGACCACCGTCTCAACTGTTAGTAAGTGATGACTAGGTCGATGATGGAGCATGCTTGCCTAGAACATACCTATTCACTCTTATGATGGTAAAGGCGTTAGGTATTTCAATTATAATTTCTTCATCTATCTTCAATATTCATCCAACCGAACTTTATGCAAAACCTATGCTTGTATAAAAAGATTTTCATTAATATTTCAGCACGGACAGTAACCAGATACCTGGTACCTCCGACCGTGGGCTCCGTATCGGTCCTGTTCATCTTAATTACTTAATTAGATATGCGACCCACATCGCCGCGCCGCCGCCGTGTGGGTACGGACTACGGCCATCTATCGCCGCAATTATAGAAAGGGACGATGCTTGGATAGCGTGATCCTATAAAAATTTGCAATCATGAAGCTTTTATTTTAATACAAAGTTAATTAATATTAAAGAAACTAACGTGAGTCGTATTCATAATGAAATGTTCAATGTCAGCGCAAAGCTCTCGCGCCGTGCGTACTTTTGAAGCGATGATACAATTAGCTTGAGCTTTTCGTGAAGGAAAACATCGTGAAGAAACTATAGTTTGGTGGTAGGACATTTTCTAGTGCTCCTCTGGCTACCACACTTAAGTTAAGAATCAGTCGCCAAGCACCTATCGGTGTGTTCCGGCAGTCTCCCTTGACAGCCAGTTCCCTGTCTAGGTGTAGCGTGGTGCCATCTGCGACCACATCGTCACTTAACATCAGTCATGTGGTCAAACGCTGAACTGTAGTAGCATTTTTTTCTTAAATATAGATATCATATTTACGCATTATGGTTTTGGACGACAATAAAACTACAAAAATAAAAGCTATAAGTTAAATAAAACACTAGAATCAGAAATAGTTTTTAAAACGGAATAATTACCATGTATTTGTTTTTGTTTGAGTTCTCGATAATACGGCACTGTCGCAAGCGCCATGATCACGAGAGTACTAAAAATTGCTGCGGGTAGAATTTTTGATATTATAGCGGGCAGTCGTATATCTATCTACCCGCTTCCTCTCACGTCTAATTCTAATGAAATAGAACAATAAGTTTAATGAAGAACTTAAGTTGAATGAATTAATGTACTAACCACTAATAAAACACTGTAATACTGCCCACTCAATTTGGGGCAAGTTAAACTCACGAGCCTACCAGGGATCAAAGAGAAGGGCCACATTACCATACATACACCCGCTATGTTAATTTGTAGCAATTAGCTATGCGTAGCGACACAGACTACAGCAGAGTTAAAAGGCATGTATCACCCTGGATAATTATTATTATGGTCTTAGTAGTATGTATACTCAAACTCAAATATGTTTATTTAGAATGATACACTAAGTGATAAAAACGACAAACTTAAAACAAGCTAGGCCTTTTCCAATCTCTTGACAGTAGAACAACAGGCAAGAAACGTCCGGCAAGTCATGGTTTGTGGACAGTAGAAAATCTGTAGAAAATCGCTACATGTAAGTTTATTTTCATTCAGGAATGTATGGGCCTGCGTTTGACCACATCTCACCTGATGGTAAGTGACAATGCAGCCAAGGGTGGATCACGCTGGCCCATGAAGTGCCTATTCGCGAGTTAGACTGGCGCTCTGTTTATTAAACAGAAATAGTATGCCAAAAAAATTCAAAGCAACAGTGATTGAAGTCGATAAACAACACTCACAGAATTAGCCGTCCGTTAGGAGCTCGGTATAATAATAAAAGTTAATTTATTAATCAATGCAGTCGTGTCGGAGCGACTTATAAAACACGTTCGTATAAAAATATGTTGTCATTCGTCCTACGCGCCGCGCCTGCTGTCTCGTCGACCCAACGTCGCGGAGATGTTCGCGTCGGACCTAGATATAATGATATTGAAAACAACCGCGACAATAAGCCCCCTGAACTATCAATGAAACGCGGAATCTTATCTTAAGTTTGCGAAATCATAGAAGTTTAATTTTTAGGGTTCCTTACCTCAAAAGAAGAAACGGAACCCTTATAGGATCACTATTCACTGTGTTAAGGTCTGACAAGACCATTTTTCTAAAGAACACGTTGAGGTATCAAGCTCAAATTTATGTCATATACTTTACCACTAACGGTTTATTTCAGCTGTAAAAAAAATTAAACTAGTAAGTTAACGCGATCGAAGGCTATGACTGTTTATGTCGCTTACTTTGCAACTTCACAAGGGAATCAAAACCTATAGAGCCCTTCCCGCTGACCCTGATTCTTGAAATTTGATATGAAGCAAGGTCTTACAGCACATGTAAAGGAAAAAGCCAAAACACCGAAGATAAATAGTTTAATAACAAACAAAAAAACAAGTTTGTACGGAACCCTCGGGTGCTAGTCCAACTCACACTTGGCCGGTTTTTTTGTGTATAAAAAAACAGTTTTTTTAGTTTAACTTCAAAATAAACATATTGCAATATTTGACACACTACCATAATTCTTGAGTTATATTAATTTCCACGTTCAGCTTTTCATCTACAATTATAAAAGCAAGTAAACAAGCCGCAAGTTTGTTTACGATAATTCTATAAACGTTCCAGAATATTCCGCTAACGTTACCGCGGCTGACTAGCCGAGATCCATTCTGGTGTTGGTTTACCCGCACTGGAATCTATCTTATTATTCAACGAGTCTAATGTTATTATAATAAGAAAATCATATCGCATTGGATGATAGAACTAAACCTGTGATATATGAACAATGAACATATCGGGAGGGAATGACAATGCTGGCGCTATGTGGAAGTTGTTATACTACGATGCTTTCGCAAACTAAAGTTGATGTGCTCAGTTGGTTCAATAAAGGAATGTTTCGGAAAGTAATTTACAAAAATGAACGCCCCGCTCCTATATGACTCAATAAGTTATCTGTGAAAACGGTGAAAGAAAACAGTAAGGAAACCGGCATGTCCAAAAACCACACCATTCAAGGGCATGCGACATCCACCAACCCGCACTGGGCCAGCGTGTCTCTGAGAGAAGGCCAGAGTACCAGCAGTGGGAACATAAAAGGCTAATGATGATGGTCATTACAGAAAAATATTTTAAACATGTACTTAGTGCCTTTAAGCTTCAAGATCTTGGTTTGAAAACCTTGAGATATTTTTTGAAACAGTTTGGTCAGCATTTAAGTTGTCTTCTGTCAGATTCCATTCAAATTAACTTCCTCGTGAGGAATTTTTCTGTTTAGCATGTTTATACAACCAACCTCGTGTTATTTGCGTTTTGTCCTGACAAATAGTGTCCGTGAACACGCCACCCACGAGGGGCGGGGGTGCGGCGCGCCGCCGCTCGTAAACTCGGGTTATGTCTCTAACTCTGTACCTCGATGTCTGCTTCCTGTCTCTCATGCCACGTATCTATAATTCCACGAATTCCATCCCAAATAACTCGTACTTCCATCTCGGGAAGGCTACTATTTACCAGAATCATCCTACAGGCACAGTTATTTGCGTTCCGTCCATGCAAACACTGGTGACGATTCTAATGTACATTCTGTGCATTTTAAAACTTAACAAATTTTGGCAGGCCTGAAAGTATTGTTGTCTTTTTCAGACTACAGAAGTGAGAAAATAACAACATTACTTTTAGCCGTGTCAAATTTAATTTAGCTATATATAAATCGATACCAGTGTGCGTCACCGTATGGTATGGCCACCGCCACGAGCTGATGGTCTGTTGGCTTTAGTCTAGATAATCGATTTGACAACACTGTTCTTTCGTTTAGCTGCTAGGTACTGCACGATTAGAAAGAGAGTTGGTAACATTCGGCAAGATGCAACTAACGTTTATTGTTGACCAATCACCGAACAGTCGGATAATATTCTTAGTCATGAATGAAAGAGACGTTTTAAAATGTGTGGAGTCTGGGCCACATCTTTCTACACCATACTCGAATATTGCTTAGGCCAGTCAACAACCATTAGTATTATCAGTTTTTTTAAATTACTTCGTTTGGTGGTTTAAATAAAAAAAAAGTCATCTTTCAAACAGCAATAATCACCAACACATTATAATATCATTTTGACGTTGATATGAACGAGGAGATCTCTTAAAATAAGTACTTTTCGACTATTACGATGCATGGTTTTCTAGGGTAGCATAACCAAAATCTAGTTGTAGATATGAAATAAAAAATGAAGGTAAGTATTAGGTAGTAGATTTTGCGTTTTTGTATGAATATAACAAAGTAATGTGTCGTGTGAATAATTTTATATATTTGACTATCTGTTCGGTTATTTTGAGGTAGTGTAGGTAGCCCATTTTGAAATGTCTCTTTACTATTTATATTACAGGCTGTGCCGTGTCTTGCGCCGTACTCCGATCGGCGGCGGCCCGTAATCTGGGGTTATCTCTCGCACCGATGCGGTGTCTGTTTCCTGTCCTGCACGCCATGCAGACTGTGCGATTGTGGACCTTCACATGTAAAACATAAGCTTCGTTTTATAATAATGTAAACGTGAAAGTTATGAATAGGTAAGTGAGGAAGGTGATAGTTCAGATACTGTACTGTAATGGCCGTAATAGATACATTTATAACTTAAAGGTTCAGCTACGCTCTAATTAGATTTAGTGTCTTTTGATAAAAGTAATAATTATTTTGTGTTTTTTTTACTACTTGCATTGCAGTGTAGCGCTTGCGTTGGTCGAAATCGGCGCTGCAATAGGATTGGGAATTGACTTTCAAGTGAAGCCAGAGGACAGAGCCAGGGACTGTGTGAGCTATCAATCAATCAATTAGTAATAAGAATAAAATTGTCAATGTGATCGCGCCAAAAAAATTACCTGCCGGGCGTTTCTTGCCTGTTCTTTTGCCGGCGTAAGGAGGTTGGAATAGGCGTAGCTAGTTTTAATAATTCAGTGAAAGTCGTAGTGAAGTCTTATCATTTTGCAAAGTATGTAGGTTACTTTACTGTTTGAACTTGACAATTTTAAAAATGTATATCAACTAATCAATTACCTAAAATTGTATACAAGTAAAAGCTTGTCAAAAATCCTACTAAATTCAAACGTATTTTTCCTATCCTACCATACCTCGAACATCATCCATTGCCTAGTGAAATTTAGCTGCAAATTCAATTACAAGAGCAGATGCCTCTTAAGCCGGTGCACACAGACACACGGCCGATACACCACAGCATCCCGACGGGATTTACGATCAGACGATCGACAGGGGACGATACGGCTTCCACATGAAGGAGATAAAGCTCGCCATCAACCAGCGATGTGTCGGTAGCAAGGAGTAAAGCTCAGAAAAATACCGGCTAAGAGCAAGTTGGACTCGCGCACCCAAGGTTCCGTACAAGCTTGTTTTTTCTGGTTATTAACAATTAGGGTTTTCAGACTTTTTTCTTTACATGTGCTGTAAGACCTTGCTTCATGCCAAATTTCACGGCTCTAGGTCAACAAGAAGTACCCTAAAGGTTTTGATTCTCTTGTGAAATCGCAAAATATGCGTAAATATGCGACAAAAACGGTCATATCTTTTGATCGCGTTGACTTACACGTTTGAGTTTGTCACAGCTGAAAGAGACCATAGAGCCGAGTATATTTGATCTAAATTTCAACTTGATACCTCAACGCATTCTTGAGAAAAGGGGTCTTGACAGACATACATACGGACAACGAAGTAGAGTGTTCCGTTTTTGCTTTTGAGGTACGGAACCCTACAAATTAACCAATGAAATTGCTTCATTTCTCCATCACGTCATAACGAAGCGATCTGATTGGCAGATGTGTTTGCAGCTCCACTACATAGCGGAGCTATGGTGGATAAAGTACGTAATGAGAATTTACTGCAAGATCTTCACGTCATATCGCAAGGTCTTTAAGGATGTGTTGTGGGTTGTGGGTAACGTAACGCTTCGGGTTTAAGAGATAATTTGAAAATATTGCCTTTGGGATAAACTAGACAGAGTGGATGAAAGGATTGGAATTTTGATGCGATAGGTGAAATACACGTTAAAAGTTCTTTTTTTACAATTTTAGTTACAAATCATCACAAAAATGCCCAAGTGCGAGTTGGACTCGCGCACCGAGGGTTCTGTAAAAGTTTGTTTTTTTGTTATTAAACTACACATTTTCGGTTTTTAGACTTTTTCCCTTACATGTGATGTGACCTTGCTTCATGCCAAATTGTATGACTCTAGATCAACGAGAAGTACACTATAAATTTTAATTCTCTTACAAAATCGCAAAATATGCGATATAAATCTTTTGATCGCGTTGACTTACAAGTTAATTTTATAATATATATCGTTGACTTACAAGTTAATTTTATTGTATAACTATGTATTTGATATTTCAAATTTACATTTTGATGCCTCAACTCACAGACAGACAACAACGCGATCCAATAAGGATTCCGTTTTTCCATTTGAGATACGAACCCCTAAAAATGAACAAAAGGTGACAAAGGCATCTTTTGGTATGTACCCAAAGTAAGTCATAAAATATGTGTGATAATGATAATCCGTACAAAGATTACACAGTCTTCGATCGAATTTCATAGGCCACTTTCCACCTTCATTACCGAGGCCCGGCCAAGCTCCGTATCTCGGGACGTTATTACAATAACGGTACCTACACTGTCGAATGTAAATCAACGACGTTCCCGGGAACACGGGGGCCGGCCATGTGCGATATGCGGTACCTTCGATGGTCACGAGTCGCGACCAACACCACGATTTTAAAAGTCCACAAGTACTAAAGTGGAGTGTTTAAATAAAAGTTCTTCTTTAAGATTTTTTTCCATACTATATAACTGTACGGACTGGCCCCGTTTATCACGGCTGCAATATGCTCGTATTATTTTTACTTATTAATTGACAAGAAAGAAGGAGGTTCTCAAATCATCGTTTGTATTTTTTTTTTATGTATGATCATGCATAACTTTTTTAATTACAATCTTCCGGCAGAAATTATTTGTCATTTGCATCCATCGGCTCCCTGCGACTCTAACAATATCGTCGGTCAACCTAGTCGTGATCAATTTGGCGGCATAGAGATAGTTGGGATTTCGGGCAGGACATTGGATACTTTTTAATCAAGATGCGGTTGAATTTGAGGGTAATAGCTAGTATTTTTATCACACTTTTCACGATATGGTCGAGAATGGTAAACACGATAAACGTAGTATACATGTCTACCGTTCGTTATTACTTAGAATCGATACTAACAAAACTAGTCTCTATTGTTTAAAAACAGTACAGTTTTTTAAAATCTAATTCTGTTTCCCAAAAATGATTAGACATTTGAAACACAAGATTTAACAAGTTCGTAGGAAAACGACGAAGAACCAAAAAGGTCTTTTTGGGAAACGATAAATTACTTTCCACCCCTGAAAGAACTTTCTTGTACAAAACGACTACAAGAACGCGTCCGCGCCGCGAGCTGCATCCCTACCCGTTGTTTATATTCGGCTAAGCGGATATTTACAAGGCAATAAACTGTATTTTTACCACTAACGGGAATTCTTTGATCTGTGGGAGGCGTGTCTATATTGATAACTTCCTCTGTTTTACCCCGCACGCTTATAAAATAGTGGTGAAACAGATATTGTATTAGGATTTATCAATATACATATTACCTAATATAAAATATTTTTGATCGTATGAGTGATATGAGTAAATGTCAACTGATATATTAGTATTCATTTTGTTATTTAACAATCATCTTTTCTACCCAGACATAAGAATTTTCGATATTACCTAATCTTTATACGCCAAAGATCAGCAGTTCAGCAGATCACAGCGATATCATCGTTTTCATCAACAATTTCCTTGAATATGTTGCCAACGACGGAGATTATAGAAAATGAATTTGTACATAAATCTGTATTAGACCAATTCTCTTACGTAATACAGTACCTACGTCTTGTTGATATCACTGATATTGACATATTCTCTAAGATATCGGTTGCTAAAAATATTGATATTAGCGAATATTGTCAAATATCGGCATTAACCCACCAACCACTACTTGTACATGTGACGGTTTTTCATTTGGAAAAGAGATTTGTAGCTTTATTTAATGTTGCTCCATCTTTGAAGTATCAAGTAGTTTCTCAACTTTCGTTGTATCTGAAGTGACACCTTTGTCGTCGTGTCTCCGTTATTGTTCGCTTCCGCAATTAAAAGGTTTGTTTCTGTAAAGTTTTAGTTAAAATGTTATTCATTATCCAACGAAAAAAAAGGAGCTGGTTGTCAAGTCAACGCGTACATTTTTTTGTATGTATATAATTTTTTACAGAGTAGTCTGTTTTTGATGAAATTTTTTCTTGATGTTTTATATGTACTAGCTATTTTAAATTTTGTGAATAAACAATAAGTATTTATTTCTTAAAAACCTTATTCGAACTATTAGGAACAGATGCGGTATAGAGTTAGCTTGTTTCTTGGAGCCTTATTTCATGTTATAGCGATGATATAGCGACGATGGCTCAGTGGTAGTGACGTCGGCTTGCGATCCGTAGGACGTGGGTTCGAATCCTGCAATGAGCTTGAGCTTTCGGTGAAGGAAAACATCGTGATGAAACCATAGCTTGGTGGTAGGGTATTTTCTAGTACTCCCTGGCTAGCTACCACCCTCTCGTTAAAAATCTGTCGCCAAACACCTATCGGTGTGTTCCGGCAGCCTCACTTGAGAGCCAGTTCCCAGTCCAGGTGTAGCGTGACGCCATCTTCGACCGCATCGTCACTTAACATCAGGCGACTTGTGGTCAAACGCTACCCTGTAAATAGTAAAAAAAAAAAAAATGTGTTACCTTCCCGTTAATTCTACAAAATATCAATAAATATTTTACTCAATTAAAAACATTAGGCACTCAAAAAAATCGCAATGATTATTTCCCAGCTTATCTTCTTTAGATTCAGTGCGAAAATAAAGAGGTAAATATTTTCTCTTGACAAAATAGCCATCATTGTAGGCGCCGCCGCCGCTCGGATAATCTCTAGGTTTACAAGTTTGTGGATGCTGGAAGTTGCGCGGCCGTTACTCTTAATTACATACTTACTGACTCGCGGCGGATATTAATAGCGGGAAAACTTTCCGCATATGTCTTCGGTGGACGATTTTTGTAAAATACGTCTCATAGCTTGCTAGTTTTGAGAACGAAACGAGAAAATCATCTGTTTGTAACAAAATAGTTAAATATGCTTGCTTCTCGGTTTCACAGACCTTTACTACAATTTATCGAGATAAAAAGTATCCTATGCCCACAGGGTTCAAGCTATCTCCATACTAAATTTCATCAAGATCGGTTTAGCGGTTTAAACGTGAACATTACAAACAGACAGACAGAAAGATCAAAAGAGTTACTTTCACATGTAGTATATAGACAGCGTGGATTGCATTCCTCTCTGAAAATGGTTTTATGTGATCCTTTTTCCCATTTTTTTTATGTAATTGATTGGCAAACAAGCGGTCACCCTCACCTATGGACATCCGAAACACTAGGGGAGTTGGTGATCCTGAGACTTCCTTCATAAATATTCAACTGCAAAATTACTCGATCACCTAAAGAACTAGCTAAAATAAAATTATAAGACCTCTCTGAGATATATTCTTCAAGAAACACTTAAGATTCAGGAAGATAACATAATTACTATAAACGGTGCATAATGAAACGGATGGGATGCGATACATCAGGCTGGGTGGGCAATTAGTGCAGCGGTCGACGGCGCGGGTTCGACTCCCGATGGAGTCATTATTCAATTTGTTACACTTCCTGCGGGATATGATTTGGAGTCTGCTACAGATATCTGGTTTTATGAATTGTATTTATTGTTATGTTTATTCGTGGGTAAACGACGTGATGTTAAAGTTATTTAAAACCATACCAGATATTCTTATTATTAGTACCTACCAAACAATTTCGTGTTAAAATTGTTAAACGAACAAGTATCAACAGTCACTTTTCTGCTCAATTTTGCTGAAGAGAAATAACGAGACTTTCATAACATAGAAACATTGAAGGTCGCAAATATTTTTGCTGCCCGGACTCGGTTCTCAGAAATGATCGCTCCTTTTTCGGCGTTATCAAGTTTCGACACACATTTGTCGGTTAATTAACTCGCAAAATATACAGATAACGTTACACGAGCTCTTGTACGTTGGAAGTACGGACGCTAAAGATTTGGGCTTTATTGGATCAAGCCCCGACGATAATAATGAGAAGAATTCGTTTCTTACTATATTAGGCGGGAAATGATAATTAGAAATCGGTGAAAGGATTATTGATAAAATAGACAAGTGAGTACTGTGGTTATATGTCTAAGAAATAATTATCTGAACGACATGACTGTGTTCCGAATTAAAGGGAAATGATAACAGTAAAATTATAGGACATAAAGAGATTTAACATCCAATAATATAATCTCAGGATAACGAGCGCAGTGTATTGAATACTTTTGAAGTACTAACTGGTACAGTAACTGTATTGGGCCAGCGTGATTCGTTAATCTAAGGTTCATGTAACAGCGTAAAATCTATGAGTTAGAAACGTATTTGGCTCGTAATGAATAGCGGATACCAAACAAACTTCAAACAAGTAAACTTTTTGCGAAGAGTAATTTGACTTGTAAACCTCAGGAGAATAAGTAATTGACAAAGTACGTGATTGGAATGTCGCGAGGTAATCACGGAATCGAATAAACGCATGTATGGAGCCGAGCGGAGGCAAGGAACGGGTTTCACTTGAACCAGTGAAAGTAACTGAGGAACATTGTGCGAATTGCTGTAACGCAGAATTAAAAGGAAATGAATAATAATTACAATTATACGATCTCGAGAACGTTGTTAAAATAAGAACTGTGTTTAAGAATCCAATGCGAAAGTTGATAGGTACAAATTTTATAAATGCGAAATTTACAGATTTTGAAGAAATTTAGTACGGAGATAGTTTGAATCCTGGTAAAGGACATAGTCTACTTTTTATTACGATGAACTGTAGTCTACATGGGTGAAACTGCAAGGGACAACTTGTATTCCTATTGAAGCAAGCCTTCGATTTAAACCACTTTATACTTGGAAATGAATGGTCATTGGTCATTATACGGTATACTGAAATCAATGTAGTGATCACGTGCGAAATTGCGTACTGAAGACATATCATCGTACGTTTTATCATCGGTAGGCAAACGGTAAATTTATAACAGTAATCAACAAACAAATTGTAGTTTAACATTTGTTATTTCACTTTTAATATCCCTTTAAATATCCTGACGCAAGAACCCTTTTCCGGGATGAAAATGTGCTTATGTACTAATAGAGAGGAATGTAGTTGATATGTGTTTAATTCGGGTTAGATAAGATAGGATGATTATCTACATTCCAAATTTTATTCAAATCCGTGAAGCCGTTTTGGCGTGAAGAACTATCAAAAATTAGTCACAAACTTTCCCCAAAAAATTAGTGGAATCTCACAGGATAGCGTTTCGCCATATGAGATGATAAAAGTAAAAGATGAGTAAGAAAAGTTCGAAAACAGAATAGGATTAATTTCGAGTGTGAGATAAGATAAGCCAAGTTATGAAACTAATGGAAACTTACAATAATAGCCTCGCGTTTCAACAGGAAACACTTAAATCAACGTAAACACGGAAGATATGGTATTAAATTCCACAAAGGAACACAAAAGCTCATAAAATCTAAACAGCAATAACTTAGGAAGTGATCAACACCGAGCATAATTATGTAGTAAAAGTGCTGTAAAGAAGCAGCTCACGAACACAGAACCGAGCTCGTGTTCATTAAAGGTAATAACTAATAAGTCATAAACTAAAGCTCTTGCATAATCAAATGTAATATGAGAATCTTGGCATATCGAAATTTCAAATGACTTTGAATATTCTCGCTGCATTCTTATTCAAATTCCGGCGCTACCGTTTCCGTGCTTTTACGACGGTACACTACATTTAACTTTCATATTGTATTCGAGACTGTAAAAGAATTCGTATGAATCCGATTAGTATGTTCTCCACATTCAGTTTCACTTCATAAAACGACCATAAACGTAATTTAAATACTTTGTCGTGATCACAATACAATATTGTAACTGGCACTTTCAGCGTGTTTATGTACGCTTTGTTACTCTGCGCTTGTACATTGTAATGTATAGATTATTGTTTGTCCGCCAGAAACATAAACAGCCAGCCGGGCACAATAGGGCCTTAAACAAAGGCTGCGTTACAAAATGTGGACTGAAAAAATACAAAGGGAGCAGTAATTAAAAGATCAGGTAGTCAGTGTTTTGTTGGCAGGAGCAGGACCACCCGCCCACCCATTGTTGCACTTTTTGTACTAACGCCGCAAAAAGCTTGATGAAAATGCATCAACATCTCATGACAACTCACCGTATTTGCTTTGTTGCTAATGACTGACAATGTAAGCGTGAGCAAAAATACGCCAACGCGAAACTGCCTCCTACATCGGTGCTTATTAGCAGGACAATAATAAGAGAATTTCTCTCGCCGCCACTCGCGTCTTACAAAAGACGTTGCATACCAGAGGAAAGCTCCCACGATTAGCTACGAACTATAACTCGCGGTCAATCACACCTCACTGCATAGACAACACCTCGGTAATCAAACAATCAGTCCTCACTCCAGAGGCGTCACTAACACTACGCGTGCTTTTAATGTTTTTTTCAAAAAGATAACACACAACCGTTCCCCGTGGAAGCTCTCGAGAGACTGAGCCGAGTTCGAACTTCGAAGCACTTCGAACAAAACTCGTTTGGAACTCGACTCCAAAGCCTTCACGGTAAGTGGCGCGGGTACAATGGAAAACGCGAGCGCCCGCGCACCTGTGTCGTATATTGGTCTTTTTCTTTTTAATTCAAAAAGGCGACGAACTTTTCTGCATGCTCGCCGACCGGCCGGTTGATGACCCTAGCGAAACAGTAGTTAATGATTATTTAATGGTACGCCCGAGACGGACAATTCAATGTTCCTCGTTGGACTATAATGATTAAAGTTGCCGGTGGGTGTATGTATAATGATCGGCGCTTCATCAAGGTTTTTGCGGGACGTCTGAATCGTCTGGCTAGGCAGGCCAGACAGCGGCGAGTTGACGTAATGAGCAAATGACGGCGAGTAGTAGTGGCGGTTCTTGGAAGCGAATTTACTATTTGGGAGGCGGTCGCGTCTGCTTGGAATGTGGTCGCCCCTTGGCGAGGCAAGGTCGCGCGCGGCGGTATGCGCACGACCGTGTTAATGGTAATGCTTATAAGAACAATAAGTGCGAACACATCGGGGATAGCGCACGAGCCGTGAATTAGGGCGATGAAATAACCTTTTGGGAGAGCATGAATCGATACCCAAAAATAAACTCGAAACCAATGCGAATGACAACGTGACAAATGAAACAGTAAACGCCGAGTCATCTGTGGGAGCGCTTAAATATGCGCGTGTTCCAACTTGTGAGATTGTAATCGATTTTTAATTCGGTCTCCAAATACAATTTGGAGAGCTATAAAGCCTTTATGTTATTTGAAAGTACGTCACTAAACACCGGGAAGTATACTGAACGCGACTATGAATGACAAATTTTATGATATCGTTCTTGTAATTTACGATTATGGTCATGACTCGAAAATTTTACTTTTGAGTTGGTTATGAATAACAAAGCGCGCATTGTTGACTCGGTACATTTACAATTGTAATGCTTAGCTTGTGGACACTAGATCCGATGTTTCGTTCTTTATGTTTAACGTCATCGTAATCGACTTTCGATGGTTAAGCTTTAAGCACAGTTTTCAACGGCTGACTTACAGCATTGTACATTTCGACATGAAAATTTATCATTAGAATATTTCGTTAGTAGTTGCTTCATACTTGAATAACAAAAATATAATTATATGTTACTGGGTAGCATTTGACTACAAGGAACTGCCTCAACTGCCGGAACACACCTATAGAACTTAGACTAGCCAAGAGTGGTAGCTGGTCCAACTTCTAAGCTGCAAGGCCTAGACACCTCGTCCAGTTAGTATGCATCGGTACATGTCTAGACGACAGCCAGCCCCGGAACGTCTTCATTTCCTGCCGCCACCGCCACCGTCGCCGCGTGTAGGTACACAGTAACTAATTCAATTAACAACTCCGACCGCTTCCAATTGGATTGCTTTCCTCGATGTGTGAGGTGAGAGGTTTGCTTTGAGGCTCACAAATCGAAGTTTAATTGAATTTGTTTATCGTTTACTTTGTGAATTGTTCTGGAACTTTGTGTCTTGTAGGAACTCAGGTCCCTTTTCCATTAATATTAAAGCGATATGAAACTGACTCACTGAATAATTAATCACGAAATTTTAAAAACTAGAAGACTAAGAAGCTGATATTTTTCGTGCTGATTTTTCATAAATACATAATAGATGCGCTTGTGTAAAAAATATTAAATTTTCCGAGCAGAGTTTTGCCGCGGTGTGGGTGTCCAGTGTTTATTTAAATTTTATCTTAAAACTTATATTGGCTAGTGACGAGTAGACGTCCGATGTACCCAATATCAATACTGATACTACCGATATCGACAGATTGGTCACAAGCGCATTCTGCCAGTCACCGCTCATTGTCACCGACGATAGCTTGATTACATGCTTCGTCGACGGGATTACTGTCCATTGTTGGATTAATTTCAATTTACCTAAAAACCTGTTCCAATGTTATTATTTGTCTATTGGAAATTAAGTTGGACTCACGTTTTAATTCCTCTGTTTTCATTCGATTATCGGACAACGAGACAAATGTAGTGGATATTCCGCGTATACGCACAAAGCTCTTCGCTTCTACATTCATCATGCGTACTGTTATGGAGTGGAACACTTAGCCAGAGTCTGTGTTTCCCGATTGCTATCTTCAAGAATTCAACGCAAGAGTGGACAGGCATCTTCTAGGCTTGCGTGCTATCCATTCGCAACATCGCTTCGCTACGGGCGGGATGGTGACAAAACACAAGCCTAATCGCAATTAAAATAATGGTGAGGCTTATGTCTAGCAGTGGACTTTTTCTGGCTGTTGATGATGATGATGATGATGGTGATGATTTTATTAGTTATCTTAAAAACTAAAATTACAAAAAAAATATCTCACTATTCCCAATGTTTAGTTTGAACTTATAATCTCCGTCTTAAGGATTCGACTGAAAGTTCCAGACGGTGGCGGCGCTATACGAACAAAGTTGAAGTCGAGTTGAGCCGCTCTAATCGCGACCGCGCTGAGGATCCGCGCCAGCCGGGTGATGTCACGGGATATGACTAGTGCTAGCGGTAATTGTAACTATAAGATATCTGAAGGCTAATGAGCTTTATCGCTAGAAGGACGAAATCTGAGAACTGAAGAGGCGTCTTTTATAATCGGAGGCCAAGACCCACTTTGGGTTGTTGCGCCATCTCAGTTAATATTAAGTTAGTTATTGAACTTAAATAGAGCAAAAACTGTTCAAACCAATTCTTTTCTCAGTTATGACGATTAATGCGAAACTTGGTCAGATGCTAGTGTTACTACTCACTAGACTTGACGTCATCAAAGTAAGTATTAGGACCAAGAAGATTACTTCGCAACTGTCCACTGTTTGCATTTTAAAACACTTCTATTTTCAATGGCCTTCTTAGTTCTACTGTTAACTAGGTTTTTACCTGAGCCTCACCTTAGCAGTAACGTAATTTCTATCATTATTTACTTATAGGGCCACTACAGCTTCACTATTCAATTATATTGCTGTGTTATTAATACAAAACTTTTCATTATGCTAAGTTTATGGAACATTTTATTCATATGCAATCACATGGTTTACGATCGCGGCGTGCATTCCTTGCGTATAAAGAAACTTAATAGAGTAATCACAAGGTTCATAATAGTCGTAAAGTAATCTTTTACGTCGTCATACATTGCTTGCGTTATCTATTTCATTTAATGTTTTGCATTTTTTTGTTAATAAAAGTTGGCTTATGAAGTTCTTTTCACGTATTATATATTAGGCAGAATAGATTTTTGGATTTAAAGTCGATTCAGCGTAAAACTCCGTGAGTTTTCTTAAAAGCCATCGCAAATACATACTTCAACGCTTTTCAACTTAGCCTCGACATTTTTAAATAGTGGACGATAGCTAGAAAGTGTTTGGCGGCTTGTTTTCTATAACCATGTAAACAACATTAATAATAAAGACGCCCACACAATCACATCGCTCTAACCCTTTACTAGGATTCCCTGTATCTAAGGTATCAGAAACTATGTGAATTGAGGATTCACGACACCCAGAACCATGGCTTAGCAGTTGCCTGGTTGCCTATTGCACCATTGTAATACTGCACTTTTCATTACAAATCCCACACACACTGTCAAATAGAAGTTGATAAAACTTCAGCATGGCAGTTGGCAGATCTAATAGGTCACGATACGACATAGAACATACTAGTGCATCGATACGAGCTCTCGTCCAACACAAGTGTGGGCACAGTGAGTGCAATATCATGTGAGGTCGCCGCTTCGGTGGGTTTCAATGGATCGGCGAGCGAGCCGCATCGTGCCTCCAGCCGACCGCTTGCTAAGGGAGGCAATAAGCGTTGAGGAATCAGACATTGTAAATGTCAGTTCACATTACTAGACATTTAATATCTGTCACGATATAGAATTTGGCTGAAAAATGAGGTAGAGGTAGACTTCTTTCAAAATAGACGCATATGTATAATATCTATAGAGCCTCGTATGT
Source organism: Opisthograptis luteolata (assembly GCA_931315375.2). Taxonomy (NCBI): domain Eukaryota; kingdom Metazoa; phylum Arthropoda; class Insecta; order Lepidoptera; family Geometridae; genus Opisthograptis; species Opisthograptis luteolata. The sequence goes on from OV928043.1 coordinate 13,387,952, forward strand.
GCTAAATCATTTCACGCGAGATTTCCAACATATTGACTTATTAAATGACAGTAGGTATACAGTATTATAAGAGAAGAGAATAATTTTACTCATTGTAAAAGCTTCAGATGATGACTACCTGTTTTAAAAACAAATAAGTAAGTAAATAAAATTGATGATGAGTTCACCTACCAAACCTTGATAAAAAGTTAATATTATAAATGCAAAAGTTTGAGAGTGAGTTCGTGTGTTTATTACTCCTTCATGCTCAAACAACTATAAGGTTTGGATGCATAATTGCATATAGATAGCGTATACCACTTCTTTGTCCCGGCAAAATGTGGAATCACACGGAAACCACGAGCATATATGATCGCGGGGCGCAGCCAGCAATTGATAGTTCGATCATAAACTAGAGTACAATGTGTCTCTAAACAAAAACAAAATCCTACAATATATTGTAGTCTGAAAGCTGGTTGATATTATACAAGCCTTTTATATGAACAGCGATGGTCACCGAGATATTTTGCATCGTCAAATGCATCGTCAAAGCAACGTCCGCGCGCCCGCGGCGGTCGGCGGAGCACCAGAACATTATCAGGCCGGGGCTTTGGCAGCGGTTTACACGACACTACCGTTTTATTAAAATGTGTTGCGGGCTGCGTGCAGCTACAAATTATATGTTATAAGCTTTCAAACTATCTTTGAGCGGGAATGTCGTTAGAACGCCGAGAAATTATGATTACAATGTGTCGCTGACGGGCATGGGGTTCGGACCTCCTAACGGCGATAGTCACAGAAATTAAATCACTGGGTTGCACTACAATAAGCGTATAAAGTTACCGTAGGAAATATCAGAGAGAAAGATCACAAGTTTAAAATTACCGGTGCCTTTTGGTATCGGACCAAGACACGTCGCGACGCACTTTTTAACGGTTTAGCGTTTTCGTCGAACTACCTTCATATGCACACGATCGTCACTTGTTCTGTGTATTTGGCGCCATCACGCATGATTGATCATTATGCAATGGCCTATCAGGCGCCATAAAAATGCGCGCGCGCGAACCGATCGCTGTTTAGTCGCCCAGGGATTGGCCGCTGCGATCAATATAGCCAACTGTGGGACACAAACTGTAATGTCAAGCGTTGTTTGTTGTCTATGGAAACATATAGTTGCCTGTCACTGTACTGTTATCGGGGTCAGAGGCACGCAATATCAAATGATACGATATTAAAATACACACACATTGGATGCCCCGTTACGCCTGGTTCTTTTGTTACTCATGGCTCACACGTCGGGTACAGGATGCGCCGTAACGTATGGCTCGTGTGCCACTCACTCACTCACCTGCTCGGGCGTGTCGGTCTCGAACGCGTGGCAGTAGGTGCGCGCGGGCTCGGAGCGCGGCTCGCGCGCCACCACCGCGAACAGGGCGCGCACTGACTCACACGTCGCGTACAGGATGCGCCGTAACGCGTGGCTCATGCGCACACTCTGTAAATATGGAACAACCTGTAGATACTGCTGACAAGTCAAGCTATAATATAGAGTGATAATTGTGAAAATGAGACGCCAATACCGATTTCAAATCCCGTTGCAGTCCCGCGCCTATGACTTAATAAGTTGTGTTGGGTCTTACCATCGCTCAAAACGGTGAAGTAAAACATCGTGAGGAAACCGCCATTTCCAAGAACCGCAACATTCAAGGGCATGCGACATCCACACTAAACTAGCGCCCTGACGCTTACTCATTCTGATGCTGGGGCCACACTCAAAAGTCAAATGTTTTTATTCAATAGGATACATTGTGATCACTTTAAAACTAACGGGAAATTAAATAATTAAATAGCGCGGTGATTGACGTTTGACATAAGTGTGACCCCGACATTTGACAACGACATTCACATTGGCGTTTGACGTTAGCCGATAACTCAAGTGCATTGACGTTGGCCGTTCAAGTGTAGCCACTCACATAATTGCGTTAATAATTAACGCAATATTTATCGCGATGATAGGCATTGACATTTCCCTTGACGTCGACCTTAGTGTGGCCTCAGCATGAGATAAGGCCTATGAGAGTGAATAGGTTTGACACTCACCTGATCTTCAGGGTTACATACTTTGACCCCAGAGAGTGCAACCACCACCAGTACCGGGACCGCACGCCCGTTTTCCTGAAACAATTAGTTTTGTTTAGTTTTAAGTCTGCTACCATTGCATGGTGAAATGAGCATTAACTTTTTCAATAAGAAATGACAAGGTTGTCTTTAGTAGGCTTTCTCTTCTGTGCTAATGTCAACATTAAGTATTTTTAATGACTGGCAATTCCTGTGTCCGTATTTTGACGTTGACGGTTTTGACACTACCTTAATTTTGTCAACCCGGTCGTTGTGCTGTGCCTGTGCGCTGTGTGCGTGTGCGTGTATATGTAATCGAAATCATGCTCAGCTTCTAGCTAGAGGCTAGGACACATCATAGGCTTACATTGAAATAAGCTAAATTAACAAAGCGACAAGCAAGTAAAACTACAAATGAAAAAAAGAACGTAGTAGTTCTAGCGATGGAAACCATAATGTAAGATACGCGATACATCGTGCCATTGTGTCGACGAAAAGTGGCAGACGGTAGGGCGCGGACGGAGCGCATGGGCGGGCGGGACAGACCAGTTTGCCGGGCGGCCGTCGTCGGGCGTCCGCTGATTACTCGATAGACAATAGTGCTCCCGGGGGTGCGCCGGGGTGGGGACGGTAGATATTATAGTTTCGAGCCGTTTGATTGAAAACGTCTCGAGAGCTTGTCATGGAGGATTTATAAGAGAGGCACTTTTTGCACGTAAGTACAAAAAAATCTAACACGCTTTGAAGTTTGAACTGTAATGCAAGATTGTTTTTTTAATGTATTTTTATTTTATTTCCGTCCCTGATTTACCGTCTAGAACTTCTTGCTTTGTTGTCGACATAAAAGTAATAAGTAACGCGTATCTTTGATTTGTCTTCATGGCTGGTATTAAACACTTTTTGAGTAAGTAATAGTAACTCAATATACCTATTAACTACACCGAAGGAACGAAATTGCAATTATATGCAGAGCGCAGATTACCTGATAAAGAAAAAGTGTAAGTAAATGTTTTTTTAGCTTTAACATAGATATTAAATTTTTAAAAACACGAAGCTTATCGCGAATGTCGTAAAACTCCCACCGCAATATAAGAAAACGCAAAGCTCCCCACACAAGAGCGCGCCCGCGGAGCCGCGCGACTCTCATTAGGCATTTTAATTAAGACGCGAGACCGAGGGGCACCCCAATAACGAGTGCTTACTACTGCTTGCCGACCCCTCGCGCTGGATGGCGGCTGCGCACACCCTAGGCTTCTTTGTGAGCACTGACAAAGATACTCTTCGCTGGAAATCTTTTTTCTTTTATATGAGCTAGTGGACTGCAGCGCTCGGCACCGACCAGTAATGGTCACCCATCCAAGTAATGTCTTTTCATAAAACGTGTTTTGTCTGGTCATTGCAATATTTTAAGTATTATTATATGTTTAGTAATATAACTCCTCCAACTTAGCTCAGACGAGCTCAAATTAGTATGTACCATAATGGGAAATATGCTTTAAACCTGGAAACTACAAACGATCCTCGGCGGAATTCGCTAACAACCAAACATCAAAATCCACTAGCAAACTTCACAAAGCACAGTTGTTTTAAATTACTAAATCATAACAGTTTACCGCAACTTTGTTGAGCGGAAAATAAACGCTAGCACGCAAGTTCATGCTGAACTTTTTCAGGAGCGCCCTAAAAAATGGAGCTACATACATCACTGTATTTAGACAAAGGAAGGCGATCTCGCTGGAGTTGGAGCCGGCGATGGTTATCGCGGCGCGCGAAGGTTTCGTCGTGTACGTGTAGATTGGTAGGGATGCGGACAGTTTGCATGCAAATGGTGAGTTATTTGGCGTGCCAGTGTCGATATTGCGACCTTGGTATGTGCGGCGCGCGGGAGAAGGTTTAGTGCCAACGCGCGCGTATTTTCGCGACGTGAAAGCCTCGTGAAAGCTTTGAGAGCTCGCGGGAGGTTGAGCATTCGAGGGTTAATAGACAAAGGAACTCACAATGGGAAGAGAAAGTTCAAATGCGGAACCTTTTTGCAAAGCGTTTTATTGCCGTGTGCACGCAGCGGCGGAGCGACACGTGCCTGCGTTTTACTCGCAGACTTATCTGAGTCTTCATGAAAGGTGAACATTATATGACACGAAAATACAAATGATTTTTCTGATGAGGCCACTGACACCTAGCTTTTAAATTTTGGCTAATGGTTATAACTGAACTAAGAATAGGCTGTATAAGTTGTAAGAAAAAAAGGATCGTACTTTTTTCATCTTAACAGTCGTTGTATTCGTCTAATTCGGCGTTCAATGGAAAATTTTAGAATGAAAAATAAAACTATTTTCATAGAAACGTACTGTTAGAAAGAAGAGAATTTGCAAGCACTTGGGGAATTGAGGTCAGGAGTCAAGAACTCAAGACGTCTTATGATAACCATTTCTCTTTGTGAATTTTTCTCGAACAAAAGTTAGGTACTTCTTTTGTTGGAAAATTAAATCTTATTCCTTGAATTAATATCATTTTCTCCGGCAACTTGCTCTAAACTAGATGCGGGTCACCTAAAATGTATTTTACTTACACAATAATTCAGTAATTGTTTGTGAAAAAACAAATGTTTTCTATTCGAGTTTCTTATCTTACTAATGCAGTGAAAAATAAACAATATTTTTTATTTGCTATCGGTTTATTCGAAAATAAAAAAAAACTCAAATATTTATACATTTGTGATCACTATAAAACGTTAAACTTAATACGAGCTACGCCTGTTTCAACCTCCTTACGAAGCGAAGCGTGCAAAATATAAGAAGTTATCGATAGAGTTCCTAACTCCACAATTCGCTCCAAAACGGGCATTGCACAGAAATGGGTGTGGGTAGGACACGTGCCGGGCAACGAGCGTCACGCAGTGGGCACCTGAGGACGGGGGACGTCGCTGAGGCAGGCCCCGAAAAAGATGGCGCGATGACATACACGCCTTTCAAAAGCGGATGTCTGGAAGGAAATTGCCTTTAACCAGCAGTAGGACAGCGTTAAAAAAAAATAGTTATTTTTTCAATAACCAAACTAGAAAAATTTTCATTAGGTGAAATAACAAAATTCTTACTGGTAAATGGAAAACTAGCAGGCGTAACCGCAGGACAAGCCATAAATATACCTCAATGTAAACATTTTATACAACAAATACCTACGTCTGAAAACCAAATTCTAAACATTTAATGTTTCGTAAGTTTAGAATCATTTTCTTTGTATTGTAGGTAAAAACGCGAAGAGACAACGAGTTCATCATTCAAAGTTCCAAGGTTGGCAGCACGCGTGATTTAGCGCCGAACTCGCTGACTTATTGTGAGAAAGGCCGTAAAGGGGAGGGGGAGAAGGGTAGTCAATATGCCAAAATATTATAAATCAAACCGCAATATGAGGTCTGATAGGCATAAAAATAACAGAAAGCGTGTACTTTTCAAAAAAATTGTAAATTTAAACCTAAGTTATCTATGGACATTAACGTCTAAAGAAAACGTGACGAGAAAGTGGCTGAATGAGTACTGAGTTAACATAAAAATTAGGTTTCATGTTTCATGGATTACAATCAAACTAAAATATAATATCAATAACATACAGCATAATTTTGCATGTAACAGTATAATAGCTTATGCAGCTTCGACTGATCGTGTCAAACGGAGATGTGTGATTAGCCCTCTTTCGAGTCTTAGACCTCTTTTGGTTTGGACGATGTTGAACGATGGACCCGACGTCCATCTCTTGGTCTGTGTCATGTTATTGTTTACGGAACATTGTTACTTTAAAGTTTTATAAGTTGTTAGTTTCTTGAATTAAAAGAATCCTCGACCTATAGATCGCAAGCCGACGACACCACCACTGAGGTATCGTTGCATTCTACCTCCAGCTATCGACAAGTGACTCCGGAGGAAGTGTGCGATAATAACACGTTCGAGCGACGACACTTCACAGGCCTCGCTCCGCAGCGCGGGAGAACTCGCGGTAAGTGGCCGGTGGTACAGGGTGAGCGATCCTAAGGGTAGCTAATGTTTAATTCGTTAAAGTGAAAACTAAACAGTTTGTACGATAGTGAAGCATTGATGAGTGGCGACCACCACAACTTAGTTTGGTTTCAGTGATTATAATTTTTATAAATCAAATACCAGTATGCCTGTTCTCTTAATTATTCTTCCTTTAAACTGATTTCGATGATAGTTTGGACCCTGAATATTTTTTATTGCTATAAACTGTAATTCACGCGGGTGGAAGAGCTAAAAGTGTTGTAAAAAGTAACTGACATTCTTCTGAGTGTATCTAATGCCGCACTCAGAGACGTCAATAAATTTAACGCATACAAACACAGCAATAGTTTTTTGACGTCTTGTTTCATATTGTTTGACCACAAATCACGTGACGAAGTTGGCGCCACGCTTCAGATAGATTGGAACTGGCTCTCAAGTGGAACTGTCGGAACACACGGATAGATACTTGGCGACAGATTCTTAACATTAGCTTTACTTACATCACGATGCTTCATCGCTCTAATAATGATAATAAACAGGTTTTCCTATAAATCTCTTGCCACTGCTAACTTGGACTGGCTGTTGGATCCATTAGCGGGGCTCCCGCGGCTGCTCGCAGTTCCGATATGGCTTACGAGTGCAGTGATACAAACGTACTGCCGCCCTCCGCCGCGCAGCTACCACTGTGCGACAGGCTTGGTTTGCTATAACTACCTATTTTGCAAAAGCCTGTGAAGCTTAGACTTTGCAAACTAGGCTGGCTGTGACTAAGGCGAGTAATGTCATAAGTGATATAGTGAGATTATAATGAAAACAATGTTATGTTTGGCACTACTAAAACAGGTAGTTACTGTTGTATTCAATGTGTTAATGTGTACGGTTTTTCAACAATATCCTAAGTGAAATCCATGGCTTGTCAATAGCTAATTTGAAGTCCATACAAAACCAAATCTTATTAGTAAAGCTTGTTATAAAATAAAAGACTATTTAGAGGACGAAAAAGCTAAGGATTTTAGTACACCAATTCAAAAATGTAAATGAGATCGCGCCCAAAGTATTAGGTACCTGCCTGGCGATTCTTGCTTTTTCTTTTGCCGATGTAAGGAGGTTAGAATAGACATAGTTTTATGTTTGGCATTTAAAAGTGATCATCATTCTACTATTTTTTTATTTATTCTTTTTTTTTTTGTTATGTTGAATGTCACGTGACATGGGAAGTGAAAACAAGGAGGCCAAAATTCAGGCAAATATGCATCATGTGACTATGGTCGTCGTCTCTAACGAAACAATATCCAAGCACCCATAATAACTAAGTTTATAATAAATGCATTGAATACCGTTTAAGTCAACACGCGCTCAGCCAACAAACGGCTCCGGCAAACCAAACAAAGCTCTGAAATATATCGCGGCAAATATATCGCATGCAAATAACAATCCCGAGCCTAAGTATTTGCTCGCACTATCGCCTATCTATTAAACATTACAATTGAATGGGCCGCCAACCGTGGCCGCTACCACTTGTTCCTGCGGGTACTTCTCTACTTATCAGTAATCTAGATCGGAAACGTATAGACAGAGTAATCCGGTGCGTTTCGAGTGCAGTTTAAAATGTGAGTGCCCTGTAGCGTAGATTTGAGTGCACTCTCGAGTGTCGAGTGCTTTTGTGTTTGGTCTGGAGTGTCTTGTTGGTGACTCGAGATTTGCATTAATGTTACGTAAGTGTCGTAGTGTTTGCGAGAGACTCTTTTATTCTTGTTTTAACCTCCTTCGGGTTAAGCTGTTTGGATTAACTTTGCGGTGTAACTGGTTTCTTTTTTAATGCGGTCAAAAGCAACGACACGCATTGGGTTTGGAAGTGAGGCTGCCGGAACACACTGATAAGTTCTTGGCGACAGATTTTGAACTTGAAGTGTATTCCAAACCTTGTGTGTTTTTTTTTATAATCTTATTTCCATGTCTAATTATTTTGGAACCCAATTGTCTTCCTCTTGGAACCTACAGGTAATATTTATTTACTTTTATATTTTGATTAAACCAACTTAAAAGGATTTAACTCGTAAATAAGAGTACAAAGAAAGTTGTACCATCCAAAATTGCGTTAATGTAAAACCGCAAAATAAAACAGAACTTCAAATGTGCTCGAAACAAGATAAACTCACAAAGAAAACCGTCGTCGAGGGAGAAAGTTATTTTTTCTTAAATTACCCAAAGTGGAAAGTACAAAGAGTGACTTCTGCTTTACCCTTCGGGGGCTAATTACCCTGGATGGTAGACTAGCGGGCGGACAGAGGGACGGGTGCGGTGACACGTCACAATGGGAAAAGTTGCGTTATAACAGAGTAACTTTCGGCTGTACAACGCTACCAGTGCACTTGAGCCACGGAAATCGCGCCCTTGGGCTCAAGTCACAGAGTCCTTAAAAGTAACGCGATAAGTTGGTACGCTCCAATGGCTTTTGGTACGTCAGTAGAGCGAGATTTATGTGAGTAAAGCACGAGTTAGTCGGTGTTCGTGGTAGTGGTAGCCGTCTGCTAATCCAAGAAGCTCGTAAAGCAGGTAAAGTTATGGGAAACGTGTCTAAAAATATGGATTTATTCGGGTTATGTAAGTAATCTGTTTTGTAAGTTCCGGATCTTGGATTGTATGGCGGTTCGGTTTACAATGTGACCTACTTAGATTATTATAATATGTTTTTTTTTAGTTGCTTAGTAGTTTTAATAATGTTATTCCAGACTTAGGTAGTACAACTTACATTTGAGCCAAGCTGGAATTTGAGTGTGATCAGTCAACATCGAAAAATAGTTTGTGAATTTAAATCAAGGTGAACTAAAATGTTTTAGTATCATTTTAGACTTCTTAGATTATTTTTTAAAACAGAGAGTAGTGCGTATGTGTGTGTGGGTGGGGTTAGTATAGGTATAGATAATTTCATAACATTTGTTTGTAGACTGAATAGAGTGTCTACAACTGATACATAAGATCTCTATTTAGATGTATGATGTACCTATGCTAGCAAACACATTATTTGATTTGGATAGATCAGAAGCTTATTTATTTCTGAGAGCAGCAGCGCCATTTCCACGTTCATAAATACTTTTGCTGACCTAGTCGTGCGTAGAATATTTGAATTGAATCGAAGTAGAAGTAAAGTGTGTACAACACACTGCAGTATAAGTTGCGAACATGTTCTCACGGGTGCGCTACGACTTACTGAAAGTGCTTCATGAGAGAACTTATATTTTAATTTAACTTTCGACCGTACATTTTAACGGATATTTAATTATTACCTAAGTTTGCTATTCAAGATGCAAGTTATAAATATAAATACTTGTCTCTATTGGATTGGTTTTGAAAACGTATTGCTGTCAGAATTGGTACATCAAATGCAGTTATTTGTTAAAGGGTTTGAAAATTTACAGACTACGATAAATCTATATATAGGTATAACTAACTTTCCCATTACTCTGCAGGAACCTTTTTCCGGGACTAAAAGGTGCCTTAATCCTGGATATAAACTATCTCCATTCCAAATTTCACTCAAATCGTGTAAAATAAATCGCGTAAAGGAGTAACAAACATACACACTCACTCACTCACAGACTTTCACATATATATTATTGAGTGACAATATTAACAACGCCCACGCAATCACATCCGTGGCTCTGCCCCTAACTAGGAATCTAGGGTATCAGAGACAATGTGAATCGAGGATCTACAGCACACAGACGCCGAACAAATACTTGAGCTTATATTTAGTAATGTACTATTCTTATTATACAACCTCCGTGGTGTAGTGGTTGAGTAGGTCGGTTTAAAGCCCAAAGGGTTCCAGGCTATATTCTTGTTACTGGACAAACATTTGTAAATATAATTTAAATTCGTGTCTTGTACAAAATTATAAAAATATACTAATTTTAATAACAAAAGTAAGTACATAATATATCTATGTTAAAATAAACTTAAAAAAAACTTTTTTAAAGTTCTTTTCATGAACTTTAACAAAGTTTTTTAATTATAACTCACCGCTAACTGCAAACAGGCATACGATTATGGCAACAGTTCACAACTCGGAACTAAACAAGGTAAGTATAAGTTCGTACGAAGTGAGGCGATGTGCCGCGAGCCTCCGAGCGCGGCGCGAGCGGCGCGGGCGGACACCGGGAGCCGACTGCCGCCCTACACCCGCCGTTAGACACGAGGGCGGCCGGGAACGCACATTGTGAAGTTTTAGTTCATCTACTCTTTGACGGAGTCTCAAACTAAAATGTTTTTATTTAGAAGGATACATGACTGTGATCACTTAAAAATATCAAACTTACAGCTAGCTACGCCTATTCCAACCTCCTTACGCCGGAAAAGAATAGGCAAGAAACGCTCGGCACGTAATTTTTTGGACGCGATCACATTGACAATTTTACTCATAATACTAATTGATTGAATTGGAGCAAGTTCATCAATCACCAGCTTTTTTGACATCTAAATAGTCCGAGATTTTGTTTAATCAACTGATTGAATCAGTTAAAAGCTATTGGTTAAGCCCCACATAGTCCCATATTAAATATGTTTGTTTACTAGCCGTACCCGCGGTTTCACTTCACAGTCAAGTTCTTTGAAAGAGACGAAAAAGTTAGTTATAAAGTTACTTTTAGTTCAACGATTTTGTTCTCTGGTATACCATTTATAAAGAGATACAGTGAAACTAAGAAATTTTGGACAGGTGGGCATACTTGTTATGAGAGTACAGCATGTCTAATCGTACATACAGTTCCTAAATGGTAAAAAATATTTGCTGAACATAAAACTACACATCGAAAGCCATTCCCAAGGAGCGGGACGGTGTTAGTCTAAGAACAACATGGCTCATCTTACTCATTAAAACTTAACCAGAAATCACCTAATTCAGAATTCAATGCAGGATTGCAACCGAATATATAAATCTCAATAAAGAAGCGACATCACGTATTCCTTTTAATTCGACGTCACAAAAACAAAACGGCCAATAAAATGTCCTCTGTATATATTTGAGGGATTTATGGCATATATCGAACACACAGATATGGCCCGTAAATATCGCGAAAGGTCAATACAAGAATGGGCCATATCGAACCGATTAGATAAAGGATTGGTATTTATCATTGCTTTGGGGATAACGTCTACAAAGCCCGATTTGGCATTCATAATTTTGTTGTGTGTAGATTATGTTGTGCATTTTTAAGTAATTTATATTTGACAGGTCTGAAATGAATGCTGCCCTTTTTTTACTGCCGTGTCTGAAAAAGACAACAAGACATACCTACTCTATGAACTGTTAAACTTAGTTTAGTTTTAGAAAATGCTGCACAGCGCCATTGTAAGTGATCATACGGCTGATTTCAATAAGCTATCTATCCACGGTTTGCCCTACCGGAGATTCCATAGAAGTAATATCAAATTTCTATATCTAGTAGGACGCGACATTAGTCTGTCCTTTTACAGTGGACTGCTGACGTTAACTGTTTTACCAGGCTGCCGCTTCGCCGAGAGACATAACCAAGGTGAGACCAGCCTCGCGGGCACTGACGCCTCAGAGGTGCGCCCACGGTGTTGATGGGGCCCCTGAGTTACTACTGCCTACCTAAGGGAGATAATTAAATGCATCTTCTAACAGGTGAGAATCAAACAAAACTTAACTTTGCAATGTTGTTCTAGGCTAGGTTTGCCACCATCAGGGTTTCTCCGAATTTGTCCTAGTTTGGAAGGCATCGGGAGAGCATTCGGGCGAAAATTTAAAGTCTTGGGCCGCCCGCGAGACACGCACTGTGCCTGCACGCCGCGATCAACTGACGTTGTTGTTTGTTGTTTTTTTTTTATACTAGTAGGTACGTTAAACAAACCTGTTGACATGTCCTGGTTCTAGGCTCTAAAATCCAGGTTTTTCACGCGTCTTGTCCTAGTTATCCAATTATAGGGGTGGCAACCCTATTCTAGGCATGCCTAGAGTGTGTCCCACGTCCTATTAAGTACTTGCTCTCTTCGCACTTCCTAACGGACAATATATACTTTTACACTGACTCTGTGCTCTTTTGTGTCGAACGAAATGAACTGTGTGTTATAAACATTCGCAAGCTCCAGGGTTCATTACCGAGGTCGCACGGTGTCTTTTCAGGCCCGCGCCGGGACCTCGTTTACATATAAATAACGTTATTGTTCGAAGGCTCTACTCATGCATTATTCACCGACAGGCCATCGACGGCTTAATTAGATGGACTGCGAAAAACTTCCATCTTTTGTTAGATGATGCCATCAAGGAACACTCTTTGTCATTGCAATTCAAATTGTCAACGTTTAAAATTACGAATGTAGGTACTTTTTGATGCTACTCGTGATTTTTATGTGAGATCATTAGGAATGTTGATTCACTTATCATTATAAGCGAATTCCCGTTTCCAATCGGAATTCTTATTCCGGGTCTCACCCCGCAGGCGACTCATGCAGATCTGGGAGTAATGAAAACATCAAAAAATTGCTTCAAATAATCAAGGTATTATGTGCGAAAAATTGCTTGAAGGGCAAAGTACTTCTTGAAGAAACTTCCTCCCATTGGTTTTCATAAGTAAAAATTTAACTATGTATGTGGACACCGCCCAATACAATCATCTCATAGCTCGCACCTGGCACCTTACTTGTGTAAGAAGGTGCGGTGCCGAGTACACACCCTGTACCGTTTAGTTAGCTTATTTACTTTAAAACTGCAATAACGGGCGCGGGAGGAGGCCCAGGAATTTAACAACCGGCGGCCAGGGAACGGGGAACGGGTAGCAGGGAACAAGTAGCAGTGAGCAGTCGAGGGTAAATATTTAAGGGCTCAGGCGCGCTGTTTAAATGAAACATGGACGCGAATGTTTGAGCTAATGAAAAAAATGTAAATAACGTGAAATGTTGAAATGGTCGCGTTCAAATTTAATTGCAGATATTTTTTTTTATGAAAATGTTACTGTTGAATTAATTATAAATTCAGTTTATTGAGAAATATAAGATGGGCGTTGTTTATTATGCACTAGATGAACCTCGCGGTTTGCTGCTTATCCCGCGGGAACCTTTTCCGGAATAAAAATTAGCATATGTGTTAAGACATGATATATGTAGATAAGCTCTATTTAAAATTTCGCTTTAATCTGTTGAGACGTTTCAGCGTGGATGAGTAATAAACTTGCTCACAAACTTTCGCATTAAATAAAACAATGCTCTCGATAGTATTTATTCTTCAAGTATTCTAGTAGAGGCTAATTAATATACTAAATACTCGTGGTCATTACTTCACTGTTCAACAAGCACGGCACTAAGCAGTAGAGACGAAGTAAAGCCCTCCAATAAATGCTTCTAGTTTACGGACCTTGAAATTTATTTAATTCAGAACCTCTACAAACTCTCTGCTTCGTAGAGTCAGGCTCTATAAATTACAGACGACAGAATGGAAACCCTGCTCATTAATAGTGCACATGGCTTTAATTTAGTGATTTTTTTAGGCTTTTTAATATGTGTTTTCATATAATTTTCATGATATTGTTGCGAAATATAATAGATAGCCGTCCTGAACGCACATCATTGAGATGGAACTTTGACTTTTCTTCTCAATTCCCGTCCATCATTTTGCAATAAAGAGACGACCAGTTATGATAATATAAACCTGGCTCATAAACTATACTCATTTTATAAGCTCTTGATTTGATACAATTTACGTCGGAACTTAAGCAGATTTAAATCTAAACTTATTATTTTCATTATTTTCATTATCTGATATTCAACAATGGAGCACGCTCTGGAAGATACATATTTACTCGCAACTTGAAATCTCCTGGCTCATATCGATACAGATACAAAAACAATCATATCCAGTAAAATAAGTGTGTGAACACACTGTGTGAAGTGAAGTGGAGTGTGTAACGAGAGAACGTCCGCGTTCTCTGTACAGTTGACGGCGCGCGCCGACGTCGCGGACGTCGCAAACATCATTTGCGTTTGCACAAACTCGAGGGCCATGTCAAGAAGTATATGCACATACATGTATAACAGTAAAAAGAGCTTAATTTGGTGAGTTTGTGTGTAGAAGAAAATCTCCAAGGCTACTGATACGATTTTGGAATTATTTTACTGTTGGAAGTTGCGATGGCGGCCGGAAGGGAAAGCTACACTATCCGCGAGTATCATAGACTGTTTTATTGTGTTAAAACTTCCATGGAAATCTTGGTTTGAAGGAATGTTTTAACGATTGTAAGTTTTGAAGTTAGTTATCTAGGTTTATTAACCAAGCGATAAGTCTGCGAAGTTTCGCATCATTAGATCGCGAAGCAGTGAGTTGTGCTTTATGTGAGAAATATTCTATTGAATTATTAAAAACACTTTTTAAGTCATACTCAATTATAACCTTACGAGTCCAAAATGTTCTGTCCTAAAAAATAGACTTTTTTTCGGATGGACATTCGTCCGGCAGTATAAAAGCCTCTCTTCCCTAGGTATATAACCTGCAAAAGTTCATCAAATGTAAACTTCTTCACACAAACGCGTCACCACGGCTTTCTTCGTTTCCCATAAAATATCCCTTTAAAGTCCTACAGCTGTTTTCCGAGATAAGGTATAGAAATCCCGAGCAGATAACTAAGGCGGGGGCGGGCGCGGGCGCGCGGGGCGGCTCAAATGACCGAAAGGGCCGAGATATCGGAGATGCCTGCGCTACCCGACGCTATCGCGAAAGGGTTCCGTACTTACCTCTGTGTAGGAGTAATAAAGCTTTTACAACCGAATGATTCTAGCTCTGATTTCATTTAACTCGTATTATGGCGCGGAAAACGGAGAATGCCGTGGAGTAATGCCAAACCAATGTATTTTTAAATACATACATGTGAGATACATACACGTACAACTTTTCTAGGTTCTTATTTCGCCTTATCATTTATATTTCCATCAATAACATATTGTGATTTCCTGATATAAGTAAATAACATCGATTTATATATGGTGCAACTCTATTCGTTTTTGGTAATAAAAAGCTCAAACATTCATATCAATTGAAAACACAAACGAAACACAGTTGGCTGCTTAATTTTATTAGATCTAAATTTATATTTAGAAAATTAATTCTGTGAAAGCAGTATTTAATGTTAAATGAAATAGGAAATTTAATGTTTACAGCATCAATAGCCGTTAAATTGTACAAAAACCCTTAAATTATCGACCAACGTCACAAGACCCCCGCTTGGTACAACGTTACAAACTTGTTGAAGGACAAGTGAAGAGTCTCAAACGAGTCGAAGGTCCACGTTGAGTGGACGGGAGTTTCAAGCAGAAACGTTCTTCGACGAGCGTCGCAAATACTTGAGAAATCTTACAAGAAAACTTTGTTTCAATCAAAGGGGAGTTTTATTATCAAATAGGGTTGTATCAATAGGAATGGGAAAAGGGGGTCAAGGTAAGGTAATGTTTAATTTGTGTAAATAAAAGAAGCGCTAAAGAAGCGCGCACGGTTATACAAGGTCCGGAAAACGTACAATTTCTGCGATCAAACGAAACAGCTACGGGTGAGTATATCCGCGGGGTGCAGCTAGTTCCAAACATTCCAACTAAAATGTCGTGGAACTACTTTGTCCTCAAGTTTATGAGTAGCGACCTCTACTCAAATCTCTTGGAAACTTCTAAAACTTGCTTCATGAAAATTAACTTCCAGAATATTACCTATTCAGGTATAATATACATCTTCGTTGTAATTCACTCTTTATTACGGTCGGTTAAGGTTTATAACGTCGAGGAGTGTAGATAGTCGACCCGAGAGCAAGTTATTTAATTTAGAATTTTTCTCGGTGATAAATTATGAATTGACTTTAAAAGCGAGTTTTTATGGTCTGAATGGTAAATCAGCGCGCGGACAGTGAACAATTTACCTTTATGGTTTCTAAATTAAATATACAAGACCGGCAGCTTAGTGATAACTTTTGTTTGCGTTTTTTACTTTTGGAGACTATCATTATACTTGTAATGTGTTTAAAATATTTAGTACTGTACATTTCCTCTACATGATCCTATTAATGATTTATGTTTCCGACGATACTCTATTATTATTTCTAACTAAATCAATGCGTTTGTAGTATCGAACGCCAGCTCCGCAAGGTTCTCTTTTCTGAATAATTTACGTTTATTAACGCTACAAAAACTGCTATGAGTAACCGTCGGCACTACACACATCATTTGAACATAATAGTATTTCTTCTCAAAGACACTCGTCAGTTTTTGCTCTTTTGTTTGCTTAGTTATTATGAAAAAATACTACTTGTACTAATACCTCAGTAAATTTGCAAATGCTCTACACTACATGGAGCTGGACCAATTTGAACAGTACCGTTTAATGTAGTCAACAGCCTCACGCGTAAAATTATACAAGCATCACCGTAGAGTGATCCAGTAATCGTAGAGTCACGTACGGAACAACAACAAGACAACAAGTCGCGCGACTCGTTTTGCTAATTCAGTAGCTAATTAGCGAAACGCGTTAGCATTCGTTTTTTTATTTGTACATTCAGTATTTCACACGAATCTAAAATCGGGAGGAACGGGCATCGTCCTTCCGTTTTCGGCTCAACATTTCTTATACAATCACTACATTTATTTATTAAAATTTGTAATTGTCTTAATGATACATATTGTTTAGACATCAGTAACTATACTAAGCTTGCCCTGCCCAAAAAGTGGGGTGTTATAAGATTGGCGTGTCTGTCTGTGGTACCGTAGGTCGCGAACGAATGAAGCGATTTCAACTTAGTTTTTTTTTGTTGGTCAACTTATGATGTACTTCCACAAGTCAGAAGTTGGCGCTGTCACAATGCAACGGATCGACAATTTATTTCTTCTTCCGCGAGTTGTGACGTGACGTCATCCAATACGAGCCAATGAGAGCCTAGCATTTTGCCGCCAAGAAGATGGCGCCATAAGCAACTATTTGTAAAGTGGTCGAGACAAAATGGAATATAAACATATTGTGGTAACTTCAAAGGTATTTTATTATTTCTTGAACTAATAGGTGTACCATTTGATGAAAATCGGCCCAAGATATCGAAGGTTTTTTTAATTCTAAATTTATAGTTATGTCTTGAACACCTTTCAGTTACATCCTTAGCCCATTTATCTTTGTTATTCCTCATCATAAGACCTGCCCACCTCCATTTTAGTTTTCTCTACATTCCATTGGTAAAGCCCGTCGCGTTGTGAATTCTCCACATTTTTGCTTCATAATTATTTGTGAGTGAACAGTGTCTCGTGGTGCACATACAGCGGCGGCGCGGCAGAGTCGTCGCCCGTCACGTACCAAACTAACAAGTCGCGGGACTCGTTAATTGTGTGTTCACTAATTGTGAGCATTATCTCGAGTTAAGAGACGACTGCTCATTATTTCGCGTTTACTTTTCGGCTACGAGGCGGCGTAGAGCTTCTACGAGTGATGCTGGAGAACTCCCAACAGTCGCATAAGTTGCATAGTGGTTTAGATTCCATATCTACAATTCCTGCCTCAAGTTATCAGTTGGATTGTTAAACGATGTTTAGGAAGAAATCCACTGCTAAACATAGGCCTCCCCCTTTTATACGCCACCATGAATGACTTTTAGCCATTTGCATCCATCGGCTCCCTGCTACTCTTACAATTTCATCAGTCTACCTAGTGGGGGGGCCTACCTACAGAGACTGAATGACTTTTTATAAAGCACGACGACCGCTTACTGTTAGGCTGGCCTTCTGTTTATTTGTCTCTCGATTACATAAAAAAAACATTAATACTTAGAAACATTAAACTTGAAATGTATCTAGGTATATAGACTATGTGGTAAAAGGGTGCATTAAGAAAATATTTGCTAAGAATTCATCCCCTAAGGGGATTAAATGGGACGACGAAGCCACAGGGCGGGTCGCTAGTCTAGACACAAAAGAGGTCCGCTAAATAGGCAGGAATCCATTATCAGTTCACCAGAAGCTCGGTTCCACTTTACAATCATGTCTCGTATTCAAAAGCCGCCGTCGAGACCTATTGGGAGTTATTCCTCCAATATTGGAGTCTTTATCAGACAGATTGGCTGCGCTCGCCTCTTGTTCGTTTGAGGCTGATTCAGAGGAAATGCATTTCATCCCAGTCTTTAGCTGCCACTGTTTCAATTAGTGTGACGTCATAAAACAAACATCTATTAAAGGGAAAAAATAGATTTATAATTATACTCGCTGCGCCCCGCGGTTTCAACAGCTTGAACTACACTTTATCGCGATAAAAAAAACCACCCTTATCATCTAAGGGTATAAAAAACCTATGACCAATTTTCAAACCTACAAAATATACACAAACCATTTCATTAAAATCGGTCCAGTCATTTCGGTGGAGTTCGATAACAAACACTGTGACACAAGATTTTTATATATGTATTTGAAGAAGACAGACTAGTATTAGGCGTGCGGACGTTGCATCCCACATTTTTGCCTGCATCGATTTCCGTGATTTCATACCAACTTTAACCCAAAAGAAAATTATGTAAAAGATGATTTAAATAAACTTTTTATGAATATTTATATACTATTCACTTACATTATCATTAACAGAATTTCTGTAGACGATTTCATGTTACCACGATTACACCCGCGATAGACTGTACCTATATAGTCTGGCAGTCAGTATTAAGAATTTTACAATATACTTTTTACTGTGCGCTCCAGACATGAGTTCCAATCTCCAATAGCTTGCAATCGCAGCGCTCATTCAAAAGCTCCTATCGAGTTCGAGGCCTACGAGGAACCCGCGCCGATATTAAAGCACCTTTTAGGCAGATTGGCTGCGGCCCGCACCGCACCGCACCGCACCGCACCGCGCCCGCGCCGCGCCCGCGCCGCGCCGCCGAACGACCTGCTTCGATTTCAATAGGCTATTCAAGCCATAGCTTCTAGATAGCAAGTGCAGATAACTGTCTAGTGCTGGATTGTTTCAAATTTACTGCACTTCAGTTTTTATGCAAATTATATCTAGTCAGGGTTTGTAAAAGGTTGGGTAGATGTATTTACTATACGAAGCCGCTGCCGGCCGCTTACAAACGTTCGTTGTCTGTCAAGTATTTGAAGCGATAATAGCTCAGTTGTAGTGGCATGGCCTTGATTGTGGATTCGAATCCTACAATGCTCTATTTACAAAACAATTGAAAAATAATATGAAACCATTGATAAAGAATCCTTGAAATGTCGAACTTATTTGATGACGTAAGGGTGTGGTCTAAGTAGTGTTTGATGATCTCGATAACCACTTCATGATAAATCTTGAGTGGTTATTAATGATAACTTGAATTGGATTTTAATCAAAGAAGTCTTGAGGATAGACGCGTTCTTGAGTGGAGATCACGACTTGGCTTGGCTTTGCTTTTAGTGTACGACGCCCTGAGACTTAGTGGAGCGAGGAATTGCGTCGAGTGGCTGGTTGAGAACATCCAACTACTACTGCTCGGCTATACAAGCTGAAAACCGAGCTCGGTGGCTTAACTTGGGAGAGACTTATGTCTCTATAATGATAAGAACCCTTGGTGGTAAGCGCGTCACCACGTCTGGTCATATAAGCTCAACTTTTCTACACAAATTGCCTAACCTGTGGTAAAGTCAACCATTACATAGAGTTTACAGAAATATAATGACGCGCAATATGAGAGTGGTGCGAGGTTTTTACGAGGTCTCTCCTGCGGTCCCTTAAACTGCCGAATTAATTGTAGTGCGCAGTAATCCGTCACGTTTTGTATCACAACACGGTTTATGGGACGCGACCGACGGAGGCTGCGGCGGATGATATGATTACATTGCGTTATCCAGCTTACGTGATGTACGTGAAGAATTTTATTAATACCTATTAGTAAAGCAAACTAAAAAAATTTACAAAATACACAATGTTTATGTGTACCTGATCTCCGCAGTGTCACCCACGTGGACTATTTTTTTTTGCAATAATAAGTACCGTATGTTCTTCTCCTAAATCCGAACCATTGTCATAACAAATTCTATCAAAATCGATCAAGCAGTTTAGAAAGAGAAAAGTTAAGAACGCACGTACGCCGAAATTTTATCTTGAAAGTGGCTGTTGCAACCTAATCTGATTCTATGATCGGGTCTTTTAAGCATATTGACATATTGTATTTTCAGTAGCAGGTTAACGGATATTTCATACAATATACTTACCTATTTCAAGAAAATCTTCAATCAAAAATAAAGAGCATATAAAAAATAACGTCTCCGCTATCCTTGGAATTGAAGAGTCGATAACATCGCTCGCAAATTGCTTATCGACGTCAGTTGCGATTTACCATCGAGTCCTGGCGATACTGTAGCAGAGATATCAGGGAATCAGGAACAGTTATCCAAATTGCAATCAATTTCATGTGGATCATTTCAGAACTCGAGATAATTGTAATTTTTTTATTCGTTTTCCGTCGTAATAGAGCTAACGATTTTTTAATCAATGTAAAGCTGGAATTTGAAAAAGACGTGTCAACTGTCGATAAATCCATTTCCATTGAAAGTTATACCTACATCTTTATACAAAAAAAAGCATCAAATAACCGCATGGATTTTTGTTTGAAATCTAGAACCTAGGTAATCAATTGAGTATAGTTAAAAGTCCTGTACTTTTGTTATCCATTTTTTTTACTTTTAAGCAATTCTAGCCCTTCTTTATATCACGTTTAGATCCTAATACCCAGTTGGCAACGCTGCTCAGTGTAGTATGCACAACTTGCATATTCACGTCGGTTTGCAAGCGGTACACCCGCGCGTGTAGCGCAGCCCTAGCCGAGGCGGCTGCGAGGCGGGGCTGCACCGCACCCGCCGTCATGTGTCCCGCTAATAAGCCAAGTGCACACGCCGCTAAATCACCGGAACGAGGACATTAACGTCCAGGAAGCAATCACCCGTCTAACCCACACCTAAGATCACCCACCAACAAGCCACTTTAGGCCCTAACACAACGAGTTAAGGTGCGAGACAAAGTAACGAGATGGGATAAACATTAGCTAAAATAAACATTAATCCAGCTTTCGTAACATCATCTTTATTGCGTCGTACTCGTTGCGTCAACAAAGTCCTTATGATGATAATAACATGTTCCGAGAGATCGTTAAGTAAACAAGCACGAGTACACACTCGTTGTACACACGTACGCACAAAGTTATGACTCCTTACATCTTATAATGTTGCCAAGAAAATATTATCAACGAGGTTTATTTGGTATAGCATTTTTCTGATTTATTTACACAACAAACTCCGTAATTGGTGAAAAGAATATCTTCAGATGATGAAGATTATGTAAAAGATTATTGTTAGTATGATTAAGTAAAAATTCTTGAAATACTAATAATTTTTGTTAACGTAATGTAGAATCCTACTTATGGATGACAAATAAACTCATATCCAAACTTCGTACAGACTAATGTATAGTTGATCCATGCAAAACGCGATCGCAGTGGTTCAATCTTCATTTGAAACTTTATTTAATGAAGATTCCTTTCTCCATGCTAACAAACTAGGTATTTCAATTTTTTCTTTTACTTGTCACAGGGTTGAGTTGAACCTCAAGCCACCCGATCGCAGTGGAAGGTGCGGCGCCACGCTACACCTGGATTGGGAACTGGCTCTCAACGACCACGATTTCATCACTATGTTAGTTATCAGTGGTTCGAAACTAGATAAGTACGTGAACTTTTATTTCCTTAAAACATAACATAATAGAAACTGTATAATTAACTGTAACTTTGTTATGCAAATGTCCAATTTAAAGGCCAATCGAATGAATTCAAAGGACAAAGGCAAGGGAATAACGCGTAGCAAGTAACCCGTGAAACTGAGTGTTGAGTTCACGTAACGTCGAGGACGGGTAGGGAGGGGACATGTCGATACATTAGGCAGGTTTGCTAGACGAAATTGAGTTCCTTTGGATTGAGATCCCACCATAGAAAGAAAAGGCCGCAAGTTCAGTTTCTTTTCGACGTTTTCACCATTTTCGACTGTTTCTTTACCCAATAAAAATATGAGTCTTACATATTATCGGCTAACACAACGATCAGAATGAGCAATAGCAGTCGTTACGATGTCTTTATCCATAGTAAAATGGGAATAATACGTAGATAGAGAATGCTAACATGATAATTTACCATTATAAACATGCTTTAAAGCCAGTAAGTAGCTAGTACAATAGCAAATAGTAAATTTGTGTAACCCGTGTGTTATCCTTCGTTATACCAGATTTGTTGACATGCTTTTCCACCGACACTTTAATGTATTATTATTTTATCTATCGATACAATCAATATCCCACGTCTAGCTACACGAGCAGCGAGTGGTCCCGCGGGTGTGTTCGCGAGTATTGGCTCCGAAGTGACGCCTCATGTGTGCGCTCACTTTATATCTTAGCGACAGCTTTATATAAACTTTATTTACAGGTAGATGGCAAGCAAGCCTGCGGCCCCAGAGCGGCTAAAGAAGAGCTGTCCTGTAACACCAACAACCGTCTGCTACACTAAGGGCCGTCTGCAACACTAGGGGCCGTCCGCAACATCAGGGGTCACTCGCAACATCAGGGGCCGCCCGCAACATCAGGGGTCACTCGCAACATCAGGGGCTGGCCGCAACACTAAAGCCTACCCACGGTACCAGAGGCCACGCGCTACACCAGAGACACCTGCTTGCTACACTTCATCGCGTTAAAAAGTATCACAATTATGTCCTTCTCCAAGAGTTCGAGCTATCTACACACCAAATTTCATCAAGATCGACTCAGCGGTTTAGTCGTGAAGAGATAACAAACAAAGAAACAGAGTTACTTTTTTATTTATAATATTAGTATGGATATGGATTATAAGCAGTACAGTGACTTCGGAAACCAACTAACCTTAAAAGGTGACAACATTATTTTTCATCCAAAATTAAAATTTCATCTCGGCCTCATACTAAAGAATGCTCTAAGCCCGCTCACAAAGAGAATACAAATCCCAACCCTATTTCCCCTCTATCTATATTTCCACCCGCACTATTACTATGACCACCGAAGCGCGCCGCAGGGGCCGATTGCCTAGATTGGTTTTACAAACCCCCAGTCACTCGTACTCACCCCGAGTCTAGATATCTCCAAAAAGGCGCTCCGACCCGCCTCGTTCCAGATCATTCCATGTCTATTAGTTCGCGTAATCTTTTCGCCGCAAGTTTGCTTCATATCGCAATTTAGGAAGGGTCCCAGCTGATATTGGAATATGATAGGGAAGGAATTTGAGACCGAATTATTTAAAATTAGTTTGCAGGGAGTTATTTATTCAGAAATTAGTGAATTTTCAAAAATGCTTTTATTTTAAGTACTTTCTGTTTCTGGTAAAGGGCGTGAAACAATATTTTTGGTGTTTTTGACACAATAATACATATTCACAAATTTCAATGACATGGAACAAACTAAATTAAAATTCCAGTGTGCATATGTACGCTTATCTTCTTCTCGTAAACGGCTGAACCAATTTTGAAGACATTTGATCAGGAAATAGTCTTAACCCTAGGAGACAGGATACTTTTATCGTTATAAACTGTAGTCCACGCGAATGAAATAACGTGGAACAGCTACTTAGATAACGAATAATGTGAGGAGTGTTTTGGCTTCAAACCGAATACTTTTAACGGTAAATTATCAGCTATTGTTTGGAATCAAATAAACAAAAACGATTTCTAAATGGTAATTAACGAATCTGGCAGCTGGAGACGTCGGTGAACAAGTGTACAGAACCACGTTGTTGTTTACTCGACGTATTTTATTACAAGTTGGACCGTTTTGCTCTAATTTGCATCTTTCGTCCGTTTGTAAAATACATCCCGGTGTTGGCCGGGGAACTAATAAATCTTGCTTTTTAATGAAACAAACCTTTTGAAAGTAAATTAAACTAAAAGCAGTAAAAGGAGTTAGAGTGAGAGTAAAGTTATGGATCACGTGATAAGATTAAGCTAATCGTGTTACTAAATTGTAACGGGATAAGCGTTATCTGTAATTGACTTTCTAGAAGGTTTTTCAATGCTATTCTCGTTGTTGTTTTTAGACATTTGGGAAATTCTTTTTAAATGAATATCATCACTCCAAGATTTGCTTGCAAACCTCTTTCCCATCATCAAAATTCAAAACCATTCTGCCTCACTGCCTCTTCGTCAATTACGTGTACACGTACATTCTACATACATAGTGATTTTGTAGTTATTTTTGCTTTTATACAGTCTTACACACCGGAACATAGTATACATTAGTAGCTCCGTAGTAACTATAGGATTCCCTGTGTCTAGGATATCAAAAACTACGCGGATCGAGCATCCACGACATACAGACATGAAACTAATATCTGCGCTTTTTCCCCAAAGCACAATTATGTTCAACAAGCTCTTTTCATCTCTTCGCTTCCATTGGGGAACTAATTAAAACAAAAAATCACGAATACTGGAAGAGGGGCGCCCCACAGTTGCGACGCTCCGCCACAGGTTATATAACAGTTACTATACGCTACTTACCATTATTCTAGCGTCCCCTGCGCCAGTCAGCTCAAAGTCAAACACAAATACTAGAAGGTATGTATAAGTACGTACCTACTTGCGAGGGGACGGTGACTGCGCAAACCAAGCCTAAACCGCAGCCGGGCCGCGGTACTGTCGACCACATATTACGTTCATAATGTTTCAAATTAGTACTAGAATTTTTGTTAAGATTCCTATTTTTTCGGCACTGACGGCAAAGCTTAAATATTGAAGACTCAAACAAAACTTAACCGAAACCTAACGTTGATGATAATTAAAATGTAGAAAATCCTGTGAAAGTGTTTTTTTTCTGTCTACTTTGACCAAAGTAACACCTAAACCAGAACTATGTAGGTATATTACACAGAACTGAATGTACTGTTTACAAGCTCAAAAATTCAACTGTTACCAAATAGTGGCGAGTGCGCCTGTACGCTGCGGTTTAAACGAAGGGGTCTGAGCGTTTTGTGAATGTCGTTTCACGCGTGTCGAGCCGCCTAGTGCGCTTATTACTTTTATGTCAACTCACAGAGCACTGCCACTACCCCTGTGGGGTAGCAAGGAAGGGGGTGTCCTCAGTTTTGAAAAGTATTTAAAAGTTCCTCCTGACTCCTTGTCCTGATGGATTTGCCCCCGAGGGGTCTTTTGAGTGTTGTTTTGGGTTTGTAATTTTAACCTTAGCTTGTTTTAAAAAGTCTACAATTGTTTCGATTTATTGTTGTGACATTATTTTGCATTTCATAAATAAAGTGCTCTAACTATATAAGTAAGATTCACTACATACAGTGTGCACGTTTCAACTCTAAACTATTCCCACATTCCACCCCTTGGGATTTTTCTGTGCCAAATAAACTTACCCATATAATGTGTAGAAGGAACAAGACAACGACATTGTGCACCAGACTACCTAAAGTGTCCAATATAGCTAAGAAAATATTAAAGTTTACTCTAAAAAGTATTCTCAGAAGACTCTTACTTAGCAATATTATTTGTATTACTTCTTCTCTTGATGTATTCCAGTGTTTTAGGCTAGCAACAAGGCAATTGTCATAATTCAGCCTTGAAGTGTACCGAAGCAACCCTATTCCTAGAATAAAATATAGCGCGGCAAGGTCGCACGTCTGCTTGTTAGTAAATTGTTGTTGTCGGTTCGCGCGCGCGTTTGTCTTCATTACGCGGGTCGTGCTACGAGCGCTACGGGCGGCTACGGCGTAGCTAGCTATTAAATACAGCGCGTCCAGGCTCCTTGTCAAGGGGACCTCCGATACAACGGACGGTTAATTTTTTCTAACTGAAACTTTTAACATAATTATCAGTTATTTGTTAACGTCCTTGACGTACAAAGAGTTAACTTAATACACCGACGACTTTAATGTGCCGAATTTTACTTAAAATAATTATCTTAATTAAGTACAATAATTAGAGTGTTACAAACGACCTCACGGAGTCATATTCAAAGTTATAAACGCAATGAGTCCTACAGTGTCTGCGGAGTCATTAGAGAGAGCCCCGCGACACAGAGGGACGCGGTCAAAAGGCGCCGGCCAAGAGATGGACGTCGGGTCCTTCGCTCGAAAGCGTCCGAGGCAAAAGAGGTCTAAAATGCAAAAAGAGGGTAAATCATTTTCTGCGCGTTGTCGAAGCTGCACTAGCTGATTGTTACAAGCAACATTATGTTGTACCTATGTTATTGACGTAATAAGACGTGCATTAAAATTATTTTTATTCCTATTTATTTGCTGGAACATTATGGGAGAAGAATCTAGTTCTTGAAACACAGTTTCACCAGTTCAGGCTTCATAATTGCTATGTCTAAATTTTATTATGTCAACAAATACCTTTGATTCATTGATTGTTTGATATCACAAATGATTTGATTACACATAAGTTACATTGGTTGGTCAGAACCATCGTAAGCATTAGACCGGACGTCCCTTTATACGCGCCGGGTGACGAGCGGGGGATGTAGGGCAGCTAGAGCCGCGGGCCGGCGTTGTTTCAGGGCTGTTTACTGACAGATGCGCTGAAAAATTGCGCTCCACTTCATAAAACAATGGAGTTTTGTAGGACGGCCGTTTGTCAATGTAAAACGTAGCTTGTTTAATTGAACGAGTTACAAGTTAAATTTAACTGAGAATTCCATAAAAATTAAGGTTGTCCTCGGTTTTCTGTAATATGATTGCATTTTTTCCATTATTACAGGGTTGGCCTGTTTGTCACGTGATATTAAGCAACGATATGGTCTAAAGTGACGTCACGCTACACCTGGACTAGGAACTGATTCTCAAGTAAAACACACCTATAGATGCTTGACGAAAAATACTTAATTAGAGGCAAGCACTAAAAATACCTTATGGCTTCCAATGAGTTCAAGTCTAGATTAGACGGTGCTTTTTCAGTGTAGAGCTTTGTTTTGTACGCGAGGTGACAAATTTAGCGCAAACCTCATCTGTAGGGGTTAGTTTCGGGGGGGGGGAGGGGGGAGATGACGAACGACGGTGGCGAGCCGTGTCACTGTCACAAACGGATAGTGTCACCAACAGCCGTACATGTCAACCTATATATAATGTGATGTCGAGAAAAGTATTTAGTAACTTGGAGGTTAAAATATCATCTAAAGTGTACTATGAAATAGTAGACATGATCTATTTTTTATTTTGATTTTGTTTTTTTTGTCACACCACCCCATCGTCCATATAGATTAATTGTACTAATTCTCTGCTCTTCAGTTATCTTGAAGAGATCGCTTTGAACCCTTAGTGACACTTACTACTTATTAACTTTTATAATTATTCTATTTTTAATTTGTCTGTATTGTAGTGTACCAAGAGTAAACACATCATCATCATCATCATGGGCCCACACTCTATTTCTATCTATAAATAGTACGCTGTGCTATTTTTTCTCCCGGAAAATGGTTCCTGGAGGATACAGAACAATGGGGTAACCAACAACAAGTTTTTAGTAAGAAAGGGGGTTACCTTCATAAGCTGCAGCTGTGAGGAGACCTCAGCGCGCGAGTCCACCTCGCCGCCGCCCACCGGGAACGAGCCCAGGTACTGCAACAACATCACGTGTTTATTACACATTTTTAGGCAACTGTATGAAGAAACGAGCAAATCGCTCACCTACTCACGTTTGACTGTACACAAACATACACAGATTCAGACATACAGACACACACATTCACACATACACCCATTGTAAATACAATCTTCATTATAAAAATGCTTGGTTTGTATCCGCGCGTCATGCAACAATTGGCGTGATTCCCACCAACCCTCGGGGTAGTCGGTGTGGTACAGTTAGCGACGAAATTAAATGATCATACTTGATTGGAGACCGTGACTTGGCAAACGTGGTGAAGGACTCTCTGCGACTAGGTGGGGCGACGACTTTCGCCGAGTGGCTGGCAGTAGTTGGATGAGAAGAGCTGAAGACCGGGTTCAGTAACGTACCTTGCGAGAGGCCTAGGTCCAGTAGGATTTATACAGGCTGATGATGATTGTGATGACTCAATTTTCTAAATGTGTTTGTAGACTTGGACCTGTTTCTCTTTGGACATTAGTCGTTCGAAGGATGTTGAGTGATGATTCAGTCGAAAGTTGGTGCACACCCCGCCCCACAACCCGCACATGGCGTCGTTCGTGGCGTAAGCGTGACAACGAAAATCGGAAAATGTGTTACTGTTCAGCAACTTTTATCGTTGACCGTACAACGCACAGTGTCCCCTCGACACCAATAATAATTACGGAGAGAGCTCCACTTACAGAGCTAGCCAGCAGTCTGCACGCACTAGTGTGCGTTGTCAAGCCGCGTACGGACAGCGCGTACATTGCTACGCGTAGTCGGGTATAAAATACTAGCTGTTCCTCGCGGTTTCACCCGCGTGGGCTACAGTTTATCGCGATAAAAAGTATCCTACGTCCTTCCCCTGGGCTCAAACTATCTCTATAACAAATTTCATTTAAATCGGTTCAGTAGTTTAGGCGTGAAAGCGTATATATTCCGTTTACACCAAAATTATTCCCGCACTTCGATGCCCCCTCACCGCGTTATCTGCTGTAGGTATCCATTATCCTATTTTAATTCTAGGTTAATTTTTTTTCGGACCACACGTTTGAATCGTGCTGTTAAAGGTCTTCCTGGTCCGCGACCGCACTTTACCTATTTCATAGATTCTCCCTCATCTCGCCGCGTTTCCCGTTGCGCTGGGGTGCGGCGGGTTTATTTCTCTACTACTACTTACATTTTTAAACTCGTGATATCTTTCGACTGGAATGTCCAAATTGAATGATTCAAAAAGTTTTATAAAGGCATTGAAGCAGTTTTGAATAAGAAATAATTTATTTTGATAAGGATTAATACCAAGATACAAATAAAGAGCCTTTTCTAAAGGCGGCATTAAATTTTAAATTTTTAAAATAAAATATTACTTATTGCGGCATAACTATAATAGTTAGACATATGCTCTCGCGGACTTTTTTGTAGATCTTAATGAGACCTACAAACCCGTAGTACATTATTTTGTTCTAGTGTCAATAGTTTTTGCAGCGCACGCAAAAATAGGTTTTCGATTTCACACCTTGGGTTGCAAAATAGCAATTTTCTTACGGATCCCTAATTTTTTTGGAAATAATATATAGCCTATAGCCTTCCTCGATAAATGGGCTATCTAACACTGAAAGAATTTTTCAAATCGGATCAGTAGTTCCTGAGATTAGCGCGTTCAAACAAACAAACAAACAAACAAACAAACAAACAAACTCTGCAGCTTTATAATATTAGTATAGATATACGCGTGTCGTGGGACGCCATGTAGCTATGCGTATACTCTTGGAGAACGCTTGCCGCGCGACCAGCTATGCGATTCTGCAAATTGTATCTCACTAGGCGAATTCGATTACGTGAACCGCACTTATTTCGACGTTCATCCCTTTCACGCAAATCGGCATTCCGCGTGCTGAGAATATCCCAGCGAAGTGAATATGACCAATGAGCGGTCAGTGAGTTTACTAGGGAGTGCCGCACACGTTTTGTTTCGAATCGGTATTATCGGTTTTTAATAATTTCGTATTTAGGGCGTATTAATAGTTAATTTAGTGAAATTATGGTATAACATTGACAAAAAGTAATAACACGTTACAAATTTGCTCTGACATAATGCGCAAAACATAGAAAATGATTTTACAATATTGTTGGGAATGAAGTGAACGTCTATAGCCAGAGCCGGCGACCGCACCAGAAAAAATAGTTTCTTGACAATTCTTGTTTTGTTATGGCGTCACACGATTAGTGTATTTGCCAGTGTCATGTAATATTTTAAACTCAGGAAGTTGAATCAAGTTTAAATGATGATGATGATGAGATGATGGGATGAGGATAGTGTTTAAGTAAAGTAGTGGCGCTTTACTTAAACTTTACACGGACTTTTTTGGAGCAACTCGAAAAGTCACTTTCACAACTTTATTTCAATTTCCTACACTCGTACACATTAACGAACACATAATGGTTAATAATCCACCAATATTACACATTATCACTCGAAGAAACACAAGTTTTGGAAATAAAAACAAAATTTTCACGTTGACAATTCGATTGCCGCCAAAAAAGTTTTTTTTTTTTCTTTTTGGTTTGTTATGGCGTCACACGATTAGTGTATTTGCCAGTGTCAAGTATAAAATATTTCAAACTCAGAGAGTTGAATCAAGTTTAAATGATGATTATGATGATGACGATGAGATGATGGGATGAGGATAGTGTTTAAGTAAAGTAGTGGCCCTTTACTTAAACTTTACACGGACTTTTTTGGAGCAACTCGAAAAGTCACTTTCACAACTTTATTTCAATTTCCCACACTCGTACACATTAACGAACACATAATGGTTAATAATCCACCAATATTACACATTATCACTCGAAGAAACACAAGTTTTGGAAATAAAAACAAAATTTTCACGTTGACAATTCGATTGCCGCCAAAAAAGTCCTAAAAAAAAAAAAAAAAAAGTTTCTACTTGACAATTACAAGATGACAAGTGTCACTAGTAGGGATGCAACATCGTTCATAAAAAACATCGATATCAAAATATCGATGTTTTTGAAATTGAAACATCGATGTTAAAAATATCGATGTTTATGAACGATATATCGATGTTTTTTCGATGTTTTCTATATACTACCAGGGTTGCCAAATACAGACTTAAAATACAGAGAAAAGACGATTTCTAAAATAAAATAATTATACATTCATTTTAGTAATGACATCTGGAACACAACACACACACACACACACTTTATTTTTAGGTTATCTTTTTGTTCACCTGTAATTTCTGTTGAAAAATTCAATATTGTGTTTATATACTTCGTACATAAGTGCAAACGTTAGATTAAATACAAATAACAGCATTTCACAAATGTTTAGTCTAGCTCAAAGCGTCAAAACTTGACAAAACCATAATTCAAACTTATTTAACAAATTTACAAGTACATAGATTTTTTTGTGTCAATTCAACAATATACTTACATAACGCTGCTTCTGGGTGCTTATTGATTTAAGCTAAACAAAATAAAATCACAAGTTTAGCAATTCAGTTAAATTTTTCAACTTTAGTTTTTAGTGAAAACGCACATACGATCGCCGCGACGTTGTTTTTGTTTTCAATCAAACTAAACTTTATCGGTTACGAAAGCACGCGAGCCGCGCGAGGAGAGAAAGAAATGGCGCGACTTAAGTCACATGCGCTATTTCTTTCTCTCGTCACGTCACTTGACAGGCGATAGTTACGTACATACAAAGAGATGGTGCTCGCAGCTCGATGCAAATTGATGCAATAAAATATCGTTCTTAATTAACGATGTATCGATGTTTTCTTGCAGTTCAACATCGATGTTTTAACATCGATGTATCGTTTGCATCCCTAGTCACTAGCAAGTTTCGTTTCGTAAACAAAACTAAACAAGTTGAAGTTGTTTTATTTCGCATTTCGGAGTATTTTTTGTGTTTTGAGTTTAAACTTGAACTTTGAGACTACAAAAACCTAATGCCACAGAAACTATCGAGTTATGACGGAATGTTAAGACCCAACATGCTGGGGTTCTCGAGATAGCAACGCTTCGGGAAACCAACGGCTCGGTAGCGCGAAGTAACAAGTGTTACATATACCAAATTCGTGGGTGGTGCGCATGCACGTTGCCGTCGGCCGTTTAGACGATTCTTATAGTTGAACATGAGGTAAGTTGAAACTGTATCTAGTTACATAGAGCTAATTCTAGTTTGATTCTAATTCTATTTGGTACCATGTACGGCTAATAATAAACTACAACTTATTGCATGCATTTACAATAGTTTGCATCTTAATTTCAGCCAGACTACCATGTACCTAATTAGCTATCTATCAGACATAGCAGGCAGCAGGGCATACTTGCCCTTTATTCTTTTCTCTGAGTAAACAAGACTGGGCAAGAATTGGGATATGTCTGGGTTGTTCAAGTGAACACAATGTAATTGTGGTCTGGGCTATGTTTGCATATTTCCAACTAAACCAAAAATACCTCATTGTATTTAAAATTCTGATCACTTTAAGTTATGGCTAATGCAATATTATTTTTTATAGATTGAGGCGTTCTCTTCTGTTGCAGACACCGACACTGCCACTGCTAGTATGTATCAGTGTCATTAGTTTCATGATTTAAAAACAACATAATAAGTAGCCTAACTAAGATAGGACAGTAGTATTAATATTCTAGTACTTGACAAGGTATAAGGTAGAACTATTTTCACATAATTATTAAAAGAAACTGCTATAATAATAATCAAAATTATTTTTTCTTATACAGTTCCAAGAAGACGCAGAACTAGGATTCGGGGCTCAGAGCCACCACCGAGACAGAGTCAGTTTGCTCGAACCAGCGAAAGATTTGTGAGGCTGGAAGAATGCCGCATGAATATAGAGGAAAACAAGGCATCTCTCATGCAAGCTGTTTTAGAACGCTCATCTCAGAGAGAGCATGCATTATTAGAGGCCCTCACCAATGTAGGTAATAGGATGGCTGAGCATAAT
Source organism: Opisthograptis luteolata (assembly GCA_931315375.2). Classification (NCBI taxonomy): domain Eukaryota; kingdom Metazoa; phylum Arthropoda; class Insecta; order Lepidoptera; family Geometridae; genus Opisthograptis; species Opisthograptis luteolata. Next base: position 13,420,686 of record OV928043.1, read on the forward strand.
GAAATTATGGTTGAAGCCTTAAAAACTTTTGGAGACGGTGTTACAGCCTTATGCGATGCAAATTTAATCTATGATTAAACTGGAATTTTAATTACCATAATATCATCATTTTTGTTATACGATTGGATTTAATTATCATTTTTAGACTTTCTAGGTAATATAATTTTAAAGTTGATAGCAAAATAATTAATATTTAACTGTTTGTATTTACAACTGTATATCCTGAAACCTGTATGTATCTTATTAAAAATGTTGGTTAATATTATTAGAATAGTGGGTATTATATTTTAACTGTTACTTAAAAAATCTCTCTGTAAAAGATTTCTTATTTTTAACGATAAGACTGCCTGTTAAACCTATTTTCTTAGTGTTACTTGTATTTCTGATAATTTGATATGGGGATCAACAGTAGAATAAGAGAACAATAGAAGATTGCATAAAAAAGTGAGGTTTTCTATTTCTAATCTATTTAATTACTTCCTAATATAGACAACAGCAAATTTCAAATCCTATTATCCTACTAATATTATAAATGCGAAAGTTTGTGTGTGTGTGTGTGTGTGTGAATGTTTGTTACCACGTATCACCGTAACTACTAAACCGATATTGACGGAATTTGGAATGGAGATAGCTTATATCCTGGATTAACACATAGGCTACTTTTTATCGCTGAAAAATGTTCCTGCGGGATAACGGGAAGACGCGGGTGAAACCGCGGAGCGCAACTAGTATAAAATAAATATTATGACAATAAACATGTTTAAAACTATAATAAATACAAGGGAAATAAAACAAGTTAACTATAATTAATATTATACACTCGGAATATAATAAAATAAATTGTTTTGTAGACTGTTTTTAATAACTCACTTACGCCTCATCAGTAAAATACTAACTTTTATTTTGACATTTCAAATCGAGATCGTAAGCGAAATGACTCCCGCGTGAAGCGACTATTGTGTTGTCAGAATGCCGATTTGCTCGACACGTAGTATATAGTCTACTTAATCTATGGCTCGACAAACCGAGCGTGATCACTTGTGTGTAGTTCCTTGCCCTTGCGCCATCATTCGGGTGGCGCTGATGGCGCTGACGGTTTTGTCAGAATACGAATTTGACATCTCGCCGCGAGTTCAGCGCTCACTCCGCTTTCACGCAAATTAGTTACAACGCAGAATAGCACTACAGTTGTCTGTCAGTTTTTGGTCGCGCTTTAAAGGGGATGTGCGCGTCTTCATCATCATCAGCCCGTATCAGTCCACTGCTGGACATAGGCCTCTCCCAAAGCTCGCCACTGAGCCCGATCTTCGGCTCCTCTCATCCAACCGCTGCCAGCCATTTTGCGTATGTCATCGCTCCACCTAGCCGGAGGGCGTCCTGCGCGCGTCTTGGTACGCAACAATTGGACGGCAAATTTCAATAGTTCACGTAGTGTTATGGATTATATAACTCGTGTTCAGTTCTCGGCTGTCCGTACAGGAGCTTTACACGTATCGTATATACGCGCGGGCAATGTACCCTGACTACGCGTAACTCGCGAATGGCCTATCCGTACGCAGCTTTACATTTACAACACGCACGTGGGCGTGTGAGTGTGTGGATGATAGCCATTTATGCATCAAATTAGATTAACAAATGTTGCGCCTCCTATGATAGTACCCTGGGGAAGTCTCTGGCTAGCATTTACAGCGACCCAGTTAGTAATTTGTAAGGCACTTCAGTAATATAAACGATATCAGTAATTAACGGGAGTCATTAACGACATTATCATCAGCCTATTAAGTTCCCTCTGCTGGGACGCAGGTTACCATAGTTCAAATTCGAAAATATGTTTATTTAGCGTCTAAAAAATTACCTGCCGGGCGCTTCTTGCCAGTTCATATCCCGACGTAATGAGATTGGTACTGGCGTAGCTAGTTTTACGTTTTAATGTCATCACATGTATCTTACTAAATATTTACAATTTGACTTTTGACTAAGGACGTTACCGATACGTCGTCAACCCTAAATAACTTTGTGAACCGCTCAGCTTCCTCCAATTTCATTTATCACCAAAAATTAACAAGAAGGAAAGGTTACATTAGTCACCATCAGCAGTTCGTAACGTTCCCACGGCTGGGCTACTACCGCGGTGACATTGTTGTCGATTTGAATAAATATAAGATCGTTATGACGTGGTCCCCGGGCCCTGGTCCCCGGGCCCTGTATACACTCGGCAGCAATAACAATTGGCTCGTAAGTGACGCTCGTCGGGTGCAGCGCACGAGTGGACGGTACATTACGCACTGTTGGCTTGTGATGTGAGTGGGGCTGCCTTGTATTGTTCATTTCTTAGTAGTGATGTGCCGAGAGTTCGGATTGTGTGTGAATATTGGATTTTCAAACTTGATCTGTTTAGTTGAATTTATTATGCTGGGACCACACTAACGGGAAATGCCGTTAAATAGCGCGATGATTGACGTTTGACATACTTAAGTGTGGCCACGATATTTGACAACGACATTCACATTGGCGTTTGACGTTAGCCGATAACTCAAGTGCAGACTTTTTTGGCGGCAATCGAATTGTCAACGTGAAAATTTTGTTTTTATTTCCAAAACTTGTGTTTCTTCGAGTGATAATGTGTAATATTGGTGGATTATTAACCATTATGTGTTCGTTAATGTGTACGAGTGTGGGAAATTGAAATAAAGTTGTGAAATTGACTTTTCAAGTTGCTCCAAAAAAGTCCGTGTAAAGTTTAAGTAAAGCACCACTACTTTACTTAAACACTATCCTCATCCCATCATCTCATCATCATCATCACCATCATCATTTAACCTTGATTCAACTCTCTGAGTTTGAAATCTTTTATACTTGACACTGGCAAATACACTAATCGTGTGACGCCATAACAAAACAAAAAAAAAAAAAAACTCAAGTGCATTCCCGTTGACCGTTCAAGTGTAGCCACTCACATAATTGTGTTAATAGTTAACGCCATATTTAACGCGATGATAGGCATTGACATTTCCCTTGACATCGACCTTAGTGTGGCCCCAGCATAACAAGTACAGAATAGAAGGAATCGGAGTGCACTCGTGACTAGAAGACATGCGAGATACGTATTTCGTTCTCTTCGTGTCAATGGCTTTTTATATTTTATTAGACCATAACTCGGCGGTGTGGGGCATAAAGGGCAGTTCAGGAGATGTGACATGTCCTCGACGGCGGCACACTAATAAATCTATAGTGAAATTAGTTACTTAGGTACTAATTTACCAGCAGGCATGTTACAACTGCTAAGTTGAGTTGCTGTCTCACTCCACGATCATGAAATTTGTAATTAGGTACTAGGTCTTCGTAATCGAATGATCACCCACCGCTAACAAAGTGAACAGTGTGATGTGTGAGCCCTACCCTAGCCCCTGTGGCTAGGTAGCTAATGAGCAGGGCGCACTAATCGCCGAGTGCCGTTTGTTATTAATTGAAGAGGCTGATTGTGTCGCCCGTCCACCGCCGCGGCGCGCAGCCAACCCTAGCTCCACCGCAAATGGCTATAAGCGACAGATGGCTGTGTAGTTATGTACGAGTACCTACTCCGGCAATAGCGACGGCTTTGTCCACGGAGCCAATTGTCGGGAATCGAACTGTTGCGTAGAGTTCTTTGTATTTGTTCTTTTATGTTTATTGCATGAAGAAGAAAAAAACAGACTTGTTTTTATGTACATATATACCAGTTTGCTGTATGATGTGATTGTTTTCCCATTTCACGATGTTTGATTAAGTTATCATTTTGGATGCTTGTATATGATCCGATGATGTGCCGCACTTATTATTGTTCAGCGACTTTTGTCCCCGACTGTACACAATTTTTTTGCAAACTTCTAGAAGGCTGCTGTTGATAAAAAGCGACTAAGTAGGTACTAAAAACTTTTACTTGTAGTAGATATTAGTATAATTCTATGAATTCATTTCCTTACAGATACGCAAACGAAGGCGCACTGTCTGAGTCGGCAAGACAAGCATTGTTGTCAAGTTAATTAAACATTGAGGGCGGGCGGCGCGGCTGGGCGGCTGCAGCCGGAGTTCATTATACAGCCATCACGGTGAGTGCAGTGGCTAGGAATCTGACTACTATTGACTGTCAGACACGTTTATGGCTTATTGGTTAAAAGTTTTCTGATGGTGAAAATATTTCCATCACTAATTTCGGCCCTACGTCACTGTTTGTATTATGCGCGCACCAAACATTGAATAAGGCTAAACAGTCGCGTAAGGTATTTAAATTAATTAATTAACACCTAACATAATAATATGGATAACCTTAACGTATAAATAATGTATGAAATACAAATCGCCACGGTATCTAGCTGCAAAATATTATTTTTTTATTACTTTCTCTGTAGTGTTTGGTCACAAGTATGTGGTAAAAAGTAGTGCCACGCTACACCTAGTCTGGGAGAACTGGCTCTAAAATGAAGCTACTGGATCATACTCATAGATGCACTAGACAGCACTCTACCACCAAGCTATGGTTTCGTCACGATGATTCCCTTCACCGGGAGCTCAAGCTCATTGCAGGACTCATTGCAATTTATAACAAAGAAACATTTTCAGGTACAATAACACAGACATTCTGGGAAGACGTAGGAAGGCTCGACCGCAACCCGCCGCCGCCGCCGACTCCGGTTACAATCTTTGTGTACGTACATCGCAGCCACCTACTATTTTGCACGATTGACTTGTCACGTTAAAAGTGTGATTTCAAGAGGTTTTTTAAACTTTTGGTTTAACTACTAGTGACCCTTTTTTTAGGAGGGAAAAATTCTGTGCTCTTCTCTTTCACCTTTGGGGGTATGCGTTCAAACCGGTTAAAAACCCCTCCATGAGCAATCCTGGCCGCCCAGATGTTGGTGGGGGCGGAATAGGATCGCGGTAGCATTCTACCATCCCAACTACTACTAGTGACCCGCCCTGGCTTTGCACCGGTAGGCTTATATAAATAGCTAGTAGATGTGCTGCTTTTAAGTTAATCCCATAGAAAAAAAGTACTTTCTTTACTATTTAATTTTTTTTATTGAATATTTTAATTTTTCTAGGGATTGTTCTATTTTGTCTCCTATTAAGAACTATTTTCTTTCTTACTAGGCGTACCGAACAGCTTACTTTTTGGAATGCAATAATTAGTCAAGCAAATTTAAATATGCACACGAACATACTACAAACCATTCAGCAATATCCCGCCTAACTTTCTACCATTGCGATAAGTAACGCCATCTGTAGGGTGGCGGCGGCACTACGAACTAACGCGCGCGTGGTAGCTTCATGTAGATCCGCGTCGCCCAGCAAGTCAAAGCTCTTCCAGCTTGCCTGAACTTGCAATAGATGGCGCTATGCATTCTCAAATTTAAGAACTTTATAAAACAAGTGGTTGCCTTTAGTATGAGTTAATTACTGTTACTAACTTCTATTCACTTAATAATTAAAACAATAATATGTTGCTGTGTTATTATTATCATTTTTCATTATCTATTTTTGACCACAACACATGTCTAAACTCTGAACTAAAAAAAACAATAAGCCCCAAATAAAATATTTGAACGCTATCTCATCTAATGGTAAAGAATGATGTCAACGATAGCAGCTATGTTCCAGTTCACTTAAAAGGATGTTAACCGAATACCTATTTTTCTATAGGAAATTGGTCCGAGCAGCAGCTATCGTATATTGCCACAGTTTACTAAGAACAAAGATAAAATTTCTGTATAGTACCCACTACTAAGTTCCATAAAATCAGCAACTCCTTCAAAGGTCATAATTATTTTACTAAAAACATGAGTGTAACTAGCGTAGAGAGCCCTAAACAATGTTCTAAATTCATTAGTTCACACAATAGACTCCGCCCGCGAGTTGGAATCCACAAACTTGTCCCAAGTATGAGGAGCACCCGACTTCAAGTCTGTGCGTCCACGTAATCTAACTACGAGTATGTTAACTATGTGTACTGTGCGGTACTGACGACCCATACCTACTGGCTACTGGCGGCTGGGCCGGGGTGGTAGGGATGAGCGATGTTGACATCGATACTCAAATAGGCAACTTAATATCGATATTTCTTTATGTGCGTAACTATTAATCCTTGATCAACTGTTGTGAGACTTACTGAACTGACGAATAAATGAATAATTAACAAGATTAAGGATTAGAAATACTGATTGACTGAAAATTAATGACTGATTGTTATGTTTACTCTCAGTTATAACTGAGGTTTGTTAGCATAAATAAATATGCCATGATTGTATTACATAGTTCAGAAACGTCGCTATTTGTAAAATCTATTGTAAACTAAATAATATCCATATTTCGATATTTTAAAGATGTATCGATAAACATCACTCATTTTGGATTGTCTCTACTGGGCGGGCGGACGGAGCGGCGCGCTGTACTACATTACAAAGTTGTTTAGTAATTGCAGTTTCGGTTACTGAAAATCAACACAATATAACACTAGATCATATTGTCTCGTGTCTCAACAATGGTATCACAGTAATATAATAAAAGCGGAACTTTATGAGCGTGTATATATATTTGTTACTTTTTACATATAGACGGTGTTTTAGTGAAATTTGGAATAGAATTTGGAGTATAGATAGCTTAAACTCTGGATTATGAGGTAACGGGAAAACCACCGCACATAACTGAATACTTTATTGAATGATCTTATCGGTAGCAAACACACACACACACACATACCCACAAACTTTCGCTAGGTTTAGACTATTTCAATTATTGAAAGATGCGCTGGAGCTCTCTTTACAAAACGCGACGAATACAGATAGTGTTATGGCAACAAACTCGCATGAACCGTTCAAAGAGCTCAAATGAGACACATTATCCATTGACCTATTTCAAGTACAGGCGATAATACAGCGGACATCGTTAGTAGGCAATAGTTACCCGCGTCGTTAGGTACCGCGCCGGCGAGGCGTGCTATCGACAACCGCCACTAATCGACGACGGCCGACGGCGCCTCCCTAGTCCCTAGCGCGAGCCCTACCGGCCTCATTTACATGCTAACATGTGAATATCTATGTACTAAGATATTGCAAGTTTGTATTTAAGGGCTCCATAGCTAAAATAGGTATGGCGTATGCCTTCTTGTTTCGATATATCCGTCAGTCTGTCTGTCCAATTTTTCGACTTGTATTCTGCAATTATTGTAAGTTACAGCGTTTACATCACACGGAGACATAAATAATGTAAATAAACTAGCTATAACCAAAAAATAATAACAATGATTGTAACGTAATGTATTATTAAAAGTATTTTACCGCAAATTGTATGTAGGTTCTTTAATCCATTCCAAAAATAAAATTAGTTCAGTAATCTTTATAATTTTTGAATGTATTAGAGTACACTGTGTTGGTGAGTATATTGATAATAACATAATACACAACTAAAACTTTATAGAATTTAGAAAATATCATAACCATACATTATTCGCATAACAGATCGCTTGATCTATACAAAGGCGTGCTAAGACGGTCTAAAGATAATTCAAACAATCATTGTTTACCGGCAACATGCCCTAAATTCCGACTACTCAAAATAGTGAGGCTTATCTTTTGTCCAAAATACAGGCTAACTAGACTTAAAAACAATGTTACAACGTCACTTTAAAGAACCGTCATTGACGAGGTGCATTAAATCATATCCTTTTCAAAATCCCCTCATATCCAATATCCATGCATTCTTCACAAACTTCACCCAAACTAATAGTTTCCAATATGACGCGGAAGGATTCTACAGATAGGAGCTTGATAAGCGAATAAACAATAACTCAAGATATGAATCAAAGCATTCACGGTGGCGGACGACAAATGGCATGCGCTTTTGACCATTTCACTTATTGAAAGGTACACCTTAGCGCTTGAAGATAAAGTGTCGATTCGCGTAACAGCTGCTTCTAGATTTAGAACTTAGAAGCTCAAGTTACCGTTGAGACATATTGAGCCTTAACTGTTACAAGAGAAGGTTTACTTTACATTGGAAGCTTGCCTCAGATTTGAGGCATCTGGCTAGCTGAAGTATCGGCAGCATAACGATAACTGGCAGAACAAGTCCTAAAGCAACATCGTCAATCTCCGTGGTGGCGTCACCGCTGGCCTGATTGTGTAAGGTTGCAGTTGTCTCTGGAGGGGTCGGTCGGTAGTTGTTTGGAAGTTTGCTTTACTTATTCGGTCAAGTCGTAGTACTTCGCAGTTGGCTCTACACTTCATAAATTCAATAACAATCAATCACATTGGATTGTGTATTGGAAACAGTAGGTAGGTACTTGCAGACTGCGAGTTATTGATTGTATGTTATGCTGATACATCGGTCTTAGGATGTATGGGAAAGTTCACCATTGTGCTAGGTATAGTCAATAATTAGAGAATGGGGATACACTTGTAGCTGTTCTCCAAACGGGCGAGCAATGAAACAAGATGAGTCTGTTAACAAACCTAAAAGTCTCAGAAAAACATCTAAGTAAGTATATGAAGAGTTGAACTCCTTGCCAGTCTATGTTTCTGGATTGCTAAACGAGTAATTTAGGGATCTTTTAGGCAACAGTGAAAAGGCCTTCCTACCTTTCTACCTTTCAGTGCTACACCATCGACCGCATCATCGCTCAGCATCAGGCGAGATAGCTGTCAAACGTCGGTCTATTCCCAACAATAAAATTAATCCAATTAAATATTCACACTGCATTTCTGACGAAAATTTGGTCTTTAATACTAGACTACTCCCGGAGCACTTCAAATATCCAGTGCTAGTACTAAGTGGCTAACTTGTTGAAGTAAGCCGTTAGGAAACTGAAAGCTGCAGCTTTTTATCTTAATCAAGACGCTCGAATGATTATTATTTTCTCTGAGCGTCACAGACTAAACACTACTTACATTCTACGTACAGTCAACGACAAAAGTCGCTGAACAATCACTCTTTTTTTATATTATCCTCATCATCATAGACACCAATTTTTTACCTCATCATCTAAAATCAGGTGTGTTATGCTGTGGTCAAAATGATACCATGTAAAATGTAAAAAAACAATAATAATTACTGATTTGAAACACATTTGGAAAATCGAGAACGATCAGCTACTTTTGTCGCTGACTGTACAGTCAACGACAATAGTCGCTGAGCAATCACTCTTTTTCTATTATCCTCATCATCTTAGACACCAACTTTTCACCTCATCATCACCTAAAATCAGGTGTGTTATGCTGTGGTCAAAATGATACCATATAAAATGTAAAAAAACAATAATAATTACTAATTTGAAACACATTTGGAGAATCGAGAACGATCAGCTATTTTTTCGCTGACTGTACCACGTAGGTATCTCGCTTGAGATGGTCCTAATTGGGTCGGGTACCTATTCGGGGCCTAATTGATGAATGGGTGGGAGTGGCTACTGCTACCTCCGACTGATTGTTTCGTTTACCGCCGCTGCTGTTGAGATGAAAGAGAACTCCTTTAAGGCTCCGACGCGATAGATTGATCGATCTGTCGCAACGTGTGATAAAATGTGTTAGCTCTTACCACAGAATAGATATAAGCAAAAAGTAATTAATAGTCAATGTAAGTGGACATCGTAACGAGGACATATCTATTTAGCCTACTAATGTTATAAATGCGAAAGTTTGTGTGTTTGTGTATGTAAATTTTTGTTACCACGTATCACCGTCTCTACTGACGTATGGGTATACTGATGAAATTTGGAATGGAGACATCTTATACCCTGGATTAACACATATGCTACTTTTTATCCCGGAAAAGCTTCTTGCGGGATAACGGGAAGACGCGGGTGAAACCACAGGCCGCAACTAGTTTATACTATAATCTTACAAGTTTTCTAGTAGAAATCAATCTAAGCGATAAGACTAAGAAGCAACCGACTGATTGTAACGTTCTAAGTTTTTTTTTTCTGTTACTGTTGTGGTAAACAGTGAAGTGTTATCTATCTACATATCGCTATAGCGTTTAGTAGTAAGTACGTAACGATGACCACTGAAGTGATGTGAACAGAGTTAGTGAAGTCTAACTACCCTCTTTGTTGGCACCTACAATGTATAATGCAATCAGCCGTCCGTCTGTTGATATTAGTTACGTAACTTATCGCGTGTTATAATTTTATTATTTAACTAAAACCCAACTTTACAAACTTTACTACAGTTTTTAGAACAAACAGCACCTCGACCTATCTAATAAGTTAATGTCCAACTTCCTAACAAACAAAAATGTAAAAAGTTCCAACACGAGCAAAGTTTTACTGCGAATAGGCAAATTGTTTCGGGCACGACCGCGAGCTCGGAACCTATTGCCGCCACGAGATAATAAAGAAAACGAACGCGCATTTTCGTTTACATTCAATGAAATATTCACAAAGCGCGCCGACAAATTGCGTTTAACCTCCCCGAACAACATGCCAAAGTTGAAAGTTCATTCATAACAAGAACAAACAAAATCTCAATTTTCGCGCACTGTCAGAACAAAATCGTTCCTCGCGGGAAGCGAGCACGTCGCGCGGAGCCGAGTGCGCGCGCGGTGCGAGTGACGTCACTCAAACGGCGCAAACTTAATTAAAATCCGCACAAATAGCACTCAGAGCCACATCGCATGTACGTGAGGTTTCAAGCCACGGAAGGTAGCGGACAAGAAGGATAGTTACTGCTGACACCACACCCGCTGGTGCGTTTCCTAGATGGAGAGACAAGCGAGTAAAACTATCGTGATACCGATGTCAATGCTTATTCACTATGTTCTGATATCTGCCTGTCAAAACCATTTTTTCCAAAACGCGTTGAAGTATCAAGTTGAAATTTATATCAAGTACTCGGCTCTATTTTATAACTAAATGATGCTTCTTGATATAAACATCTCAAATTGCTTCATCAATCCAAATATTTAGTTATCATTTGGAACTTACAATTTAACTTTAATACTTCTTTTTAAATGTGATCATCAATAAACTTACTCATAAAATTGTTATTAAAACTAGCCAGTTAGTTGGTAGGTACATAAACACGTGCAAATCAATAGGAACACACCCCCGCGGTGCGCCGGTGACTCGGGCCATACCAGCGGCTGCGAACTATCGTTTGGTAAGTTGCCGAAGCCTCTTGACTCTTCCGATTTGCATAAGTTTTAATCAAAGAAGTTCCGGAGAGCTTCCGCAACCGTCGCCCGACGAGGGCCCTCGACACACTTCCGAGCGCGCGTTTTTACACCGTCCGCCTCCTCCGCGGGATCTTGGGACGATCTCGTAAGGATCTCCACGTTTAATTTGACGCCTTAGGTATATATAGTTTCTTAGTAATATACTAGCTGTTCCCCGCTGCTTCACCCGCGTGCCTTCCCCAGGGTTTCAATTTCTAATGTAAAAGTAATTTTCGTCGAAATCGGTCCAGCTGTTTCAAAGACTAGCCGGAACAAACAAACAAACAGACAGACAAAAATTTTAAAAAATGATTTTTGATGTAGGTAAGTGTTGAATATACTTTCTTACGCATTTTGTGAAATTACAAACAGACACTACTTTAATTATTTTTTTACTTTGTATTTTGAGCGCAAGGTTCGCATGAAGCCACTCCTTATTTTTGTACCGAGCACGTTGCTCCCCGCGGGGCGCCGCTTAATATACGGTTTGATTATTATCTCGGAAACAAATGAACAACATTACAATGGAAATGCAAATGTTATGGTCGCTTCATTCATTTAATTTCTTTGTCATGGCAAATGGTGTCCTGACGTTTATTTACGTTTTTGCTCATGCTAATAATTTTATTTTTTCTTGCTAATTTGTTACAGCCATAATAAAATGCTGGATGAATTAAAATATCATCACTTAATGAAAACGCATTTGCTTACTTAAATTTTTGACTAAGATGAAAAGCAGAACTTCAACATTTCAAAATTCTGCGGGCATAACACATACATATCAGTCACAACAAGCTGTGTCAATATTGCAAATAAAATGAATATAGCTCACAAAACTGCTTGTAAGTGGCTCACACGCACCTTTCAGAGCACAATCGCGTGAGAGCCAGATGGTGACACTCACGACAAGCGGCCTACGCATTGTTTAAGCACTCACTGTGCACTAAGTGAATTCATAGTTGGGGCGGCTCGGATGGTGCGTTTGTTAGTTCCGCGCGGTCTCACTTAGTCAGCAGAGCCGTCGTATAACAAGTGCATTGTAATCACGCGCCTTGTTGCAGCGCCGGCGACAATCAACACAATAATTCCACAAGTGTGGAGTTGTATCGCATCCGCCGAGTTCGTTATGCGAATTTGCAAGCGGTTTCCTTACTACGGGCGCTGTCTCGACATAGCGGGGTAATTAGGAGCTTGTACTGAAATTAATTTTATACAAGTCACTGTCTCATAAACTCCTAATGATATGCTAAAATGTTTGCTGTCTCTGTTAACGTTTTATATTGTAATTTGTGCTGAGCCAAGTGGCAAAAACGTTGTAAACTCAACACTATTTAAAACATTGAATGTTCACATTTGTCAGAACTGTTTCATTCCGCCAGAGCACGGTGCGCAATCAAAACATTGGCTTTGTCGCCCTCGCTTATTTCACAACGTTGCGAACACGGCGCTGGGAATGAAACGCGCAATTTAAAACAACTGCACAACTGGCTGGTTGTCGCTCATCGGCATGCGAGCGTTACATAAAAGCAATGACAAAATCATTCCACGGCTTTGATGCGCTTTCAGCGAGCTTCAGATGCTTTAATCAGCCAACTGGACCGATGAGCAACATCGCAACTTTGGAAAGTTCAACCGTTAACTCAGTTTGCAATCTTTATAAAGCAACTCGCGGACCCGTCGGACAACTTCAGCAGGGGCAACAAACTCGCCAAACATTTTTGTACAAGTAAACTCGATAAAAAGCTCTTTGTTTTACGCAACGTTTGCTTCACAAGTGCACTTTGAAAGTCATATTAGTGTAATAGCGCTCGTAATATGAGAGATACGCGTTATCACACCGACCGAGTAATAAGAATAACACGGGGCAAAACGATTCGCGTCTCGTACTAACTGCTACATAATCCGCGCGAACACTCGCAGGTAATCCGCGGTTTTACGATTCAATGCGTGCCGCACACACTCGGAGCGCCTCCTGTATGTATGGAATTAGACAATGTACGCGCTACATTACACAGTTTTCGTCAAGGCGTAAAATTTTGATCGTGCCAAATAGCATTATCATACAAAAAGGGTTGTAAAGTCGCGGCGTAAAAATCCAACATTCAGACAGCAGCGAGTCGAGCTCCCTCCGCGGGAACTGATCAGATTTACAAATGTGATGCGAGGGACGCGCCGCACGAGTAGGTACTGTACTCTGTTAGTTTCGACATCATCTCACGATATCAATACTATTACACACATACACACTACTACATATTACGTATGACAAAATGTAATTAGTAGTTGCTAGTATGTAATACAATCAGTATCATGTAATTGCATCAGTGCATTTAAATAATAGTTCATTATTATTCACATGCAAATTGGGTAAAAACTGGTAAATTGGGTATTTGCAATAAAAACGAAATAATGGTATCATTCCGCGAGCTAATGAGATCGCGTTTACCTGTTGATGCGGCCGCGACGGACGCTCGGGCGGACTGGATTTATTGCTGAACTCGATCATTTCCGACAGATCTCTCTCTGTAGGAGATTATACAGTAACGTCATGTTTATCATACAACAAATCGTTTGCAACGATATTGGACGAATCTCGTTGGAATGTGTTTATTTTAGCGCCCTGCTAGCTGCGCCCCGCGGTCACACCCGCACGGTTATCTCTATTTTAACCTTTATCTAAATAAAAAGTAGTGTATTTGTGTTAATTACAGTTATATAAGCTATCTCCATTCTAATTGAGCCGTTACATTGTAAACAAGAATTTATTTATTTATTATTTATTTATTTTATTTATTTATCATTACATTATATTAGACGGCCAAAGCCAATTACCTATATAATTTCAAATATACAAATATACACAAAAAAATAATAAATTTGAAAAGAAAAAGAAAGATAAAGAAATAAGAAATATAAATCAGCCAGTTCCCAGTCCAGGTGTAACGTGCCGCCATCTTAGACCACATCGTCACTTAACATCAGGTGACTTGTGGTAAAACGCTACCCAGTAAAAAGTAAAAAAAAAAAAAAAAATGTCATATTTTAATGTATGAAATTTCAATAGATCTACAAACAAGCAAGCAAGACTAGTTAACCCACGTCCAAACATTTTGTTGCTCTCTCTGAACTACAAGATTAATATGATGGCTCTATAACAATATAGTTATAATGTTTGTCAGCCACTTATCTGTGTTATCTTTGTAAGTACGTGTAAGGAGAGACCGAGAGGACGAGGAACAGAAGGAAGCTCGTAAAGTAATACAGTCAACTCGAAGTTTGATGAATGAGTGTAATAAGACAAGCTCACAGGTGACCTGCTGCTGCATGACTGATGAACGTATGTCGAGTTTGTGCAGAAGTCCACGTTCTAATAGTTACTACTGCCGGTACATTTTACAGAGGGAAATGGATAACGGTGGGGCACGATGCAATAGTTCCTGTAAGTCTTTACACTTTTATCTTGGAACAGAACACCTCGTACATCGTCGTTGATAGTTTGGTCCAGTTTTTGTTTTTGAATGCTTTTTTTTAATTTTAAAGTTACTCTGTGTTCTGCTCTGTATTGTAAAATATCGGGAATAATAGCTTTCATACCGTTTCGTTTTTGTCTACACGTAAATAGCATGTTAAGAAACGCGTATTGTGTAGTTCGAATGAGGACACCAAAATCAACACAAAATTTACCGACAGCAAGAAAACCAAAATCCATCAACTACGTAGTTCGTAATCTTGCTATCTCCAGCACAGCTCAATAAATCCCGCGAGCCGACCGGCGCGGGCGCGGCGGCGGAGGGCGGGCGGAGCGCCTCGCTCGCCGTTTATGCGCTTTGTCCTGTCAGAGCGTGGTTAACGGACGAGGTCGGTAACGGGATATTGCCGAATTCTACTTTACGATGTGCACGAATTGATTGGATTGCAAGCAAAAGTGATGGCCGAGTTGTAATTGAATTAAAAACATGACGTTTTTTCGGGGCGCGTTTGACTTCCATTCACTTGATGATGTTAAAACTTGCTTTTGCGGCAGCGGAAATACCAAAACTATGTAATAAATGTTTCTAGCAAATCGTAAAATTATTCGTTGGTTTCAGTGAGCGGTCATCACATCACGTATGCTAATCCGGGCCGCGTCCGCTGGCGGCGGCGGGCGGCGTGGCGGCGGAGTCGCGGCGAGCGCCACAAATTGTTCGGGGTAATGTATGCAAGTTTTTCCCGCGGGAACAGTTGCGCTAACTTACTACTTGTTTTTCCACTTCGGATGTGCTTGATACCTTTAAAATGGTGAAGTTTTAGTCTAAATCTGAATTTAAGATTACTTTGCATGCATTGGAAGTTAGCGCTAGATTCCAATGTCGCAGCTATTTGTCGAGGAAACTAAATAAAAATTAAGATAGTTACAGCGCTTTTCTATGACGTGGACATTCTTTCCGATTCAGAAATAAAACTAAGTTAGACGAAAGGAATCACCGGCGGCTGGGTAGTTAGTTATGTGGCATTGATTCACGTTCCGCGCAGTAGCGACACGTGATTCGATGTAATTGAGTGGAGCGAGCGTGACGCGACGTTTCCGCACCACCGGCACACCGCGGCCGCCGCACTAGCCAGCCAGCTGGGTGGAAGGGTGCGGGGGGTGTAAGGGCCGCTGTATTCACGCCTTTGTTTGTCACACTCCGCTGCACCTGGGTGTCGGAGTCGGTTCAGATTTCTGCTCATTTTCCAAAGTGACAGGTTCGTTCTAGCGAACCGATTCCGATAAACGCCTCGAAACGAATGTCAGCATGTTTCACAAAAATAGAAGAAAAAAGTACTTAACCTTTTCCTCCTGAATGATGAATACTCAAAAGTTACTTTCCACCTAGAGAATTAGTATCCGAGTCAGATAACACTGACAATGTTATATGCAGATTATAATTTTAGAAGCACAATATGTATGGGTCTGGCAGACAACTGAATTGAAAGAGGTTATCTAAAAGGTCAGATGAAAGAATTAATAAGTTCAGGTCATTTCTTCCGTTTCTTATTATTAACATCTAAGTGTTAATGTTACTTCTTCTTTCGTCCTTTCGTTTCGTTCTTCTTCTTTGTTCACCACGAGACACTGATCAGGAAGCTCCGGCACTATGGTATTCGAGGTGTTCCTCTGGACCTTGTAACCTCATACCTTAGTGATAGGATTCAGAGAGTTGACGTGAACGGGAAGCGATCCTCGGGGTCAGTAGTCACAATGGGAGTTCCGCAGGGTTCAATACTCGGACCTTTTCTGTTTTTAGTTTACATCAATGATTTGCCCAGCCTTGTTAGTGACAATCACGAAATAGTATTGTTTGCTGATGATACGTCGCTTTTATTTAAGTTAAAGCGTCAACATAACATTTCTGACGACGTGAACAATGCTCTCTCCAAAGTTACAGACTGGTTTGATGCGAACAATTTGATGTTAAATGGAAAAAAGACAAAATGCTTGAGATTTGTGCTGCCCAATGTCAAAGAAGTACCAACAAATGTAAAAATTAAGGACGAAGAATTGGACCTTGTCAAGACTACAGTATTCTTAGGCATAACTTTAGATCACAAATTGCAATGGGGTCCACATATTGTCAGTCTATCGAGCAGACTTAGCTCTGCAGCATATGCTGTAAAGAAGATCCGTCACCTTACTGACGTTGATACAGCCAGACTAGTCTATTTCAGCTATTTTCACAGCATTATGTCCTATGGAATATTGCTGTGGGGAAACGCTGCTGATATTAACACCATATTTGTATTGCAGAAGAGAGCTGTTCGTGCGATTTATAACATGGGCCCCAGAGAATCTTTAAGAATTAAGTTTAAAGAAACCAAAATAATGACAGTTATTTGTCAATATATTTATGAAAATGTAATGTACATACGGAAAAATTTAAATAGCTTCAAAAAGAGAAGTGATTATCACAATTTTAATACTAGAAACAAAGATAAAATTGCTGTACCCACCACTAGGCTCCATAAAGTTAGCAACTCGTTCAAAGGTCAATGTGTACGCTTTTTCAACAAAATCCCAAGTGAAATTCAAGACTTGTCTATAACAAAATTTCAAATTCGTATAAAGAGAAATCTCATTAGTAAAGCTTATTATAAAATATCGGACTATCTAGATGACAAACAAGCTTGGGATTGTAGTTAATCTATCTATCTTTCTTTCTATCTATCTATTCTCCCTATTTCCCCTATTCTAACCATTTTCGGTAAACAGCCAAAACAGTCATGCTCACGAAAGTGACTTTGCTTGCAGCGGCGTCATGTGTCGGGTCGCCCTCTTCCCTCTCATATGGTCGAGGAGAGCGATGGCTGGCACATGCGTCAACTCGTGAACGGGTGCTGCTTGTGGGGTCTGGTCTGCTTTGGTTGTGATCCCGCAACTCGTTAATATTCATGTTCCCATATCCCAATGTGTACAACCAAACAAGAGAAATCTTCTTATTAGTAAAGCTAAATAAAAAATATCGGACTATTAGATGACAAAAAAAAAACCTTGGGATTTTAGTGAACTTGCTCCAATTCAATCAATTAGTAATAAGAATAAAATTGTCAATGTGATCGCGCCAAAAAAATTACCTGCCGGGCGTTTCTTGCCTGTTCTTTTGCCGGCGTAAGGAGGTTGGAACAGGCGTAGCTAGTTTTAAGTTGACGTTTTAAAGTGATCACAATGTATCCTATTGAATAAACATTTTTGACTATTGACTATTGACTATTGACTATTCTCTTAATATTAACTTCTAAGTGTAAATGCCGACGTAAGTGTGTCAACTGGATTCCACTGACAACAAGGCTTTACATTACGTCTAAATACGAATTATTTTTTATAGTAAGCGTCACGATTGCCCATTACAGAACTGCCACCCACAAATAAAATATTCAAAATCCAGTGCGGCATTGCACTGCACCCTGAGCTGTTCAATCACTTTACGCCCTGTAATTTCAATGGAAGTATTGCCCTGCAAACCGGAACAGTAATATTTGTCTAACTAGCAAAGGAGTGCTGCAAAGGAACTCTGCAAAATACTACAAAAACTAAACAGATACTTGGCTCAGACTGGTCTTCTACCGTCCTACATTTTATTACTTACAGGGTAGCGTTTGACCACAAGTCACCTGATATTAAGATGGTCGAAGATGGCGCCACGTTGCACCTGCATTGGGAACTGACTCTCAAGTGGAGCTGCCGTAACACACTGATAAATAATTGGTAACAGATTCTTAACTTGAGGGTGGTAGCTAGCCAGGCGAGCACTAGAAAATGCCCTACCAACAAGCTACGGTTTCATCACGATGTTTTCCTTCACCGAAGCTCTAGCTCATAGTAGGATTCGAACCTATGACATAAGGATCGCATGCCGACGTCGCAGCACTGAGCCATCATCCCTTACAAATATGATGGATCTTGCTGCAAGCAGCGCCAGGCTGGCAGGCGGCTGGTATACCTTAGCGTGGCGGACGGCGAGCATGGCGCGCGAGCACGCGGCGACATCTCCCGACACTCGCGACACTCGCGACACTCACGCACTACTGACACTGTGACACAATCATCACACGACAAAAACTGCACTTTCCTACAAATCACCGCACTTGCATTACCAAAACAAATATCGCGGCTGCCGCTGGCGACGGCGGCGGGACGAGCGAGCTTTTTGCGAGAGTTGCGCAGGAACAGGTTGCGGGGGCGGGGGCGGGGCGCGGGCGCGGGGGCGGGGACCGGTCCGACGGGCGCGCGCGCCGGCACATAGCGACAGAGCAGCCAGCGGGAACAGAGGGCAGACAGCCTTCTTGTGTCACTCATTGCCGCGTATACAATTACACTATCGGGATCTAACATCAAGTGCCATAAACCCAGACCAGTGTGGCGGAAAAGTCAATCACTCACGCATACATGCCGTGTTCTCTGTAGAAATAATCCAACAAGCAAGTCTCCTAACAACTTATGTTATCAATTAGAATATTAATAACGTGAAACGAGTTTGTAACACGAACCTGTCCAGTTTTCGGTGACAAGCTACACCTCGATGCCCGGAAAATAGACTTAGATAATTGATTGGTCCAGCCAGGGTACCAAAGGTAATGAGCAAGCCTCCGATATTGTTGCGACGTGTGTCGGCCGCCGCGGGCAGGCGGTCACTGCTTCGAAGATTCAACTGGAATCTTAACATCAAGTGCTTTATGTTTTCTGTTTCCAAGAATAGGTAATCTACTCGCTCAGATTGCTCGAGCTGCAAGTCTAGCCCAGCGAGTGTTGTTACCTTGTGCTAGGTACGAGTATTTTCATGCTAAAGCGGGCTTTGAGAGACACTATAAAATATACACCTAAATAATGACACTTTGCCCAACAATTGGCTAATCACTGTGAATGCGCTGCAGAGGTCTTACTTATGCAGCAAAAATAGTAAAGGAAAACTTTTTTAATATATTCTTTCATACTTGTATTCAACAATTCTAAAACGAAAGAGATTTTATTTTATGCATAGTGGTGCTTTGAAACAGGTATTAAGTGCTTATTTATTATTCTGGCGGCAGACGTTTCCTATTGTAACGGCTTTGGGAGCAGACAACAATGGCACGTGTGAAAAACTGCGCTTCTGTGTACAAGAGGCGCGTATGCCGGAGCGGGCCACTCGCCGATCCGGCACACGCGGCTTTGTACTCCGGCGCCTCCAACTCATTACCGGCACGGAGGTTGTGCCGTCGGGTTACCGTACAACTCCCAGGGCATCCACAATGAGACTGCATTTTTAGTTTAATTCTTTAACGCAGTGGCTGTGTATTATGCTTTTGGTCATGCAGTAAGAAAATAGAAAACGCATATTCATTATCAAGTTGGGCGGTAAAAAGGTGGAAGATTTTTTGAACGAGGCGTAACTATATTCAAAAGATAACATGACGGACTGAGTTGAGTGGCTGTAGAGGTAGGACTCTTCGTTCTACAGAGTTTATACTTTATTGTATAAAGTTTGTACGAGTACGAGTTTATTTTCCTTCGGTGGCCCAACGAACAATATTATAAGCTTGCGCAGGTAAGCCTTCATGCCTGTATACTTCCAACAAAACTAAAACTCTACACTGCACAAATAACACCTTAATTTATAATAATAGCGCTTTTACTTTACTTTTATGAGCTTCTCTCTTATAACTTTATTTCAGTTTACAATCTCAGAAAGAGTTCTCGTACAAATCCGCTAGGAATCAAAACGATATTATCGTTAAGTACTGAAGAACAGCGGCGCGAGTGCGCTCCACTATGGAATAAATCAATACTTCCCGTGTAATCGAATTAAACAATTCTTTTTGAACGTTATTCTTAGGAATTTATTGACTCTTAAAGCAGTTGAATGTATGGATAATGTCCGCGACGGCTGAACGTGTGAGCTTTCAAAGGAGTCACGGAATGTCTCGTATGATACCAACAACTGAAGAACTGAACTGACACTATAATAAAATTGTGCTTTATTTTTATTTTTTCATCTCTCAGTCTAGCAGCGCTTAACCACATGTCACCTGTAAAGTGACGATGTGATCGGTGGAGCTACGTCACATCTAAACTGGGGAAATGGGCCCCAAGTAGGGTTCGCAAACCGGAATATCGAATATCGAAATTACCGGAATATCGGACGATTTTGGTCGATCTGAAATACCGGGATTGAATTTAGCGATATCGAGATTTTCGATATTTTCGATATCGCATAATTTAAAAACTTGATCTAATCGTTTCCTAATTTAACGCTAAACAAACATTAAAATAAGGCCAGTCAGTCCACACCTGCATAAAATACAGGTATGTGGACAGCGTTCTAGCTTCCAACTTCAATACAAGATGCTGGACAAGCCGGGTCGACGAAATTTTGTTCAGTAATCCAGTACCTTTTGGTAAGGAGTGTATAAAAATAAGGTGCAAGGAAGAACAGCAACGTCAGCAACTGCTGTATTAACAACACGGCAGTAAAGCATTGACCAAAGTTCACATAAATATTATTGTATATTTTTTGTCTAGGGCAAATTTGTTCATTTTTATAAAATGAGTACAAAAGTAAGCGTTATATATCTAGCTATCTATTTTGAAGTGGCAACTGAATTTACCTTAATTAATTCTTTAATGTTCTCTTTTCTGTGAGATCTCGAAAAGCATGGGTCGTTTTGTTTTTCAATAGAGAAGATTAATCTTTTGCAAACTATTGACCTATCCTATTCTCCTGCTGTAAACTCTCCTCCTCCGTAGGTTTGACGAATACTAACCATCGAAGCACACCTCGATTCGAGGAATATATGTATGGTACCATACACCCAATTCACATATTACGTCAGATTATACAGAGCCTGAGAGTATAACCAGCACCTGTGTATGGCATTTATAGACTATGAGATATATTTTTTGACCTTCAAATCCATTGGTGTGTTATGGAGTCATATAATTAGGCACTATATTGTTCTTTAATATATAATTCTTAGAAGGTCTGTTTTCGTTTCAATTGTTGATATACAGGGTGATCAATCCAAATGGGTCAGTAAGGGGAAGTCAGAAACTATGAGAGATAGCGAAATCCGTTCCTAGGAACCATGGCTTCGATTTTAAATTTAATAATAATGGCATTCAAACTTTTTTTAAATCTCTCATACATAACCGGGAATCGAACCTGGTTGAAGTCTTGTAAACAATTTTAGGTGTAAATCTGAAAGATTTTTCGTTGTTATTGTTGATGGTCGCGAACCGGGATTGTTAGCCACCATAGAACCCTCTCACAGAAAACTGACGGTAAATATTGAAGTAATTTCTTTTGCGTGACTTGACGCTGTTATTTTAGGTAATCTAAAATTAACACAAAGCGGTTTTGAAAAGGATTGATTCAAAACACAACATTCATTCCAAGAAAAGGAAAGTTCCAATTTCAAATTTTAAATTAGTTGGCACGCCTGCTGAACGAATGCGTTCTAATTTCAAATAATAGCAATTTGTAATTCTTATTATCGTTGCAGATAAGATATGCATAAGTGGTCTATTCAGATAAAGTGATTTATAATGATGACCGGAATCATATTAATGACGAAATTTTGCAAATTATTTCATCTGTCGGCATTTCAGTCTAATGCTTACATAAGTTTTCATAGCAAAATTTGGTCCTTATACTTTTAGGATCAATTACACAAACAATTACTGCACGCGATTACATAAGGAATATTGACAGGTTCAATTCAAGGTTATGTATGAGAGATTAAAAAAAGTTTGAATGTCATTATTATTAAATCCAAAATCGAAACCATGGTTCTTATGAACGGATTTCGCTATCTCTCATAGTTTCTGACTTCTCCCTACTGACCCATTTGGATTGATCACCCTGTATAATTTATTTTAATTTGTTATCAGAGGTTGATGTTAATTCAAATTAATAAACAATGTGAAGAATACATATTTAGGTTATTTTAACTTTTTCACTCTTTCCTGTCGTTTTCATTACTATTTTGAATTACATTTAAACTTCTTAACACTGAGGGTTAATATTCGTATGACATTTATGTCGAAAACTATCGTAAACATTTATGCTTGACACTTGTTTTACGTTTAAACTGATTTATGTTAAGCAAGACAAATTGTTTGTAAAAATATCGAAAATATCGAAAATCCCGGGATTCCGGAATTGAAAAAAGAGCGATATCGAAAATACCGGTATTGAAAAATGGTATCGATATTGCGATCCCTAGCCCCAAGTGAAGCAGCTGTCGTAAATAGCCAGGCGATCACTAGAATATTCCTATAAACTATGGTGTCTTCATGATTTTCCTTCTTTCACAGAATGTCCATGCTTCTTTGACATGAATTCAATTCAAGTTATCTTAAACAAGTCAATATTTATTGTGAAGTGGTTATCGAGATCCCTCGACTTACATTATCGAACGAGTTCGAGATTTCAAGGGTCCTTCAACAAGAGTTTCATATATGTTTCAATATATTTTCTTACAACTAACTTATTACAACTGGACTTTGAAAAAAATAACTAATGCACAGTCACTCATGTTAATCTTGTTATTTTCCGTAATTTACTAATCATTTTCTACATTTACTGTTGCAGAAAACACGAGGATGGGCGAGCTCTACTCGCAATAATTTGTAACGTTTCATAATAAAGAAAAAGTTTAAGGAAAATGTTGGCATCACAACCCTTGTCTACCGCAAATGCTCTGCAAAAAGCTAATTAAGTATTTTAAGTTTTTCACTTAATCGGCTTCATAAATAAGCGTACAACTTTATGACAGGATGTTTTAACGCAAAAAAATTGTTTTATTTTTATGTTTTTTATTCTTTACAAGGCAGCGTTTGACCACAAGGCACCTGATGCTAAGTGACCATGTAGCCAAAGGTGGCCTCACGCTACTCCTGACTTGGTTAAAATGTAAAATTGAAGACGATATTTCATTTTGCTCCCCTTAGAAGCGAACATAACTTTAATTGACCACTCAGTCACAAGTGCTTAGTAAAAATGAATAGATTTATAAAGTGGTTACATAAATAAGTTGAGAACCGAAGCAGCTTCCAAACAGGGCCATCACACACATTACGAAGTTCCGTTGCGACGCCGTCGTTACGTTATTACCAAACTGGAGATGGATCGTCTCGCGGCGAGCGAGCGGCGCTACATTAAGGCTCGGTTGCACCACTCAAAGTTATTGTTACAGTTAAAATTAACTGAAGCTTTAACTTGAATAGTGAACTGCAACTTAAACGTGTTGCACCATCAACGAGTACTTGGCAGCTTTTATACTCCAGCTTTAAATTTTACCGGTTAGTTTTGGGCAGCTAGGGTTACCGTTGTTACTTTATAACCATAGTTGTTGGTGCGTCAGTTTTTAGCTTACCTGGAAATTTAACTGCATAATAATATAGTGTGTGTAGTATCTGATACCCTAGAAACAGAATTCTAGTGCAGGGTCAGAGTGATTATGTGGGCATAAACTATGGATGGTGTAACCCAGCCTAAGGTTTATATCGTCGTGGTGCATGTTGTCTGCGGGAAATAAACTGCACTACACTATATACGAGTACACTCTACCATTCTTCTTGCTGTGAACTAAACAACTCGCTGTTGTAATTACTTTTTATATTACCAAGCGACAATAGGCACTGAAGTACAGAGCATATTCACTGTTGTATATTTGTATTTGAATGGAATGTAGAAAAGAAAGCTTTTGTCCAATTGTGGGACAGTTTTTGAGATAGATCTATACTTTTTATATAATTGAGAAAACCGTTTGGAAGCTGCCCGGTTAATCGTATTTGGAATAGAAAAAAGGTCCAAATTGTCTCATTCGACAGACATGGCGGGCTCATAAATAAAACAATGCATATTTATTTGCACTGTCTCGTGCATTTTAAAGTTCTGTTTGTGTGCAAAATGTGCAAAATATTAGAGTGCGAAAAGCCGGTGGAAAGCAGCTTTGAGTGAGTAGGGAGGCGCCGCGCCGGGAGCACCCCGCGCTCGCAGCCGCGGGTTCTGTATGTGCACACTCCGGCAAGTCGAGTGCAGCGACTTCTATTACATTCAGGTATCGGAATATTTCATCCTGATATTAAACTATTATAGCCACCACGCCCCATGTTTTCCTAAGTATCAGGGATCTTATTTCAGGATAAAAATTATTCTCTGTGTGTAATCCAGCATATCAGCTATTCAAAATTTCGTTAAAATCCGTTGGATAAGTAACAAACGTATTGTGCGCGTGTGCGTGCATGTGTGTGTGTGAGTGTGTGTCACTAACTGAAAACTACCTTATCCGTGACTGTCATATGTTACGTTTTCTTCTGATAATGCAGTTTTCAGTAAAAACAAGTCAGAGGAAAAGAGACACTGGCAGTTTTTTCAGCTTTAACTGGCTAAACGGTATGATGATTTGATGTAGGTTTTCAGTAGATCTACAAAAAGGTTCGCAACATTAAATATCTAAAAACTTCCGGTTGTCAAATCTTCGCCTACTCATGCAAAGCCGGGGTGGTTCTAGTACTTTATATGGATTGTCGCCGCGGCCGCTGCCGTCTCCAAATGAACGAAGCTTTAAAGTAATTCTGTAATAACGTCGAAGTAAAGAGCTGGCAAGCGGTCAGCCGGAGTCCCGGGCGGTGAGGTGGGAGGTAGAGTATCAAAATATGTAGTTTAATGCCCCAAGTTGGAGCGATATCGTTGTCTGAAGTATGTGAGCGCATCCACGAGGCGACACTTAACTTGATGTATGTACTGTACAGAGTGCTCCATTGTGCCCCGTGCGCCGCCATAGAACACTACAGCTAGTAGGTGAAGTTTTGGGAACGCCACAAATTTATAATTCTAACAATGAATAACGTTTGTGTTTCCACCGACATCGTTCTTAAGCTTGTAATAGAAATTAAATGGAATACATTTTACAAATACATATCTGAAAATATATCCACATATATTCACAATATTTTACTATTATAGAAAATATTATAAATGTGAAAATTGGAGAACTTCACTGAGAGTCTGACGTTTGTAACTTCATTTAGAAATGGCTCAAAGGATTTGAGTGATATTTCAAATGGAGATAGCACCTAAACCTTGTATTTGGGTAAAGTGTGATGCCACTATCAAAAACATTTGTCACTTAATATCAGGTGACTTGTTGTCAAAAACTATTAGGAAATGAAAAAAAGTAACATATAGGTACCTACTAGCTTTACCTTGGTAAAAAGTTTCGACGGGGTGACAAAAATACCGCAGATTTTATAAATTCAGAAGCAAATGTCATTCTGTATGTTTATAAGATACAAGACAGGACTAAACGGTTGATACAATCTGGATGCAATTAGGTACAAAGATAAATAAATAAATAAATATCGGGGACAATTGCACACAAATTGACCTAGCCCCAAATTAAGCTCGAAACTTGTGTTATGGGTACTAGACAACGTTATACATACTTATATAGAGAAATAAATACTTACATAGATAGAAATATCCAAGACTCAGGTACAAATATTCGTGCTCATCACACATATATTTGCCCTTACCGGGATTTGAACCCTGAGCCCTTAGATGACGTGTACTTATTACAAGAATGAACGAGGATGAAACTAAAGCATCAGCATACTGTTCACTAATTTACTGTGACGTTACTGACGTCACCGCGGATAAACGGGCAGCTCCGAAACTTACCTGGCATACAGCAAATAAATTGGAGCTCATTCCGCTAACAAATAGTCACGGGATAGTTAGTAGACGGCACCGTGTTCACGGCAGACGCGTCACGTCGGTTCACGCACTCACTGTCACGTCGGTAACAACGCGCCTGTTTATTATTTACATGTGTCACGTTGGGATAGTCTCTCTTTTATTTGTTTGGGCCTTGGTTTGTAGAGGACGAGCACCCACAAGTATGTTTTGATGCGATACCTTGGTACGGTTAGCGACAAAGTTCGCTGAACACACGCAATTATCTAACTTGTCAAAAAATCTTCAACGCCGTAACTCTACAACTTTTGTAGCAGTCTGTAAACAAACAGGTGCTCTCTTCAAATGAATCCAATCATGAGATCCTATTACCATACAAACAAAAAGTTTTAAGAACATTTTCCAAGCCCAGCCTATAAATAGCACAAAAGAAATACAATCAAAAGGAAAACAGTTGCTTTAACGAGAATCCGAAATTGAGTTGATTGCGCGGACGCGGAAGGTATTTCAAAAGAGAATGATTCAATTCATATGCAGATCTGCTCAATCGACCTCATTCAATCTCAACAGAGACATTAAAAATAACGTGACAATCGCTCAGGGCGGTCGCGGTTCGATTCCCGCGGGAAATTAAACCGACGTCGATTGCGCGCCTCCCACCTACTTATCCAGCAGCGATTCAATGTGGAACTGCGATTAAGTACCACCTGATAATAGTCTTTAAACGATTGTCAGTCTTATGGCGGTGCGCCACGGTTCATGTATGTTCGCCTTATTAGGGGGACGTTTTACATTGTAGCAATTTCCTCTACGTTTAATCGGTAAGCGGCTTAAAGAGCTTTCCTTTTCTTTCGGGAAATTATGAACCTATTTTAGAAATAATTGCTAGCTCTCCTCTCAATGCGAGATCTCATTTAAATATTTTGTTAGTGAGGAAATAAACGTCCAGTTAGATTATGCCTTGCATCGCATCAGGGCTCATTACGCCTAGCATTATGTCATATTGAAACAACTGAACAGCCGATTTTTTGTTCAAACAAAATAGAGCTTTCTGTTGGGTTTGAAGACTGATTTCAATTTGATTATAGCATTTAAATCGTGTCAGATTAGTCTACGTGTTGCAACAAAATCTGTCGCCACTATTGTAATTTTGTAACGACATTTACAACGTCCACTGGTTTTAGAAACATAATGGGCACATCAAACAGAGACCTGTGTTGTAGACACGCTGGGCAGCGGGCCCACCGGCCGGCTGAGGTCGACCCTCTCCAGCGCCAAATTAAAATAGTTTGGGAACAACTGTCCTCTGGAACAATGTAATTTGTCTGAGACGGGCAGATTCGAGCCGAATTATATCACATGATACTTTGTTGTATGTGGAACATCGCAGGCGATACGATTATTAGAAATCAAGATTTACACTGAGATACACAGTCGTTCCTGGTGAGAAATGGTTTGGGCGTGAAGCATTCTACAACAGAATTTAAACTTTTTTTATTTTTCTTAGCCTTTGACCATAAGTCACTTGATGTTAAGTTACGATGTTTTCGAAGGTGGCGGCACGTTATACCTAGATTGGAATCTGGCTCTCAAGTCGGGCTGCCGGAACACAGCTACATGCTCATAGATTCTTAACTAGAAGGCCAAGCTATGGTTTCATCACGATGCTTCCTTCACCGAAAGCTCAAGCTCTTTGTTTGTCATGATCATGATGAAGAAAAACAGTAAACTGAGAGACGATAGCGATGGTAATTGTTTTCAATGGGTGACAAAGGCACAGACTATAGGGTTCGTTAGAAAGACTAGCGTATATAATACCTAATGTGCAAGGAGACATGGCTGTTGAGTGTGTAGTGTATACTGCTGCCTCAATCGGTGAGTGGTGAGCAACGGACTCGGATCCTCGCGCAAGCCCTCGCTAGCTGAGACGGTCCTAATTGATATTCCGTGTCATGCTCCGCAGGAGCTCTTGTAACTTGTCACTGCGAGAAACGATTGTGATCGCATGTAACCCGCGGAGACTGGAAACTATTCTTAAGCTCAAGATAAGATGAACTTTCCTGGATTATATTCATCTAGAAATTTAAATGAAAAATTTCTTGGCGTTCCGACCAAAATGAGAAACAGCTTGTTTTACATTTATCGGGTCTCGTCTATCTCTGTTCATTGCTCTATCGGTAGCAAGTAAGAGCTTTACAAGAAGTTTTCTCGCCAGGAATCCGTAAAACGATATAAATTCATTTGGTTTGAGATGGGAACACCTTTATCTCTTCGGGTTTACCTGCGGACCCGAGCCATCCCGTCCCATCGCCACGAGATTAATTAACATTTTGAAAGAGTATGTCTCAGCTCAATTATAGCAGGCTGATTTCACTGAAACGTTATTTTCGAATGTGTTATTCCTTAAAACCATCGAACATCGGTATCTAACATATTAATGTTATTCTACGCATCACTGACAACAATAAGGTGAAAGAAAACCTTGACGTACTTCTAGTAGAATTCATCTGATAAAATTAAAACGAGTCCCAGGCATAACTTAGCGTGGTAGCACCTTCGATCACATAGTCGCTTAACATCAAATTACACATACTTAGTCAAACGCTAATCCAAACAACGAACATAGAAACGAATGAATTATATTTCATTTGCTTTATTTAGTTAGCTATCTGTACGTTTAGCCTTGTATGTGGAGCTCACCTTTGTATGTTAGTCGCGTAGATTTAAACACGTTTGTGATGAGCGCTATTTGTGTAAGTAGATAATAACAGTGTAGAACAAGGAGGCGTCCGTCCGGCGCGGGGGTGTTTGTCGGCGCGCTCGGCGAACAGTTAATTGTCCCTCGCGGGTCGCAGCGCGCCGCAGGACTTGTTGGGACTTTGGATATCAGCCCGTGTGGCGCGAGGCCACCGCCTTGCCGGGATCACGACAATAGTTTATTCTCTGACATAATTATGAACACCTGATGGTAAAATTGCAATATTAAAAGTTTACTTTTCTGAGTGGTGTCCTAATTTAATAATATAGGATAATTTAAATGTAATAGAGTGGCAAACAAGCAGACGGCCCGCCTGATGGTAAGCGGTCTCCGTCGCCTATGCAAAAGAATGGTCTATTTTTGTTACCACTCAACTTTGTAAAAACTGAACAGATTTTTATGAACTTTGGCGTATAGTAGTTACATTACATCCTGGAATAGAACATAGGATTTATTTTACCCTGTAAAAATGCGGGGTAACAAGAAATGTAACCGTGGAGCGCATTTGAAATAATGATACGATAGTAACCCCGTCCCCGTACACAGAAACTTTACATTATTTCATAATAAAATACCTTATTTCTCAGTACCAAATCTCATCTAATGTGCTGAGCCGGTTCGATGTGATCCAAACAAAGAAATCGAAAAACATTAACTTTCACTTTTATTACTATAGCAGGATTGGAAGGATAAACGTATACCGTATACGTAACGTATTATTATTATTATTATTATTAACGTCAATTTAGTGGCCTCCAGCCGCGACTGGTGACCGTTCGCGCTTATTACCAAGGCCTCGGTTTGTTTTGTTTGTTCGCACGAGACGCGGCGTGATATCATCCAATTATTGCGCTACTTTCTATTTTATCTAAATTAACTTTGTAAATTAACAACTTTTCGTGGTTTGCGTACCAAATAAGCAAACAAAAGAACGTCGCCATTGTCACGACTATTGTGACCGTGTGACATCTGAACAGAGATGATTAGAGCGGCGTCAGGGGACACTACGTCACCTGTTACGCTTGAAGAGAGATAGGCTTGCCGCGCCACCCTCGACCTCGCCGGCTGATCCCACGGGAGCGACGAGGCGGAACGTGTTGAGGCGGTATGGTTGCGGAAGGCAATTATTTCAGGTAGGCCCTTACTTGTGCTCAATACGAAATTTTTAATTCTAGTTTGATTTTTGAGTTTTCCATCGTATGCAGGTATCTGCTTCGCGACAAAACTTGCACGAATATATGGAATCATGTGCGTAATATATTTGAATATCAAAACATAAATTATGCCACATTGGAAAAGTAAATAGAACTATGTCAAACTAAACAAACAGATTGGAGGAAAAGCTTCGCAATAAAACGTTCAGTAGGGTTGTCGCCCCCCGCGGCGGGACAAGCCGCATGTCAATGCGAGCTGATAACGAGGGCGGCGGACGTTACACGTGACGCGGGTACCTACTGCAGCGCGCTTTGCAATGCTAAACACCTACTGGAACTTCCTTCGTTTAAACTTTACACCATAATTTCCAAGTTTATACTTGCAAAGCCCCCAAATGAAATTATAATAAAATCATAACTTTCGTTAGTTATAAACTTTCAAACTATTATTATTTAGATATTTGTTAAAACAGGCAACAATAAAACAGAATGTGTTCTTGATAGGATTAAATACTCGAGAAGCTTCCAGTGCACAATTTAATTTAACCTTTGTAGAGGTCTTTTTCAGAAAATAGAATATATACTTTAAAGCTTTGCAGACGCGACAAGGTACCCAGTTACGCGCTTCGCCGGGCTCCTAGCGGCTCGTAGCCGTTTCAACGTCGTAACGCCGTAGACAAATGCTACGAGTGTCCTCCGCTGTACGGGTGTGTAGCCGCCCTCTATCATGTGCAGTGCGCGTATTATATTGTAAAGGAGAGAGAACGTCCGACCGGACGATGCTGACATATTGCCGGGTTGAGCTCTTTCGTAATAGATAGGTCCGCTTTCTGCTAAAGGGAAATAAATGCCGGGTGAGGTTACCGCGGAGAGCGCTGAGGTTATACATAGTATTTACGTGGGTACAGATTCGCGTGCGCTCGGCGTTTGCAGAACTAGAATACAAAGTGAGCCGCGGTATCATAGCACAGCAGACAGGCGGGCGCGAGTGGCGCGCGACACCCGCCGCCGTGATTGATGATCCCGGCTCGAGGTGGCACGTCTATGCCTACGCATTGCTGTTATAGAAAGCAACAAGCCGGATTATACACGCTGTAGATAGTTAACTGAGATAAACTAATATTGAGTGTGCTAA
Source organism: Opisthograptis luteolata (assembly GCA_931315375.2). Classification (NCBI taxonomy): domain Eukaryota; kingdom Metazoa; phylum Arthropoda; class Insecta; order Lepidoptera; family Geometridae; genus Opisthograptis; species Opisthograptis luteolata. The sequence continues at coordinate 13,452,111 of OV928043.1, forward strand.
ATTTTTATGGAATTTTAACCGAAACATGCTTCTAACTGCAACATATAGAATAACTATAAGTTTAATAGTCCGAAAACGCAAACACCTCGGAGCAATATCTTCAAAGCTATAAACGTTAATACTTTAACTTTATTTCCGATTCTATAAAGTAGATATATAAACGGTAAATAAAGTGCAATACGTTCAATGGAGCTGGTCACAAATTCAAAGATAAATGTCGAACAATGAACGCTGCTGCAGCGCACGTTAATATTACGTTTTCAGCGCACACATACACAACGGCCTTGTATGTACGACGCACACATCGACAGCGTGTAAGCTGGAAGCGAGGGAAATATCAACATGATACACAATTCAAATAATTAGCAAATATCATTAGAATAAAAATGACTGTCTCTCTCTGTCTCTCTCTCTCTCTCTTTCTCTGTGTAAGAGACACAAGAAGTTATAGTTAACAAAAAACACACTATGAAAATATGCTCACCCGCCGCCTTCCAAGCAAAACTTTCAGGGAGCGGCGAGCGACGGAAAACGCCTTCTTTATGAAAAACTTACTCTCATCCCAGTAAAACTAGGTGACCGTTTTACGAAAGACTAACTTTTCCAAGGTAATAGATATAAAGGCAACAAGTGCACGTGTCTGGCCGTTTGTACACAGCGCACGTGCTGCTGTCGACAGCTTTACAATGTGCTGGTGAGCGGTGCACGAGCTGGCTTGCTGATTGGATGAACCGCTCGACTCGGCGCTGCAGCGGGCATTATATCTCATTGGCTTTACACAATCGTGGGGAGAGGAGAGCGGGGGGTGAACGGTTAGCTCTCACCAGACTCACAATACAGCCGATAGTTGGCTTTTAACTAGGCTGTACATGTTTGTAACATGGAAAAGTATGTGATATATATATATAACGATTATGTCAATAACCCTTGCAGAACAATTTTGATGGGTGAGGGAGAATTCAAACGCTAGCCACCATTTTGACGTAATCACATGTATGCCACTAAATAAATATTTTTAAATTTTAGTTTATACAAAAAAGAATTCGTTTATGATTCCATTTTAGATTCTGCCGTGGTATGGGACGTGCTTCCCACGATATTTGCGTAAAATGTATGCAATCACTAGGTTTCAGACCGGAAGTGAGCATCTATTTCCGGCCGAGGTACTCTGAATCAAGACTAGAAATTTGAACGTGTCCGGTTGATGAACTCTACGCTACGATATTCAATGCAATAAGATTCCAATCGTTCTTGCATCTAACACGTAAAGACGTAACAGATTCAAAGTGGACTTTAGTTACCTTAGAATAAAAATAAAGTTTTCGTTAGTTACAAACTTGACAAAGTGGTAGCATTCCTCCAGAAAAGACTCTCATATTTAGTCATTTCAATATCGGATGAGACCACGCCATTTGTTCAATCGAACTGCATCATTGCAACAAATCCTTCAAAAGGAAATTCGGTAAATGTTTCAATGAACGGTGTCCACAAAGAGTCTGATACAGCAATGAAAAACGTATAAAAGCGAACAAAAAAAAAAATAGATACATGTGAATGTATCCTTTCAGGCAACAACACGAGCGCCGGGAAACGAAACGCAAAACATGCGGCGAAAACCGATTAAACCGTCCCACAGAGGACTCGTGTGCAGGCTCGGCCAGCGGGCGTACCTCCCGCGCCGCGTGTGACGGCATGCCTACGTTTAAGTAAATAGTTCATACATTCGACGTTTCTGTACGGACTTTTGTGTTCATTTCAGTTAATTCGTTTTTGAGTTTATCCATTACAAACAAAGAAACATACGAAAAATCAAAACTTTTCTCTTTATAAGATGATTATAATTACTACAGACTAGTGAGTTTTCCAAAAAATGCTTTCTCACGAACTTTTTCTTGAAAAAACGCACACAACAAAATAATTGGTCAAGCCTTTTTTTTTAGTTTTAGCGAGACTAACGAACAGTAAATAATTTTAAGAGATTACAGAAAATTTGATTTCTATTATTTATAGATTACGTTGACTTGCCAATATAAATAAGCAGGTGCCCAGATGATGTGTCGTGACCACGTGGGTACAGACAGTGTAGTATTAGCGCGTCGGGTTCGATAAACAAACGGTAACAACAGATGAGCGGGTCGCAGCCTCCCGCCGCCGCTCGCTACGCAATCCACACAAATCTCATCCATAAACAACACAGCTCACCGCCGACCACGCCGACAACGTAACATATGTGGAGATCAAACGTGTTCTACTGCTATAATCTTACATCTCGCCAAACTAACACACTTTGTAAAGATAGGAAGCGCCACAGCGCGCTACCAAATATTGTCCAGCGTCCACCAGGGACACGCGCCGTAACTCTCGCAACGATTTAATTTCTGCAAAGGTACATTTTCAATGAAATAAAAGCGCAAATGAGGGTGAAACGAAATTGTATTAATAAGCTCGAACAGTCGCAGGAACTGTCGTGAAGTGGGAATTCTTTGCATTAATTTGGCGACCTTTTTAATAATGCTCAAGTAATAGAGTTTCAAGTGTTCTCCGCTCGGAGCAGTCGAGCCGCCGCGCCGGGAGGGCGGCCGGGTGATTGACGGAAACTCCACTTTACCGCGATTTGCATACCGACCGGTGGTGGACACTCACAAACCTGGCTCGAAACCGAATAACGCAACTATTTTTTGTGTTTTATGATACCTAGCTTTTAATTAAGTCTTACAGTATGTGTGTGAACAGTCTAATGGGCAGTCAATTTTCACAAAATTGTATAACAAAATTAATCTTTAACATTTTGACAACACTCACGTTTATCACATGCTACTGTTTATACAATGAAGTGAGATAAAAAGATGCATCGTACCAATTCATAATAGCAAAGTGTTAAATTGTACACATGAACGAGTCTAGATCTGACCTAAGAGTGATGTGATAATATTTTCTTAAAGTTTAATTCAGTTCAGCAAAATCGACACATCATTTCGAATTTCTAATTCCCTCCAGAGTGTAAACAAAGACATAATCAGCTTTGGCAGAGTGTTCGCGAGCAGTCGGGGTGCAATAATAACACCGCCTTTGATCTACGTACGGAGTTACGGAGTACCTACCTACGGAGCAGTACCTACCTACGGAGCAGTGCCTACCTACGGAGCAGTACCTACCTACGGAGCACTTTGTAAAACGACCATTCATTATGTAAATTACTAGCTTTATATTTTCATGCATAAATCCATACGAACAATTTCAATATCGAAGTACAATGTTATGAAATTACAAGACTTCTCCTTTATACATAGTTTAGATCCAAAATCCAGTTCAGTCTGATCAAAATCTGTGCGTTTCAAACTCCGCAGCTGACACCCTTCGGTTATATGAACCGAAATGATAGCGTCAAAGTTTCGAGCTGCTGGAAGAAATCAGGGATAGGTGCTCTACTTGGGACACTTAGATAGTGTGACTCGTTTCTATTATGTGGCGGTGGGCACCGACAAACGATGAACAGTTACATAAAAGCCTGTGAAAATCGAATAACTTTGTTACTTTATTACCATCCGTATGTCACGTCCAAGTTCGTAATACTTATTGACCGTTATTGGACCGTGGCCCAATTAATGAATGTCATTCAAATGCCTCCTTAGATTTATGAACCGTAAATCATAACGGGACATGAAAGAGGAGTCAATCACGCACCTAAAGTAGACGCGTAAGAATTTCGTTCCGTTTCCGGTGTCGCTTTATTGACTGTCGAGCCGCAGTAAAATTAATTGCTGTTGAGAAGTTTCAGAAAAATGGTTCTAGTGTCGTACTCGTCGGTATTGATCCATCGATCCCCGAGCAGCCCGTGGCCCCGCCGCTTAGCTACGATTATTTATTGTATTACTTGAGGCGTCAAAATGACGAGCCCGGTCTCACAATCTGTAGGACAAATACAAATAATGAGTCGGTTACCAAAATGCTGTACTAATAAGGGCCCTTATATCTAGAAAGTCAGGCACTACAAGGACCGTGACTCGACAGTACCTACATAGATACGGGCAAGCACTTATTATACTTTCCTGAATATGAACATTTATTCGCAGGGAATTGAACTCGCAACGTGTCTGTATAAGGCGACAGTGTACGAGTTCTACGTCACTGTACGCCCCAGCCACACTTGCGTATAAGCACGTAAATTGACGGCTTATTTAAAGGCTAAATGTACAAGAGTCATTCATATATTACGGCTAAATATTAGAAGTGTTGCTGGAACATAATCTAAATAGTTTCGTTTGAACCTGCCTATCAATGAAGTATGCAGCTAGTGATGGCCCGCACGGCGCTGCTCAGTTCCGTTCCCGACTGTTATTGGGCAGGTAAAAGAGAATCTGCGCAAAAATTTCATTAAAAAGTCTGTCGGAGCTCTCCGCATTCCGAACCAGGGGATAGATGCCGTTTGAGTGCACGGCGGAGGAGTGATCCGCGGAGAACCCAGGCGGGCCCCTACAGGGTGCGGGACACAGCTGCGCTCAATACTAGTTGTTCAATTATTTAAACTGAAGGATTTTTTCGCAGCGCCCGATACGAGTTACTAAAAACGGACAACTTAATATGGCCGTGCCCTTACAATGGTTCAAATATTCACTTCCCACACACAATATTGCAACAGAACAGAATTTACAACTGGTTCCATATTAATCTTGGCCGACTCGGAATCTCATTATTATTGTAGCGTGTAGCCGCCGCCGTACATTAATACATTCATTATAACATTACATTAATCATGGAACGTTAAATAGAATATAATATATGGATCAGTGACGTGCTCATGCATGGCAGTAATGGAATCAGGAGGGAAGGGCGGAATCGATGAGCCCTATAAATTAATTACGATCCGCGGAGGTCGGATAACCGTCGTCATAATCATGAAATATGATTCAGGAACCTATCATAAGGAGAGCCTTTATTTGCTGCGTGAATGGGGAATATTCCGATTGCTGACTGTTCAAGATAAAGGTTCGAGTTTGATCGCCGCCAATCGTAATTTGATTTCCTTTTAGTTCATAATCAATTAAATGACACAGTGGATAAGTGGACCTAAACGTCTCAGAAAGTGGTAGCGAAATGATTGCCAGTCTCCCGCGGATACCAAACATTATCGAACCGTTTCTGTCCGAACTTTTGTTTAGATTCATTGCCGGTGTTCTAATATTAACGATAATTTAAAAACTTTTTATGTTGGTGACGACGTTGTTTTTCCAACTGACTAGACTAGCGTTTGACCACGATCTTAGCGATGACACGGTCGAAATGTAGCACGCTTATTGCATTCTCGCCTCCCTTCAAATAACGGTATGAACAAACTGAGATAAACCATTCAAGTATACATACATAATGTGCTTGTACCTACAGCGCGTTTAATCCTCCCGCGGATGTGGACGCGATCGCCGACATAACATTTTGTTTTTACGACACCGTAAAATGCAGAAACTTATTAATTTTTCACTTCCGAAAGCTTAAGAGCCTGTAAAAAGTTTCAGAATGACGCCTCCCGCGTGCTTAATTACGGGGAGAGCAAGAAACGATCACCTACACAAGTGTCTTGGCGTTTGTACTGGACTTGTAACATTGTTTAATGAACGATAAACAGTAGGTATGCCTGGTTTCTACACTCCACAAACTATTTTCTATGACTATTTTATTTATATGACTATTTTCATGGAGATATACATATTTGAATTTAGTTCATGAAGCTTAAGTAGGTACATGAGATAGTAAATACGCTTTGTAATGAGACAAATTTGTACTGACATCCAGATTTTCTTTATATTATAAAAAAGTTATAAATTATAGTAACAAATAAGCAAACCACCGGGCTGATGGTAAGTGGTCAGCGTTACCTATAGACATTTGCAACTAGGGAGTCGTCAGTGCGTTACTTACGCTGAACAACTCTTTTGACACCCCGTCTTGAAAGACTGTATTTATTTTTGTCTGCCTATGCTAAATCATGGATTCAAGTAGCCTCGCGCTATCTGTTCTATTAAAAAACATCAGTCCAAAAAAGTGAAATATTATAAATATCGCATGCTTACTCCATGTCGAATTAAAGGAATTAGTGAATGTTGTATATTACAATTAGCTTGTAGTCCGACGCGCGCGCGCTTCCGCCGTCATTAATGAGTTAATGACGTTCGCGGCGCGACGATATTAACTTGCTATTTAAAGCGGAGATAACTAGATCAAGCTAAAAATTGGGGTTCATTACAACCACTTTTAGTAACTGTACAAAAAAATAGCAAGTAGCAAAAGGTTTTTTTTTCGTTTTTGTCTCCTACTTTAATGGTTTCAACCTTTGTTATTCTATTTTACATATTAGTAGATTTTAAAAATCAATGGGAAATCAGCATGAATTGAACCAAAATGTAGAACCATTTCACCATCCGGGCAAATGCTTTATTATTGGAATTTATGACCTAATTAATTTATCTACCTAACATTTTTTGTTGTGTTGTTTATCGTATTTATTCCTGGAAACTAGAACAAGAACTAGAACTCGTTTCAGTTTGATTTCTGTTTCTGATAAACGCAACGTTTTTCTCATTTTGTAGGAATCGTTAGTGGCGAGGTACGACTTTCCAGAATATTTCTCTTTACAGATAAGTCGTTAAGTATATTACACCCGTAGTGCGCGTTCCGCGTTCGAAATAAAAGTTGTAAAAATAAACAGAAATTGAAAATTCCAACGGCATGTTCGTCGACTCCAATTGCAGCGAGTATTGGCATCACGTTGTAATCTCGTTCATTTGGCAGTCTCCCTCGGACCCGCCGACACACGACCGGATGAATAATCCTTCATCCGGATATACTCAAACGAGCCGAGTAATGACTGACGGCTACATTTTTGAACTGCTCCATCAAAAGAGTCGAATACTGATGAAAACAAATAAACACAAAAAACCGGTCAAGTGCGAGTTGGACTTGCACACGAAGGGTTCAGTACCATTATTTTTATAATAGAAACGGCAAAAAAAATCACGTTTGTTGTATGGCTCCCCTTCAATATTTATTTTATTCTGTTTTTAGTATTTGTTGTTATACCGGCAATAGAAATACATCATCTGTATAAATTTCAACTGTCTAACTATCACCGTTCATGAGATACAGCCTGGTGACAGACGAACAGACAGACGGACCGACGAACCGCGGAGTCTTAGTAATAGGGTCCCGTTTTACTCTTTCTGTACGGAACCCTAAAAAGAAAGCATGAGCATCAAACATTTTCCCATTAGTTGCCGCATGCATCCCTCACGCTACAAAGTCAGTGTAATCCAATTAAGATTGTGATCTAGCAACAGCTTTCAGTATCAATTTAATAAGTTTTCACGTACAAGAACAAATTGCTGCGCACGCTAGAAAGAAACAACTATTCCCGAGAAAGCAGTTTGCAAGTTGGTGAAATAACGAGCCTGTTAGCGCAGCGCGGGTTGGCACGCCAATGTGGGTGAGGGACCTCGGTTAGACGACATGGTGGACAGTGACGGTAGAGACACGTAGTTAGCTGATAAACTATACTAGATACTAGGTGAGGCCACATCAGCTACGACAGGTTTTACAATCACGCTGAATATCAGCAGACCGTCGTCGGGGCACGTGGCTGTTCAGAGAGTCGTTTTAGTCTCGCGCGAACTACCTTCACAATATTGGCTGACTCATCATTGATAAAGTACTCATTGGGACGTGCACTTAGCGTGACGCTACAACGCTTTCTGACAGCAACGCCCCTCTCAATGTCATATTTAATGGATGCATAATCTATGATCAGCGTCGACGGTCAGTGCGACTGTAACACCAACCTAAAGGCCGGGATCTATGGTTTGTCTTTTCACAGAGCAGACAGCACGGCGAACGTCGAATACACCCTGCCTGTGGCTTTCTGACGTTGTGGGTGCGCGTTTGATCGTTCCTAAGTTTCATTTTCCAACAGATCAAATCACTCCAGATCAGACGACGTACCGTGGGATCGGGTTGTCCGTCATTATCCGTACCTGTACGTCCTGGTCTGAGGCTATCCTAAGATATGATTCACGTTAGCGCCTGCTGGATGCCGCAGAGTGCTTGCGGTTGCTGAGCGCGCGAATAGTTACACATTTCGAAGTGGAGCAGAGCTTCTGATTTATGACGACGAAGAGATGATTAATGCACCGCGTCACACAGGTGAGGGGCGGCCGGCTAGGGGTGGGGGGTTAAGGTGGATATTACAAGATCAACCTCACAATTGAGGTTAATTACTCGTATAAAAATGTTCTCTGTAGCTAAACGAAAACATTACTATTATAAAAATATACATGAAAAAATATAACTTAAATAGATTAAAAAAGATAAGCCAAGTGTTTTCTATAAATAACTTGGATTTATTAATATAATAAAAAAAATACTTTACACAAGAGTATTCAGCATTTTTACAAATCTTCTTGATTATTTAATGAGATTTTTTTAACGTTTCTGTTTATTCCCAGATGGCCATGAGGTAGCTGCACTTGCTACCTCTTAATTTGCCCGTTGGGAGAAGCTGCTGAGAGCCGCGCCACAAGCACATGTACTAGCACACGGCAGCGCGCTCGACACCGATGTTAGTACAGTGAGATGCTAACTCTAACATATATGGCAGTGAGCTATCGTAAATTACTATTATACTAGCCGCACCCCGTGCCTGCAACTGCTCTCTTCCTGTTATCCCGCAAGAGCGAAAAGTAGCCTATCTAGAGGTAAAAGCGTTATTCCAAATTACCGTTGAGGCGATCCAGCGAACTACTTTACTAACTCATCCTCATTAAGAAGAGCAATCATTTCGAGTAGCACTAGCCACGCCGACTTAGGTACGCCACTTGTGACAATTGTTATCAAACGCACTCTTTACCTCAAGTGCCGATAGCATAAAGCGGCGTGGGAACAAATGTGTACCACGTGACTCTCGTGCCAACAAACGGGGGAAATAATGAACAACTGTAACGTTTCCACGCAGCCACAAGTTTTATAATAAATTCCGTCGCGCTCTCATATAAATCTCAACGAGACGCCTCCAACTTTGTACTAAGTAGCAACTTCTGTCTGTGTCGCGTTATTTTTAGCGATGTTTACAATAACAGAGCATGTTGATTTTAAATATTAATATTATTTAAATACTTAGTAGAGCTACAAAATTGTTGTTTTTTAATATTATGGCAAACTTTGTGCAACATTTTTTTAATCAAAAAGGCAAACAAACTAGTTTCACATATATAAGTGATGACGACGTCGATAATGGAGCTTGCTTATTCACGGGCTCCCAAATTATACTTATCGGGAAACAAAGACGCCGGCAAGGTGTTCCACTCCTTCGCCGTTCGCATTATAAATGTGGAAGCGAAACGTTTTGTGCCGATGGGGGGAATTTCAACCAAGTATAAAAGCCGTGTTTCCGTACGCCTTGTTGTCGACATATTGGTTGTAAAACTTTTTTAGGTGGTATAGGTTCAATAAGTTGCCTTTCGGTTTTGGTATCGCTCGCATCTTCAAAACATGTACAAACATCAAACATTTCATCATTTAACGTGAATAGAATGCAATGTCAATGTTCGATTATGATAGAGTTGCACAATAAGTAAGATGGCTTATTAGCCAAGCAAGCAGCATCCCCGCGGCGGACGGCGGGCTGCGGCCGCGCTGAACTTACAACTTGTATGCAACTGAGAGACGAGAGAAGGAACTCGCCTGATGATAAGCATCACGCTTGCTCATTACAGTACATTTCAGTATACTACTGAAGTTCAACATGTCCTTTACTATTTCAATCATAGAGATATCCACTCAAATACCCGCAGCGTACAATATGAATCATGAACTACCACTGCGCCGCGCCCACCGCTGTCAATCACAAAATATATCTCACAGTAAAAACTACTATTTTTAAAATGGAGTTGATTTCATCAACGCAGCCCCTGTTCAAACTATAAAATCATTTTACGAACCAAGAGAATATAAAAAAATATTCAGCAACTGTTAATAAAACCAGACCGAAATTGAAATGTGCGTCCTCCACATCAGAAAGTTGAAGTTCGACGAACGAGAATTGCAAACGTAATAACCGTTAAAATACTAACCGACGTTAAAACGAAGTAAAAGGCTGCGACTGATTGGCCAAGATCACTGGATAACTCTCTTTGCGCCGAGTGGTCGCGACTAACGAGCTCGCTGGATGTACAGGGCAGCACTGCAAGGGAAAGTAGGCGCAGTGAGATCAGTCCAGTGGCAGACACTCCGATCCAATGATTTTCACTGTAGATCTTCCGAATCAATACAACAAATGTTATCACCAGTGAATTATTTTGAAGCAGCTTATTCTCAAACATTAAGCGTAATGTTATACGTATATATAAATGGAGCTTACCTAAGAGAGTCAAACGACTCAGACATCAAAGTGTTTATTGTCAAACAAATCAGCGATCCGATAAAGGATTCGATTCAAAGGCACAAGTCAGTAAAGTTAATGTAATATGACGTAAAAAGCAAGCGCCCTGAAGCGATGGCCGCGCCCCCGACCCCAACTCATCTGAGATCGCCGACTAAACAACAACAGACGTAAATAGAATACAATCTCTTGCCCTCGAAGCGAGTCTGCTCAACAGGAGGCATTATCTGTAAACGGGCCGCGCCACCACTTCCTAAAACAATTACCCTTTTTGCAGTTTGAAAGACGTTACTTCCTGAAAAGGTGGCGCCGTAATAGTCATTAAATATGAATAAAAACGTGCCAAAACCGTGAGTAATAAACGCTGTAGTACCCCCTCTTGTTTAAATGTAGCCGCTCCTCGCTGTCGCCTGTAATTGGGTTACGGCGGCGAGCGGTCACCACTGCGCGCTATTTCCATCTGCGATTCTGCATTTCAAATAAGCGTCGGGACTTGTAAAGCTCGAAGGCAAAATTACAAATAAGTCATTCTATAGAATCAAACTTTGCAAGCATCAATGACCCTTGAAAGGCGCAAACTCCTCTTTACCGGATTAAACGAACTTTTAAAACAAATCCCTTGTTCCTGGAGCAATCGCCCTTTGAGTTTAAACGTTGTTGAATTAATTACAATGCCTCCTCCATTGTCATATTAATTCGCGGCGGGAGCTGACATTATATATAAGAATACCCTCTGGTACTTCTACGCACTGTCCCACGCTACTTGGACTCTACTATATTTAGCTTTTGTTTGTTATCTCTATCAATATCCTCCCTAATAGAAATCCAATCGTATTATCCATAAAATAAATGAACGTGATCGTGTTTGTTTATCACTAGCTGCGCCCTGCGGTTTCTACCGCGTGGAAATTTCCACAGAACGTATATTTTACCAAGACAAAAAGTAGCCTGTATCTTTGTCTGACCCAAAAGATATCACTGGAGCTCGCGTTGCTGCGTGAAATAAGAACGAACCAACAAACATACTTTCGCATTTATATAAGTGTGATATATTTTACCTTGAATGCGTGAATAGTTATAATCTCTCATTGCCAGCTTGACACATACATACAGCTATATGTATAATATGTTAACTACAGTAACGCTACTTTTGACAACACTAAACTATTCCGTAACACACACTCATAATTTGTTATCCGTACGCCTTCGGCTGTCTCCCAGGAAGAAGGCGTGAGCTCTCGACGGCATGTTCATAGAGTTCACATTTCTTAGAAGGTAACATTTAAAATATCCAACGTAATTTGCTATTTGCTCTTTCTTATTTTTGGCGAAAAAATGTGTATTTCGCATTATCCAGCAACGAGAAATGTTTCAAAGACGGGCTTTATTCGGCGGATTCCGCAAGTTGTTATTACACCCCGCTCGGCGGCCGCCGGCGCGCCACACCACCATACGAAGGTACGCTTGTTATGTCTGTTATTCACTTTATAACAATAATCGACTACTAATGAAAATTTAGTCCTAAAATAGGTCTAAACGACCATTTTGAAGGGACTTTAATAACTGTCATTGTTAAATTCCATCTCCCGAGTAGGTATATCATCAGATCGTCCAACTACTACTATCACCCATAAGAAGAAATTATGTAAGTTGGTGCGAACGCAAAACACGTCAAACTATGAAAATATTTATAAAAACGTTTTTAAAAACCGGCGGTGAACGGTCAACAGTCATACCATAATGCTCACAAACCTACACAGATTCCAATGAAATAATAAAGACGGTCAAGTTTTCATTACTAAGGCGCATGCAATTGCCAATCTCTTTTAATTCCTCGTCCTGAGCTCAGTACCATTTCATTTTCCAGCATCCGGAAAATTATTCATTAAACGTCTGCACCTGATTAAAGCTGGATTAAAGGAAAATTACTGATATGAAAAGTATGAATCCATTCCGGCCAGCAGAGACGATTCCAATCGCAGTTGGTCCCGCGAGGGCTCCGCATTATTGCTTCATTGTTCTCCGTTGTATCAGAGTACGTCTTTGCTGACGTATTTAATTGAAAACGGAATATTTTCTTCGTGTCCTTCTGCGAGTAAGAGACCTTACTGTAGTGCTCCCACACTCTAAGAAAGCAATCTTCTTTACAGGTAATAAAATCTAATTTGTAATGGGGTGGCTACAATACCACGTATGTGGAATTGAACGAACAAATCCTATAATACCTGCGATTGTCCCGCGCGCGGCGCCGGGCGCCGGACGACTCTTATTACCGGACACAATTCCGAGGCTATTCGGAGGCGAGGCCTAGAGTGCAATACTACCCTCGCAAAGGATATAAGTCGCCACGTAGAGAGAACTCACGTATGTTAGGTATCTAATGCTCTTGCTCTTCTAACTATAGTACAATGTTACCGGCTAGAAATTTAGCTCAAACAATCTTGTCTGGCCAAAGAAACAAACTACGAAAGAGCTGTTAACTTCCCGTGAAATATATTGCTATGTCGCCGCTGAACTCCACACTATTTTATAAGTTTGTTATTCTATTAAAGTAACTTGAGCCGAGGTACCCTCGAGCTCCTCGACTGTAATACCGAGGTACTCAAATAACCACACATAGGTACATGATGTAAACAGCAGACGACGTAGAGAGCTGGTGCCTTATTTGTGCTTCTTAGGAGCCCAGTGAGCACAGTACAGGAAAAAACTGATTGAAAACTGTTTATCTACGCTAAAATACTGAAGAAGTGGTTGTGAGGTTGTTTGATTAAAGTGACTAATTAATTAACGCAGCAGAGCTTTTTAGTGCAGTTCTTTATTAATCCTCAGCAGATGTAATTGGTGGCGCGCTCTGCCTCGCAGTTTGAAGGAGCGGGTGTTTTTTTTTGGGGAAGCCCAAATGCCATAGAACCACAATAACAAAATTGGTGTTTTCCAGCAGCCTCACTTGAGAGCCAGTTCTTAATCCAGGTGTAGCGTGACGTCACCTCCGAAAACATCGTCACTTAACATCAGGTGACTTGTGTTCACCCTACCATAAAAAAAAAGAAAAAATAATGTAGTTTATTTTTTCTTCCTCAAACTATAACATTTTCGTCGCGTAATTGGAAAGTTACGAGCGGTGCGCGGACTATCAAAGTGGCTACTCAAGCGAAGCCGAGCGAGTCGCTAGTATCTCATAGAAAGCATTTTCGCCGTCGAGTTAGAGAAGTGAACAGATGCAAGTAGTCAAGTTGTCGCGGCGAGATACAGAAAGTTGGTCGGGTCACCAACTAATTCACTTAGAGCCAGACTAGTACACAGCGGCGGCGGCGGGCGAGCAAACTGATTCATTTTGAACTTTATCGCTCAATCATAAGAGCGGGGAAAAAAGATAACTTTAAAAACACAATGTGCGCTCGCGAGTCACGGCGCGGGACCCTAAACTTTCTCACATCTGTTGTCTTACAATTACTTTGTCACGTAAGGAGATTCTATAACACGTTCTTATAAAATGAACATTATTTTTTCCATTTCTTGGCATACATACATGGCCTTAGACGTCTGTAACATACGATTTAAACATTGTCAGTGGGGTTGTAAGAACACTTTTGTTGGTGGCTATACAGACCAATACGCGAACGGACGGCTCATGCACAGTTAGTACAGATGTGTATTGCATCAGTTAGCTCGGAGTCGCTGACGCGCCGACTTTATCTTGGAGCCTCTGACATTTCTTGATGCGACTCCTCCACTGAATCCCATCATCCGCAAGCTTCTCCCACACGCCACAGAGCAGCTAAACTGCGGAAAGAGTCCAAGGCGGTGATTGCATCTACCCCAAGATGCTCAAATTCGATTTGTCGGCATCCAATATTAGAAAAATATCGAAAAAGAAAAGGTTTTTTTCTCATTATCTTTGACAAAGCCACAAAGAGACAGATTTCTGTATAATTTTTCTCGTTCGTTATTAGTGTCAGTGTCCGCCGAGCAATCGCAGGGTATCTGAAGTGATTGAAGGCGGCTTCCCCGCGGCCGCGGCTAATTACGTTACATTTATGTTGGCATCCCGCCGCCGGGGCGGGGGCGGGGACGGGGTGGCGGGGGCGGGGGCGGGCAGCTCTCTCGGGACAACACTTTGTGACGCTCATTCTAGATAAGTTATTGCTTCGTCTCTAATATGCTAGATCATATTTTAATGTACTACGTGAAAAGACAACTTCTAAAATTAGGTAAATTAGTTATATTTACATAAACTATCATCGGATCGTAGTTCAATAATGTTTTTAAAGTTAATATTGAAATCCACAGCGCGGATGGTATAGTCTCCTGGAGTGATGTGCTAACGCCCGGCCCCGGCTCATAGCGCGTGGGGTAAAAAATGTGAAATAACAAAAAAACATCGGTTCCTCGCCAACAACGAGCCGACAACCGACGACCGACAGATTCTCAATTATTCTCGCCTGAGGGCGCACGACGGCTTGTTACGTTGTTTCTGAACGTTTACAATATTTTTGTTTTGAGTTTGAGTATTACAATTGTGTTCGAGAATGAAAACCTACGCCACGGTTACTGTCACACACTGCACGCTCGCATAGCGCTCTAGCTCTACAACATTAGTGTATGTATGATAACATTCCATAACCAATTTACAATACGCTGCGCTATGTGCCATATCACTGTTGTCATAAACTATTTAAAAATATGATTAGTTTTTGACTGCTGTAAAATTAAAATTACCCCATTAAGAATATGTCAAAGCGCAGTAATAAATAACGGTGGAAATGGACGTGTTCGATGAGACGCAGTAACATATCAGGGGGCGGCGCGGAATTAATTGTGAGATACCCGCGCGCAGTACATCGCGCGCGGCGGGCGGACGCGCCGGAAATGAGCTCCTGAAGAGGCAGCCTTCGTTACAGATGCACTCGTAGATAACGCTGAGTTATAGTTCCACGGCTCCGAACTGAACAAATAAGGAAATTTTACTCCTTTGTCATGTAAATGTCAGCTTCGAGAGTGTGGTCTGATTTCATTTGTCTAAAAGTCAAGTGAATTGTCGCACTGTGCTAAACTATTCCGGATTTATGTTGAAAAGTTCTGAAAAGCTTCCACAAGCATAGCTCGTATTGTTTGGATATTGCTGAAATAAAGTTATTAGAATGTTTAAGAAAACTAACATGTTATGTGACTTTCATGAAAATGTGATGGGTGACTTACTGAAGCTAATAATGTGGTAAACTGATTTACCGAAGCTAGATTCATTATGCGGGAGCACGGCCGCGCCCGCGCCGGCACGGGGGCGGGGGCGGGCGCTACTCGTAGGATATCAAGAGTCCAAACATAGTCAATGATATTATCCAGCAGATTTAAGTAGGTAAGGACACCAGGCAAGACGGTGACTCTGCTATTGTAATGGCAGGTCACGTTATAAATTAGGTGATCTCGAGTTAACAAAGCTTTCGACGGAGACAATAGATTACCAAAACAAAATGATATGCAACTAATTGTATCCGCAAATAGCGACGGCTGCCACATACCGGTAACTAGCCGGTCGCACCGCAAGGAGCGGTTTGGCTCTTAACTTGATACGTGTTATTACAACGGTTGAGCCGGATAACGAATCATAAAACGGCTATAACTTGTGTTCGGGACCCAATTTAATTCCACCCTCTATGGGAGTGGGCGACTAGTAGCCGCGCGCCCGGGGCGGGCTGCCGGAGCCACGGCGTAAGGCCTTAGACCTTGTACACGAGCGGGGTACGGGCTACTTGTAATGTTGAGGATGAGAAGTTACGGTGAGATTAAGCACAACTTGAAAGGGTAATCTACTATATAGATATGCTCCTTTCTGCATGTTCCATTAAAGGTACAAGTCTGTTATAATTCTAGCACTATTTGTTTTTAAGGGCAGTAAATAGTACTCGGCCATTATTGCAAGCAATATTATAAGGTATAGGAATGGAAAGATTTAGAGGGTCACCTAGAGGATCACGTGTTAGGCAATCAAGCATGAATCTCGTAGTATAAATTGCAGATCATCAATATAAAGCAAGGTCCCGGACGGGCCGCCCAATCCCCGCGTGTCCGGTTCCATATCCTGTTCCGCGCCGCCCCGGGCACGCCACGCACTAACTGCTGCGCTCGTGTCCACTCTATACATCTCACAAATTAACACTCGCAATGCCAACCAACAAGAAAACGCGAGTTAGGTATTTTTTGAGCATGAGTACTTATTATGACATAGATCGACAATGACTCGTAAAACATCACAGAACATATATGAAACTGACTTATCTGTCTATCAGAGTATTAATATTTGACCACCAGAGAGTTCGAGTGCCAGCTATATGCATACAATCTTTGCTCGCAATTTGTACGGTACGCGAGCACGCCACTTTTCCGCTCGGCTGTACCCATTCTGAAATATTACGTGTTGCATGTATTATTCATGAGAGTAAGTGGATGAGTGTATTAATTTTGAATAATGGGGTAATGTAGCGTATAATATGTTGAGATGAGTAATCGCCGGGAAGCCAATAATATACGTAGGAATACAAAGACTCATCAGCGGAGTGACGACAACAAAGCGAACGACCGCCGGAGCCGCGGCGGAAACAACAAGTTGCACAAACAACGAGTCGCCGGCGGCGGCGTGCAGCCGCGCACACTACTTTGTACACTTTCTTTAAATGAGAGTAATACCGTGTAATATATTTGTACAGTGTCCTGCGTCGGAGAATCCGTTTTACTTGAATGCGGCGGTGAGGGAAGCATTTAAAAGAGAAAGTTTCCGATGGGCGAGCACGAGCGCCGCTCAAAGGAATACTTCAGCACAGCTTCAACCGGTACCGACCGTTTTTTATTACTTTACAAGGTACCTACAGGTTCAAAAAGCTTTACGTACGACCGAGCTGAATAATTATTTATGAAACAACAAATTGTATTGATTTCTCTAAGGAGTTTAAAGCGCGTTCCGTAAATTTGTGTCGTAGGAATGTGTTCGACCGTCGGGCGCTTTATAACACTATCGCAGCTAACATTTTATCGTCCACAAAAACCCTCTCTCTGCAAAAACTATCGAACAATGTGAATATTGGCAATCTATCAGGACCCGTGTCACTGCAGGGAGACAATATCACTTCTGACCCTGCATGGGGAGGAATTACAGCTGTACTATTTGTACGCGTAGCTTTACAGTTACGTCTGCCAATAAAAAACGAAACACTCGATACTGGGTGCACGGGGACGCAGTTTCAAGTCAACTACTGATGCTTTCTCGCGTCAACAACTACACTCATCATTAGAATGTTTCGTGTTGTATGGAGGTCGAAGGTCAATTAAGTCGGAATCATCAAATGGAAATGAGTAAAATCAAACCGAACTGGTGATATATTAGTTTGTGTTACAAAAATGCCAGCGCCCTCTAAACTGAACAACCACAGTTGGGAAGCACACGCGTGGACTAATCTTTTGTGTTACACTGCTTTGTGAAAACTGTGTAAATAAAGATTATCCTTTTACAACTTTTAAACTAACCATCAGCTCGTTTGTAAAACCTTAATGAGTTGTAACAAAGTGTTAGTTAGTAATTACATTCATTAAAAGCTTTTACAAATTCGTTTTCATTGCGTCTTGAGAAATGTGGAGTGAAACGATATCATTTTCACTGAAATGGTGTTTTAACTTGGTTTTACATTAAAAAGTGTATCGTCTCGTTGGTCGCGCCGGCGCCGGAAGGGTGGCGTTGAAATTACATTTATTGTTCGGAAGCTATCAAAGTGGAATAAATGCTCCAGTTATCTCGCTGCACTCACGCCAGGCTCGGACCGGCCGGGCCCGGCACGGCACGCGGCCCGGCACGGTTCGCTGCCGGCGCTTGTAACTCTTTTTCAATCTTACTTGGTAATATGACTTCAATGAAGTTTTGACATATTACCATAAAAGTTATCACCCAAATAAGGATATACTATTTTGATAACGCAAAAATTGCTGCAGCGAGCAGTGACCACAATCCAGCGCCGCCATTGTCCGCGTGACTGTTTGCGCAAACAAACGTGACAAGCCTTTTCCAATCGCTAGATATCATGTCGGTGCTGAGGTTATTTACCTCACAATTTCCTTCTCTAGTTGTCTAAATAATATTTATGTAATATTGTAGATAGTTCCAAGACTAACTTGCGTACGATACATCACTGCTCATCCGAGCGTAACATATTATAGACGTATTGTTGCAGCGCGTGCCTCGACCTGTCCGCCTCTTATACGTATAGTAGTACAGTTGTGATAATACAGCTGACCGGACTCTGACAATTACTCGATTTAGTTAGGAGAGTGTCTGGCAGCTTGTACAAAGACTGCTGAAAAAAAAGGAAGAAAATAATGTATTCCATGACGCACAAAGAAGACATGAACGCGCGAATTAATGATGTAGCGTGATGTCCGGAATAAGTCCCGACTCAGCGCACCAGTGAGGCAGTAAGCCTTAGTTACTGGTTCCCAGTCGCAGCCTCCAGCGTGACATCGCGGACGTGCTCATAGACAACAATAAGTACATCAAAAGAATAGGAAATTCATATAAATAGCAATAAATAAAGACATTATAACCTGAACATAGACATAAAACAACGGCAATAACGAGTTATGGAGCTAGCCACGTGAGCGACGTCGTGTGAGCAGTCAGCAGACGGAAATGAGCGATTTCATTAGTGATAGCTAATCAATAGTTAATCAAGCGTAGCCACTTGTGAATACTAGTGTTGTATCATTAGTAATTAATGTACACCAACAGCAACACATATATGTGTTGCAAAATCCTTACTCACGAGCTAAATCACCTGATGTGAATGTGGTCAACGATGGCGCCACGCTGTACCTGCACAGGGAATTTACTCTCAAGTGTGGCTGCCGAAACACATGATAGGTGCTTGGCGACAGATTTTTAACTTGAGGGTAGTAGCAAGCCAGGCGTACACTAGAAAATGCCCTACCACCAAACTATGGTTTCATCACGATTTTTTCGTTCACCGAAAGCTCAAGCTCATTGTGGGATTCGAACTTTGTCATACGGGTTGTATATAAGCCGACGTCACTACTACTAAACCATCATCCCTTTTTTTGTCTTATTTATTTTTCTTCTTCGTTTTGGATTTAACTAATAATAATTTTTAACATTACAATTTGTTATTGCCTGCATAGAAAAAGAAAGTGCACACATTAAAATTGCGACGTCAAAAAAAATTACAATAATTTACAATGTATTAATACAGGCATGATATTGTATTTAGCCCTCTGGCTATCTTTGCAATAACAACTAAGAAAACCGGAACAAGAGAGCAGGCCACTCTCCAGCGGCCGTTTGGCGAGCGGCGCGCCGCTGTGGCGCTCATATGGCGCTAATTGCACGTTGTTTGTTGGGAGTCGTTTGGCGCGGATTGGTCGTTATCGGCAGCGGCGCGGCCCTCCGCCACGGTGCGGTGAGAATATGAACCTGCTATATATTGTGTCAACAGTAACAGGAAGTAAGGTTTCGTATTGGATTAGCTACCTTTGGCGACACGAACTAAGTTATTCTATAGGTTTACTCGGTACCTACTTAGATAAAGTAGGTAAATTAGTAACCCAACACCTGCTGAGATTGTAATTTCTTTTTACTTGGTAAGCATTGACCACATCTCGCCTGATGGTAGGCGACGATGTAGTCGAAGGTGGATAATTAAAATTTAATTGCTTCGGGCCGAGTGCCTTCATGCGCATATCATTTGAAATATTTAATAAATATTAATAAATTTAAATTGATTATAAAATTTAATTTAATTTTTGTAAATAAATAACTTAAAAACGTTTTTATCGACAAATGCTACTACAGCATAAATGAATTCCTCAAAGACGACTTCTCGAAATGATTAGAATGGATCGGTCCGCTCTTACATTGCTATACCCTATTCGGGTCCATATGTTCGCTAATCTTAACCACTAAGATCTTTTGTATACTGAACATATGAATGCAATAAATGATTGAATATTAATATTTTGATATATAATTATATAGCTTTCAGGAAAGTTTACTTTTACTGCAGTTTCTGACAATAAGGTCTTTCAAAATTTTAAACCTTATCGCTAAACATTGCTTTAGAAAATAGAAAAATATGTTCTCAAAGATACAATCAGGATCAGTTATTTTTGGGTAACAAAATTACAATTGCTTTCCTTTAAATAACGAACTTAATTACCAAACAGTTAAATCAACCATAATTTCTAAAAGCCATAAGAGTTTAAGGCAAAACCCACGCGCCCTAATTGGAAACCCAAACAGAAGAAGTCCAAGTTCGTCTGCGGATAATCCTCTCGCCGTGTGCCTGCCGCCGGCGCCGCCCGCGGCCGTGCCCTCTCATCGCCGCCGCCACTCGCGGGGACCACTCCAACCACTTCTCTTGTACATTCTACTCGTAATCGCACTTGATCACTAATATGTGATTTTAGCGATGTTCAAAGTTTGCGATCACTTTAATACGTCAAACTTAAAACTAGCCACGCCTTTCAAACTTCTTACGCCGGCAAAAGAACAGGCAAGTTACGCCGGCAGGTAAATTATTGAGAGCGATTGTCGGTCCCATAAGTGCTTAAAAAGCCTTCTACGTGGAAAACATCCCCCAAAATTACAAAACTGACACCATAGTGCCGCTCGTTTAACTGAACTGTTGACGTACATAACCAGCACGCCCAACTTATATAACGCCTCTGTAACACTACAAACGAATCTGAAAGCGTTCACTGTTATTAGGCGAGATAAGGAAAGCATACGATGCATACAAACAGTAGGAGTCAACGGCCTCTCTCGCCCCAGCGCATAGTAGTTCGCGACCTCAGTTTAGTTCGCGGCTCCTCAGCTTATTAGATCGCTCTTTTAGTTCATCAGCTCCCGGCAGCCCGTTTCTTTTGTTTGTTAAACTATAGCTATTTTGTTGTTATTTTCTACGTAACATACATTGTACTCATATTATTTAAATTGTTTAATGAATGTTTAACGTTATTTTTTTTGTAGTTCAATGTAGAAATATTACGTATAAAATGTTCTAAATATGTTTAACGTGACTAGCTTCGACGAGTCACTGTGCCCTCGCTTACTGTCGCTATTACAAATCTGTCTTATTGAAGGAACTAACGTGCGAGGAATTTGGGAAATAGTTTGTACACAGAAGCGCTCTTACAACCTAGTTCGTTCGCGAACTACACAAGACTACCCCTTTGGTTTACTAGTAACTAGGTGACTTAGAGATTGTCTCAATGTGACGGTGCGTCCTTACTGCCCGCACGTGACGTGTGGAACAGTTCCCACACAAGTGGCGAGTGGTGTGGCGTGTCGAGCGCGCGGTGGGATGGTGGGACCGGTGGGACGAGGCCCCGTGCGGCGGCAAACTTGTGAGGTTTCACGGCCACGGTCATAATCTCCTTTACCACAGATTAACTTATATTGCTTTTGTATCTGACCAGAGATATGTTTTGTGCATAGATACACGTGTGATCGACATAAAGATTTTATTGACATTATAGCTTAGCGGTAGTGCCGTTGATTAGTGACTCGTCGTGGGTTGTAAGTTCGAATCCTGAATGTTAGTCTTTTTTCATCTACAAAACGTGTTGAGTCAATTTTGTTGCAGCCTGTAACACGTTATTGGAAAACCGTTAGTTCAACGAACTAATTCATTTTCGGTTTGATGTTAGAGATTCCCTTCTCCTAGAATGGAGAAGAGACATCGTGTGTGAACAACCCTAATGAGTGAGCTACAAAACAAACGGTCGAACAGTTTGCTCTAAGTTTAATCCGCTTCATGAAACATCTAGGTGCATGAACTAGAAGCGGTGCTAGCGGCATTCATCGGGCTAAGCATTTATATGGAGCCGGCGCCGCTCGCCCACTCAGCGCGCTAGCCCGAGCCGCTGGGAATTAGACGAAATACTTTTCAATACATACAACACGGTTCCGTGAGGTACAGTCAGCGACAAAAGTCTCAACAATTACAAATTTTCCGATTAACTTCATCATCTTAAACAGCAACTTTTGACTGCATTATCACTTAGCATCAGGTGTGGTGGTTTGGTGTTGTGCTGTAGTCAAACGCTACCTTGTAGTTGTGAAACAAAATCATAACATTACTGATCTAATACGCATTTAGAAAATTGTAAATGACCGGCTACTTTTGTTGCTGACTGTATTTGAACATAAAAAAATGCATGTAAAGTACATGATATAACAGTAATGGTTCGCACGTTGTTTGGAAATTAGCTTTAAATTATAATTTTAGTACCTACAGTCGTACATACATGACCGTGTGTAGTCTAGACTCTAGATGTAAACAGGGTCCATCAGCTCCTATAATAATATGTAGTCCGCATTATTGTGGCGAGTATACCTGATACATGAGAGAGGAAAATTGACGAGCGCTCATTACGGTGGATGAAAAAACCTTTGGTCGGCGCCTTTTGTAATAAGTAACGTAATAAGGGACGCAACGAGCTGTGACTTCCCTCCCGCATGTAATGATGTATTCTAACAATTCTCACCCCCGCCCCCGCCCCCACCCCGCCCCCGCGCGGGCGTCACTTCTCACGAGCTTGTTTAGCGAACACTATTTATTTGTGAGAGAAGCGCACTGGAACAGCTGTAGCAGTCTCTACGGCGTAGGGGTGCTACGGCGTAGCGCGCAGTTGCTAAGTACGCTTTATAAGTTGTAATAACCGTAGCGGTTATGAACCCGGCGAGGTTCGGCGACGAGCGCCGCTAACTACGTCTCACGAACTTTCAATGGACGACGCTACGACATTTCACAAAATCATTAAACACACATTTTTGATGTTCCAATAGTCAATATCGCCTTTGATTGATTGATTGATTGATTGAATAGTTATTTATTCAAAAGGATACTTTGTGATCACTTTAAAACATCAACTTTAAACTAGCTGTTCTAACCTCCTTACGCCGGCAAAAGAACAGGCAAGAAACGCCCGGCAGGTAATTTTTTTGGCGCGATGGCATTGTCAATTTTATTCATATTACTAATTGATTGAATTGGAGCAAGTTCACTAAAATCTCGATTCCCGATGTCGATGAACTTCTGACGGGATTATATTTAGCTATCCTGATTTTATTATTATCTCTAATACCCCATATAAATACTAATACACCACTATCAGAATCATCTCTTTAAACTTCTTTTACTAACAAAAATGCAACTCTTTTCTTTTTCTTACTCAAGTTTAGTAAATAATTTAGTTCAATACTTATTCTATGGTTCAATATGTCCTTTTGCCAGCTCTATAGTAATGTAATGTTTCGAGATAGCATAGATACAAGAGCCACAGCCTCTTTTGTTGCCGACTGCACCCAACAACATTAATGTTCTTTAGACACAAAACACAGACAGCGTATCCATTCTAGCTGAGCTCGTGCACTCTATCACAGTGTACCGCCTCTATTGTGGCTGCCTGTCGCGAGGACATCTGTAGCATCTGTCTACGGAGGCCGCTACGGCTAGCGGAGCCTCGCCTACGGGCCGCTACGAGTCAGCTGGAGCGCGTAGCTGTGCTACGGAGCGTGCACGAAACTCACTCGGTGTTACAAGTTACAATTTAAAATTCTCATAGAAAAGTCTGCAGCTGGAGGTATATAATAATATTTGGAAACAAAAATGAGGTTTTACAACGAAACGAACTAAGCATTTGACATTTTTAAAACACTTTTATTAGCTTGACTTTTTTTTTTTTTTTTGTTTTGTTATGGCGTCACACGATTAGTGTATTTGCCAGTGTCAAGTATAAATATTTCAAACTCAGAGAGTTGAATCAAGTTTAAATGATGATGATGATGATGAGATGATGGGATGAGGATAGTGTTAAGTAAAGTAGTGGCGCTTTACTTAAACTTTACACGGACTTTTTTGGAGCAATTAGAAAAGTCACTTTCACAACTTTATTTCAATTTCCCACACTCGTACACATTAACGAACACATAATGGTTAATAATCCACCAATATTACACATTATCACTCGAAGAAACACAAGTTTTGGAAATAAAAACAAAATTTTCACCTTGACAATTCGATTGCCGCCAAAAAAGTCCTAGCTTGACTTGTAACTAACTAACTAACAATGTAATCAAATCTTAGAAGTCAATTTTCACCCACTTCTAATTGTCGTATCGACTTGAAACTTTGTATGTGTATGTAATCTCGGTGACAATGCAATAATTTGGTATCATCGACCTGATCTGATGATGCAATCGGAAGGTGGGTAGGGCATCTCTTCGCTGGCTACTAGTAAACCCCTCGTGTTTGGGCTCATATGAATCGTCTTGATGAGTACAATAGATTGGTCTTGGTGACGAGGGTCTGATGATGCAACCGGAAGGTGGGTAGGGCATCTCTGCGCTGGCTACTAGTAAACCCCTCGTGTTTGGGCTCATATGAATCGTCTTGATGAGTACAATAGATTAGACTTGGTTACGAGGGTCTGATGATGCAACCGGAAGGTGGGTAGAGGATCTCTGCAGTGGCTACTAGTAAACCCCTCGTGTTTGGGCTCATATGATTCCTTTTGATGAGTCCGATAGATTGGACTTGGTAACAAAAGACTAAAAAGTAAAACTTGGTGACGAGGGTCTGATGATGCAGCCAGAAGGTGGGTAGGAGATCTCTGCAGTGGCTACTAGTAAACCCCTCGAGTTTGGGCTCATATGATTCCTTTTGATGAGTCCGATAGATTGGACTTGGTAACAAAAGACTAAAAAGTAAAACTTGGTGACGAGGGTCTGATGATGCAGCCAGAAGGTGGGTAGGAGATCTCTGCAGTGGCTACTAGTAAACCCCTCGAGTTTGGGCTCATATGATTACTTTTGATGAGTCCGATAGATTGGACTTGGTAACAAAAGACTAAAAAGTAAAACTTGGTGACGAGGGTCTGATGATGCAGCCAGAAGGTGGGTAGGAGATCTCTGCAGTGGCTACTAGTAAACCCCTCGAGTTTGGGCTCATATGATTCCTTTTGATGAGTCCGATAGATTGGACTTGGTAACAAAAGACTAAAAAGTAAAAAAATAAAAATATATAGTTTAAAAAACTAAAAAAAACATTTTAAAACGCACTCAAAAATATAAAATAATGAAATTGACTTGTATTAGTTACGATATAATGGTTAATTCAAAAAGTGTGGAGCGCTTCTTTTACTAGGTAAATAAAAGTACACACAACCAAAAAGCGCTCCATACTTTTTGAGTTAACCATTATATCGTAACTAATACAAGTCAATTTCATTATTTTATATTTTTGAGTGCGTTTTAAAGTGTTTTTTTTAGTTTTTTATTATCCTCTTATTCAACAAACGGTTTCATTTGAGTAGAGATTGCCACAGGACTGTTTATTTTTCTGGGATAAGAGAGTGGCTTCTCGGGCCCAAAAACTATATCTATGAAAAAATCTCTTCGATGCAAACGAACAAATGGACAAACTTATGCATATATAACTTTGTCTATTTGCTGGAGCGGTCACTAGGAATAATAGTAAATATAATTTGCAAGATTGTTTCAAAATCTGTTTGATGTTAAATTACAAAAATTATGTAAATTGGGGTAACCTTGTCGTTTCATTTCTAAGCTTATGAAAGTAAAACCGCGGACGAAGTTTTAATGAAACAAGTTCCACTTGATGTTTAGCATTGCAAAGTGAATTGCAGTAACGTATTCAGTGTGACGGATCGGTGGGCGCCAGGGGAGCGGCGCCGGCCAGGGGAGCGGCGCCGGCCAGGGGAGTGGCGTCGGCCAGGGGAGCGGCGCCGGCCAGGGGAGTGGCGTCGGCCAGAGGAGCGGCGCCGGCCAGGGGAACATACTGATACAGGGTTTGTAAATGTATACCCAACGAGAGAATCTAATATTACAATAATTAAATATTCACTACCAAAGGTCTTACTAAATTTACAACTAGGTTTTCTTAGGGGACAAAAATCATTATGTACATTGGAAGATCTTTTAAAATTTGCCTAATTTAAAACACCCCTACACTTTAGTTAGGACCAATTCACCTAAATTAACATGATTGTTTATGTGTGCAAATAAAATAACCTTATTATTCAAACTTGCTTAATTAAGAATAAACAAAATTTAATTAGAATAAATTGGCATTATCATTCCCGTTTGAGCGTAAAATGAGACGCGAAACAAACAAAACAAGCGTTTTGGTAACGAGCGCGGCCGGTCACGGCGCCCGGGCCGGGCCGCGCCGGGACCGCGCCGGGCCGCGCCGGGGCCGCGCCGGGCCGCGGAGCGAGGGAGATTCATAACAAGAATACATTTATTTATTTTATTTTATTTTTCAAAAAACACTTACAGTCTAGTAATAGAGAGAGTAATATTAGGGAAATAAGATATGTCTGACATCAACAGACGGACTTCAATCACACCATGAGTTACGAAGTCAATCGCAAGCCTATTATTATGCAAATTGTACCAATTACTAAATCATAAAAACAACGAGTATTGAAAAGAAGTTTTACTTCTTCACCATGATGATGATAGCTATGATGACGACGCCAAGTTATTGCTGTAGCTTGACAACTGCCGGGCTCGGTTCGGTTCACGTTGTCGGCGCGGCTGGAGGCTCCTCGCGGAACAGCTCGCGGTAACAATTAACAACGCGTCAGGTGCGCTCGCCGCATGCCTCGCTAATTATGATATGTGCCACAGTATTAAGTAATTGGACTTTGTGATACGATTATGTTAAGAGTAGTAAACGGCACCTTTTGATAACCTTTTTTAACAACCCATCTCTTTGCATATACTTAATATTATCAAACATTTTTTTAAACTTGTTCTCGCAATATCTATCACTATATTGTACTCTCTTCTGTGTCTCAAACTACCGTCAAAACTCATTTATCATACTTACTGTCAATCTGTTCAATTCGGATTACGGAGATAATGTAGATTTATTTATGATGAGGGAAAATACTTCCAAATTTTTAGTTCAATACCATTTATTTTTTTGCAACATTTTAATACTTTCTAATCACTTTGATTTTTACCAGTATTTATTTTCTCAAACTTCTTTGTTCGATAATACAAATATCTTAAACACTCCGATTGGTCATCTGCTGACATTGCTGTACGACGATATTGATTCAAGCCGCGCGCTCTAATCAGCTCGTCTGGAGACAAATCCCATCGTGAAGCGGGCGGCCGTGCTACCGACACTTTTAATTTCCCGGACCCTCGTATCGCGGCGCGTGACACCAAGTCGTTGACCTCAAGCCGACTAACAAATTATAGAGTGTTCTGTACTTCTTAGTACTAACACCGCGTTACCTATAATCATTAGGTACTATCTGCTGATAAAACGAAATTCCTTCAAATGTTGAATTGTCTTCCTAAATACGACGAAATGTTGGAGCGCGACAAATGTCTGTCCCAATGCTAAGTAGCCGTTACGTTGTAAACACATTAAGCCACGATGTGTGTGATTACGTTTGTGTACGTAATCTGATATGTCAATATGGGCATGTAATGATAATAATATAATAATAATATAAGCCTTTATTACTGTTGGTTAATACATATTATGGTTGACAAAAAAATTAAGTTTTAAGAATATAAAGGGGTGAGAAAATTCCTCAAAAATTAAATTCATTCCTCGGCATACATTTGATCTCCCCCAACAGCTTGTCTTTCGACAAAGGCCTCCTCTAAGGCTTTCCACCTGCTTCTATCTCTTGCTATACGCAGCCATTCTGGGCCTGCTACTTTCCTAAAATCATCTTCCCAACGCTTTGTCTGTCTTCCTCTGCTTCTTCTGCTTTCTCTAGGGTACCATTCTGTAATTCTTTTGGTCCATTTATCTTTCCTTTCTCTCAACATATGTCCAGCCCAGCGCCATTTCAGTTTTCTGCATACCGTTTGAACTTTTTTGAACTTAGTCTTTCCTTTTATATTTTTTAACTGTACTCTATCTCTTCTCTTTACTCCTAATACGCTTCTCTCTATTCCATTTTGACATATGTTGATTTTGTGTTGTTGTTGTTCGGTTAGGGCCCAAGTTTGACATGCGTATGTTAGACATGGCAGGATACAAATGTTGAAAACTTTTCGTTTCTCCGACATTGGCATCTCCTTATTTTTCATTATTTCGCTTAGCGACCAGAATCTCTTCCAAGTGTTAGCTATTCGTCTTTCTATTTCTTTCTGCATGTTCTCTGTTGGTGATATTAATTGTCCTAAATAAATATACTCATTAACGTATTCTAATTGCTGGTTATCGATTCTGATAGCCTCGTTTTGTAAAGAATTGCTCATTACTTTTGTTTTTGTTACATTCATAGTGAGGCCTGCTTTTGCACTTTCGTCTGATAATTGTTGTAACATTTTTTCCAAAATCTTTGGGCATTCGGAGAAAAGTATTAAATCGTCAGCGAATCTCAAATGACTTAATTTCTCTCCGTTCACGTTGAGTCCAAAATTATCCCAACCCAGTCTCATAAAGATCATCTCTAATACAGCAGAGAATATCTTCGGCGAAATAGGGTCACCTTGACGGACGCCTCTTTCAATTTGGAACTCTTCGCCCATCGTTTCCAGTTTTATTTGTGCTGTGCTTTTTTCGTAAATGTTCTTTAGTATGCGTATGTACTTTCTATGGACGCCTTGTCGCTCTAATGATTCCCATATATATTGGTGTTCCAAGGAATCGAACGCTTTGTTGAAGTCTACGAAACCTATATAGTATACTTTATTGTATTCTTTGTACTTCTGAAGTATCTGCCTAAGGACGTGAATATGGTCTATAGTCGAGAAGTTGCTCCTAAATCCAGCTTGCTCCTTCGGCTGATTTTCGTCAAGAGTCTTAGTTAGTCTAAATAGTAATATTTTCGAGAAGATTTTATATATATTAGACATTAAGCTAATCGGTCTGTAATTGCTAATATCCCCTTTGTCCCCCTTTTTGTGTAACAAAACTATCGTTGATTTCGTCCAATCTTCTGGAATATTTTCTGTTTTTATTATTTCGTTGAATAAATTGGTCAATTTGGGTGCAATTACGGGCATTGATATCTTAAGAAGTTCATTAGTGATTTGATCGGGACCAGGTGCTTTTCTTAACTTCTGCGTGTTAATAGCTTTTTCTGTTTCTTCTTCCAGCACAGGTGGTATAGGTTCCGATTCTTGTGTGTCGTCACTAATGGTTGTAGTTAGTTTATCTTTTTTGCTTTTGTAAAGGGTCTTATAATATTCAGTAGCAATATTTAATATTTCGAATCTTTTGGTGGTGCATTTTCCCCGTTTATCCTTCATATTTGGCATCCAATTTTTCTTTGTTTCTAACTCTTTAAACGCTTTCTTTACTCCTCCTGTTTTCTTAATATGATGTTGGAAAGTATTTGCTCTTTTTTGCTTTCTATCTTTCCTTATTTGTTCGTTAATCTTTTTACTTATTTCTGCAATCTCTTTACGTTTTTCTTTACTTTTGGTACCTTGTATAAGCAATTTTCTTTCTTTAAGTAGTTCAGTTGTTTCGGTGGATAGTATTGTTTTATTATTAGTATATACTTTTCTGGCTTCATTCTTTAGAATATTTACAAAATCGCAATATTTCGCTTGAGTTGATTTATTCTCATCTTTTTCCTCTTGTTTATCCAGAATTTCTTTTAAGCTATTCTTTATCTCCATATCATTATTAATGTTCACATAGGGTACTGTTTTAGTTTGCAACCTTCGACTGTTCTTTATATGTGTCCCTCGTAACGTCGCACGAATCATCTTATGGTCCGAGTTAAAATTCAATCTATGTATAATTGACAGGTCTTTAAAAGCTCTAGGTTTATTGGTCATAATATAATCGATTTCATTTCTATACAGGCCATTTGGGGAAGTCCACGTCCACTTCCTATCCTTTTTCTTTTTGTAAAAGCTATTCAAGATACTCAGTTTGTTTTCTAAGCCAAAGTTCACCAATCTTTCTCCGTTTTTACTTCTGTTACCATTACCATGTCTTCCTACAGTATACTCTTCGCCTCCGTGGCATTCCCCGATTTGCCCATTGAAATCACCCATTATTATTATATTTTTGTAAGCAGTATCAACAGTTCTTTGTAATTTTTGATAAAAGTCTTCTAATTTGTGTACATCTTCTTTTTTATCTGCTTCTGTTGGTGAGTATGCTTGAATAATTGACCAAGTTTCATCTCTGTTATTCTGTACAGGAAGTTTAATGTTGAGAATTGCTATTCTTTCAGATATTCCTTTCAATTCCACTATTCGGTCGGTATATTTCCGTTTTATCAAAAAACCCACACCATATAGGCCTGGTGTTTCTCCTTTGTAATGTAATATATACTTTCCGTGTTCTTCTATCCCTTCTCCTAGTCTTCTCATTTCACTTATTCCAATAATATCCCATTTAACTTCGTTAATTGCGGTTTCTAATTCAATTAGTTTCTCTGGGGTTCTTAATGATCGTGTGTTAAATGACGCTATGTGTATGTCGCAATTATTATCTCTTTTTTGTTTATCTATCCTTAGAGGGTGTTGGTCATTATCCCCCACGATGACCAGTCGGCTTGGGGGAGGGTGTTGTTTTTCTGTTTTATATATTTTTGTTTCTTGGTATTGTTGTATTTTCCGTTTGCCGAGAGTTAGTTGCTATTGTTTTTTGTTTGATGGAACATTAGTAAGAGAGGTGGATCTGTTTCTCATCATATCAAATGCGTTGGTTCTATTGGCTTTAAAGGATATGGAGGTTTGTTGTTTTTTAGGGTGGATGTCCGAGGAATGCGGTGAAGCAGAGTTTTCTCGTTTTCTTTTATCGTAATTTTTTCCGTTAGTCGTTTCGTTTCTCTTCACTACAAGCTTGTCGTATTTCAAAAACGCTATGTTCCCCTTCTTCCTTTCTTCTACCAACTCCGTCTGTAACGCTTTCCTTTTAGCCAGAACTTCCTTTGGATAATCTTCGGTGACATATATCCTCTTAAGATCTTTCTTTTTTCTTATTATCTCAACTTTTTTCCATCCGTTTACAAAGGAACAGAGGACTGGCCTCGGTTTACCTTCTCCATTTCTATTTCCAATTCGGTATATATTGTTTATTCCATTTTCTTCAATGTCAATGTTTATTTCGCTCTTGAAGGTTTTCTTTATATCATTTATTAATTCCAATGTTGATTTTTCCTTTTCTTCCAAGCCAAATATAATTATATTGTTATTCCTTTTTTCTCTTTTCAAATATTCTATCTCTTTTTCCTGACTTTCTACTTTTAGTTTTAAATTCTTGTTTTCTTCTATAATTGGGATTAATTTCTCATCCATTCTCCTCATTATGTTATTTGTAATAGATTCGGTAAGTTCCGCAGATTGATGTTGCATTTCAAGTTTCATTTTATCGAACAAAAGTTGAAATTGTCCTTCCATTTTTCTATCAAGTTTGCTTGAAACGAAACGTAATGGTAGAAACTAGTAGAATGTTTTATACCACTTGCAACACTGGCATATAGGTCAGTTGTTAGCTGTCACATTGACTTTGCCAGATCTGTCAAAGTCAAAGCTCTCAAAAAGTATGGAATCACTTGTAAAATGGTCTAACCTGAAAAATTCTTGATACACTTTCTTCTTTTTTGTAATTTAATGTGCAGGATTCACCTCCGTTATTATCTCCAACAGTTTAGGGCTTCCTTTTTGTTGTTGTGCAGGCGTATTTTTGAGTGTTTGATGTTTAGAACTATTTTTAAACAATTTTTTTGCGAGAATAAGCGGTCGTTGATGTTTACACTTCGAAGACCGGAAACGGAATCCGCATGTAATGATAGCTGCCAATTAATTAGGAACATTGAGCTGCCGCGTCAACATAGCTCCTGGCACGAGATCAACTGGCTATATGTACACTTACCTATATATATAATATCTAAGTTCACATGTTCATAGTCTTTAATATAGTTACTTTTTGGAAGATAGGAAAGGAATAGTACAAACCTTTTGAAATAAACAGAACGAGTAATGATAATGATGCATAAAGTTGTTTTTTTTTTCAACAACAAACTGTTTTAGTTAAGTTAATATCGAAGTGTCATAGCCCATATTATCTAGAGCTTCTAAAGCTTGCAAGTACAACTCGCCGGAGCCGCCAAGTTATTCCGCCGGAGGGTAAGTAAGTCACAGGACATTCGGTAGGCTTAGCTGTTACAATAGGCCAATTTGTGGGCTTTTCCGATATTCCACTGTAATTACTCACAAAAGATGATTTATAATTTCCCGCAAGAAAAGGAAAGCCCTTTTAAGCCGCTTAGTGATCGAACCTAGAACAAATTACCACAATGAATAACGTTCCCACAGGGCACTGAGAGAAGGTAAGCCATCAGTCTTTTGACATAGGGTCGAGTTTCGAATGGAAGGCGTTATCAGGTGCTTAGTCAATCGCGGCTCCACACTGGAGTCGCAAGTGTGGCGGACTCGCACTCGACGACGGATTGTTTAATTTCCCGCGGGATCCGAACCCGCGACCGCCCTGAATGACTGTCACATTGTTTTTAATATTACCTTTGAGTTCCGATGCTGATTGAATATGAATGTGACGTTTCTAAATTAATTCATACAATTAAATTAAACATCCAACTTTATTGATGGGATTGCCAGTTTCCTTTGTTGACAGAATAAGCTGGTTAAATGAGCCTCAAAGTTTCCTTGTTACGTTTTATCTATAGTGGGTCGTTGTGTACACCACAATAATCAGGGTGGCTCACAGCGCACAGCGAGAGAACGCTACGATGACCGCTCCATGTTTGTGTAAACATATTTATTTCACGAGTTTTCCATTGCATGCAACATCAAGTATATTAAATTTGTTCTGGAAACTTCCGCCGTAATTAAATAAGTTGGACGCATCGGAGTGAGTTACAGCAATTAGACGCTAAGTTTGATGACAATAGGGTACAGCACACACCTGTTACGGATATTAAGCGGCGGCGGCGAGCGCGCTCGCTGCAGCGGAGCGGGCCGCTTTCAACAAGTCGTGTTTTAACTGACTCCGATGACTCAGCCACCCAAAGTGTGTTTTGACCTCCGAAACGAAAGAGCGCCACTCTTTTCTATCTTGAGCGATCGCAGCCAAGTTCAGTTTTGAAACTGCTAATTTCTACAAATAACAAAATAATGAAACCATATTCGAAAAAGAAAAATTACGACGTGAAATCAATACAAATCCGATTGTCGTGGAATACTAGGAAGTGCCCAATAAATAATCTACAATAAATATTGTCCATATCTCGTACCGCACGCAGTGTGCTGGGGCCCTAACGCTGGTTGGTTCTTCACGGAACCGTTACAGAATGATTAGCATTTACTACTCGACATAATAAACGATTCAGGGACTGTAAAACGATTTAATTTCAAGTTTATTGAGTTAAGGAGAACTCGGAACTAATGCCGTGAAGGAAGTTTGTGATGTGTGTGACGGCTCCTTTTAGGAGACAATTAATTTGGATTGAAGATTAATTTATCAAGTAACTTTTAGGAGTTAAATTCCTGTAATGTACGTGTTGAAACTACTTATGTTAGAACAAGAGTAAGATTGAATAATGAAGTACAGTATTTACAGTATAATTTGTGTTTAAAATCATGAATGGCAGTGAGAACCGCCGCCTCCCGCTACAAGCAGGACACATGCAGAGTAGCGCCGGCTGCGCTTACATATATAACTGGGCTTGGTGCAGTAGACAACTCATCACGACTATCAATTAATCATTGATCATATTTATTGAATACAAGTACGAATGAAACTACACGCCCACAACGTAACTCCAATATTTATTGAAACTATCGCATTTCTCTTCTATTAGCAATGGAATCTACTCGATTAACTTCGAATACCTAATCAACTTTTATGAAGCAATTGCGGCAAACACAGTTATTCCAACATTTTCCCGCAATTTTTTTCTTTACGATGAAACATAACGAGTGGAGCTCAGCCGTCGCGTCGTTGAGTTTTTGTAGAGCAGTAGTTTGGTCCGTTGTTGCCGCGGCGGGCGCGGAGGGCGGGCGGGACTCCTCACGCAACGCGAGGAGGCTACGAACGTAGGCTCGATGTTGATGTGATATATTTACAGCCCTCGTACGTGGCGCTTCATACGCATCAAAGTTTACGATCAGATCCTTGCTCCGAGTGTCCATAAAGTGCTATCAAACGGATCTCGATTACCGCTATAGCCTGTTACATACATATTTAGAAGAGATTTTCTCACAATGTGTCACTCATACGAGTAGAAGGCCGTGTTTTATTTATTCAGTCCTTCAGCGATACACATATTTATGTAGCCGTATTGTGAAGTTGTTGATCAGATCAGTTAGCGCCGTGATGACGTCACATTCTACATATTATAATAAGTAATTTTCTCAATGAACTGTAAGATAGGTGAGATAACTTGAGCAGTTTAACTGATACTGAAATATATATTCAGTATTTCAGTAACCTAGTTATTTGGTTATTAGGAGCCGGTTTTATAAACGTCCGTAAGTTAATATCATACCAAGTTTCGGTAAATTTGATTTTATTGTCAAATTTAAGCACGGAAAATAAAGCGGTAAGTCGCGGTGTTACTGGAAAGTAACGAGCTGTCACCGCGAAAGCTCGCCTGCTATACGCGCCTCTGCGCGCCGCACCGCTCCGCACCGCACCGCTCTGGTGCTTTAGCTCCAATTACAATATTATAATAGCCTCAGGCTGAAGCTAGCTGTCAACGTGTGGTTAAGTCATGATTGGGACCCCGGCCAACTAAACGAATTATTATATAGACTTTTGTCATTGTTTATTTTCGTTCTATATTACTGAGTAGTATTATTACCGAGTCTATTACCGAGTATATAGAACAAAATTAACGTCGTTCTTGAAAATTCTTACAATAAAAACAAGTACAGCGAGTAGTACATTTGAAATAATCGACATATCTCGTGATTATATCGGTGATAAAGTTTTAATGCATAGCTTTCTTGTTACTTTCGGATACTCGGCGAGATGTGAGTGTCCTAGAGTATAACATAACATGACAGTATCCTCAAGCGTAGTGCTAGTGATGTCCTGCGCGTGTGGAGACACGTGACGCACGCGGCCCCGGCGCCCGCACCACGTTCCAACACTCTGTTTATTTTCCATTTACTCTATCATACACGCACGGTGAGGGAGCTCGAAGGGTCTCATAGCGTATCGCGAGTGGTGCGGTGAGGTAAACATATGCACAATTGATTGTTAGCGAATAGTTCCGTGACGCTGTCGCCGATATTGGTTCCCTATCCGCGCCGTATACAGCCGACAGTAGACACAAGTCGCGCCACACCTTTGTCTTGTCACTCCACAGTGTACATGACAATGTACGCGCGGTAACGTCGCGCCTGTTTACTACACCGAAGCGACTAATAAATCCTCTCGGAGAGATATCGAATTCCCATTCAAGAATTAGTGTGCACCTTGTTCTCTGTACACAAATTGGTATGTACATAAACTCGCGAGACAGTAACGACACCGCGCGGACACGTAGCTGCGTTTCTACTAACCGCCAGCGGTGCGTGATAACATACGTTATTTATAATTCTATACTACTACTAATATGCTAAAGAGGTATAAAAGGTGTTTGTTGTAAGTTACGGCTAATTTCTGAATTACAGACACGGTTTTAAAACTACACAATGTCCCTGAGTGTCACAGGGTATGTTTTCTTGTGATCAAAATTCTGTTTGGAATCTCCATGCAGGAAAAAGGGATTAATGGATAATTCCAGTGTTTGCTACAAAGGCAACCACTGGCGCAAAGCTGTAATTATTGCACTCTATAAAAATAGCAGCGGCAGCACCTCGCCGCGGGAATAGGTATCTATTGTGCAGGATCCGTGAAAGGAAATTATGTTCCGGTATCGAGATTGCTCATCTTTTATCGGTATCATTTAATGATATAGAAGGGAATCCCGGAATAGGCAGACTTATTGGGAGATGACGCCGCTTGTCGACTACTATACTCTGCCTATACAACGTACGAGGTCTTCATTTAATGAATTTTTTATAGTGGGAACAATTTTTTTTTTTTTTTTTTTTTTTTATTTATTTGGTTTTCCAACAGACTTAACACTAACAATCACAAATAAAAGAAAACAATGAACGTGGGCATGGTGTAAGTCCAATGACAGGAAGACACAACATGCAAACAGAATTACTAAGTATGGAGTGTGGTGGCGGTGTGCACTGTGCACACGAAATTGTCGCCCTTACAAAAAGAAAAGATACATGAATATTTACTAATAAGTAACAAAGTACAATATATAAACTTAAAACTTTACGTTAACAATTATAAATGAAAAAAGCCAATATAAGATACACATATAGATAACAAAAAAAAAATATATAAACAACCAAAAGAGGCCACACAAAAATTATGTGACCCCTCTGTAATTACTTAAACTTAAACATTAAATTTTTGTAGCTGAGCAGTGAGTATTTAAATATATCTATCTGCTCAGCTTTAAAGAGAACATTATGTTCTCGACAGATTCTAGCTAGAACCCCATGAGTCCCAACATTGGTTCTGTAGGGTTTGACTGCAAAAGGACGAAAATTAACAATTCTGGCACCTCTGCGCGGAATAGAAAAGCCTATTTTCGAAACAAGTTCGGGGCAGTCCAACAAACCAGATAGAATCTTGTAAAGCAATGTTTGGTCCAAAATCCAGCGACGGTTTTCCAAAGTTACTATATTAAAATAAGTAAGGCGTTCAGAGTAAGATCTCAGTTGATATTTCTTTTTCTGGTGGAATGTAAGAAAAAGCAAAAATCTTTTTTGAATTCCTTCAAGTCTGTCAATGTGACACTGGTAAGATGGGTTCCATACGTTAGAACCGTACTCCACTATACTACGGACCAGAGCGGCATACACTGATTTTAATGCAAGAACATTTTTAAAATGTTTACAGTTACGCCAAATAAATCCAAGCATTTTAAAAGATCTGTTTATAATATAGTCTAAATGGAGATTGTATGAAAGCTTACTATCCAGAATAATGCCTAGATCTTTAATAGTATCAACTTCTTCCAGTACTTTAGAACCTAGTTTGTACGTCGTTATAATCGGTGACTTCTTTTTAGTGAACTTTATGTGTTTACATTTATCAATATTTAATGGGAGTTTGTTCTTAGTCGCCCAAATCGAGATGCTGTCTAGATCCATCTGAAGCAGGTGGGAGTCGTTAATGTCGTGAATGGTTTTATAGAGTTTTAAGTCGTCGGCAAAGAGTAAAAATTTAGAATGTTTGATTTCGGATGCAATATCGTTAACAAATGCCAAAAATAACATAGGGCCGATATGTGATCCCTGAGGAACACCACTGGTAGCCGGAAGCACCCTCGACTCATAGCCACAAATAACTACTTTTTGAGATCGATCTGATAGGTATGACGAGAACCACTTCAAAAGACTACCATGAACACCCAATGAGCAAAGCTTGCTTATAAGAATCTGGTGATCGACTCTGTCGAAAGCCTTACTTATATCGGTGTATATGGCGTCTATTTGTTGGCCATTATCAACAGCGTCAGTCAAATCAGAAACATAGCACACAAGATTAGATACGGTCGATTTTCTGCATCGGAATCCATGCTGCTCAGGAATCAGCATCTGCTGTAAATGATTTGTAACATAGGGACATATCAGAGATTCGAATACCTTACCCAAAATTGGCAGAAGGGAAATAGGACGATAATTTATTATGTAGTTAGCGTTACCGCTCTTAGGGATAGGAACAACATTAGCTGTCTTCCATTTGCAAGGAAAGACGCCCAGATCAAGTGAACCGTTGAATATTATATTTAATGGTCTAGCAAGACTATTAGCACAATTGACGATAAAAATAGCTGGTAAGCCATCGGAGCCGGCTCCTAGAGTAGGTTTTAATTTCTTGAGTGACTTAGTGATTGCATTATTAGTAATCAGAATGTTACCCAGAGTATTACAAACGGGTATTAGAGTAGGAGAAAACTGAGCGCCCCCAGGATCAACAGTATTAAAAGCAGAAGTATTACATGTAAATGCCGATGAAAAATGGGTTGCAAACGCGTTGCAAATACTAGTCTGACATGTAAATTTTTCGTCTTCGTATAACATTTCGCTAGGGATTGTTTCAACAGTTTCTCGTTTGTTGCGGATATAAGCCCAGAAAGATTTCATGTTATTTTTGGCAATGGAGTTTTCTATTGAAGTCTTGTAATTATCGTAACAAACATTAATCATGTTATGACATCTGACTCTTGCCTGCTGATAGTCTAGTCCATCCAATGGGTTTTTATACTTTCGGTACCGCTTACGAAACTTGTCCTTTTCATTTAACAGTCTTACTAGGCCTTTTGAATACCACGCAGGATAGGAAGCTATATTTCGTTTTGACAAAGGAACATATTGTATAACAAGGTTTTGTATGATTAAGTAAAAGTGGTCAACCATGTCATCGATATTGTCGAAAGAACTTAATACACTATCCCAATCAATTTTATCAATTTCATTACTAATTTTTGCATAATCAGCGTGATAAAAATTGTGCCTTTCCGAAGACTTTTTAGGTAGGTAATAAATAGATGAGCACGAGAGACATAGGGTAATTGGAGGATGATAAAGATCGATTTTGGACAAAGTATCTGGAGCGTGCATTACTTTGAGATTAACAGTAGAAAAAACAAGGTCAAGAATTTTGTTGTCTTTGTTAGCAATAGTATTAAATTGATTAAGGTTATGCAGTGCCATAAAATCGGCTACCAAGTTGGACAGGTCCGAATTTGAGGTTGATTTATCAATAGAAGCGGCACAGTTGTTATCATTGAGATCAGGACAACACCAATTAATACTTGATGTGTTAAAATCACCAATGACCAGCCGGGCTATTGCGTATCTCGGTGGATAACACAAAGTGAAGAGCACTTGGTAAAGTGTCGAACTATGAACTGTCAAACAGCTAGTTTCGTATTGGCTAACCTTAGTGATCAACTGGGATGACGTCATGCGCACCGAGTCTTGGTGTTAATCACTATAACTCATTTTGACAGAAGTTTTCGTATCGATAGTTTAGATTTGCGATTATGTAAGCATAGTGGACATCAAAATTGATAGCCACCGAGGTATTTTACATTTTGTGAAAGACACTGCTCAAGAGCAGTGTTTTATAGATTCTTAGTGATTAACACTAGGCCGCTCACGTAAGGAGCACTAGTATTTTGATGTGATTGTCAGTTTGACTCAGTGTACATTGCATTATTATTTGGATTGCTGCAGATTCTGTGATGGAACGTCTACTATTGTTGAGATTTGCTCAAGCACAGCGGAGACAAAATCTTTTGAAAATAAAGAGACGCCGCCTGCGCGACGTTTGTGATCCATTGCAGTTGCCAGAGAAAGTGTTTATTGCGAATTTTCGTCTAAGTAATAAGTGAAGAAGTGGATTCCAACAAGTTTTAGAAGAGTCGATGACTAGAAAGAAGTAAATCCATTTGCCTAGGAGACACTTTTTTTGGTGCAAGCATCTGAAAAGTACAATTACTTGTTACTAGCTGTGCCCTTCGGTTTCACCCGCATATATAAGCAGTGGTCATAAGACTCAAGTAATTATCAATCCTTCGGGCGGCACCGGGGGCCTGGAATTTATTTTTAACGCTATTGTATAGGTTAAAATTAGGGTTTATGTGCTTATTTAATTATGCACTTTTTTATATATTTATAATATCAAAAAATGTACTACATAAAAATGATTAATTAAACAAATGATTAATAAAAATATATTACACAATATGTACTGCATTTTACTTAATTTAATTATTTACTACTAGCTATTCCCCGCGGTTTCACCCGCGTGGGCTACAGTTTATCGCGATAAAAAGTATTCTATGTCCTTCTCCAGAGTTCAAACTACCTATGTACCAAATTTCATTTCAATCAGTTAGTAGTTTAGGCGTGAAAGCGTATATTCTGTATGCTCTAAAATTATTCCCGCACTTCGGTGCCCGCCGCGTTACCCGCTGCGCTGCGGCCACTGCATGGCCATGGATCACGAGGCGGCGCGGTGATTTTATTTTCCATTAGATTGAAATTTTCATTTCGTAATATCTTTTGAATGAAATGTCCGATTTGAACAATTCAAAAAGTAATCTACAGGTATTGGAACAATCTTGTATACGACATGATTTATTTGGATAAGGATTAATATTAAAGTATGGATAACACGGTCTGATTTTAGTCGGCATTTTTATCAACTTTCAAAATGTAAAAAGTAGTTATATTAGGCTAACATTAAGAGATAGACATATGCCATAGTGGATTTTTTTGTAGACCTATATAAGGTAAACAATTCCATCATACATCATTTTGTTATATCTCAAAGGGTTTAGGCAGCGTTTTCGTTGAAAGCTCCCAGACGGCTTATTTTTTTCTGACCTCTAACAAATATCATAATATTTTAGCAAATCTATGCAAAAACTTGATGAATTATATCCTAAAACCTTCCCCGAGAACCACTCTATCTATTGGTGAAAACAGCATGAAAATCGGTGCAGTAGTTTTTGAGTTTATCACGAACAGACAGACAGACAGACAGACGCGGCGCGGAGGACTTTGTTTTATAATAAGTAGTGATCACCAAGCTTCCAAACGTTTATGAACTTGTAAACGGTAATATCACTATGGGTAATATTTTTTCTCCAAAGAGTAGTTATTGTTACGAATGAGTTTTCAAATTTGCCGCTCACCTCAAACGTCAGGTAATATAAACCACATAAAATTAAATGTCCATGTTTCACGCGTAACGTGCCTAAAAGGTATTACTTATCTTAGTCGCATAATAGTCGATAAAAAATAGTGTCGTGAAATGGCGTGCTGAAAGGCACCGTTAGGCACTGTAAACTGATATCCACTGAGGTTGATACGCAATACCAATAATATGACTATCTTGGTTGACATCAAAGTTCGGTGTACAACCGAACCCGGTTGGTAACTGGAAATGTCAAAGTTAGCCAATAGGCCCGCAGGACATCATCACCGTTGAGAGAGTTCAAATTATTACCTAGGACGTTAAGTTGATTTTCCAATAAGTCAAAACGCATGGGAGGAGGGAGATAGAGAGCGCAAAGATAAATCCTTTTTTTAGAATCGATATTTACCGATACCCATAAATCTTCATTGGCGCTTTCCAGATTACTTAGACGCTTTGAGTTTAATTTCTTAGAGACACCAACAAGAACTCCTCCCCCGTCGCGCAATTTGACACTCAATCAGATCCCTAGTTGGAGTAGATGTATCTATGTAATGAACAGAGTCGTCCGTTTTTGTCGGGCCGGCACTCGACAAAATGGAAATGAGCTTTGATAAGTAAATATCCAATCGATGGCCGAGAACGGCATAACTCGAACGTCACCAGCATGAGCGAGCGCCCGACAACAAACTAGGTGACGCAGCGCAGTATGACGTCACGCGGCGCCCCGTCTCGCCCAGGTGTACTCAGCATCTCCGCGCCGAGTGCAATATTAGGTTCCTGCGGCCCGCGGGCGCGCCTCCCTGCAGTCCGGATCTACGACACGTTTCTATTCTGTACTGCTGTAATATTTCGTACGCGATTTCAATACGCTTGCGGTTACTACGGAACTTTAGAGAAAAAAATACATGTCTTTGTAAGTTTATAAAAACTCATCTACTCTACGCAAACGGGTAACTGTAGCCAGTGGAGCTTTTGTAAGAGAGTTCGTCTGTCCATTCGTTCATCGTTTTTCTAGTTTTTTTTGTCTCCAAATGTAGTGTTTCTGTTTGAAAAACACTGTAGCCAACTAAGTTACCAACGGACTTCGTTCTTTACTATTTGATCCGTGTCTGGGTGTTGTTGATCCTTGGTTCGCGTAGTTTCTGATACCCGAGATACAGGGAATCCAAGTTACTCGTCAGAGATATGCGATTGTGTGTGCGTTGTAATCAGCTATAGTCCTTCGTAGCGCCCGTAGTGCAGCTAGTTATCGCTCCGCGGCGGCTCGCGCCCGTGGGTCCCTTGGTAGCGCCCGTAGTGCAGCTAGTTATCGCTCCGCGGCGGCTCGCGCCCGTGGGTCCCTTGGTAGCGCCCGTAGTGCAGCTAGTTATCGCTCCGCGGCGGCTCGCGCCCGTGGGTCCCTTCGTAGCGCCCGTAGTGCAGCTAGTTATCGCTCCGCGGCGGCTCGCGCCCGTGGGTCCCTTGGTAGCGCCCGTAGTGCAGCTAGTTATCGCTCCGCGGCGGCTCGCGCCCGTGGGTCCCTTGGTAGCGCCCGTAGTGCAGCTAGTTATCGCTCCGCGGCGGCTCGCGCCCGTGGGTCCCTTCGTAGCGCCCGTAGTGCAGCTAGTTATCGCTCCGCGGCGGCTCGCGCCCGTGGGTCCCTTGGTAGCGCCCGTAGTGCAGCTAGTTATCGCTCCGCGGCGGCTCGCGCCCGTGGGTCCCTTGGTAGCGCCCGTAGTGCAGCTAGTTATCGCTCCGCGGCGGCTCGCGCCCGTGGGTCCCTTGGTAGCGCCCGTAGTGCAGCTAGTTATCGCTCCGCGGCGGCTCGCGCCCGTGGGTCCCTTCGTAGCGCCCGTAGTGCAGCTAGTTATCGCTCCGCGGCGGCTCGCGCCCGTGGGTCCCTTGGTAGCGCCCGTAGTGCAGCTAGTTATCGCTCCGCGGCGGCTCGCGCCCGTGGGTCCCTTCGTAGCGCCCGTAGTGCAGCTAGTTATCGCTCCGCGGCGGCTCGCGCCCGCGGGTCCCTTGGTAGCGCCCGTAGTGCAGCTAGTTATCGCTCCGCGGCGGCTCGCGCCCGTGGGTCCCTTGGTAGCGCCCGTAGTGCAGCTAGTTATCGCTCCGCGGCGGCTCGCGCCCGTGGGTCCCTTGGTAGCGCCCGTAGTGCAGCTAGTTATCGCTCCGCGGCGGCTCGCGCCCGTGGGTCCCTTGGTAGCGCCCGTAGTGCAGCTAGTTATCGCTCCGCGGCGGCTCGCGCCCGTGGGTCCCTTGGTAGCGCCCGTAGTGCAGCTAGTTATCGCTCCGCGGCGGCTCGCGCCCGTGGGTCCCTTGGTAGCGCCCGTAGTGCAGCTAGTTATCGCTCCGCGGCGGCTCGCGCCCGTGGGTCCCTTGGTAGCGCCCGTAGTGCAGCTAGTTATCGCTCCG
Organism: Opisthograptis luteolata; assembly: GCA_931315375.2. Lineage (NCBI taxonomy): Eukaryota > Metazoa > Arthropoda > Insecta > Lepidoptera > Geometridae > Opisthograptis > Opisthograptis luteolata. The sequence goes on from OV928043.1 coordinate 13,495,698, forward strand.
CGGCGGCTCGCGCCCGTGGGTCCCTTGGTAGCGCCCGTAGTGCAGCTAGTTATCGCTCCGCGGCTGCTCGCGCCCGTGGGTCCCTCTGTAGCGCCCGTAGTGCAGCTAGTTATCGCTCCGCGGCGGCTCGCGCCCGTGGGTCCCTTGGTAGCGCCCGTAGTGCAGCTAGTTATCGCTCCGCGGCTGCTCACGCCCGTGGGTACCCGCGCGATCGCTCCGAGACGCCGCTTCATTATTATGTAAAGTATATCATTTTCAGTTTGCTCCCATTACTATATCGAGCCGCGTTTAAATATAACATCTCTCGGCTGTAATGTTGAAGGAGCGCGCTCTAACTGCTGTGAAGGTTCGTTATACGCGAGGCAGGTCGGCACGCGGTCCCAAATTAATACAGGCTTCAAGGAATTTAGGGCGCTCGTTTCCGCAAGTGCATAATTTAAAAGCACTCGACCCGAGTCGAAGGTTCAATGTGCCTTTATTTTGCACCTTCGTTTTGTTACAGTTTGTTTCAAATAACTTCGATATGAGTAATTAACTTAACAAACAGACACTGCGTTATAATATATTGCGGTAAGAACTTTCACTTTTTCTTTCACTGAGGGTAGCTATAGGATAATTTAAACTTACTAGTATTTAGTTTCCTTATGTACCTACCTTTAATTCTGGTTTGTTTAATAAATAATTTTTAATTTTTTTTTAATATGTTATGTATTTACAGTAATTATTCGTTTAATATTTAAACAAAAAAATATACTTAAATAATTAATTAATTAATTAAAACTTTACCAGGGTGCCTCGGTTTATACGTTTGTATAAGTTTCACTTTTGCCAACTAGGTACTAGCTCATCTTTGAGCAATGGTGGCAAAGCGGTAGCGCGTGCGCATTACAAGACGCCGATACCGACATCAAATCCCATCTCGGCGCCGCCTATGACAAGAAATTATGTGCGTGTTTTCCATCGCTCAAAACAGTGAAGGAAAAAACATCGTGAGGAAACCGACATGTCCGAGAACAACAATGTTATGCGGTATCAAACAACCCGTTGTAGATTGTAGCCCATACTCTAAGGATTGAGAAAATAATAGGCTGATGTTGATGATGATGATACAACGATGATATGCTAAAGCGTTGAATAAGATTTAATATTATCATAGCCTGATGACGATCAATCAAAGCGTGGGGCGTGGGGCAACAAACTACTGCACTAGCATATACTGTAGCCCATAAAGGAAGCTATTAAAATGAGCGCGTGATGAGGAGCCCCGCCGACCGGCGCCGCCTCATTTCGGGTGCATTTCACAGTGATTGACCGCGCGCGGGAAATACACCGACAACTCATTATGGAAATCATTCCGCTAAGCAAGATTACACGCTCGCATCGTTAACAAGCTTTCGAAACACACACGCCGTGCGCGGTGTACGCGGCCTCATCACCGTCTTTGACACCGGTAATGGATGTTGGAATTATGCCGTTCTCACAAAAGTTGCTGAGTCGGCCTCCTTATTGGTAGGCTGATGTCGCCGCTGGTATATAAACACATGCTCGGAGGCCGCTTGCTTGGCGCGTGTGGCGCGTGACGTCACCGATGGTGACACGCACGCGGTCACGACCATAGCGGGACGAGGCAGGCATAGGGCGGGGGCGTGGGAGATGGGTTCGCAGAACAAATTTATAACCACGTGTAATCACTTCCACCTAATCTGCCTACATCATTATTGTGCTCGAATGTTCCCAGCTACCCGCGGAGGCGGCGCGGCTCGCTCCTGCCCGGCCCGCCACACACGGCGCCACTTTTTGTTCGCTGAGATTTATCGCGCCGCGCGAAGCATCTCGCGGCGCGCTCTCCGCTTTACGATCTCGTAACGCGAATCATTTACGCATCTCAGGTGCGTGTGAGAAAGAACTCTCGTATCGAACGAGGACAACTCGTTTCGTAACCGAACAGGATGTTCGCATTATAAATTGCTTTGTTTCTCAAATCTTTCAATGCATTTTAACTATTTTGTACATTTGAATAATGGTAAAAATTCAACAAGAAAAGGGAACGTTCAAATCTTGGAATACAAAAGCGATGATTTACGACTTTCTATACTGCATAAGTTTTCTTTTATTTTTCCTGGTGCGCCGTGTTCGGTGAGCTTCCAGCTTGAATAATGTTGAGTTGGGCGGCGGCGGCGGCGGCGGGCAGTTTATCACGCGGACGCACAACTTTGAGGAAGTGTCGTTACAGAAGGGATTGCTACCATACTCCAATTGATATACCTTTAATGCTTCAACTGTTTGCAGTAGCCTCTAAGCATGGAGGCGACTGTTAGCCTACATTAAATACAGAATTGTAATTTATAATAATTTGGTGAAAGTTAGTTACTTCAATATATCAGGATTTCATGCATATGTAAAGGACCACTTGCAGTACCGCGTGTGTGAGATGCAAACTAGCTGGAGCGTCGTCGAGGGCGGGCGGCGGCGGCGGGCGGCGCCGCTGAATATTCACTATGCGGCACTTGGGACTAGCCTGGTGGCACTCAGGTGTGCACCACCTCGCAAACATTCACTATCTGACACATTTCGAAACAAATGGCCAGAGATACACGCTCGCTCGCTCGAGTGGACACTCGTATAAAAAGATGCACAACTCGACACAGCAATCCCGATTCTTTGCCGATATTGTGCCCCTTTTGGAACGGGATCGCGTCTTCGCATTATTTTTCGTATGAGTGGGTCCCGCAACAAAATAAAACGTTGACTGCTCGTAACGTTGAATCAAAAGGCCGTCCCCTGTCGGAATAAATGGAACAATCCTGCGACGGTAGCTCTTTTTGGCAGTTTCCTATATCATCGCCAAATAAATAGAAAATAAAATGTGTATGTAATATATTTGTATTCAGTCAATTTTTGTAACGTGTTAACGTCTTACAAAGTATGGTTTTACTAACGACACGTCGCATCACACCCACGGTACTCATTGTTACTCTATATCGTATCACTCACTATACGAGACCAACATTAGGCTGAACTTCACAAATGTATGCAATACGTAGGCATGTGTGTGTATTGATAACCGTTATATATTATATACTTTTATTGGCTTGCGATAGACTTACTTGATGATAACCGATGAAACGAAAGTGTCGACATGACTCTGCACAATGAATGTAACAATATAGGTATTGGTAAGTGTTTAACGACAAATATTCGATTTGAGAATGACGAGCTAGCTAGGTCAGTCAGGCGTACACTAACAAAATAATTAATATACCGTAATAGTAAAAAGAGCGAATGCTTTGTATTATCTATTTAAGAACCACATGTTTTACATATAAGCGGTTCTTCTAAGTCGGGCTGGCGTTCATACAATCCAACGGAATCACGTCCCAGAGCGGTTGAGAGGCGAGTGCCGTTCTATAAACACCAATAGATTGTTTATTTGGTGCAACCCTCGTCACCGCCGCGTGTGGAGCCCGCGGGTGCGGCGGCGAGCGGCGGTGCTGGCGCTGCTACTCGTGGGGTTTGAATAGCGTAGCTACGGTGTACGTAGCCCTCTACGACAATGCCGTATTATTACGAAGCAAGAAAAGCTTTAAACTTATTAATTCATTGCATAGAAGATTCGCATCTTAGTGTAATGGTTATTTCTTTAATAAAGGCAAATAAATGATCTCCCTAACATTTTCCTTAAATGTAAATTATTTCCTACAGCAAATACGTACTTATCATAAGTTTAATAAAGTAAGATAAGAAAAAATTAGAATGAAATAAGAACGGAATCATTTCGCAAAGGTGAAAGTAAAAGCCGGCTCGTTTGTTCAGGGCGTTATTGCGTTAGGGCTCGTTTATTTAAATATTTAAGAGTCGCGTCGCGCGACTTACAGGCTATCTGTTCGGGAGCTTAACGCGCCATTTAGTGAATCCTTCAACGCGCCAGGGCCGCCCTCCAATATTTAGTATCGTTTTGTGTATTACAAGTTTTCTACGTCCTTGGCAGAAAGTGTTTCTTTGCCGAAACGGGAACAGATCTTATTCCTTTTTAAACCGGTACCTACTACTTTGTTTCTGCCTTACTCGGTGACCAGCGAGAGGGAATAAATGGGAATCTTCAAGCTTTCTATCTAGAGGTCTTTAATTTCTGGTTTTCCCCATCGTGGGTGATTCTCATAATCGTATAGACAGAACCACTCGAATGTAAATATGTCGGAATGAATCGAATCACTCACCGCAACAGACTGGAAAGATTCGATGGGGTTATATATATACATTCGCGCAGAGTGCTTTCGGCGGCCAGCGTTCAACAACACGCCAGGAAGGAGTAGAATTTAATTCGACTTATAAATCATGCTTATATGTGAGACTACCGCCAATTGATAATTGTTTGTGTTTCCTTCAGCTACATTTATATTTACAAGCCGTGATGGAAGTGACGTGAAGAAATTGACGCTACTGATGCAAAAGAAGATAATCAGAGATGGAGATGATTGTATATCTTATGTGAAGGAAGGTCGACGTATCCACTCTACGCTCGACTCTGATTACAGCGATCAGTGGCGGGGGCGGGGCGGGGCGGCGGGGGCGGTCGCTGCTCTTATCAATTAATGGGCGCGATCGAAGGGCATTAATTGACGGGTTGCGATCTGCGCTCAGATAAATTCACTCTCCAGCTTCGTAAACTAGACTTCTCGTTTCATTACATGATAATTGTAGGTATATCATCGACTAATAAAACACATGTGCAATGTAGGTATAAATAACTTGGTCACGAGCGCCTAGAGCGTCAGTAATGGAGTCGAATTATGAGAGTATTCAGCGAGCATTCCAGTTGAGGGATGGAACAATCATGGTTCATAGGAATACCGAGTTTATTCAGGAGAATTTCAATCAAATTATAATCTTGTTAAAAATATTCTTAAATATTTCCGGCCGATAATATGCCCACGGTGCCTAAAGAAAACTCACTGAACGGTTGCTCAATTTGATTCAATCATCGCCAAAGCCATCATTTAATTGAAAGTGCAAATGTACCTAAATAAAAACAAACGCCTACAAAAATACAGCGGAGGCAGAGGCGGATAAATATTATTTGTGTTCAGTGAGCCCACTCTTAGAATACCTGCGGGTGGCAACGATAACGTGGCGGCGAGAGGAAGTAGACGCGGGAACGGAGTGGCTTAGTGGCGCGTCCGGACAGCACACGTCACGCGCCCGTGCAGTGCGCGGCAGGCGCATAGTTGCACGACTATTATAATTATGATCTCATTAACAATCTAGACACGAACTACTAAATTAACAAAGAATATTCAAATGAATGCGCGATAGTTGTCGTGTTCAGAGCGCGAGACATGTCCCGCGGAAGTTTTGGAGAACTTGCCCACCGACAAATGGGTGTTCTGTGAGGCGCGTGGCGGGGGGTGCGGGGGCACAGTTTGCAACCTGTTTGGAAATTGATTGCATACGCGTACTTACGTTGCATTCGAGACTAAACTTTTAAATTTCTGTACTTACCAAAAGCATTTAATGTAACTTGATTAATGTTCAGTTGGGAATTTCTTCTATTGTATACAGATATAATTCGTTTAAATTAAATAAGCACTTATCTAATTGTTTCAGAGTATAGCGAAGGCCACGCTAGACGCTTATTCACGTGTGATTTCCCGCGGGCCCGCCTGGACTCCGGGGCCGCCGCCCCGCCGCGCCTAACGATGTTAATCTTCAATTTTACGTCTATTATTACACTTTCATAAAGTAAGACGCGTTTGAGAAACTTGTACTTTAAGCGTAACTCTAACGCTATATGTGTTGCAGTAACAAATCCAATGACATCACGTTCGTTAATTTGATATCCACTGTCCGTACCGTACGTCTATTATGAAAACCTGTAGTTGCCGCTAAGTAATCGAATGAACCTTTCGAGAACTCTTGTACAGAAGCCTATTGATGAATGTAGAGCTGCGACATGTGCTGACTCCGACGCCTGCACACATGGCGGGCCCACGCTCACGTCACGCTACGCCCGCGCTCGCCACTCGCCGGACATAAGCATACAAAGCGACAGTCGAGAAGGTATTTGCCGCACACCCCGCGCCCCGCCCCCGCACGTTGCCCGGACCGCATGCCGCATATATCTTATGTAAAACAATGTACTGCCGAGACACGAAAACGCTTATACGATCTATCTAAATCTACATAAAAAATACCTCGTACAGATTGTAAAATGGCGACGAACGGGCGCGCGGCGCGCACGGGGCGCCTCGCGACCGTCCTAACCGCGTATGTGGACAGTCACTGGACACTCAGCTTTTATTACTTTCACTATAAACCTGCACAATACTTGCAATAATAATTAAAAATTAAAAAATCTATCCCAAACTAAGATAATTCAAAACTTTAAAATGCGAAATCCTGTACCATTTGTACTATTACAATGAACTGTGCCTAACACTACTATAAAACACTTATTTGTGAATAAATAAATCTGTGAATACTACTCAATGCTCAATCGGAATTTTGAAAGGTTCATTCACGGATCCTTCAGATGCTTTAAAACGGACAAAAAAATACTTATAGGTATAGAAACACAAAAAAGACTTATTTTTATTAGCAGATGATGTGTTAAGAACACTGGCGCCACCTGATAACATAAGGAACGGATCTAAGCTGTCACCCGGGTGACGGGCGGCACGCAGCCCACGAGCCGGGCCGGGCGGCACGTCGCCCGTTGATCGGGCACGCGCCCCGCGCCGCCTGAATATTCATACGCTCAGCCATCGCACCAGCCGCCTGGAATTAGCCCTTGCTAAAATAAATACCGATTTTTATAGTTAGTATAAAAAAACAATTTCTTTAGTTTTTCATAGTACATATACTTAATGCATATAACTAAACACATTCTCTATGAGAACCTAACATAAAATTTAATGACAATGAAGTCTCGCTCTCGTTATTTTTTGAACTGCAGTCTCCGATACTGTTATCTGCGAGTAAAGTGGCGGAGGGTACGGCACGCGGAGTACCCTCGCGAGTGGTGACGCGCCACGTACCAGATACCAATAAACGCGACGGAAGACAAACGACAAGCGACGCGGCGCCGCGGCCGCGCTGCTTTTATCTCCATTCGTCACCGAAATTGTTTTCCGATAGCACGAGTGAGGAACCTCGCGCGCGACACAACATTCAACACACAAAATCAAACATTTTCAATTCCCATAACGTTACTTTTATTTTAATGAGCATACGAGAGAGTCACTGTGAAGTCCCTTCTACCTCTTTCCGTTTCCAACATCAGCTCAAAACAATAATGTTTTGCCACCGGAAAATGACAACTCGGCATGATATAATGGTAGCATTAAACAAACGCTTTAAAGATTAAAATAAAATGTTTCGTGTTACATTAAATTACAGCACACAATTATGTCTAAAACAAAGGATTTTCCGCTTACCTGGAATTACATATTTGCCCCCACGAGCCCCTGGTATACGAGTACACGGCGGCGGAGTGCGGCACACGTGGAGTAATTACATGGCATGCGTTAGTGCGCAAGAGTTTATCATCTCGACGGCCTTTATTATGCTTGCTTATATGACTTTAATGGCACTCTACAGTCACAGGAACTTAATTTATATACCTACGGATGTGAGACGTATAGATACAGACACAATGCGACAATACGAGTAGTTTGTGTGAGGAGATATATATACATATATGTATAAATATACATATCTCTTTAGATACATTATACCTACAGCCAGTGTATGCAGCTTGCTGTAAATAGTTGATATAATTCACGATCATAAAGAGTTAGTTCCGAGAGCGCAGCTCGCTTGTTGCTTTATATATTAAGTACTTATCGATGACGAAATTGAAAATGTACTATTCCGTTCTATTAGCAGAACATATGCGTACGTAGTTACGTACAGAACATTGTATCCAAACCGGTACAGTTTAAGCTGAGAGATAGAAATACTGACAATGGCGCCGAATATTTATAAAAGTAATGCATGTAATTAAAAGCTCTCTCTGCATCACCATTGTGTCGAGTCGCGATGGACAGCGCTCTAATAGCATCATCTCGTTTAAACAGGGTCTTCAGCAGCTTATTGTTCAAAAGACGTTCATTAACAGATTACTTGCCGAGGATAAATCTCAACAAAGTTAGCTGAGATGGATTTCATTAAGACACAGGGAAAGGCGAAATTTTATATAATATATTATACAGATGCCGTATTTGCACCGATAATGTAAAGTTCGAGTGACACCGCCCCCCCCCTCCCCCCCCCCCCCCCCCCCGCCACCGCGCGGTACTTACAACTTACAAATACTAACCACTGTACGCCGTAGAAGGCTCCCGTCCCGTAGAGCTACGGTACGATGTAAAGTATTGCTACGCTCTTTGCAAATGAATATAGCCTGCTAAATAAGGAGAGAAACTATGGACCACCGCGCTAGGAAAGGGATGCCACAGCTCGTCGTGTGTCCCTCGCTACTTTACTGATTACCGAAGGTTCACCTGAATATACCGCGAATTAAATATGAAATCAAAACTGAATGAAGCCATTAAACCGCTTGTCGATCGAGGATTGATTCCTGGATCACAAGTACTGGAGCCGGCACCACCTGCGGCGGCACACGGTGAACGTTTCACTGAAAATATTTAATTAACCGTAACGGAGGCGCCTGTTGCCAGCTTTATCAGGACTATCATCCACATCAAAGGATTTACTCAAAGCTTTTAGCTAATTATTTCATCTGCGCATAAAAGGTACGGCTCTGTTTATAAAATTATGCTTTCGACATCTGCGGTACATTTCTTGCGTCTACTTAGCTAATTTAATCAAAACGCTATATTCGGTAAGAGCTATGTGAGCTATTGTGAAATTAAAAGTAATAGCCATACCATGAGTACGAGTATAACGTTGATTATAGTAGTTAACGACACACGGGGTGCTGTATGTAGTCGCCCCGGGATGAGCTCGCAGCCGCCCGCGAGCGCGACTACGCTCCCCGAACAATCCTACCGTTGATCCTACTAATATTATAAATGCGAAAGTTTGTGGGTATGCGAATGTTTGTTACCACATGTTACCACGTATCACCACCAAACCAATTTTGATGAAATTCGGAATGCAGATAGCTAATACCCTGTATTAGGACGCGGGTGAAACCGCGGGGCGCAACTAGTATACAATACGCAGCGAGTCTCACTGAGGAGGTCCCGGCGCCTGCCCTTCATATATAGTCTCACTGAGGAGGTCCCGGCGCCTGCCCTTCATATATAGTCTCACTGAGGAGGTCCCGGCGCCTGCCCTTCATATATAGTCTCACTGAGGAGGTCCCGGCGCCTGCCCTTCATATATAGTCTCACTGAGGAGGTCCCGGCGCCTGCCCTTCATATATAGTCTCACTGAGGAGGTCCCGGCGCCTGCCCTTCATATATAGTCTCACTGAGGAGGTCCCGGCGCCTGCCCTTCATATATAGTCTCACTGAGGAGGTCCCGGCGCCTGCCCTTCATATATAGTCTCACTGAGGAGGTCCCGGCGCCTGCCCTTCATATATAGTCTCACTGAGGAGGTCCCGGCGCCTGCCCTTCATATATAGTTTCACTGAGGAGGTCCCGGCGCCTGCCCTTCATATATAGTCTCACTGAGGAGGTCCCGGCGCCTGCCCTTCATATATAGTCTCACTGAGGAGGTCCCGGCGCCTGCCCTTCATATATAGTCTCACTGAGGAGGTCCCGGCGCCTGCCTGCATATATAGTCCCTGATCCTCTCGACCTTGCTTTTCTGTCGGTGGCAACCTGGAAACTGCGACACTAGAGCTGCCCACTAACGCATGCGAAAAGGAAAGAAGAAATACTCAAATAAACTTTGAAACTGACAATAAAGAATTATCTAGTTTTAACAGGAATGTAAACTGCTTACGGTTTTTCACCGGATAAGAATAAGTTATTGTACAAATACATAATGCTAACAACTTATCGATATTGCCGTTTCGGTTCAGAGGCAAAGCTCATAAAATAGACATTAACAGGAACAGGTATTAAGCACGAATGGTCGGGCGGCCGCCGAACTTCGCCAATATCATCGACGCGACGTAGCAAATAATACTCGTCCCTCGCATGCCGACACACAGCACACGCACCCTGCCCGTTGTTATCTGCGCTCATAACGAACGTTCGGCGGCTCGTTACCGCGCCGGGCGGCGGAGGCGGCGCGGCCCGCGGCCGCGCCACAAAGGAATGCGACTTGTTTGATAACTACTCACTTATAGTTGCGGCAAGAATTCAGAGTTGCAAACGAAACCTCAACATTCAAGGACTGAGATAGGCTTCAAAGAATGTTATCGCTTCTATTATTCTATACCAGAGATACTTGCCTAACTTATCAAAGAATTGAATAAAGAATTATTATTATTAGTTTCTGATACCCTAGATACAGGGAAACCTAGTTAGGGGTCAGAGCCTATGTATGTGATTGTGCGGGCATTATTATTTATTATTATTATTTTATAGAAGTACTATCTGTATAAAATGTAACCATAAAAATGTAACCATATTATGTACCGTATATATTATTTTGGCAAATAAACATTATTATTATTATTATTATTCAAGTGGGCTGTGGGGTGCTCTTCCTACTTAGTATTACTATAATAGAGCGCGATGTAATTGTAGAGATATACGAGTATATTTTATAGTGTAACTGTTATCAACAAATCGATTTTTTCATGCTTTCTAGTTTTTCTTGCTTTTTCATTTTTTTATTTTTTCATGCATCGTTATGATTGTTAGAACAGCAGGTGTTAGTTAGAACACATGACAGGAAGGTGGAATCAAGAAGAGTAAGTACACTTTACACTCCCTCTCTTCCGGCACATACATTGGTAATACATAGGTTACGTAACGTACTGGTTGAGGTTGATATTGATAAAATGCCAAGTGTAGGTACGGTTTGGCAGCGTTACGTTCCGTCGTTACGCCGCTATTAGGTATGACATGTTATTGGGTTATGACAATGGGAAACGCGATGCGGAATCTGCGGCTGGCGTTGGTAATAACAAACATAACGTACAGCTTTATCTTTATTTGCGTTTAGTGTTACAGTACCTTCAGGTGTGCTCAGGACCTGGAATGGGTCTACTACGAGTATCTTCACTTGTATCCATTACTGAGTGATGTGGTGGTTTCGCCCCTAAACTATTCAATACAGACAGACTATTATGGATCGTGGTCGCTGAACTCAGTGTAAAACATTATAAAACCAATTCCGCTAATGAAGTGATCACCTAATGATAGAGTATTGAAACAATAACGCTGACTTCGGTGCCGGCGGCGCGCAGTACGTCCCTAATTGAAAAGCTCGACGAGCGTCGTCCAAGTCCCGTTTGTTCTCGCAACTCAAATAATCCGCGCGCCGCATTGTTTCGATAAATGTGCCCTCAAAGCTTTATAAATTACCATCCTCCGGGCTACTGTGTCTGGTGGCGGCGCTCGCTCATTCTAATCTCTTCTACATCTAAGTACTAATAGGAACATACATAGTATGTACGTATGTATTAGCTTTATGCGAGTGTATTAGCTGCACAAAAAAAAATGTTATTCAGCGCTTCCTTAACTCGTCTTAATATGGTAACAGTTAGTCAAGCTCCTATGTTGTATTATTCTTGTCAGGCATTTCCTTTTGTATGTCTTCTAGTGCAATTAGAATACACGTTGTGGCAGATGAGAAAATCCTACGTCTTTATATTTGTTTCTGAAGGTCTCCTTTGGTGAGTAAAATTACAGGGCAAATAATATGAGACTAAAATTGATGTTTATTTTGGCAATGCAGTGTCACGTTGCACTTTGCAATCCAACACTCTGGGTGGCACTGCGTGCGGTATACGCTTACTATCAGCCTCGCGACCTGCTTGTCTCACGTCACTGTTTGGTATAAAAGACCTGGCCAGTCCTATTGTAAGGACGGATGCACACGGCGACATCCACCGTATAGATGCGCAGCGAGCCGCTCACTCCGGCGGGCGGTAATTGACAGCTCGAGACGCGCGGCAGCTGTACCGGCGATTATGGAAATCGTGCTCAGATTACGGAATAGGTAATGGCTCACCACCACGTGTCGCCACATCGAGAGAGAGAATTACAATATCGCCAATCACATGTCGAGGTGCCATACATGTGAGGTTAGATTTACGTGCTTTGTATGGTTGTGTGGTCCTCGCAGCCGGGCGGCGATAAATTAATCAGCGCCGCCGTCGGCTCTGTCTTGTGGTGCAAGACCCTGACTCACGGGTGCTGGAGGACGGTCGCGGGCGGCTGGGGCGGCCGATTTATATCTACGTGACAGAAATATACGCCTACTTGACCGTCATTGCACTAAAGAAGTTTTACCTTTTGTTATTTTTAAAAAAATACACTAACCTTAACAGAAGTTAAACATTTCCTGTAACTATGGTAATAATTTCCGCACGATCACGTAAGTAGGTACATAACGATACCGCAACACGTTAACCGACGACCGAATATTATGTGGCGTCACGTGAATTAGGCAACGTTTAACTAATGTAGAGGAGCAATGGAACTTAATATTTTAGTATAATTGCGGTCAGATATAATGTGGCAACTGCTGATGTATATAATTTTGAGCGGCTCTTGTGAGGAGAGCGTGCCGCGGCGCATCTTCGCTAGTATTGCCCCTGTTCCCAACTACCCACAGGGCGCGGCGGGTGAACCACGGACATTATATTACTTGTACCATGGGTTTCCCGCTTGTTAAAAGAATTATTAAAATTATTATTAGAATTAGAAGATAAGTTTAGTATATCTTGGAAAAAATATGATAGGTTTTCGTTCGGTCCTTTGGTGGCAGTAATAAATGCAGTTTCTTTGAGTAACTGCCAACTACCAGTGCTTAACTACTTCGCTAATGTTAAGTTTGTAGTACAAGGCACATTGTGTAATGCCAACATTTGCAGCTCAAACACAATTTCAATATTAGAAATTAATTTACAATCGCCTGCCATGAGTTATGAATAATACATAAATAATACGTTGTATTCTGGAATGGGTACAGCCGAGCGGAAAAGTGGCGTGCTAACTTACCGTGAAAATTGCGAGCGAAGATTGTAGGCCACAGTGCTTGGAGCCGACTCAGGAGGCGTGTATCGTGTACCTTGTACTCGGCGCACTCGCGAGCGTCGCGGACACGCGGCTCATGCTCGTGATGTGCGCCCACTCACGAGTAGCTGGTATCGGCAGAGCTCGTCTCGTCACGATATAATCTTACTAAATACCTTTCATCATAAATATCAGGTTCTGAAGGACAATTTCTATTCGTGTGTGTGCACGCAGCTCGTCACAGGCTCGGGGAAGTAATCGAGTCGGGCAACGTTTACGACACGTAACTAGCGGCATGTAATCAGTCCGTCACTCGGGGACGGACGAGTCGGGCTCGGAAATAGGGCCGGATGCGGGAAGATTGGGCGTCACGAGCGTCACGGGAATCACGGGCGTCACGGGCGTCACGGGCGTCACGGGCGTCACGGGCGGGCCGGCGCTGCCGCCGCGCGGGCGGCCCAGGGCGGTGGCGGGCGTCGCCGGCACTGCCGCCCGCCCACCGGAGCCATTTAATTAGGCTTCCTTCGCATGATAGAGCGTTTTATGGCACGGATTACCACCTACTACATAATTAACTCCATGAAACATAATATTATGTGGGGTAGCAATACTAGGTAACCTAGAAGGATTATTTTTAAAATGATATACTAGGTAAGTAGTGTAAAAGTTTAAGATTCATAATATTAGCTTTAATTCGCCTACTTTCGAACTGGGTTGATACTTTGCAAACTTACGCAGTTCTATCTATGCCTTTCCGTGACTGTTGATCATTATTAGTAAAGCTAAATAAAAAATATCGATTAGATGACAAAAAAAAAGCTTGGGATTTTAGTGAACTTGCTCCAATTCAATCAATTAGTAATAAGAATAAAATTGTCAATGTGATCGCGCCAAAAAAATTACCTGCCGGGCGTTTCTTGCCTGTTCTTTTGCCGGCGTAAGGAGGTTGGAACAGGCGTAGCTAGTTTTAAGTTGACGTTTTAAAGTGATCACAATGTATCCTATTAAATAAAAAAGTTTTGATTTTGATTTTTTGATTTTGATCCGCAATCAACAGGGCGTATTTTAGACTCGCTTAGTGTCGGAGTACTCATTTGAGGTCCGGCGTGCGCGCACTCACCTTGGCGGGGCGGGCGCACGCGGGCGGCGCGGCGCGGCGCGGGCGTGCGGCTGCGGCGCGGCGCGGCGGGGCGGCGTGCGCGCACTCACCTTGGCGGGGCGGGCGCACGCGGGCGGCGCGGCGCGGCGCGGGCGTGCGGCTGCGGCGCGGCGCGGCGGGGCGGCGTGCGCGCACTCACCTTGGCGGGGCGGGCGCACGCGGGCGGCGCGGCGCGGCGCGGGCGTGCGGCTGCGGCGCGGCGCGGCGGGGCGGCGTGCGCGCACTCACCTTGGCGGGGCGGGCGCACGCGGGCGGCGCGGCGCGGCGCGGGCGTGCGGCTGCGGCGCGGCGCGGCGGGGCGGCGTGCGCGCACTCACCTTGGCGGGGCGGGCGCACGCGGGCGGCGCGGCGCGGCGCGGGCGTGCGGCTGCGGCGCGGCGCGGCGGGGCGGCGTGCGCGCACTCACCTTGGCGGGGCGGGCGCACGCGGGCGGCGCGGCGCGGCGCGGGCGTGCGGCTGCGGCGCGGCGCGGCGGGGCGGCGTGCGCGCACTCACCTTGGCGGGGCGGGCGCACGCGGGCGGCGCGGCGCGGCGCGGGCGTGCGGCTGCGGCGCGGCGCGGCGGGGCGGCGTGCGCGCACTCACCTTGGCGGGGCGGGCGCACGCGGGCGGCGCGGCGCGGCGCGGGCGTGCGGCTGCGGCGCGGCGCGGCGGGGCGGCGTGCGCGCACTCACCTTGGCGGGGCGGGCGCACGCGGGCGGCGCGGCGCGGCGCGGGCGTGCGGCTGCGGCGCGGCGCGGCGGGGCGGCGTGCGCGCACTCACCTTGGCGGGGCGGGCGCACGCGGGCGGCGCGGCGCGGCGCGGCGGCGTGCGCGCACTCACCTTGGCGGGGCGGGCGCACGCGGGCGGCGCGGCGCGGCGCGGCGGGGCGGCGTGCGCGCACTCACCTTGGCGGGGCGGGCGCACGCGGGCGGCGCGGCGCGGGCGTGCGGCTGCGGCGCGGCGCGGCGGGGCGGCGTGCGCGCACTCACCTTGGCGGGGCGGGCGCACGCGGGCGGCGCGGCGCGGCGCGGGCGTGCGGCTGCGGCGCGGCGCGGCGGGGCGGCTCACCTTGGCGGGGCGGGCGCACGCGGGCGGCGCGGCGCGGCGCGGGCGGCGCGGCGCGGGCGTGCGGCTGCGGCGCGGCGCGGCGGGGCGGCGTGCGCGCACTCACCTTGGCGGGGCGGGCGCACGCGGGCGGCGCGGCGCGGCGCGGGCGGCGCGGCGCGGGCGTGCGGCTGCGGCGCGGCGCGGCGGGGCGGCGTGCGCGCACTCACCTTGGCGGGGCGGGCGCACGCGGGCGGCGCGGCGCGGCGCGGGCGGCGCGGCGCGGGCGTGCGGCTGCGGCGCGGCGCGGCGGGGCGGCGTGCGCGCACTCACCTTGGCGGGGCGGGCGCACGCGGGCGGCGCGGCGCGGCGCGGGCGGCGCGGCGCGGGCGTGCGGCTGCGGCGCGGCGCGGCGGGGCGGCGTGCGCGCACTCACCTTGGCGGGGCGGGCGCACGCGGGCGGCGCGGCGCGGCGCGGGCGGCGCGGCGCGGGCGTGCGGCTGCGGCGCGGCGCGGCGGGGCGGCGTGCGCGCACTCACCTTGGCGGGGCGGGCGCACGCGGGCGGCGCGGCGCGGCGCGGGCGGCGCGGCGCGGGCGTGCGGCTGCGGCGCGGCGCGGCGGGGCGGCGTGCGCGCACTCACCTTGGCGGGGCGGGCGCACGCGGGCGGCGCGGCGCGGCGCGGGCGGCGCGGCGCGGGCGTGCGGCTGCGGCGCGGCGCGGCGGGGCGGCGTGCGCGCACTCACCTTGGCGGGGCGGGCGCACGCGGGCGGCGCGGCGCGGCGCGGCGGGGCGGCGTGCGCGCACTCACCTTGGCGGGGCGGGCGCACGCGGGCGGCGCGGCGCGGCGCGGCGGGGCGGCGTGCGCGCACTCACCTTGGCGGGGCGGGCGCACGCGGGCGGCGCGGCGCGGCGCGGGCGGCGCGGCGCGGGCGTGCGGCTGCGGCGCGGCGCGGCGCGCGCGGCGGCCGGGCGCGGCGGGTCCGGCGTGCGCGCGCGCGGCGGCAGCGCCAGCAGCTGGCGGTAGAGCTCGAGCTCGTGGTAGAACTCGTGGTCGGCGCGGGCGGCGGGCGGCGCGGCGGCGGGCGGCGCGGCGCGCACCTCCGCCGTGAGCCCGTTGAGCACGAGGCGCCGCGCCGCCATCGCCGCCGCTCCACTCCGCGCGCGTCTCCTGGGACGCTCCGATGTAACCGCTGTCGCTTCGCTTGTTTGCTTTGGGCCCTGCGCGCTTTGCGGACTCGGAAGTTTCCAAACTGTAGGACGCTTTCGATATTGGCTGCACTCTTGTCGATTTTAGTTTACTTAGGTCTTGGGGGCTATTGAATTGTATTGGGAGCGTCCGGCTCCCGGAATCTGTGGCCTCCTCCGATTTACGGTCGAAACCCGTTCGTTTTACCTCCACCGGCAAAAAATTATATAGGTACCCAAGTCTACCGTAGATAAAAAAAACCTAAGTAGGTGCGTTTGCCGTAAAAATAGTAACTCGTAACGGCGAAGTTCGTAGATTCGTATAAAACTTGAAAAAAAATAACTGCTAGGAGGCAATTTTAAATTGGTGGTAAATTAAACATTAACTTGAACGAAACGTGTTATGGAAGTCGTAGTAGTCTTGAAAAACACGGCTCCGAGTGCACCGTCACTATTCATCAGATGACAAACTGCTGTTTAAACCATAGTACAAGTTAAACGTTTGAATCGACTAATCCGAAACAAATACTTAGCAAACTTTAAAAACCACCGATATGACAGCCACAAACGTCGGTAGCCGTCTCCTAGGTTCGCGTGTAGAAAACGCGCACTCGGCCGGCCGCGCTGTTTTCAAGAAAAGAACATACAAAAGTTATTGTTGTCGACAAAGTTCTGGCGCGCTCGTGTCGGGCCGCAGCGCCGCTCGCACGTCCGTCGCGGCGCGCGCCCGCCGCTCTACTGCCGCGCCGCCCGCCGGGACCGGACCGGCTCTATATCTATAATTCTATACTATACCGATAAATAGTACTTTACCTAAGTTACCTATCTATAAGATTCTCGCTAATTTCTTTACGATTACTCTAGAAATGTATTTTCACTGAGTTTCAGCAGCAAAACAATGTGACTAGAATCTCGGATAATAATACCTAAGTAGGTATAAGGGACCGAGTCAATTTAAATTCCAAACGGTTGCAGAGCACTTGTTCGTCGTGTGAGGAAATGTGTAAATTTATACTATACTTACTATATTATAAAGCTGCAGAGTTTCTTTGTTTGTTTGTTTGAACGCGCTAATCTCAGGAACTACTGGCCCGATTTGTAAAATTCTTTCAGTGTTGGATAGTCAATTTATTGAGGAAGGCTATAGGCTATATTTTATTTCCAAAAAAATTAAGGTTCCCTAAGAAAATTGCAATATTGCAACCCAAGTTGTGAAATCGAAAACCTATTTTTGCGTGCGCTGCAAAAACTATTGACAATAGAACAAAATAATGTATTACGGGTTTGTAGGTCTCATTAAGATCTACAAAAAAGTCCACGAGAGCATATGTCTAACTATTATAGTTATGCCACAATAAGTGATCTTTTATTTTAAAAATTTAATTTTAATGCCGCCGCTAGAAAAAGGTCTTTATTTGTATCTTGGTATTAATCCTTATCAAAATAAATTACTTCTTATTCAAAACTGCTTCTATACCTTTATATGACTTTTTAAGTCAAAGTCAAGCTTAGGATTTTAGTGAACTTGCTGAACAGGCGTAGCTAGTTTTAAGTTTGACGTTTTAAAGTGATCACAATGTAGGATCCTATTGAATAAATAACTATTGTAACGAGGTGTACTGAGGTCGTTCGAATCCCCCGCGCTATCGACTCATCGACGGCTGTGACATTTGATAGCTGCAGTCAAATGTCAGGCGCGAATGTGTACGAAACCGTCAAAAGAGATGTCAAGAGAACTACGTGGACTTTTATGGCGGCAAACAGTGCGATCATTGTCGAAACCTTTATTTGTATTCCCTGTAATTATAACTTGAGTAGAGTAATAAAGAAATATTCCTCAAACTATTTACTATTGACAACTTACTAATATGTCTTCCTATCAAAATAAAACACCGGCTCGAAGAATTTTACGCTCGTTTTGTTTTTTATTCACTTAATAAAATCTTAATAAACTTAAACAATTAGGTACATTCTTACAACGTAGCCGATTATTATTTAAGTATTTATTGCCGTCATATTATTATGTTAATGTACATTACGTTCCGACGTGGGATAATTAGGTACATTTTCTATAAACAATACAATTCTATGCGGACTTTCAAAAGGACTTCTTCACTTTCGATGGATGAAAAATCTTTCGGGGTTCACGAGGGGGGAATAGAAAACTACCGAGTCGGGGCGACAATAAGGTCGGCATGGAATTTTGACAGGATCAAATGCAGCGCGTATCGCTTCCGGGATAACTTCCAGTTTCAGGAGACGCGGCCCGGCGGAGACCAGAGCGCTGCGCCTCTCCGCCGGCTGCCGGTGACGTCACAGGGCGCCGCTCTAGTCGCACTCGTGTTGCGGCGGCGCCAGCAGGCGCAGCGCGCGGTGCGCCGCCAGCGCCAGCAGCGCCGCTGCAGCCGCGCCGGCCGCCAGCGCCAGCGCGCCGCCCCCGCGCGCCGCGCCGCCCCCCGCGCCGCCCCCCGCGCCCACCAGCTCGGCGTCCGCGCGCGCGGCGCAGGCGGCCCGCGCGCGCGCGCCCGCCAGCTCGGCCGCGCCCCACGCCTGCGCAGGCGCCGCGAGTCACTCCCCGCCGCCTCCCCCGCGCTCCCCCGCCCGCCAGCTCGGCCGCGCCCCACGCCTGCGCAGGCGCCGCGAGTCACTCCCCGCCGCCTCCCCCGCGCTCCCCCGCCCGCCAGCTCGGCCGCGCCCCACGCCTGCGCAGGCGCCGCGAGTCACTCCCCGCCGCCTCCCCCGCGCTCCCCCGCCCGCCAGCTCGGCCGCGCCCCACGCCTGCGCAGGCGCCGCGAGTCACTCCCCGCCGCCTCCCCCGCCCGCCAGCTCGGCCGCGCCCCACGCCTGCGCAGGCGCCGCGAGTCACTCCCCGCCGCCTCCCCCGCGCTCCCCCGCCCGCCAGCTCGGCCGCGCCCCACGCCTGCGCAGGCGCCGCGAGTCACTCCCCGCCGCCTCCCCCGCGCGCGCGCGCCCGCCAGCTCGGCCGCGCCCCACGCCTGCGCAGGCGCCGCGAGTCACTCCCCGCCGCCTCCCCCGCGCTCCCCCGCCCGCCAGCTCGGCCGCGCCCCACGCCTGCGCAGGCGCCGCGAGTCACTCCCCGCCGCCTCCCCCGCGCTCCCCCGCCCGCCAGCTAGGCCGCGCCCCACGCCTGCGCAGGCGCCGCGAGTCACTCCCCGCCGCCTCCCCCGCGCTCCCCCGCCCGCCAGCTCGGCCGCGCCCCACGCCTGCGCAGGCGCCGCGAGTCACTCCCCGCCGCCTCCCCCGCGCTCCCCCGCCCGCCAGCTCGGCCGCGCCCCACGCCTGCGCAGGCGCCGCGAGTCACTCCCCGCCGCCTCCCCCGCGCTCCCCCGCCCGCCAGCTCGGCCGCGCCCCACGCCTGCGCAGGCGCCGCGAGTCACTCCCCGCCGCCTCCCCCGCGCTCCCCCGCCCGCCAGCTAGGCCGCGCCCCACGCCTGCGCAGGCGCCGCGAGTCACTCCCCGCCGCCTCCCCCGCGCTCCCCCGCCCGCCAGCTCGGCCGCGCCCCACGCCTGCGCAGGCGCCGCGAGTCACTCCCCGCCGCCTCCCCCGCGCTCCCCCGCCCGCCAGCTCGGCCGCGCCCCACGCCTGCGCAGGCGTCGCGAGTCACTCCCCGCCGCCTCCCCCGCGCTCCCCCGCCCGCCAGCTCGGCCGCGCCCCACGCCTGCGCAGGCGCCGCGAGTCACTCCCCGCCGCCTCCCCCGCGCTCCCCCGCCCGCCAGCTCGGCCGCGCCCCCCGCCTGCGCAGGCGCCGCGAGTCACTCCCCGCCGCCTCCCCCGCGCTCCCCCGCCCGCCAGCTCGGCCGCGCCCCACGCCTGCGCAGGCGCCGCGAGTCACTCCCCGCCGCCTCCCCCGCGCTCCCCCGCCCGCCAGCTAGGCCGCGCCCCACGCCTGCGCAGGCGCCGCGAGTCACTCCCCGCCGCCTCCCCCGCGCTCTCCTGGTTAGGATCGATTTTGCCCCCGCAGCAGCATCGCCGCCCGGAAAGCTTTCTGACGGCAGAGAAGACGCCCAGCCCCCATACCCCGGATACGCGCGCCGACGAGACGCAGGGCTTTTTATCGCGATTCCTCGATCACGAAGCGAACCGCCAGAAGCTCCCGCTCAGCGCGCGGATCCAAGCAGCGCCCGATACCGTCCTTGTTTACCTAAACACCGAGAGGGCGGAGGCGGCGCCCGCGCGCTCCACTGGTTTTATTTTGTGACCAAAATTAGTTGATAGGCGGTTCCTCCTCTGGCATCACTGTAACATCGGTGGAAACCGCAGCGATCATGTTTATTCGAGTACATCGTAGTTGTCCCAGCCGGTTTGCGAACCTAATTTATATTAAAAAAAAAACCTCACCGTCTCGTCGGCGCCGTCCGCCTCACCTGCCAGGCGGCCGCCAGCAGGCGCAGCGCGCCGTCCGCGCGGCGCCAGTGCCGCAGGTGGAAGAAGGCGTACGCGAGCGCCTCGCTCTCCCCGCGCCGCAGCACGTGCTCCGGCGGCAGCGCCAGCGCGCGCCGCTCCAGCAGGTAGGGCGGCACGTGCGGGTTGTAGCGGATGGCGCGCCGCAGCGCCGCCCGCGCGTCCGGCGCCGCGGCGCGCGCCCGCAGCAGCGCCGCCGTGTACAGCCGCGCGGCGGAGCGGCCTCCCGCGCGCGCCAGCAGCGCCGCCGCCTCGCCGTACGCGCGCTGCTCCAGCAGCAGCTCCAGCAGGTTCTCGTGCAGCGCCAGCTCGCGGAACAGCCGCGCCGCCGCGCGCAGCCGGCCCAGCCGCCGCAGGCACACCGCCGCGCGCCGCTTCACCTGCGCCAGCACGGCGGCCGCCTCGCCGCCCGCGCCCTCCGCCGCGCGCCGCGCCTCGCGCAGCACGCGCTCCGCCTCCGCCACGGTGGGCGCGTCCTCCTCCGCCAGCAGCAGCAGCGCGGCGGGCGCGGGCGCCGCCCCCGCCAGGCGCAGCGCCGCGCGCGCCGCCGCCACGCGCGCGCGCGGCTCCCGCTCGCGCCAGGCGCGCGCCAGCGCCGCGGCGGCGGGGGCGGCGCCGGGCCCGCCCCCGCCCGGCGCCAGCCACGCCTGCTGCTCGGCGGCCGACAGGTTCATGTCGTAGTAGGTGAGCGGCGCGCGGCGCGCGGCCGTCCACAGGCGCGCGTACTCGGCGCCGCGCAGCAGCGCCATGGGGTTGCGCTGCACGGCGCACTCGCCCTCCGACTCCTCCGAGTCCGCCGCGTCCCCCGCGCCCCCCGCGCCCCGCTCGCCCGCCGCGCCGCCCGCCGCGCCGCCCGCCTCCGCCGCCTCCGCGTCGAACACGCGGAACTGGAAGGCAGTATATTACATCGCAGCGGGAGCGCGGATGGAACCGCCGAGCCCCCGGCGGACGCGCACCTGCTCGATGAAGGAGGTGCCATACTTGCGGAAGTACCACCACTCGAAGATGAGGATGAGGCCGGAGATGAGCGAGGAGGTGCCGGTGAGCGCCACGTAGAACTTGGGCGTCAGCGCGCCCGCCAGCAGCGTGGTGTCCCACATGCCGCCGCCGCCTCGCCCCGCTCCGCTCCCAGCGCTTCCTACTCTTTTGCGATGAAAACGCCTCCTTTGCAGCTAGTTAAGTATGAATTTGTCGAACCCGTATTAATTTTATGTTATTTATTATTGTACGTCTGAGATGCGTACACCGTAGAACTGTTTTAAATGTTTAAACGTCCACAGGGTCACATAATTATATCGAGGGAAGAAAAGCTATTTGTATTGAGCGATACTTTTGAGGTTTACGGTGGACTGTACATAAATAATTCATTGTTAAAAATAAACCTTGCAATATTTTTACGTACAGTTGGTTCAGTAGGCTGGGTCATTTAATTTTATAAAAGTAAAAAAAAACTCCAGTGTTTGAAATAGACGAAATAATTATAGAAAAATGTTTGGTTGTCCCGTTAAAATAATATAATATAAACAAATAAAATAAATTTGTTCATAATATTTTTTAATTCTGAATCTTGCACTAATCAACACTTAAAAAAATGTCACTTGATACAAATAGCCTTTCAATCCTCGATATGCATGTATTTTTGATTCTGAATCACATAATACGGGGCTATGACGATATTTAACACATATAAAAATACAGTAAAATAGTAATTATTTAACGTACTTATTTTGATTGTAAGTGAAACATATATTATTGCACGTCCCGTCAGAATCAACAAACAAGCAATGTTTATTACATAGAACACGGTACTCCGCATCGAGCAGTAATCTCGAGCTGAGTCTGTGAGGCGACCCCGCTGCTCTTAGAACAACCCCCCAAAAATAAATATTTTTACACAACAGAATATTTTAACTTCAACACAATCATGAAAATACAAAATTACAAAACTCAAACACGGCTTCTTTCACATTTACTGATGCGGATCACATTCACAAATCACAACACAAAAATTCACGAAATCAAAACAAACCAGAGGAATAAACAATAAACTTCAAGGGATACTTTTTTTTAAGTGGTTTCACACGCTTGCAGTTGCAGCATTCGCCATTCGCCAATGACATAAGTCACGACAAGTTTTTTTTGCTTTCAATGCGAGTCTTTTAGCCATTTTTTTTTTTGTTTTGTTATGGCGTCACACGATTAGTGTATTTGGCAGTGTCAAGTGTAAAAGATTTCAAACTCAGAAAGTTTTTTTTTTTTTTGTTTTGTTATGGCGTCACACGATTAGTGTATTTGCCAGTGTCAAGTATAAAAGATTTCAAACTCAGAGAGTTGAATCAAGTTTAAATGATGATGGTGATGATGATGATGATGATGGGATGAGGATAGTGTTTAAGTAAAGTAGTGGCGCTTTACTTAAACTTTACACGGACTTTTTTAGAGCAACTTGAAAAGTCACTTTCACATCTTTATTTCAATTTCCCACACTCGTACACATTAACGAACACATAATAGTTAATAATCCACCAATATTACACATTATCACTCGAAGAAACACAAGTTTTGGAAATAAAAATAAAATTTTTACGTTGACAACTCAATTGCCGCCAAAAAAGTCCTTTTAGCCAATTCACCTGAAATTAGCAGTGCTGTGCTGCAAGAAGTTTCCATTGCTACAGTAATGGGAGATTTTTTTTTATGTAATAGAAAAAAAATAAAAGAAAAATATAATAAATAAAATAAAATAAAGCTAACGTAACTCTAATCGTAATAAGTCTGTCTGTATGTCTGTCATGAAAAATGTCTTCTAACTTTTAACTAATACAAATATAACTGAACAAGTCTAATTTCATTTCTATCAACAAATCCAGTCCTAGTCTCTAATGTTGCCAGACTCCAGAGCCTCACTCAATGGGAAGATATCTGACAGCTGAAAAAAATTGAACTTGACTTTTTGGCGGCAATTGAACTGTCAACATGAAGATTTTGTTATTATTTCCAAAACTTGTGTTTCTTCGAGTGATAATGTGTAATATTGGTGGATTATTAACCATTATGTGTTCGTTAATGTGTACGAGTGTGGGAAATTGAAATAAAGTTGTGAAAGTGTCTTTTCAAGTTGCTCCAAAAAAGTCCGTGTAAAGTTTAAGTAAAGCACCACTACTTTACTTAAACACTATCCTCATCCTATCATCTCATCTTCATCATCACCATCATCATTTAAACTTGATTCAACTCTCTGAGTTTGAAATCTTTTATACTTGACACTGGCAAATACACTAATCGTGTGACGCCATAACAAAACAAAAAAAAAAAAAATTGAACTTCGAAATCCATGAATAGATGGCGCTGACAAAGCATGAGCCTATTTCGTATTCGTATGATAAAAACCAAAGGGTGAAGTGCAACACAAGCAATGATAAAAATATATAGTTTAAAAAACTAAAAAAAAAAAACACTTTAAAAACGCACTGAAAAATATAAAATAATTAAATTGACTTGTAATAGTATTACGATATAATGGTTAGTTCAAAAAGTGTGGAGCGCTTCTTGTACTGGATAAATAAAAGTACACACAACCAAAAACTACATTACAAGTCAATTTAATTATTTTATATTTTTCAGTGCGTTTTTAAAGTGTTTTTTTTTTTTAGTTTTTTAAACTATATATTTTTATCATTGCTTGTGTTGCACTTCACCCTTTGGTTTTTTATCATACGAATACGAAATAGGCTCATGCTTTGTCAGCGCCATCTATTCATGGATTTCGAAGTTCAATTTTTTTCAGCTGTCAGATATCTTCCCATTGAGTGAGGCTCTGAGTCTGGCAACATTAGAGACTAGGACTGGATTTGTTGATAGAAATGAAATTAGACTTTTTTTTTTTGGCGTCAATCGAATTGTCAACGTGAAAATTATGTTGTTGTTTCCAAAACTTGTGTTTCTTCGAGTGATAACGTGTAATATTGGTGGATTATTAACCATTATGTGTTCGTTAATGTGTACGAGTGTGGGAAATTGAAATAAAGTTGTGAGAGTGACTTTTCGAGTTGCTCCAAAAAAATCCGTGTAAAGTTTAAGTAAAGCGCCACTACTTTACTTATACACTATCCTCATCCCATCATCATCATCATTGAAACTTGATTCATCTCTCTGAGTTTGAAATATTTTATACATGACACTGGCAAATACACTAATTGCGTGACGCCATACAAAAAAAATGAAATTAATAGAAATGTCAGTTGACTCAGTCTGTCTGTCATTGTCAGTGTGCAGTTTCCTCTAAACATGGGCGCTATCAGCAATTTCTGGCAACGGCTATCTAACCGTTAATTGGTTTGGATATCGATACTGATAACCGTTGCCGGATATCCGGATCAAAGCGGGTTTTTTTTTTTGTTTTGTTATGGCGTCACACGATTAGTGTATTTGCCAGTGTCAAGTATAAATATTTCAAACTCAGAGAGTTGAATCAAGTTTAAATGATGATGATGATGATGATGAGATGATGGGATGAGGATAGTGTTTAAGTAAAGTAGTGGCGCTTTACTTAAACTTCACACGGACTTTTTTGGAGCAATTAGAAAAGTCACTTTCACAACTTTATTTCAATTTCCCACACTCGTACACATTAACGAACACATAATGGTTAATAATCCACCAATATTACACATTATCACTCGAAGATACACAAGTTTTGGAAAAAAAAACAAAATTTTCACCTTGACAATTCGATTGCCGCCAAAAAAGTCCCAAAGCGGGTTTTCAACTAACGAATGCGATCGTTTTCGTTAACTCGATAATGTAAATAATTATATGCCTTACTGTCTTGTCGAACTAAAGTACCTACTCGTATTACTCGACGTGTGAGTGCACAGATTAGAATAAGACCTTTCCCTGACATTTTTCTAAATCACAGAAAAGTTCAATAATAAATAGTTTTGTACACGACTTATAAATAACACTAACCCTACTTAACTTCTTTCTAAAATAAAACTTTTTTTATATTTACACTCTATCACAACCTAACTTACTATTTTTTAAAATTAAATCAACTCAATGCGAAGAACAAAAAACTTTAAGGAACGCACAAGAAAAAAAAGTAAACAAACTTAACTTCTATCTAGCGGTCTAATAATTCCACCTGCGCGCGGTTGTTTCATAATAAACCAATTCTACATGTCATGAATATCGCATATTTTGTAAAGTAATCACGACCTTAAATCAATGAGTACAAAGTTTAACTATATTAACCCTTTAGAGGTCAAATTATAATGAACGGTTCCCGGCTTCCAGCGCATGCGCTCTAGCAACAAACCACTGTCCATTATAGTTTGATCTATCAATATTCAATTCCTCTCTGTTTTACATATCACGAATGATAGAGAGGGCATGGTTATTGGTCGTTCGGTTACCGCAACCTAGCGAAACTAGCGATAGCGAAACGTCACGAGAATCGAAACCAACTAGCCAACAAAACAACTGTGTGTCAGCAGTGGTCTCGAACCTACCGATTTTTCGGTATTTCTACCGATATGAGCTCTGTTCTACCGAAATACCGAAATGCAACGATTTTTCCACGATTTCCGAGAATACATTGAAATTCTCCCGATTTTTCTACCGATTTTGGCGATTTAACATTTATAAATTGGCAACCCTTTTCATTTATGTTTAATCTATACTTTAATATTATAAAGCTGCAGAGTTTGTTTGTTTGTTTGAACGCGCTAATCTCAGGAACTACTGATCCGATTTGAAAAATTCTTTCAGTGTTAGATGTTAGATAGCCCATTTATCGAGGAAGGCTATAGGCTATATATTATTTCCAAAAAAATTAGGGATCCGTAAGAAAATTGCTATTTTGCAACCCAAGGTGTGAAATCGAAAACCTATTTTTGCGTGCGCTGCAAAAACTATTGACACTAGAACAAAATAATGTATTACGGGTTTGTAGGTACCATTAAGGTCTACAAAAAAATTCAAAAGAGCATGTCTAACTATTTTAGATAAACCACAATACGTGTTTTTTTTTTTTTTTTTTAAATGTAATTTAAATGCGTCTTCTAGAAAAGGCTCTTTATTTGTATCTTCATATATAAATTACTTAAAAAAATAAAAATATTAAGCCTGTAAGTTGATACTAAATAAATAAAATAGTTTGTAATATGTATGTAATGTAATGTATATACTACCGATTTTTGGTACAAATATACCGATTTTGGAGGACAACTCTACCGATTTCGCACTTTGACGTTCGAGACCACTGTGTGTCAGTTAGTTGGCAACGTCGCGTCCCCGTCAGTTGATAAAATGGATATCTGATAGCCGCTGCTAACCATATCAATATCGGTTGGGTACGTTAGAGGCACGGCAACCGTTTTCAGTTACGTTTCGCTATAGCGGACACATGTTTAGTTTCCTCTTTCTCTCCGTCTGCTCGTCTTTACTTTACGTAACCTTTTGTAGAGAGTTGAGTCTCAGTCAGTGAAATTAAATAAGCGCAATGTTGGGTCGCCTGGGCAAGAAACATCTTGAAATCGCGTCGTCGTTTGCCACCTCGGCGATGGGGTTCGGCGGTGCGGGTTTCCTCACGCTGCTCTACTTCACGGACTGGAAGGTGTTCGTCACCAACATCCCCTTCTACAACGGCAAGTTCCCGAAGGAGGTAGAAGAGTGACGCGCCAGCACCAGTCGCCAGACCACTAGTCTAATCTATTTATGCCTAGAACCTATGTTTAACCTAGATATGGAGTATTATAAATCGTTAAAGTGATAGCTTGTCATATTCTTTCTATTGCATTAAGAACCACCCTCCCCATGCTTAGTTGATTGATACACAAGTATTTTTACTGCTGTAATGTTTTTTGTGATTAATTCTAGAGCTTGACAGGCTCCCTATTCTAATACAAAATTACATTTATAGTTGATGGGTATTCAATCAATAGTATGACAATTAATAAATATATCAGAAGGTAGTTTTCTGCATAATAGATTCCAGTATTGCTTATTCATATAGTACTATAAATTACAAGTTGTGTTGTGCCTGTTGGGACTTTATCGGGCTTTTACAGCAATCAATATTCTTTTGTATTTTATTAGCCTATTTGTTGATGTGAAAATCCAAATAATATTTAAATACAATATTCCAAAACTCAACAGCATTTTCTACCAGCAACCTGTGCAAAAGTAATGAGGACTAGACTTCATCTAATGTCTTAGGGTTATTCACAAAGATGTGTGTTTTTGCAACAAAGAATTTAATACCTATATAATATGTATAAAGGCTCACATAGTAAAATGGGTGATACCATCTGTTGAGTTGTAGGTGCAGAACCCTGCAGTGTGGTTGGGGGCAGAGGCAGACTCCCTCCGAGCCTGCTCTGAGGCGGTCAGAATACAGGAATTGTAATAAAGTGGGGACGAGAAGCAAACCAACTTTCAACACTCAAGGTCATTTTATTAAAGATCTGTGAAATAACTTTTAAAAAAGTGCAAATAATTTATTAAATATTTGAGTATATAGGTAACTCTAATGTTCAATCTAATTTTCCAGTTGAGTAACCTACTTATATTTTATCATTTACTATTTAAATCAAACTGATTAGTTAGATATCTAACATTAGGTAATTGCACAATGCAATAAGTAGAGGACTGCACGCCTACTAAACTAAGCTGAAAAGAATCCTACATGTTCTAAAGGGAGCGGAGAAGACTTTTCTTGCAACATCACATTCGTGTACAATACAACATTGTCTTATAATAATAATATTGTGGTAAGTAGGTAATAGGTATAACTACTGCTTATTATCTATTCTGTGGTACTGCACATACATATATAACACTCGCCACAGACTTTTACGTACTTACTAGTAGGTAGTTAGATAGGTATACCTACATACAATAAATAAATAAATCAAACAATGTTAGCCTTTAATGAACATATTATTCGAGATCAGAAAGTTCACGGATGATAACCGCGGAGAGGCAATTGACACTGATGTTATATTTTATTTTATTTGGACATCCAAACAGCTTACTAACTAAATTTAGAATATAAAATTACAGAAAGAAATTAAGTGACAGTAATATGACAGTATGTTAAACCAAAGGGGGAAAGGTAATGGCACTGCAATATATATAATAGTGGTTAGGCCGTCCTCACTATAGAAGGTAACTCCACCGGGGGCTATCGATAGCTCCTCAGGCGCCGTAGTTTTTTTCGTCAAAATGAACATAAACTTGGATGACATCGGGCAACCTAAATAGGATGTTAGGGCAGAGTCGCCGGCGCATCGATCGCGCACTGCTGAATAGGTTTAGGCCGGGGCAGCGGTCGGAATGAACTACAGTCAAACGTGTTACCACATTCCTCTGCTGGAATTTGCGGAGGTAGTTAACTTGGAGCGCGCGGTACGAAGCGTAAGTAGGAAGCAGCTGGCGGTCGGCTTTAGGCACGCTAGTCGAGGTCCGCGTCGTCGGGCGGCGCGGCGCAGGGCGGCTCGCCGCGGCCGCACTAGTCGAGGTCCGCGTCGTCGGGCGGCGCGGCGCAGGGCGGCTCGCCGCGGCCGCACTAGTCGAGGTCCGCGTCGTCGGGCGGCGCGGCGCAGGGCGGCTCGCCGCGGCCGCACTAGTCGAGGTCGCGGTCGCCGCTGCCGGGCGCCGCGTCCTCGTCGTCGGGCGGCGCGGCGCAGGGCGGCTCGCCGCGGCCGCACTAGTCGAGGTCCGCGTCGTCGGGCGGCGCGGCGCAGGGCGGCTCGCCGCGGCCGCACTAGTCGAGGTCCGCGTCGTCGGGCGGCGCGGCGCAGGGCGGCTCGCCGCGGCCGCACTAGTCGAGGTCCGCGTCGTCGGGCGGCGCGGCGCAGGGCGGCTCGCCGCGGCCGCACTAGTCGAGGTCCGCGTCGTCGGGCGGCGCGGCGCAGGGCGGCTCGCCGCGGCCGCACTAGTCGAGGTCCGCGTCGTCGGGCGGCGCGGCGCAGGGCGGCTCGCCGCGGCCGCACTAGTCGAGGTCCGCGTCGTCGGGCGGCGCGGCGCAGGGCGGCTCGCCGCGGCCGCACTAGTCGAGGTCCGCGTCGTCGGGCGGCGCGGCGCAGGGCGGCTCGCCGCGGCCGCACTAGTCGAGGTCGCGGTCGCCGCTGCCGGGCGCCGCGTCCTCGTCGTCGGGCGGCGCGGCGCAGGGCGGCTCGCCGCGGCCGCACTAGTCGAGGTCCGCGTCGTCGGGCGGCGCGGCGCAGGGCGGCTCGCCGCGGCCGCACTAGTCGAGGTCGCGGTCGCCGCTGCCGGGCGCCGCGTCCTCGTCGTCGGGCGGCGCGGCGCAGGGCGGCTCGCCGCGGCCGCACTAGTCGAGGTCCGCGTCGTCGGGCGGCGCGGCGCAGGGCGGCTCGCCGCGGCCGCACTAGTCGAGGTCGCGGTCGCCGCTGCCGGGCGCCGCGTCCTCGTCGTCGGGCGGCGCGGCGCAGGGCGGCTCGCCGCGGCCGCACTAGTCGAGGTCCGCGTCGTCGGGCGGCGCGGCGCAGGGCGGCTCGCCGCGGCCGCACTAGTCGAGGTCGCGGTCGCCGCTGCCGGGCGCCGCGTCCTCGTCGTCGGGCGGCGCGGCGCAGGGCGGCTCGCCGCGGGCGCGCGAGCCGGGCCGCTCGGCGCCGTGGCGGTCCACGCACCAGCACACGGCGCGCGCGGCGTGGCACTGGCGCGCGCGGTACATGCCGCGCTCGTCGCACGCGGGCGCCCAGCCGCCGCGCGCGCGCGCCGCCGCCGCCAGCGCCGCGCACGGCCGCGCCGCGCGCGCCAGGCAGCCGCACCAGGCGCCGCGCGGCACGCCCGCGCCGCCCGCGCCGCCGCAGCGCGCCAGGAAGGGCCGCAGGCAGCGCTCGCGCGCGTCGTGCCGCAGCGCGTACAGCTCGGCGCGCGACAGCAGCCCGTCGCCGTCCGCGTCCAGGTGCGCGAACATCCAGCGCACCTCCGCCTTGCAGCCGCGCGGGAAGGCGGCGGGCGGCGGCGGCGGCGCGCGCGCCCGCTCCATGAGCGCCGCGAACCAGTCGAGCAGCCGGTCGGCCATGCGGTCCGGCGCGCAGGCGGGCGGCCGCGCCGCGCAGGGACAGAAGCCGCGGCACGCGAGCGCCACGGGCGGCGCCGGCCGCCGCACGCAGTTGTGCAGGTCGAGGCGGCACAGCGACGAGTACGTGCGGTTGTCGGAGCCGCACAGGAACCGCGCGCGCGCGCCGCCGCCGCAGCCCACGCACCTGCGCGCCGCCCGCGAGTTACAAGCGCGCGCTCCACCGCGACGACCGTCCACTTCCGAGACGACACGTCGCAGTGGAGCCCGCACACTCTCGGTTCGTCCGGCGGACTCGGTTTTGCAGAAAACCGATGTTGCAGGTACCGAGGATCCGTCACCTTCCGCGTGTTGGAGCGGCCGACCGGTTTGATTCGACTATTTTCGCAGCACTATTTTATTTTACGCATCACGCGAGCTAGATTCAAGTTTGAATTGCAACAAATAAACATAGTAGTAGTTACCGGTCCGCGTCGGAGGGCGCGGCGTGCGCGCGCGTGCCGCCGCCGTCGTAGAAGACGTCGTCGTCGTCAGCCGCGCCGCCGCCGCCGCCGCCGCCGCCGCCGCCCCCGCCGCCCGCCACTATCACGTCCCTGCAACAAGGCGCGCGCTGTAGCCGCGGCTGCCGCGGCGCCGCTGGCCGCTAGCCGCTACCCACCCCTTGCGCAGGACGTCCTGCTTGGTGGCGCAGAGCGCGGTGGACGCGTCGCGCAGCAGGCACAGCTCGCGCTTCTTGCACACGAGCGCGAGGCACAGCGGGTCTGCAACAGAGTTGCCCGCAACTAGTAACGTGGCGCCCGCGACTAGTAACGTGGCGCCCGCGACTAGTAACGTGGCGCCCGCGACTAGTAACGTGGCGCCTGCGACCGATTGCATATCATTGGCAATACGGCACCGGCGAGCGCGCTCCTGTTGATCCGAGAAGTGGCCCGAATCGAACTTTATGGCACTCGGCTCTTGCCGGTACCGTATTGCGAGTGAGAGACCGGTCGAGTGCGGCGACGCTAGCGAGCTGGCGGTACTCACTGTGCGGCTCGTACACGTATCTCCTGGGGCGACGCTCGCCGCCGCCCACCTCGCCCTCCTGCGGGGAAGCGTTGTTTCAACTCAACACGGGAACATAATAGTAGGGAAGTCAAGTAGGTAGGTAAGGCAGGTGTAGGTACTACCTACCTACCTATTCAGTATTCTAATCTAATCCTTGCAGTAAGTACCCTCGGTGCGGTTACAATACTTACAATTAGTAGATGTTCATGTCCACACATTACAGGTATCCGATTAAACATTACTTCAATGACCCGCGCCCGAGGCCTCTCCCACCAAGTGATTGATATTCAATAAACGGTTTTGTTATTTCCAAGAGCTTGGAGCAGCGGGTTTGATCCGCGGCCAAGAGGTACGTAGCCATAACAGGGTCAAAGTTGCCTTATAGAAACCGTAGATCGGTTGTAAACCATACAACCAACTAACCATGGCTATATCTAGCTTCAAGTTATTGGTCGAATGTTTTAACGGGGACCTCTCTCTCTATATTTAACGGGGACCTCTCTCTCTATATTTAACGGGGACCTCTCTCTATATTTAACGGGGACCTCTCTCTCTCTCTATATTTAACGGGGACCTCTCTCTCTCTATATTTAACGGGGACCTCTCTCTCTATATTTAACGGGGACCTCTCTCTCTATATTTAACGGGGACCTCTCTCTCTATATTTAACGGGGACCTCTCTCTCTATATTTAACGGGGACCTCTCTCTCTATATTTAACGGGACCTCTCTCTCTATATTTAACGGGGACCTCTCTCTCTATATTTAACGGGGACCTCTCTCTCTATATTTAACGGGGACCTCTCTCTCTCTATATTTAACGGGGACCTCTCTCTCTATATTTAACGGGGACCTCTCTCTCTATATTTAACGGGGACCTCTCTCTCTATATTTAACGGGGACCTCTCTCTCTATATTTAACGGGGACCTCTCTCTCTATATTTTGAGCTTGGAAAGGTATATCTAGGTACAGTCAGCGACAAAAGTAGCTAATCATACTCGATGTGTTTTAGATCAGTAATTATTGTTTTTTTTTGTTTTTTTTCAACTTACTAGGTAGCGTTTGACTACAACACAACACACTGATGTCAAGTGATGAACAACTTTGTTGTTTACGTGAAATTTAAGCAAGACCGGATCGGTCAAAGTTTGGTGCTTAAGATGATGATGGTAATCGAAAAATGTATTATTGTGGAGTGACTTTTGTCGCTGACTGTCCTTACCTACATACCTACTGCCTAACTATGGTAGCTAAATAAACTAGGTAGCTAGGACGAAAAACGGAGTAGAGTCGACGCGTGTATTTTCCAGAGAGCCATTTTCAAAAACTTTCATCCTGGCTTCGTGATTAATATTTGTCCAAACCGCTAGCGTTACCTCTATGTGGGTACTTATTACGGGAGGTCCAACTGCTTTAGCGATTGGAATCATCTACCGTTTGTTTCATGCGCGGTCAATGTTTGCTCCCAAGTCACAAGATATAGAAAATGATTAATTTCCTATCTCACTCTTCTAGCTTTAGCCATCATTATCAGAGTGGGATAACGTGACAGCGCGCAGGCAGGTTTATTTAGTACCTTACTACTAAAATAAAATAATATGCCGCCATCCGCAATACACAATGTGCTGAAACGCTACCTCGCCCCAAGCGGTAGGTAGGTACCTACGTCTAGCTAGTTACGTAAATGTTTACGACTCCCGGCGCTCCGGGCCGCGGCCCTCGGGCGCAGCTCGCGGACGCGGACCTGCGTCGCCAAACATCGACCTACTCACACCGAGGGGCGAGACTCGAAATTCTCTTGAGAGTCCAGCGGGCCGCCAGATGGGTGGATCACCATTACGCTACCGCGGAGGACACCGCCTTTTAGGTCGAGGTCGAAGGACGATCGAGTACCTGTACTACCTATATAATAAACGGGGAGAAGGTGCGTTCGCGGGCGGGCTGGCTCCCTCGGAGCTCGCTGCAGGGGTGGGCTCACGCTCACCTTGTCCGCGTCGTCGTCGAACTCGAAGTCCTGGTCGGCGCGGCGCGCCCCCGCCGCCCCCGCCAGCAGCGCGCACAGCGCCCACAGCTCGCGCGCCCGCATCCTGAGCCGCACTGCCGCGCCGCCGCCGCCGCCCTCCCCCGCCCAAGCGGCGCGCGCAGCCTCTCCTTCGACCGAGCCTCTCCCTCCTCGGGCGCGATACCTGCTATGCAGGTCCGGTCGACGACGAAAGTCGCTGAACGATAACAAATTTTCCGATTTTCTCTATCATTCTACACGCCAACTTTCGACCGAATCATCCCTTGCCGTCGGGTGTGTTGTGTTGGGGACAACGCTACCTTGTAAGTTGTAAAAAACAAACATTGCACTTGCATGGTAATGGTAACGTCTGACCACAACACAATACACCTGTTTTTAAGTGATGATACGGTCATAGGTTGGTGTTTAAGACTATGAAGGTAATGAGAAAATGTGTTATTGTTCAGCAACTTTTGTCGCTATCTGTACCTAAGTAGGTCCTGCCGTCTCGCAGGCCCCGCGCCCCGCTCCTCTGATCTCAAGTGTTCCCTTGCGAGCCGCGCAGTGTCTGCGCTCCCAAGTGCACCTTGTAAACAAACATGCGGGCAACATGGGGGCTGTTATAAGGTGATATCGTTCAGCAAATTGGAATCTCTTGTACTCGCATAAATAATATCTACAATATGAGTCATTGCGGCAATACGACATACAAGTTAGGCTGCGAGACTACATTATTGCAGCGACTCTGTAACACAACGTTGTGCGAATACTCGTAGTGTCGGCTGCAGCAACTGCGGTACTAGTGCAGTGAAACTGCTCGGATATTAAGAGCCTCCATAACGTCGTTGACCTTGCTTGATCAAGTGAAACTGCTCCGCGCACTCCGCGCATCCCCTCACCAAAATTACGCGATCTGCGGCCAACGCGCCCGAAGCGACGCTCTCGCCATGCGGCGCGGCGCGGTACCTCTACTAATCGAGCCCGCCCTATCTACATATTATATACACAGTAGCAACATCCTACTATAATATTATAAATGCGAAAGTTTGTGTGTGTGTGAATGTTTGTTACCACGTAACTACTGAACCGAATCTAATTTTGAAAAGTCAACTCTAAAAGGGGTTAAATAAGGTAGATAAGTTTGTATGAAAAATGTCATTCCTTGGTTCGATTGACTCAAAAATAGGTACAAATAAACCTTAAAGTAAATCATTGAAAACGCATTTTTTATTTTTTGATATGTATTACTTCTACGGGGTGTGCCATAGAGTTTTAAAGTTTGTATTGCTTTTTTTTATTCCTTATGTGGATTTTCTTAAAAGTAGGTACAAATAAACTATAAAGTAAATAATTAAATACGTATTTTTTATATTTAAGAAAACCCCTAGAGGTTGTGCAATGGCGTTCTAAAGTTTGTACAACACATCAATTCCCACGCGGGCGAAGCCGCGGGGCACGGCTAGTAGTCGCTGCCGCGCCATTTGAATGTGCGCGTGAGTGAGCAGCGAGCGCCGTGTACGCAGGGACCGGCCTGGGACTCAGTAGGGCTGTGCCACGCGTTTGATCGCGCGCATTTATGTACTACACTGCTCGCTCGCTCGGATTTGCTGCTCTCACTGACTATTTCATTTGTATAGTTTATAATAAATCGTATTTATTAATTCATAATTATTAAAATGTCTTTAATATGCAACCCATTTATGAATTGGTAAAACATTTTAATAAATTACATGATTAAACACCTTGCGCTGTCATAATACACAGATAATATAATCTATAAAAAAGGCATGTTAGTTACAACACTTAGGTATAAGTCGATAACGGCTGGACCGATTTTTATAATCTTTGATTTTTTGCATTTGTCTTCGTCCGGAATAAGATAAAATATGATACTCATGAATAATAAAATTAATCATTCATTTGTTGTAAATGGAATACCAAAATGCAACTGACATGGTGTAACAAAACACAACTGACAGCTAAACGTAATGTTGTCTATGGTTGATATTGAAGTTGTGAATTGAAGATGTTTTTGTTTTATGCGAGTTTATTTATTACTAACGTAAATTAATTTTAAAATCCTAAATCTGCTCATTTATTGCCTCATATGCGGAAAGAAGTTCGCCGGGTCAGCTAGTATTTAACTAAAAATAAAAGTGACAACCCTATGCATCACCGCAAGAGTAGGCAATTAACTCGCCGCGGCACTATGCACCTACCACTTATAGCCTATAGGTAGTTCATCGTACGACTTTCAGCTACAAAAATATGCGGAGAAAAGTGGCACAGGTCCGTTCAGCACGGCGGCTCGTCCCGCACTGACTTTATGGGCGAATGAGGGGTGTACGTGCCGATTTGCGAGTATGAAATACGTAAAAAATTCGCAAAAAATAATTAAAGCAGTATTTTCAAAAAATGGCCTGAAGGTGTCCTGGGTATTATATTTTTTTATAAGCTGATGGTATTAACAAGTCTTTGTTACATATATAGTTTAGGAGTAAAGTAGTATTAAACTTTTAGGAAATGGGGACTTTGCACATTTGTTTTCAATATATAAATACATTTTTTGCATTTTTCGGCCTGAAGGTGTCCTGCTATATATCAAGTAGATCAACATATATTTTTATTAGATTTTTTTTAGACCAGAATTACACAGAAATATAGCTTTAAATAACCCCATTTTTGGAAACCTGCGCCTTAAAACACTTTTATTAGCTTGACTTGTAACTAACTAACTAACTAACAATGTAATCAAATCTTAGAAGTCAATTTTCACTTACTTCTAATAGTCGTATCGACTTGAAACTTTGTATGTGTATGTAATCTCGGTGACAATGCAATAATTTGGTATCATCGACCTGATCTGATGATGCAGCCGGAAGGTGGGTAGGGGATCTCTGCAGTGGCTTGTAGTAAACCCCTCGTGTTTGGACTCATATAAATCGTCTTGATGAGTACAATAGATTGGACTTGGTGACGAGGGTCTGATGATGCAACCGGAAGGTGGGTAGGGGATCTCTGCAGTGGCTACTAGCAAACCCCTCGTGTTTGGGCTCATATGATTCGTCTTGATGAGTCAAATAGATTGCACTTGGTGACGAGGGTCTGATGATGCAACCGGAAGGTGGGTAGGGGATCTCTGCAGTGGCTACTAGCAAACCCCTCGTGTTTGGGCTCATATGAATCGTCTTGATGAGTCCAATAGATTGGACTTGGTAACAAAAGACTAAAAAGTAACAAAATAAAAATATATAGTTTAAAAAAACAAAAAAAAACACTTTAAAAACGCACTGAAAAATATAAAATAATTAAATTGACTTGTATTAGTTACGATATAATGGTTAATTCAAAAAGTGTGAAGCGCTTCTTTTACTGGGTAAATAAAAATACACACAACCAAAAAGCGCTCCACACTTTTTGAATTAACCATTATATCGTAACTAATACAAGTCAATTTAATTATTTTATATTTTTCAGTGCGTTTTTAAAGTGTTTTTTTTTGTTTTTTTAAACTATATATTATACTATAGAACCTCTCTCCTTTGTAACACTCGACCTCTACGTACCTAGGTATACTCAAACGCTGTTGCATAACTTGTAGATAGATCGAATAGAAACTAACCTACCTTTCGATTGGGTACAACTTTATAATGAACGTGGTCGACCTTGATATTACATTTGATTCCAAAGTTCTTTGATAAACACAGACCGATAATAATAGCATAGCCTTTTTAGATTATACACACTCAGTTATATTTATGTATGAATTATTTAAGTTTATATGTATTTTTATGACAGAGATACAGAAGTAGGTACCTTATTTATCTTAAGATTAGTTACATTAGCCAGGCATCTTGCAATGTAATAATTAGGTAGGTAGGTATTTTGTCCAGAGCACGTTTGCTTACTTCAGAAAAAGCCAAAAATGAATGTGAAACCTATCCTTCTTATACAGTGTGACCAGGGTTTTGAAATCAATTAAAACCTTGAAGGTCCTGTATGGATCCCTTGTAGGTGTACGAAGCCATGAATATATTATGCAAATGCGGAACTGTCGCCCGCATCCTGCAATAATCACAAGTTTTAAAGTATAAGCAGAAAATATTAGGTGATATAGTTAGGTGGGCAGGGAGGTTAATACTCTTGAGACGTTATCGCCACCACTACTGCCCACTTTCAAAAATAGAAAAACGGCCTACCTATTTAATATTTTTTCGAAAAGACCAACCTT
This sequence comes from Opisthograptis luteolata, assembly GCA_931315375.2. Taxonomy (NCBI): domain Eukaryota; kingdom Metazoa; phylum Arthropoda; class Insecta; order Lepidoptera; family Geometridae; genus Opisthograptis; species Opisthograptis luteolata. The sequence goes on from OV928043.1 coordinate 13,533,925, forward strand.
TCGCAGATATAGGTACCTGTGTTCACAGGCTTATCATACGTTAGGTATACTCACTATTACTCACGTAGGTAGCTGTCGGCTCGTACATCGCGCGGCGCGGTGTCAGCCGCAGCGTCCGTCCGCCTCGCTCGACACTCGACACGGGTTGCCGCGGGTCTACCTACCGCTACCGACACTGCACGCCAGTCGGCAACGCAAACAGTAAGAGTAAGGGTTCCTATCGTATTATCATCGGAACTCTAACCGTGGACGTTCGTACCTATACCTATTACCTTTTTATAATTGTACAACACAGTTGACAATCGGACGTCGGACGCCGGGCCACAGGAACGGCCGATGGTATGTGGACGGAAACCGTCGCCGACGCCGATATACCCACACCTATATGTAAATGAATCGTCTACAGTTGTCGGACGAGCGGAGATTTTTTTAATTATGTAGTACCTACCCAGTTTATTGCTTCTAAATTCACCTTTTACCCACTTTCTTCATTTTACGTATCGCACGTTATCGGCGAGGATCCGCTGTCGGCTCAGAGGTCGGAGGGAATATGCAGGAAGTGTGGAAACGTAATAGGCCGACGATAAACAAATAAACGAAACAACACCACTCGATTAACGGGAAACGTTTACTGCGGGCATCTTACACAATATATATAATTATATCTAACAGCGGGTCCCGCCCTCGGGACGCGAATAAATAAAGAGCGGCGGCTACAGGTTGGCGAGGAAGTGGCTCTTGTCGACGTGCGGCGGCAGCGGCTGCGGCGCCTGCCGCGCCGGCGCGCCGCCCACCACGGCGGCCGCTACCGCGCGATCCACAAGCCCCGGGCTGCCCTCCACGGTCACGTTCATCCTGCAACACGACACCTCTATAACAACATGCTTGACAAAACTCACCGCGTTCAATTACATTGGTCCCGCGTGAGATCGTCTCGCACGTCTCCGCGCGCCTCTCATTATAGCTACTCAAATGAAATGACTAGGTATCACTCGCCGCGACTAGCCTGCGGCGTAGTGTACACGTGGAGTGCGCGGTGCGTGCAGGAGACATACTCACTTGTTGATGGAGTCGGAGTCGGGCACCTCGCCGCGCACCATGCCGCGCCAGAACTCGTGCATCTGCAGGACATCACACTACACTACAGTACAGTACGATGCAAGCGTATCACACGCGGGCGCGGCGCAAACGAGCTTGCTTTCACTTTCGTCTCGGCGCTCTGACGCAACTAAGCGTCGTCGAGGATTCTAGTTTTTTACTTACGTAAGGATGCGGGGAACTAAGGCGCCGGTCGCCGTCGACCTCCGATATCCGTCTAGCGAAAATCGTAATCTATAGATCGATGCTAGATCTATATCCTATTCTACTAATATGTATTAACGTGAAAGTTTGCGAGTATGAATGGTTGGAACAGAACAGATTTCAGTGAAATTTGGAACAAAAATAGCTTATACCTTGAATTAACACGCAGGCTACTCTTCATCCGGGAAAAAGGTTCCTGCGGGACAAGGGGAAGATGCGGGGCGCAACCGGGTATTACAAAAGAGAAGAGATCTGCTTGTTTAATTTTGGTCCCGATAAACGGAAAAACTACAAAACCGATTTTGATGAAATGAGATCGCTCGAACCCCGAGGCGGGACGGCCGACACTTTCAGTCGGAACCCTTCCGATCCGGCGCGACTCACCTCGTCGATGATGCGGTACGCGAAGTCGCTGTCCTTGGGCTGCGCGTCGAACGCGAACTCGTTGACGGGCTTGCCGTCGGGCACCTTGTAGAGGCGGAACCACTCGACCGTGGCGCGCAGCAGGCCGGGGCAGGCCGCCTCCACGTCCCGCACGCCGCGCAGGGCCGCCGCGGCCGGGTCCCGCGCGTCCACCGCCAGCAGCTTCCAGTCCGTCTCGCCCTCGTCGACGAGCGCCAGCGCGCCGAGCACGCGGACCCGCAGCACCTCGCCGCGCGCCGCCACGCGCTCGCCGATCTCGATGACGTCGAGCGGGTCGTTGTCGCCGCGCGCGCCGGTGCCCGGGTCCACGTGGTGCGGGTTCTCCCACGTCTGCGGCAGCGCGCCGTAGTTCCAGATGTAGCCGCGGTGCGGGAACACGTTGCTCACGTAGCGCAGCGCGCCCTTCTTCACGTCCTGCTTGATCGGGTTGAGCGGCTCCGAGAGGCTGATCTCCATCTTGGCGTTGGTCCAGCGCGGCACCTCGACCACCATGTTGACGAGCCCGGCGGCGCGGTCCGCCCACAGCGGGATGTCGTGCAGCGGCGACACGGGCCCGTGCGCGTCCTCTGCAACGTGACGGGACGGGTTCCCAACCGTTGTGTGGCAACCCGACGCACCGGCTGCTCGCTGCTATCTAATCAGCTGCGATGCTCCCGTTTACGTTTGTAGTATTTTATTTTACGTGGGAAATGAACAGTTGCTGATCGGTATACGAGAACAAAAGTAACGGAAACTGAGAAGCCTTAAACGGTGTTCGCTGGCGATTACTGATCTCCGGTTCTACTATGTTTTCTTTTACTCTACTTGCAAAAGAAAAATTTCAAAATTGTAAAGCTCCAATTTTCTAAAACGGATCTCTCCAACTATAAGAATCAAATTAAAAAAAACCCCTCCAATTGCATGTAGCTAGAAACGCGCTTGATCAAGTCACCTTTCAAGTTAAAACACCTAATGCCACAGATACACACCATAAACCTACTGGTGAGTGGTGACACGTCCCAATGTTGATAATGATATGGGGCAGTATTTTACAAAACTTGAATTTTTCAACTTTTCTGTACTATAGTGTGGAATATTGTACACCTTCCTCTTGAATCACTATCTATTGCTGAGAACTGCATTAAAATACATTGAATATTTTAAAAGGTCTAATTATAAGTCAGTGGAAGCGACTTCAATTTATACTGTGTAAAGATAAATATAACACTACTCTTTATCATTGCGGGTTAAGAAAGAGCACCAACTGTACATAACACAATAATCACACTTATTATTATATAATTGTACATTATTGTAATAAAATGTGTGTATTTAATTTGTTTTGGGATTATCCTTATCTCCTTCTGTTATCAAACAATCTATATAATTATACAGTAAACATATCCCAGAAAGTAACTTCTTATAAAATTGATTCCAAGGAAGTGACTAGTATTATGTAGTGCACCGTGTAGCGAGGAGCAACCCACCAAATGGAAAGTGGTTGAGGTTGGCCGAGCGGACCCATCTCCCGCTGCGGGGAACGTGTAACATAGGCATAGCTCCTATATTTATGATTATATTATCCTAAGGTGAGGCTTTATCAGCAACATTGGTCTTATCATTCAATTAATATAATCAATGATTGCATCATTTCCTCAATTATTTTGAACGTGCATTTTAGTAGCAATACCTGTCTAGTTAGGTAATAGTTACTAGAACATGACTAAAATTCTTATTTGACAGCGCCGCGGTGTCCCGCAGCTCCAACGCGTCAACCTACAATATCGTCATGTAAAGTTATCCTTAACGATACAGCTGTTGGTAGCCCCGGCGCGGAGGGCTCGGGTCACGGCCGCCGACGAGGCCGCAAGCCGCTATCGGCACAACTCACTGAAGTAGACTCGGTAGTCGGGCGCGTACAGCGAGCCGCGCTCCTCCGCGACGTACATGGCGCGGCGGCTGTGCTGGGTGCGGCGGCTGTGCTCGGGGCCGCGACTGTGGCGCGGCGGCGGACTCGACTCGGCTGACAGGGCTCGCGCACTCGACAAGCGACTGGCCGCGCACTCGAAGTTTGACACCGTCTGCACTTTCACTGATCTCGCTCGCCCTGCTACCGACCCGGCAGCGATACAACGTGCAAATGACATCTCGTTCCGCTATCCGCCGCAATGGACGGATTTATGTTGACTTTTTTTTTTTTTTTTGTTTTGTTATGGTGTCACACGATTAGTGTATTTGCCAGTGTCAAGTATAAAAGATTTCAAACTCAGAGAGTTGAATCAAGTTTAAATGATGATGATGATGATGATGATGATGATGAGATGATGGGATGAGGATAGTGTTAAGTAAAGTAGTGGCGCTTTACTTAAACTTTACACGGACTTTTTTGGAGCAACTTGAAAAGTCACTTTCACAACTTTATTTCAATTTCCCACACTCGTACACATTAACGAACACATAATAGTTAATAATCCACCAATATTACACATTATCACTCGAAGAAACACAAGTTTTGGAAATATAAATAAAATTTTCACGTTGACAACTCAATTGCCGCCAAAAAAGTCCATGTTGACTTTTATTTTGACGTTGATTAGGTGACGTTTTTGTTCGGTGTTGCCGCGTAACGGTTTAAAAACTACGACCCGCCGAGCATATTTTCTACTACGGAAATATTAAAAAGTATTTAATTTTGTTACTTATTTTTGTCTGATGCATGCATTTCATGAAGCGGGTGAATTACTTGCGTTAACCTTAGAACCTCAGTCAGCACAGCATATACAAAAACTCATAACATGCCCAGACCCAGGGAATTTGTGTTTGCATGTTGTATTGGACTATCACCATGTGCACGATTATTGTTTCCATTAAATTTATCTATCTGTCTGTACATATAATAAATCTGTAACTCATCGCTGTCTGTACATCACTATCACTACTTATTATAAAACAAAGTCCTCCGCGCCGCGTCTGTCTGTCTGTCTGTCTGTTCGCGATAAACTCAAAAACTACTGCACCGATTTTCACGCTGTTTTCACCAATAGATAGAGTGGTTCTCGAGGAAGGTTTTAGGATATAATTTGTTAAGTTTTTGTATACATTAGCTAAAATATAACGATATTTGTTGGAGAGGTCGGAAAAAAATAAGCCGTCTGGGAGCTTTCAACGAAAACGCTGCCTTAACCCTTTGAGATATAACAAAATGATGTACTGTGGAATTGTGTATCTTATACAGGTCTACAAAATATTATGGCATATGTTTATCTCTTATGGATAACATACTATAACTACTTTTTTACATTTCAAAAGTTGATAAAAAGACCGACTAAAATCGGACCGTGTTATCCATACTTTAATATTTATCCTTATCAAAATAAATCATTTCGTATGCAAGATTGTTCTAATAGCTGTAGATTACTTTTTGAATTGTTCAAATCGGACATTCTGTTCGAAAGACATTACGAAATTAAAAAATGTCAAACTAATCTATACTAATATTATAAAGCTGCAGAGTTTGTTTGTTTGTTTGTTTGAACGCGCTAATCTCAGGAACTACTGATCCGATTTGAAAAATTCTTTCAGTGTTAGATAGCCCATTTATCGAGAAAGGCTATAGGTTATATTTTATTTCCAAAAAAATTAGGGATCGGTAACAAAATTGCAATTTTGCAACCCAAGGTGTGAAATCGGAAATCTATTTTTGCGTGCGCTGCCAAAACTATTGACACTAGAACAAAGTAATGTATTACGGGTTTGCAGGTCTCATTAAGATCTACAAAAAAGTCCGCGAGAGCATATGTCTAACTATTATAGTAATGCCACAATAAGTAATCTTTTATTTTAAAATTTTAATTTTTAATGCCGCTGCTAGAAAAGGCTCATTATTTGTATCTTGGTATTAATCCTTATCAAAATAAATTACTTCTTATTCAAAACTGCTTCAATGCCTTTATATAACTTTTTAAATCATTCAATTCGGACATTCCATTCGAAAGATATCACGAGTTTAAAAATGTAAGTAGTAGTAGAAAAATAAAACCGCCGCACCGCAGCGCAGCGGGAAACGCGGTGTGGTGAGGGGGGCGGGGGGGCACCGGGAGAATCTATGAAATAGGTAAAGTGCGGTCGCGGACCAGGAAGACCTCTAGCTGCGCAATTCAAACGTGCGGTCCAAGAAAAATTAACTTAGAATTAAAATATGATAATGGGTACCTACAGCAGGTAACGCGGTGAGGGGGCACCGAAGTGCGGGAATAATTTTGGAGTATACGGAATATGTACGCTTTCGCGCCTAAACTACTTAACCGATTTATATGAAATTTGGTTTATAGATAATTTGAGCCCCGGGGAAGGGACATAAGATACCTTTTATCGCGATAAACTGTAGCCCACGCGGGTGAAACCGCATGGAACAGCTAGTCGAAAAATAAACTCGCCGCGCGCCGCACCGCAGCGCAGTAGGAAACGCGGTGAGATCAGGGGGGCACCGAAGGCGGGAGCGGGAGAGAGAATCTATAAATAGGTAGTGCGGTCGCGGACCAGGAAGACCATTAGTTGCGCGGTTCAAACACGCGGTCCGAAAAAAATAAACTTAGAATTAAAATAGGATAATGGATACAGCAGATAACGTGGTGAGGGGGCACCGAAGTGCGTGAATAATTTTGGAGTATACGGAATATATACGCTTTCGCGCCTAAACTACTGAACCGATTTAAATGAAATTTGGTACAGGGATAGTTTAAGCCCTGGGGAAGGACATAGGATACTTTTTATCGCGATAAACTGTAGCCCACGCGGGTGAAACCGCGGGGAACAGCTAGTTGAAGATAAATGAGAAAAAAAATTATTGGGGGCCTTTATTAACGCAATAGAACCCAAAACAATGATTTTTAGAATTTTTGTCTGTTTGTCTGTTTGTTTGTGCGCGCTAATCTCAGAAACGGCTTAACCGATTTGGATGCGGTTTTCATTCGTGTATTGTGGTTAGCTCCACTTAACATTTAGTGTTTGTTTTATTTCAATCGGTTCTTATACAAAAAAGTTATATCAATTTAAAGAATCACGTCGCACATTTGTTCGGGATGGTTAGATTATTATAGTCCGAAAAACATTTAGGTTCCTTTTTAACCCGGAAAAAGATTCTTGCGGGATAGTAGGGAAAACCATGGGGGTAAACGCGAACCGCAGTTATCCCTATCGCCATCCCCATCCCCACATTTATGTAAATGCGAAAGTGTTTTTTTGGTGATTTGTTCGGCTTTCACGGTGTAACAAAACAACGGATCAGGGTGGGTATTTTTGCATAGAGATAGTTTTTGCGCCGGAGAGTAACAGAGGCTACTTTTATCCCGGAATAATGCATGGGTCCCGTGGGAAAAACTAAAAAACGATTTTTTTCGAAATCTTTTACATGGGTACTAGGCATGTCAGGAAGAATATTATTGGTGTGGAAACACACGCCCAACACCAAGCTATGGTTTCATCACAATGTTTTTCTCACCAAAAGTTCAAGGTCGTTGTAGGTTTCGATCCCACTCCCTCGAGTTTTGTTCACTTGGAACACAGCGTAACAAAATTGAAAACCATTGAAAACATGAATCAATATTAAAAATTGATTATTTTCAATTTAATTGTACATTACGTAGCCGCACCTGCCGGTAATGGTTACCTAACGTTACATATTTATATGTAGCATGCTGCATGATTAGAAGACGCGCTCGCTAGACACCGTCGTATGGAGAGCGCTGCCAAAGAGAATGTAAGTGTGCGCTGCTTCCACAATGCACGAGAGACCAATTATATTATTATGATTATGATGATAATGATAACACAATTTTTTTTTTTTGTTATTTTTTGCCAGTGTCAAGTAAAAAGTATTTCAAACTCAGAGAGTTGAATCAAGTTTAAATGATGATGATGACGATGAGATGATGGGATGAGGATAGTGTTTAAGTAAAGTAGTGGAGCTTTACTTAAACTTTACACGGACTTTTTTGGAGCAACTAAAAAAGTCACTTGCACAACTTTATTTCAATTTCCCACACTCGTACATATTAACGAACCCATAATGGTTAATAATCCACCAATATTACACATTATCGCTCGAAGAAACACAAGTTTTGGAAATAACAAAATTTTCACGTTGACAATTCGATTGCCGCCAAAAAAGTCAAAACACAATTTTTTTCCGCATTGTTGATTTGTTTTTTTTTTGTTTTGTTTTCTATTTGTAAGCCAGTTTGAAATTTAAATAAAAACTTTGATCAGTTAGTTATATATACCTCCTTGATTCACTTGATTGCCATGTTCGGAGTAAAAGACCGTTCCATTTTTAAATTACACGACAGATATTAGTTTAGTAATTTTGGCTAGAAGTAGACGTGCTCCAGTAGGTATACAAAGTTGCTCCACGGGTTGGACTAGCGCCGATCTCGTGCGAGAGCCGCCGAGCGCGGTGTGCGAGCGGCGCGTCCGGCGGCTGCGTTGCCACGAGAACGCCTTTTGGTACTACCTAATCTATATTTCGAAATTTATGCTCAATATAAATATATTTATTTATTCTCTTTCTGCAGAAAACGGTGCACGCCGCACTCCCCCACTGCGTGGCGCCACACCGGCCGCGGCGCGGCGGCGCGGCGTTTATTTTTCTATTAGTATACATATTTTGTTTTAAATTTGTAATATCTTTTGAATGGAATGCCCGATTAAAATAATTCAAAAAGTTATCTACAGGTATTGAAACAGTCTCGAACACGATTTTTATGACTAAGGTTTTATAAAAAGGTATGGATAACATGGTCTGATTTTGGTTGGTATTTCTATCAACTTTTAAAATGTATAAAATATACATATGGTATCGCGGACTTTTTTTTAGATATTAATGTCCTCTATAAAACTGTAATACATCACTTTGCTCTATTGTGAATAGTTCCTGCAGCGTACGCGATATAACGATTATTTTGGTATATTTTTCAAGCCTTGGGTTACATTATCGATGTTTTCATACAAATCCCTAAATTTTTTGAAAATGTTTTATCACCATGTTCATCAGGGATAATGTAGGATTATAATGGTGAAAAAAATTTTCAAATCGGTCCAGTAGTTTCGGACATATTCAATTTAAACAAACAACCAAATCTTTCCGATTCATAATATTTGTTTATTAGTACTTCATAGTGAGTTGGGCGTTACAGCGTTCGAGGGCACAGAAACGAACGATGCCTCGTCAAGCGAGAGAACGCGGAGCAGCCGAGTGCGCTCCTGCTTGACGGAGGTGGCACCTTCAATGTTATTATTATATACCGCCGAATGATTGCATCGAGAGAATGTGTGAGATACTAATGTATCCTATGTGCCTAATGGCGGGCGTCCGCAGCGTCTAGCGCGGCGTCCGTGGTCGGCGTGCCTTTGGGTTCTGCTAATCTATTTCGAAAATGTATTACTCAGTACCACACCATAGTCTGCTACCATAGTGGCATATTATGACGTGGGAACACCACAATTGTATTATATTGGTTGTGGCCCTTAGGCGCTAACCAATGTGATATGATTTAGTGTTATGTTTCGAAGTAACAATTAGCATCTGTATTTTCTTGCGCTGTGTTTCAAGTGAACTTGTTGTTTGTGTGTGCGGAAAAACTCGTACCCGGGACGAGTGAGTACGTGCTATCAGACAATGAAGCATCTTTATCTTGGATGAAATTTGTATAGAAAACTTGGTAAATAACAAAAAACATAAATTTTCATGAAAATGTATTATTACTTTTATGGTGTGCATTATATTACTCAATTGTGAATTTTTTTTTAATTGGCTTCGTTCGCCTAATTGATAAATAATAGCGACATGTTTAGAACATACTAGCATCCGCCTTGTGTCTGCACGATCAGACAAATAAATGTAAATAGCAGCGCCATATTCAGAAAAGGGTACAAGAGTATGACGGCGCGAAATATGGAATATATTATGGGATACCTATGCAAAGCGATCGGTGGAGTGATGTAGAGATGAGACGAATCAATGTACCCTCAGTGCTGGTGACGTCGGCTTGCGAGCCGTAGCTTGGTGTTAGGGCATATTCTAGTGCTCGCCTGGCTAGCTACCACCACCTTCAAGTTTAACATCTGTCGCAAACACCTATTATAACGGAGTGTTCCGTCAGTACCACTTGAGAGCCAGTGCCCAATACAGGTGTAGCGTGGCGCCACCTTCTACCACATTGTCACTGAGCATCAGGTGCGTTGTAGTCAAATTCTATATTGTACCTACAGTGGTCTCACATGTAACGTAGACGCAGCGTAGAGAGTCGTTCGTCGTCTGTGTTACTACAGGCATGTCTTTTGGTACTTGTTACCACACGTGCAAGCGCTACCCTATAAAAAGGTACAAATAACAAATCTAAACTATATTTTCAAAAGGTAATAATAATGTTGATATGAATTTGATACCATTCAATAAACAAAAGTTGATCTTGTGTTATTAAATATGTTTACCGGCGCGGACACCGCACCGACCGGGCGAACGCGGCGGCTCGCTCTCGTGAAGCATGCACGAGGACGCGGGGCCGCCGAGTGCGCTGCAGCTTCGCGTAGCGAGCAGTGAGCACGTACCAAATTATATACGACCGACCGAAATACTATGTCTTTACTTCGAAAATATATTACTTAGTACCATACCATAGTGAGTATTAGTGAGATAAGACTCATTATGGTGTGGGAAAGCCACAATTACATTATATTGGTCATTGCCCTTAGGCGACAACCAATGTAATACAATTTAGTTTTATGTTTCGAAGTAACAATTAGCATTTATTTTTTTGCGCTGTGATTCAAGTGAACTTGCTGTCTGTGTGAATGTATTCACTCGCACCCGGGACGAATGAGTATGTGCTATCAGGCAATAAAGCATCGCTATCTTGGATTGAAATATAAAAAAACGAAGAAATATGATGAGTGAAAGGAAACTGCATATGCGTGGGAAATTTTACTACATTGTGTAAAGAGATGATGACTCAGTGATAGAGCCGCCGCGTCGGTTTGCAATCCGTAGCTCGTGGGATCGAAAACTACAATGAGCTTGAACTTTCGGTGAAGGAAAACATCGTGATGAAACCATAGCTTGCTGAAAGAGCACTTGATAGTGCTGCTAGGCAACCAAATGAAACAAATGAAGAGGCTGTCACCAAGCACCTATATCTGTGTTCTGGCAGCCACACTTGAGAGCCAGTTCTCAGTCCATGTGTAACGAGGCGCCACCTTCGACCATATCGTCACTTAACATTAAGTGATAACACAAGTAGACTATAATTGGTTTCTCTCGTGCATTGTGGAGGCTCCATAGGACGGAGCGCGTCGCGGACCGCGGCGTCTAGCGAGCGCGTCTTCTAATCATAATGCATGCTACAAATATGTAATGTTATGTAACCATTACCATCAGGTGCGGCTACGTAATGCCAATTAAATTGAAAATAATCAATTTATAATATTGATTCATGTTTCCAATGGTTTTCAATTTTGTTGCGCTGTGTTCAAAGTGCTTCACTTGTCTGTGTGAAAGTATACACTCGCGCACAGTACGAGTGAGTATGTGCTATCAGGCAATGAAGCATCTTGGACTGATATATGATGATGAATAGAATGAAACGAATCTGAAAAATGTAATTTTACTACATTTTGTAAAAGGGTGACTCAGTGATAGTGACGGCGGCACGCATGCGTCCCGTAAGCATGGGACGCAGGGCTGAGAAGAAGGAAGCCTCTGTATCTTCTCTGCTCATGGTGGGCAGGGAGTTCCAAGATCTGAATAGTACAATTGGAAGTCGCTTTTGGTATTTATCTGCTCATGGTGGGCGGGGAGTTCCAAGATCTGAATAGTACAATTGGAAGTCGCTTTTGGTATTTCTATACCCATGGTGGGCGGTGAGTTTCAAGATGTGACTAGTACAATTGGAAGTCGCTTTTGGTATTTATCTGCTCATGGTGGGCGGGGAGTTCCAAGATCTGAATAGTACAATTGGAAGTCGCTTTTGGTATTTCTTTGCTCATGGTGGGCGGGGAGTTACGGTATGTCACTTGGTCGTGTGTCCTGCGAGCGTAGGACGCAGAGTCCAGGAGAAATATGGCGTTAGGTGGTAGCGAGAGGGTTTATTTCTCACAATTTACCCTTTTGCAGCTGCCTTTCGCCTTCACAAGGAGAGAAAGGATTCGAGATGGATCGGTGGGGGTGGTAACTTATACGTGGTTTTCCATGTGTAAGCACCAGCCACCCTGCATATGTTATACAATTGTACGATTATACAACACCGAGTGGAGACTCCTCTTGTATCCTGCGAGTGTAGGACGCAGAGTTGAGGCCCCCGGGAGAGGGGAGGTCGTCAGGTGGTAGCGATGGGGTTTTTCTCCTAATTTACCCTTTTGCAGCTGCCTTTCGCCTTCACGCAAAGAAGATGGATCCGTGACGGATCGGCGGAAACGGGGGGTGGGAGCTCATACGTGGTTTACCATAAGTAGGCACCTGCCACCCGGTATATGTTATAGAATTGTACATCACAGGAAGTGGACTTTGCGGCGTCAGTCTTAAAGGTTGATGCTGCGAACGATGATTAGTGCTGGTGTCGCGTTCTAGCTAACGTCAAAGCATCGTATTTGATGTCGTCTGGGCTGCGACTAAGTACATAATCAAACGCTACCCTGTAAAAAGGTGTAAAAACAAAATCTAATTTAACAAATAAAAAATGAGACTTAAATGGGCTCAATGTTATGAAGTGGCAGTTAGCAGTGGTAGTTAGCACCTGTATTTTCCTGCGCTGTGATCTATGTGCTTCACATATTGTCTGTGTGGATGTAGTCGCTCGCACCCGGGACGAGTGAGTATGTGCTATCAGGCAATGAAGCATCAGTATCATTGTTGGGAATATATTTGTGACTAATAAATAAATATGTAACTTAAACTCAGTACATATAAAGTACAGTAATACTAACTGTGAAGTAGTAACAGTAGTAGTAGTAACTGTACTGAAGTAACAATTAGCATATCTGCATTTTTATGCGCTGTGTTCCAATACATGTTGTCTGTATATAGTATTTATGCTAACAGGCAATGATGCTTAAGTATCTTGGATACCAGATATGATAAAATGTTAATAATAAAAGGTAAATGTAGCAGAGATTGTACGCCAGTGCTAGTGGCAGTGGTGTTACGAAGCTGCATAAGCTGTTGAATGGCCGCAGCAGCTCATCAGCTCTGGTAGTCATTTGGTGCAAAAACAACACACAAAAGAGACTGCACAAATGAGAAAAATGCTGGTTCGAAAGAATCTCATAGGAAGTCACAAAACAGTTGTATTATAAATCACACCAGCAAGCAGTACAAGCAAACAGTATACCGCTCTGCTTGTGTCTATTACGACATTAAGAGCCTCATGTCGTAATAGGCAAATACAATAAGCTGCATGAGCTGCTGAATGCAAGCGCAGCTCATCATCTTTGCTGCTGATTTGGTGCAAAATGGGACACTAAAGATGAGTTGAAGAAATGTAGATTCAGTGGCGTTGGACTGCAATCTGTAGCTCGTGGGTTCGTTTAGCTCTATCTGTAGCTCGTGGATTCGTTTGTGTTTTCCGGCGCTGAGTTCCAAGTGCTGCAATTACTGTCTGTGTGAATGTATTCGCTCGCACCCGGGACGAGTGAGTATGTGCTATCAGGCAATGAAGCATCGGAATCTCGGATGGATATATAAGACTGAATCTGGGCGTACGATGAGTAAAATGCAACAGACGTGGTTAAAGGTTACAATGAGAGAAAAGATGGCGCAGAATGAAAGTGGTGACGACTATGAAATAAGTACTGTTGCTAAATTTATAAAATAGCATCCACA